>JBBBDQ010001763.1:2645000-3312500 GCA_037127315.1 Ascarosepion bandense | reverse complement strand
GAATGGTGACACAAACAACCCGAAAAACTACAGACCAATTACATGTCTTCCGACAACATATAAACTATTAACATCTATTTTAACAAAACAGACATATTTATTCTTAGAAAGAAATGACATGATACCGCTTGAACAAAAAGGGTGCAAACGTGGCTGTTATGGTTGTAAAGACCAATTGCTGATTAACAAAATGATCCTGGAAAACTGCTACAGTACAAAGAAAAATCTTAGTACAGCCTGGATAGACTATCGAAAGGCATTCGATAGTGTGCCACATGACTGGATTTTAAAGACTTTAAATATATACAAGATATCGCCCGTCATCATCAATTTCATCAAACAGTGCATGTCTATATGGAAAACAACCCTTTACCTCAATCATATAAATGGAACCTATAAGTCTGATGAAATAAACATCAAAAGAGGTATATTTCAATGTGATTCTTTATCTCCCTTACTATTCTGCATATCATTAATAGCACTAACCAGTCAACTTAATAAGACAGAATGTGGTTATAAAATAGGACAAAAGAAAATAAGCCATCTATTTTACATGGATGACTTGAAGTTATATGCTAAGAATGATAATGAGCTGGAAGGTCTTCTGCAAACTGTAAAATGCTTCAGCGAAGACATTGGAATGAAATTTAATTTGAATAAATGTGCTAAAGCTACAGTTTTACGTGGATCAATACAAGAAACATCCTCAATTAGCCTAGACCCTGCTGTAACAATAAAAGAATTGAAACCAGAAGAAGCTTATAAATACCTAGGTGTAAATGAGAGTGAAAACATTCACCATAAAAAAATGAAAGAAATAGTGCGTAAAGAGTACTATAGAAGGCTACGAATGATATTAAAAACTGAATTAAATTCACAGAACAGAGTTATGGCCATTAATAGCCTTGCAATCCCAGTTGTCCAATATAGCTTAAACTGGACTCTAAACGACATCAGGCGAATGGATGCTAAAACAAGAAAGCTTCTTTCTAAGCATAAGATGCATCATCCAAAGGCTGATGTAGACCGTCTATACATACCCCGTAAAGAAGGTGGGAGAGGTCTTATTCAACTGGAATTGTCATACAAGACAACAACTATTGGCCTACTAACATACATAGAAACAACAAAGGATTGGATGATACAATTAGTAAGGCAACATGAAGAAAGAAAGAAAAAATATTCAATAATAAAAGAAGGCAGTAAATTCAAACAAGATTTACAGTTAGTAGATTCTGTAGAAAAGCAGAACGGAAGCCAAGAACCAATTATTGCGGCAAAAAATATGAAAATGAAAGCCAAAGATAAAGCTCTTGAACAGATGAAAAAGCGCTGGCAAGACAAACCTCTGCATGGCCAATATCCAGTACGTGCCAATAAATCCAATGTTGACAAAGTTAATACTCATCGATGGTTACGTGCATCTGGATTAAAGTTTGAAACTGAAGGCTTTATTCTTGCAGCACAAGACCAAAGTCTTTTCACTAGAAACTTTCAGGCAAATATTATGCATAATAATATGGATCCAAAATGCAGGTTTTGTGATAAACACCAAGAAACAATAGACCACCTAATCTCAGGCTGTTCTGTGCTTGCCCCAAATGAATATAAAAATCGCCACGATAGAGTTGGGCAATATTTACATTGGGCAATATGCAAATATTATGGAAAAGCTGTAGGCAAACACTGGTATGAACATCACCCAGCACCGGTTACAGAAATAGAAGATGTAACCATTCTATGGGATTACACCATCTACACAGACAGAAAAATTGAAGCAAACAGGCCAGACATTATTGTTAAAAACCAGAAGGAGAAAACTTGTCTATTAATTGATATGGCTTGTCCAGCGGATTGTAACATAGCAATCAAGGAATTTGAAAAACTGTCAAAATATAAAGACCTGGAAATTGAAATAGAAAAAATGTGGAAATTGAAAACAAGAGTTGTGCCAGTGATAGTAGGTGCACTTGGAATGATAAAAAATGGAACAAAACAACACATTGAAAGAATCCCTGGAAACCCCAGCTTAAGAGATATACAAAAAATTGTCTTATTAAGTACAGCCCACACACTAAGGAAAACTTTATCTATGTAATGCTGGAGATGATAGGGAAGATAGAAAAACATGAAATGGAGCCATAACAACACGCCACTACCTGCCTTAGGTCTCCCCGCAGACTTGGTTGGTAGTGAGACCAAAGCAGAAATCGAAATATGATGAAAAATGACATAATAATAATAATAATAATAATAATAATAATAATAATAATAAAGTGTTGCCGCATGCGGTAAACAAAACATCACATTACATTTCATTAAAATTTAAAAACTGAAATAATTAAAAAATAAGTTCACTCATTGGTGAATAAGTTCTGAAAGTTTCATTAATCTCCGACAATTATTTGATTTTTGCAAGAATTTCCAAATCAATGTGTTTTTAATCGCAAACATGACGCTAAAATTCACTGTACTAATCTTTGCACCCACCCAATTTTAACCAAATTTTCAATCTTCTAAAATGGATCAAAACATAATTCAATAAAAAAAAAAACTATTTTGCTAATTTCTATTAATAACAAAGATTTTGACAATAAAACTTTTCAGCACTTCGTGCGTTTGTTATTTCTATCGTGATATTCCGTTTTTTTTCGTTTTCTATTCACTCACTCTACCCGCTCTCTCTATCAGATCACTGGACTCTGTCGCCTTGAATGGTAGCCATGCATAACTCTGAAATCAAAGCCGGTTAGGCATGTGGCGAGCACCTCGACTTCGTAAAGGTTATTTGCCACTGAAACCAAAACGGTATCACTTAGAGTAGTTTGACTAACCCTTTTACACAGGAGAATCTATAGTTTCAGGAAGAAAGTGGTTTTACGGTTGTGAAGAAAAAAATTAATTTACATTGTTACATTAGTGCGTAAGAAAACTTATTATGATATATATCAAGAAAAAGAAAAACTGGTAAAAAAAGTAAGAAAATATTTTAAAAATGCCAGAATAATATATATATATATATAATATGCATAAATTATTTGTTGATAGCCATAAATTGAAGGTGGTAGACAAGGTCACATTCCCTGGAAGCACTATAAACGTCTATGTGCAGAGATACCTGCTATACTCCTGTCAAACATGGCTTGAGTATGACAGACAGACGTTATAGAGAGATTGTACCAACGCTTTTTAAGATCGATTTTTGGTATCCACTAGATAACCTACACATCACTGTGATCCCCGAAAAGGCTAATGCAGTAGCACTGAGTGCACATTTGTCGCCATACGCTTTTCTGGGCAGGCCATGCCATTCGCCTTGACGATAGCAGAATACTCAAGCAAGTGCTCTACAACGAGTTTCACTGTGACACTCAACTTCAGTATAAAGCAAAGAAGCGCTTTGAGACTCTTGCTGTCTGCCATATCATCTATGATCCTGAGTGAAGAAACTACTGATTGTGATCGATATAAGTGAAGGCATGAAAATTTTCCATGAACACACAATGAGTTCAGCAAATGTCAAGCGTGCAGCGAAGAAAAAGGAAATCATTGATCCAATTATCCATCAAGTTACATGTAATGGATGAGTATGTCTCTCCATCAGCCAGGATCATATTGGTTGACCTTTATCAAATTATGATCTATAGTACTCTGGGAATGTGGGGTGCGTCAGAAGACCTGAAGAAACAGCTCTGGTCTCATTCCTTAAATAATTAAAATAATTTAAAATAATTTAAAAATAATTTCCAATTAAAATTTATCTAACCAAATACTTTTACATAACAAATAAAACCCAACAGACTAGCAACCTTTATGCCGAAACTAGAGTCCGTTTCTGCCATTGAATCAGGGTATGTACCCTTTTAGTACTACCAGACCAAGGAATTGAACTCTGAAATAACAGTGAATCCTACAGTATGATATCATTGTTTAAAACTGTCGCGAGGGTGTGGGGGGTTATAGTAGATGACCCCCTGGAAACATTAACAATGAGCCAATCACACGACAAAGACAAGGATAACGAGAACAAGGAAATAAGATTATGCTAAATGTATTAACAGCAAAACCAAATTTACAAGGAGCAAATGATACAAAAAAAAAAAAAATTAATATTTTAAATGTCCTATTTGGTTGTGCTGGAAGTCATCAGTTTTGCCCTCAATAGGACTACATATCAACGCAGCAGAAAAATATTTATGAGTCTTTTGCCTTTTTTTTTAATGACCTTTTGCTTTCCTTGTTTGAATTATCTTTTTTTATTCTGGCATTTTAAAAATATTTTCTTACTTTTTTTTACCAGTTTTTCTTTTTCTTTCTTTTGTTTTTTTGCTTGTTTTTTTTTTTTTTCGTAGATCGGAGAAGGCAGTTGTCTGTTTATCCACGAGAGTCAAACTTAATTTACGTCATTACCACCCAGTCCTTGACTCGTATTTTGAAATGAAACAAAAATCAAAACAAGTTTGTATTACATGTTATTGTAAAGGTGTTTAAAAGCTGGAAGGCATCTCAGGTCAGTGTTGCTTCGTTGCAAAAGAAGTTATTTACTGTACTTGGGTTTTTCTAAAAATAACAACGCAAGTTCAACGATAAGCATGAGTTGAGCGTATACGCCTTAAATTTTACGTTTTCTGACGTAAATGTATAAAAAAAAAACGTTATTAAAAAAAACGAAAAATAAATAAATGAAAAAAACGCAGAGAAAAAACCCACTTCCAAACCCATTATATTTTTATAAAAATATACAAGAAAGTTTATGACGAGGATTGAAAATTATTATTATTATTCATGAGATCTTTATTACTACGTCCGAAAATTTCTAATCTTATTTTAGATTTTTATTTTTGGTGGCTTTTTCCTATTTCCTGCCTTTCTGTTTCTAAGTCTATTTTTATTAATTTCATTGTTTAAAATTAGGGACTTGTATTCAAACACGTGTTCGCATTAAATATAACTTTAGCGAAAAAAGTGTAACCACTACTTACTTAGTTATTAAGGGGTTCCACGAAATTTTTGTCCGCTAGCTAGTTTAGTTATTTTATTTTTTAGTCTTTTTAGTTAGACTGGTCTCATTCCCTTTAAAGACTTTCAATGTAAAAAGGAAAATGAAATTGAATACCAAGTATGTAATTTTAATAATAAAAGCACAGAACTGAGCTATACAAGAAAACAGACAACTTAAGATTTTACGACACTGAAGAAAGGTTTGCGTTTTATATTGGCAAGGAGACCCTAGCGTCTACTAAACAAGTAAGGATGAAGAAGATAATGAGAAGGTAGCTATGAATACTTCTAATACTAACTTCTTAGTGGGGAAAACTGGCTGGTTACATTTGAAGTAGTAGGGAGATGGCTAAATGTTTATTAAATTAGCCTTGTTTGAAACATAACCAAACTCCCCACAACTTAGGGTTGTGGAATTGTCAGAAGGTGAGGGTGGAAGAATAAAATTGTTTCATTTGTAAAATAAGTGGAGTTTTATTAACGGAACAGAATAACATCAGTTTGTAGAAGTTAAATGCTAAAAGAGAAAATGTACGTAGTTAATCAATTTATAAGCGTTATTTAACTCTTACAAATTGATTAACTTCGTACATTTCAATAAGAAATAGTGGTAAGGAGCTACGTGTCCAGAATTTTAGTTGTAAGTAGCGAATGTGTTTAATAAAGTCTGTGTTCCTTTCCTTTTTATGGCCGGCGGGAAAGTGAAAAGGAAGGTGAAGCAATAAAAAAAATTGTACTTATCGGATTTTAGTTTTTAGGAGCCAGTTGAAGTATCTTGTTGTTGTTGTTGTCGTCGTCGTCGTCGTCGTCTTCTTCTTTGTTGACTGCGAGAATGTTGAAATTGGAGAAGAAGAGGTAAGGGAAATTAGCGCGAGTGAAGAAGGAGAACGAATATGTGACGGGATCTTATGTCCGGTCGGCAAATTTAATATTTCTTTAGTCACATCTTGCGGTCTCGTCTCTAATTTCTGCTCCCATCTGACTGACTGCTTCGACTTTCTTTCTGTTTTTTTAGCCAAGGACAAGTTTAACATAGACTTGTTAACTTTTCTCTCGGTTTTGCAAATCGCTTCCTTTCATTGGTTAGAAAAATAATTTAACATCTGATCGCGAAATCCGACTTCGTCTTTTTCTTTCTGTACGGGGTAAATCCTTTCCTATTTGTCAGAATTAGGATTTCACACGTAATTGTGAATTTTGTAAAAGTGAAGAAGAGAAGAGAATTACTTTTAATTTCGTGTTTACTACACATTCAATGCCTCCAAAACCAAACTGGTTACATTCATTCACTGCCGATCAGACCCCCAACTACCACCGGTCACGACGAACAAATGTCCCTTTGAGGACGCCCTCGGGCTTGAGAGGATATTGACACTTGACTCACACCCGACCTCAAGTGGAAAGTCTATATATGAGCTATCGCTAAAGATGCGGGTAAAATGATCGGTTCCCTATAGTTCCAGTAAGTACCTGACTCCTTATGCTGTCCTCTACCTTTATAAGAGCCAGATCAAGCCGAAAACGAAGTACTGTTGCCATATCTGGGCAGGAGCTGACCAGAGCTCACTTCCTAGTCTTAAAAGCATCTCCGAGGCCTTATTGGAGAAAAAATATTTTTCACACTCTAACCTCTTTCTCACAGGCAGGATGTAGTAAGTCTCTCACTGCTCTCTCTACTACCATGGAAAGGGCTCAGACGAACTGCATCACTTGGTTGCACCAGGTCTGACCTTCACAGCTCAGACCCACCATACGACCATATTGTAGTAAATCACCCACACTTCCTCCGTATTCCATTCAGCGAGAAATAAGTTCCACTCGAACAGTTTCCTCTCGCGAACCATGGCCTTATGAAACAAACTTCCAAGAAGATGTTTCCCCGATCACTACAATCTTTCTCCTATCCATATAAACTATCCCTTCACGTAATCCTTTACCCGAGTGGCCCCTGGGTCTTTTACAGGGTGAATCCTACTATAAAATAAAAATAATTACGCAAATGGCAAATGTAAGTGATTAAATTTATCGTCGCACAACATAAAAAATAAATAAATAAATAAAAATAAACTGAATGTAGGATGGCAGCATATTTGAAATTTACAAACAAGTAGGAACGTGTATCTTTCTTTACTCTATTCTGCGCAAACACTATATATCTCTGTTCGCAATTTTTAGGAGAAAAATGCAGGAGTATTAAATGAGAAATAATTGGGAATGGTAACATGTATGACTGTCTAGTGTCTATTCATTGATATCTCTAACATAGGTACATACACTAAATCACTGCTCATTTTCGATACCTCAATTTAAATTTAAGTTTTAAAAATAAAAATGTTTTCTTGAAGCTTTAATTTTAGCTTTAATTAAAAAAATTTGCTGAAATTTTTTTTTAAATATACCGCCATTATTGATTGATCGACACATTACTTAAACAGTAGCCAAATTTCTGTTTTAAAAATCTTGCAAAAAAAAAAAATATATATATATATATATACCTCTTTGACACGTTATTTAAGTCGATTTTTAAAATTGTAACTCACCTTTATCTGATTACAAACAAGTACTAAGTGCTTACTGTTTGGAAATTTACGATATTAACTTTTCTTTAACTACAGTAGCCCTCTTTATTTGCGTTATCTTAGGTGACAAATGATGTATTGACAAGCGGTAGATGTCAAGAACGCTTAGATAGCGACCGAAAGTGACAAAAAATTCATGTAGCTTAAAACATAACATTTGGAAATTTAATTTTTTTTGTTGTAAAAAGTAAAATTAAAAATTTAACATAATATTTTCTGCAAGTATATAATATTTTATAGAATTTTAGTTTAGACTTATAGCCAGATTATGCTTTCTGAATAAATAAAAATATGCTTTCTGAATAAATAAAAATATGCTTTCTGAATAAATAAAAATTTAAATTTCTTTTAAAATAATTTGATATGAAAGAATTAAATTAAAATAACTGAACTAAGTTATATTATGTTATTTATTAATATTTTTCTGAAATATTAAATATTTTTATGTTTACATATTTTTCTGAAATTATTTATTAATATGCTTTCTGAAAAATTAAAAACATTAAATTTCTTTTAGAATAATTTTAATTTAATAAAAAAGAATGAAATTAGAATCAAAGTGTGGTTTGTGTCGTTTTCGATGTAAGGAGAATTCATCCAAACACTTGTTAACTTCTAAAAACAATACGACCTCTACGGAAACTTGTTATGACCCCTAAGGAACACCGTACTTAATAAAAATTACCATATTTTCACACAAAAATTTTTTTTAATTATTTTAAAAATAAAATTGGTGAACGATTTTTATTAAACTTTTCAATTTTCGATAGGCAATATAATAATCAATTCTTAAGTAAAAAAGAAATTAAACAACGTTTCTATAAAAGGTTTTTAAAATATTTGTAACACTTTTATGAATTATTATAATAAAAAATAAAAACAATTATTTCAAAATTTTATTAGTAAACGAAATGTTTTTTTTCTTCAGACTATAATGTCCTTAATAATTATTATTTATTTCAGCAATTAAAAGTTTATCCAATTAAATTATATCAGAGTTTTATTGCATTTTTATCTTACTCTTCGGAGCAGATTTTCGGTCAGGTTGCCCACTTTAAAATAGAAAACATAGATGATTTATATGCCCCAATGAGTTCTGCATTTAACTAATACAAATTTTTTTTTTACAGCTAATTAAAATTTATTAAAATTTCATGGATTTACGTAGAGTGGGGGGTAACAGAGTTAAAAATATATATATTTTCATCAAGATATTTAAAAAATAATAATTTCAAAAATAATTTCATTCATTTGTAAATGAGTACTGAAAGTTTCATTCAAATCTGACTATTTGATTTTTGCGAGAATTTCCAAATTAATGTGTTTGTCACCGGGGGGGGGGGGGGAAGGGTTGTGTCATCATTACGTTACCCACTGTAAAACAGTCGTAAACTTTTTTTTAGCCGCTAACTCAAATAAAGACAAAATTTTATAACAGCGATTAAAATTTTTTAAAAATAATTTAAAATTGCTTTGATCTTTCTTCTTCTTAATAATAATATAAATATTTTGATGGAAAAAGTTTGTTTTATTAAGTTTATGACCTTTTTTATTCATACTCTGCTGTTTTTTTAGCGATTTATTCGAGGTATTGTCCTTTAAATTCTTCATGCTTTTTGCTAGGATTTTTCGAAGTTGTTAATAATAATAATAATAATAATAATAATAATAATAATAATAATAATAATAAACATGTATCATAACAGTGATAGTGGGTGCATTTGGAATGATAAAAATAAAAAAATGGAACAAAAAACACATTGAAACTAAAGAGTCCCTGGAAACCCTAGCTTAAGAGATATGCAAAAATTGTCTTTTTAAGTCCAGCCCACACACTAAAGAGAACTTTGTCTATGTAACACTAGGGATGTTAGGAGATATATATAAAAAAAACAAAAACAAAAACAAAAAAACATGAAATGGAGCCATAATAACACACCACGACCTGCCTTATGTCTTTCTGCAGACTTGGTAGGTTGTGCGACTATAGCAAAAATAGAATTATAATGAAAAATGACATAATAATAATAATGATCGATTAGTAATCTCTATTAAAAACAGTCTTGTGTCAAAAACATTTTAATCATCGTTTAATTAGACTATAAATTCACACAACCAAAAAGACTGAACTTTCAGGCTGTTGAAAATTCACTAAATATGCACTTATCGGCCTGATACACGTTAACGCTTTATGTTCACGAAATTTTACCTTGAAGAATCGTGGAGTGGAGATTTTAAAAATAATTTTCATCCTTTGAAGTGGGAATTTGATACTTTTTCTGCTTTCCTAAAAAATAAAAATGCGTATCCAGAATGTGTGTAGGCAGAGTTTTTTTTTTACAGGAGCGGAAGGGTTTTCCATTACAGCTTGCTTATAAATTTTTAGTTCAAGTTTTCCATAATATTTTAAACTCCTGACTGAATAAAGGTCATCAGTTGTTTGGAAGATACAAATGCGATAATGATAGTGAGAATTAAGCCTTTTTTAATTGGTTCGACTTTTCTTCGTTGAAATATGGCAGGTATTTACATATTGGGCAGTAAATTACGAAGAGCGAAAGTAAAGAACAAATGTTCTTAAAGTTATAGAAATAGACAACAATAGAGAAACAATAAATATTTAATTTAGTTAAGTGAACTTAAAAAATAACAGAATGATAAAATCCTTATGAAATAAATAAATAAATTCATAAAATTTGCTCATTTCATAAAAAATAGATTTATTTACCCATGTATACCGAATTTATTTTCTTTATTACAGAAATATTTCAGTTACAATATCATGAAATCTCTTTCTCATGGTCTAACAGTGATGTTCACTATACGAACAGCAATTTCCTTACTCCGCACAAAAAGTGGAGGAGATTGTATCGTATTATTTCGAATAGAAGCTTAGCTTGCTGGAGGCCAACTTGGTTCGGTGTGATACCATGTGCCGACTCTCTTTAATTCTAACTTCTTGATTACCTCGGGAAGTTCTCTACCACTGGAAAGTTGGGGTTACAAAACGATCCTGGATGATTTGAAAGATTATGATTGGTTAGGGTTTTTCACTTAAAAACTATGATCTAATAGGATGAGTTTTCTTCAGAATTCACCACAGAAAACCTAGTAGAATGGGTGCAACATGAAACCTCCATCTTTGTTCTTTCCACATCTGCTTTCTCACGCAGTCTGATCTGCTCTGAAAACCACTTCATTAAATACGCCTGACCATTTTTAGGAAGTCTTTGCTTCCTTCTTTTAAGATGAATGCGACAGACGGGTGCAATGAAGAGTCGAGTGCAGCTCACTAATACTGTCATCACTGAAGTGAAGAAATTGTTTGATAAAAGTCGTTTGAGAAAAACGCAATTTGCAACTGATGTTTATTCACCACATTATAAGAATTTTATTCCATCTCCTATCTCAGTAACCTGCATCCTCTCTCTCATGCTTCTTTCTTCGTCCACTTCACTCTCATCAGTATTCTCATCCTTCTCTTACCCACTTCCTGACACCCCCTATAACCTATCACTCTTCCTCACAACTTTCCTCCTATGTAACCCTCTGCAAAACAGTGGCAGTAAAATGCCTTGCTTGAGGCGACATTATTATAATATATATATATATATATATATATATATATGTGTGTGTGTGTGTGTGTGTGTGTGTGTGTGTGTGTGTGTGTATTCGGGCATGGAAATGAGAATAGAAAACAAGAGTACTCATCAATTACTGTGAGCAAATAGTGATTTCTGGAGGTAGAATGTAGAGATCTTTTGAAATCCATACTGATTCACTTCATGGGTTGTGAGGTTTGACAAGATAGGACGTTCCTGCAATGTAAAATCGTGGTTTCAACCGAGAACATACAGGGCACTTAGTACATACGCTTTTTATTTCCTTAATACAGAATGTATAGAATGTGTTCTTATTGTAGTAAAATAAGCCAGCCTAACTTTTCCAGGATGATGAAGGTGAACATGAATGTCAGATAATTTTTCTTTGTTGGTGGCAGTCTATCACTGCGCTCTTGATAGTACGTTTGCTGAGATATTATCCTTGACAGATTGGTACATTATATCGTACCCGTAGCATCTCAATTCTATCTTCCATCGTTGAATTTTGACATTTTAAATTTTTCTCAATGTTTTTGAGTGAAACATAAAATTTACAACCTGCTGATCTGTGATTATTACGAACTTTCGTTCTGACTAGTAGAGAGACTAATTTTCACAATCTCTACTATCGGGCAGTACTTCTTTTTAACAAATGCATGCTTGCCTTCCGTAGGGGGTGAGTGTATGGGAAAAGAAGTTAACGGGAAGACCAGCTTAGTTCCAAGTAGCTGAAATGGCATTGTCAGATAGATCAGTTTCTACTACAAGTGGTATTGTCTCAACTAATGTTACTAAATACTTTTACTGTCCCTTGATCGAGAGGAAATGTTTTAATAGCAACTAATCTTATCAGAAAACCTTGAAATCCACTAAGAAAAAATATAAAAAAAGACCAAGAACGTGGCGTATATTGATCTTGTCCTTGGGTAATGGTAATTCTTTAAGATCTCTTCGCATCAGATCTTAACGAACCATGAGTTATGGTATAACCGAGAAAATCAATCGATTTGGTTGATATGACTGAATTCTTTTATTAAAAGTGAGATTGTAAAGCTGGTTAATCTCCCGTAGTCCCTCTAAATTTTGATCATGTACTTGCTGAGTCCTTCCAGTAAGGATAATATTATCTGTATAGATTCCAAGCAGATTATATTTTCTTATTATATTACCTATATTCCTTTGAAAATAGGCTACACCATTCGTGATCCCAAATGAAATTCTACAGAACTGACAAAGCTTTTCCATAGCTTTAAAAGAGGTCTATAGTCTGTCCTCATTTCTGGTAGGTATTTAGTGATAAGCACTCTTCGGGTCTAATGAAGTGTAATGTTTGAACCGAGAAATTTCATAGACATGATCGTCTTCGGAAAATGGTAAATACCAAGGTGTGCGAATCTGTTAATAACCTGGCTATATTTAACGAAGAAACCATGTATGCATTCCCAGTTGCAGAATCCATCTTCAGCCTATGCCTCTTGGCATAGACATAAGCAATATCAGACCTAGTACATTCAGCGTCGACATAAGCCACAGCTTCCTTATTGTTAATTAAAACGAACACAGTATCTCGTTTGAGTAGTCCTGCTAAGTTCTGTTAAGCTGAAAATCCAGTAGCTAGAGGACGCAAGTGACATAGTCGACTGACAGATCTTAGAGAGGTTTTCCTTTTTACTACACTTGTGATATGTGGTCTTCTTTACTAGGCACCGGTTACAATTACGATTAGTGCCTCCACAAAAATGGTACGTATTTTTCGGAACTTTAATGGCACATGGAAGAAACAATGTTTACAAAAGCGTCGGGTCTGATCACCGCCACTGAAAAGTCTCTACGGTGGCCTTGGTCTGATAGGATCGTTAGCTTGGATAGAACGCATAAAAGCAGAAAAAGTACGGTATCAGTGAACGCATTCCTTGGCTGGTTTTTGTTTTTTACTAATGGAGTTTTGTGCAGAGCTTTTTGTCGCCGTGAGTTTGATATTGTCTACATTTTGTTTGGCTCTGTTTTTGTCCTCTATTGTTGTTCATTGTTTGTGCAAACCTGTACAGAACTTTGTTCGAGTTGACGTGCTGGGGTGAGGCAACCAGCAAAATGGCCGAGTTTTCCTAGCCGATTGTTACATTAGCGGTGTCACCATCACCATTGTTTTGGACCACGGGTTTGGCCAAAATGGACGCGGCCTATTACGAGAAAATACGTCAACATAACAAGGGGTATATTAAGGGAAACGAGCTGATGACGATTCCAAAGGCTCTTGACGCTGTGATAGCCAGAACCATCTCCCTGTTGACAACCGATGTCACAACACGCAAACTAATTGGTGTCATTAGGGAGACAATGGAGGAGGCTTTGAAAAACCAAAAGAATAGTTGCCAGAATTTTGGCAAAAAGTTCCTAGGGCAATGTGAAACATCCTGCTGGTTACAGAATAGGAAGCTGAGCAGCTAGCAGACAGTGTGCTGACGACTAAGAACGGACACCTGTCGTACCATAGACGGAGTACCATTAGACATTATAACAAACAATGTGGGAGACTATTTTGCTAATTTTAGTTTAGTTAAAGAAGTATCCTGTATGTTGATCAAGGCAGGTGTGTCAACTGGGGACTTTTGTTCCCAAGTGACATTAAACCGACAAGAGTTTATGAACATCCCTGACATACTTTTGTGTTGGGGGAGAAAATTATTCGTCATTGTCGAGGGAAGAAGATCCCAATACTGGTCGTGTAGTACCGCAAGATACTTATCCAAAATGTGCCCTGCAAGAAATCCGATGACGGCATCGGTAACAACAAAACCGGTAGCACCAGAAGAAGCGGTGGTGGGGACAAAGAAGATCAGCTAGCCTACCAGTGGTTCAAAAGAATGGACAGAGGATGTGAGGAGGGACAAAAAATCAGCTACCACCTGCTCCTCAACAGTATGTTTCATCGAACAAGGCGCTGTCGCTAGAGAAAAAGCAATAGAAACCATCTCCAAATAAACATCAGCAGTGGGATATGCAGCAAAGGGAACAAAGCACAATAATTACCTCAACTGGATCTTTACATGGAGATGGAGGAGATGCCTCCACTTCGATCCTCATCCCTGAAAAGGGGGAAGAAGAAAGAGTAGTGTGGTGAGAAATAAATCGGAAAAGAAAAGGAAAGATGGTCGAAGCAGGGCGGAAAAATCTTGCTAGATGCCAAGACCTAATTCACCCCTGCTTCGCCAGTTAAAATACAGCAGCCTCTAGACAAGATAAGGAACGTCTCTTTAGGACTTTGAAAGAGATCTTTCCTCTCAGAGGAGGGCTCTTTCAAGACCTTTGTTTAAATGTACCTGTTGATTGGAAATCAACAGAGAACCAAAATAAAAAAAAATAAAAAGAAACTTCCCGGATGCCCCATAAGTGATCACCCTCATCAGAAATAATGAGGGTTAATCTAAAGGTATGGGATCACTTAAAGAGAGCGAGAGACTTATTCTCTGAGCTCAGGATGGCGAAAATAGAGTCTCTTGAGCTAAAGAAACCCGCACAACTCTGTGCGGGGATGATTTTGGTTCTTCTTGTATTAAAGCTCCCATTCCCGATGGACATCGGCGGATTTGCCCTGGATAGACGAATTACCTCCGACGTTAGATTTCCGTCCAGTATACATCTAAAGGAGTGAACATGAGAAATGGAGATCAAGCTAGCCAGCTTGAATGTGAAGGGCTTGAGAGATCGGAGTAAAGCTGCCATCCCGCTTCGAGATTTCTTGTCTTTCCGTGTAGATGTGGCCCCGATCCAGGAGATACCCTTTGTTTGCGAAGTTGGTGGCGTATGCTGTCTAGCGACTTTGTTGTCTGTTTAGCATACGGGGACCAGCTGACCCGAGGTGTTTCCTTGTTGATTAAAAGTACCGTGGATGCAATAGTGAACCATGTCCCTGTCGGTGCGTGAGGTGGGGTGGGGGAAAGTTTTTGATCGTAACCTATATTCCCATAAACAGTAGTTAGTTTCGAGCGTGTCTTTTTTTGTCAGATGGACACTGGAAGTTCAATCTGTCCTTACTGGATAAGCGGAACTTCCAGCAACAGCTAATTAAACTAGTAGGGCCTTTATTGGAAATAAGTGATGGGAGAGGCTTAAGGATAGGATTAGGTCTTTCACCACCGAATATAACCAACGATTCAACCTAGACACGTCTAACAAGGTGAAGGCTCTTAAGGATAGTCCGTCTTGGGTGGAGGCTGGAAGAGGGGAATTCACTAGAGATAGCGTTAGCTAGGCAGACCCTGGAGCGTGAGACTAGCAAGCGCTAGTGGGGTTAGGTAGTTAGTTATAGGTTAAACAAAACCGTGAATATGAGCGCAGAATTGCGTTACCGGGGTTAGGTAGCTAGTCATAGATTAAACAAAACCGTGAATACGGGCGCAGAATTGCGCAAGGAAGAGATCCGTCGAGGTGGCCATCGATACATTCGTGATGTCAATACTCTGGAGGGCATACTCTGTGGTCGACAATATGTGTCTAAAACGGATAGTTGCGTGAGTAAGATAACGGAGGGGAAGTTTACTTATCGTAGCAGAGGGTGGGCTGTGACAAAACTCCTGGTCTTGATGGTTTACCCTATGAAATGTATTTGAGGCTGTCGCATATTTTTGTGCCGATTTTGATGGTTGTGTTCAACAACTGGTTCTAACAAGTGGGGCAGGGGGTGATCACGATGTCAAAAATAGTCAAGGTTGTTGGACGGGATTTAGACGATTACAGGCCCATAACTCTGCTAAACACAGCTAAAGATTTTGGCCAAGATCCTGACGGAGCGATGGCAGTCAGTTGCCGAGATTCTGTTGGACTGAGCAGACTTGTGCTGTGAAGGAGTGAACAATTCACAACAACCTGCATCTGATCTGCACAGTCCTAAAGGGCGTAGAAGACGACGAGCAAGCAGCGCTGATCAATTTGGATCAGTTGAAGGTATTAGTGTAGCTGCCGCCAAGCACCATAAGGAAAGATTCAGTTTCTCGTTGCTACCAAACCCTAAAGTAAAATCAACAGGTTCATTTTCTCACCGAAGTCAGCCCTGTATTCTTGACCGGCAGCCTTGTCACCCCTTTAGGACAATGTTGCCAGAAAAAATAGTTTCTTATATTTTAGAACAACGTAAAACAATTATGAGATCTAAATGGAAAGTACGAAACAGAAACAGTAGAGTTAAAATAAGTAAGTAAAAATATAACAAATAAGCTGTTTTTAGGGCAACCTTTTCTAGAACCTAGAATATTTGCCTCTGCGCAAGAATTACAAACCCCCTTGACACTGTTTTGGATTGAGACCTTCTAAGAGGTCACACGGTAAATTTGTTATCTCCAGTGGCTGAACATTCGTTTTCGGTACTGTTAGGGAGTAACTATCCAAACTGCCATAGACCACACGAGGTGTCAACGAGGTAATTAACATTTCTTCCCCTTCACTTTCCAGCAAATGTATTGCTTTGGCGACGCAGAAAATTCCTGTTGATTTAAACACTTGTTATAAGTTCCCTTGTTTTGTTATAACTATGTAAATTTCATTGAATATTTCCTTATTTTTTCGGATTTTGTAATTATCTATCCTTGTGTACATTCTTTCTCCATGTGCTCATGTTATTTGTTTGTCTTAATTGCAGTTTTCACTGCTGCACAAGTACTGTAAAGGAAATAGAACCTTTTACAATATATACCAGCAGTCATCATGTATCATATGGCAATGGTAATTACAGATAGGCTCGACTATCGGTATCTCACTGCTATCCTGCAAGCCGCCGAATTCAAGCCTAACTTCAGTAAGTGGATCAGCCTCCTGTATCGCTCCGCCAGTACTGTGGTACAGGTAACTGGAAAGTGGCCGGACTCTTTTGCATTGTCTCGGTCGTATCGTCAGAGTTGCCCATTGTCGTTTTGGCGTTAGAGCCTCTTCTTCGCCGGATAAGGACAAGGTGTGCAGACCGGCCCTATGTGGAATCGGTATCCTTGATGGTGCTGGAGCCAGGGTTTCTGCGTATGCCGATGATGTATCCCTTTTCGTGTCGTGCCGCAGCGACATTGTGGTGGTACAGAAAACGCGGTAATGATACGATAAAGTGATGCGGGGGCCAAAAATCAACCACAAAAGTCTTCCGGCTTGTAGTTAGGCGCCTGGAAGAAGCCGCGGCCCTTTGCATTCTTGGAGTGTGATTCGAGCCGGATTTGCTTTCCTCTCTTTGGAGGGGTAGTGGCAAGCAACACGTCGACAGAGGTGTCTGTTCCCAATCTCCGCGTTTTGATTGGTTAAGAATGCCATACTTGGCAAGTCACTGACACCCTTTGAGGTGGGCGTTCGTATTTCATGCGTTGACAGAGGACTCGATTTTGAAGAGGAGTGTTAGGGACACCTAGCCTTACTATCACTTCTCCCGTTTCCAGCGACATAAGCCCCGGAATCAATCGAAATTCCTACGAGAGTGTCGAGCGCTCTTGTGGGTCACTTCTAGATTCACTGACCTTTCTCAGCCTCTGAGGTTATTGTATCGTGAATTAGTGGAGGGGGTCGCAACGAAAGATCCTCTCTATAGACGGCACGGCTTGTCGGCGACAGAGTCACGCTCGTTTTAGTCATGGGCGCCAGAAGTGAATTACCTCAGTAATCCTGAGTTTTCGCTTACCTGGCGATTTATTCGGAACGTATTATCTCTCAATGCCGTGACCTTCAAAGGAGGCTGGGCAGATTTACCCGACTGTCATCGGTTGTGACCTTCAGAGGAAACGGCTTCGCACGCTTTCTACCATTCTCCTCAGGTGCGCCCTTTTTGAGAGCATGTCCGCGAATTGACAGCTTTTATCACTTCTGACCAGCTTGTGTCCATCGATCTCGCATACGCGTGTGACACTATGCCACCCCCGTATTCTAGTGTAAAACGGATGGTGTTTCTAACGTTGCTAGCCGTAACAAGTAAGGTGATTTGGACGTCGCGAATGTAGGGAATTTTGTGGTATGAACGCTGTTCTTATTAGTTATTTGCTAATTATATTTCCTTTCCCTTCTGAGGGCTGTGAAAAACACAGTAAACCGACACTGATGTACATCTAAGAGGACTACTACAACGGTTTGACAACGAAACTATCCACTATCAAACCAAAACGAATTTTCTCCAGCTTGCTACCAATTATTACACCGAAAATCAAAGGACTCGCCCTAAATAAAATGATAGAAAAAATACATTATTTGATTATATCTCATATCCAGGTCGTATTATTTCCAACGTTTCCGATAAATAAATACCAAGATCATAGTGGCACCCTTCAGTAAAAAATTATGCAATATCAGGACTCAGGAGTAACTGAGAAATTTTGGTAGGAAAATATCTGTTTAATTAATTTAAAAAAGTAAAAAAGATCATTTATTCAAATACGTGTATCCATTAAAAATAATTTTTTAAAAAATTAAAAATATGTCAGAGTTAATCCATTTCGTAACGGATAAAATATAAGGAGTGAATATAACGATCTCTATAATCTTACCAAAAATATTTCAAGAAAACTCAAGATATAAATTTTCTAAA
Organism: Ascarosepion bandense; assembly: GCA_037127315.1. Classification (NCBI taxonomy): domain Eukaryota; kingdom Metazoa; phylum Mollusca; class Cephalopoda; order Sepiida; family Sepiidae; genus Ascarosepion; species Ascarosepion bandense. Next base: position 3,293,772 of record JBBBDQ010001763.1, on the reverse strand, counting down.
TTTGCTGTTCCTTGCATAATTTTAAAAAATTAAAAGCACATTATTTTCTTTCAAACTAGACAGAATAAAGTTATTTTGAAAAATTTGTAATTTTTAATGCGATTTTGAAATTCATAATGTTGCTGCTCGTATGAGATTTTTCTTTGTATTTAATGAAATTGAAGACATGTTTGAAGAATCAAATTAAGATTTCGAGTGTAAATCTTTTTAAAAGAATTTTAGCGACAGTTAGATTATTTTAGGTAAGGTTATTCCAGAAGGAAATAATTATGAATTATCGCTTTTGACGGTTTCTTCAATCAATAACTCTTAAATACAGAATAATAAAAAATAAAATAAAACATTGGGTATAATTAGATATTTTATATCATGTCTGGAACAAGGCTGTTGGAGCCTCAGATGCATAGAAATTTTAGGTTTGAATTCTAAATGGCACAAGGCCATTTCCCAAAGAACTTCCTAACTAAATTCCTGTATTCCAACAATTATTTTATACGGTTGAAATCATTCATTAAATTAGAAACTGGAACATTGAGTAAAATGGACAATGCATTAATTGTAATTATATAAAGTGTATTAAAAATAACAAGAATTACATACTTTGTACAGACGTTGAATGTGTCTGATTAAAATGTCTTTCATTTTATGCATAAGATTGTGTTAAAACTTTTGAGGTAAGTTGTAAAGTTCTTTGTCACTGGAAGATTTATCAGTGTCATAGGTAATAATTTATATAAGTGTTATTTAAAGAAATAAAAGGCATCTATTTACGTCTTGCAATTAGTGCGGGTGTGTGAGAGAATTGCTTGATATTGCGAACCCCGCAATAGCATGCTGCTATTGCGGGCAGCTGTGACTGCCTTGCTTTGTGTTCTCTGGTTCTGCTGCAACTGTCCCTGGGTGTACCACGTGTCTGCTATATATACAACCCGTAAAAAGGCAGGAAAGCAAAATTATCACGTGATTGTCGTGTGTGTATATGTACAATGAGTGAATGTAGCTGCGTGGAAATACATGTAATCTTAAAGCCACTTCACAAACATAGCCGACACAACCCACATTTAAAGATATCAGAAGGTTGAACAAAATGAAAAAACTGTCTTACTTGTATGGATAAGTGGAAATTTATTTACAGAACAGAATAACATTAATTTGTTTGTATGAAATAATCAAACTGTGAAAATGATCTAAGAGAAAGTGTAGTAGGGAGTTAAATGAATTCAGAGTTTGTCATTGTAGTGAAATGTGTATATACAGAAAAGGCTAAACAAGGTAGTAGTAAAGATTTTGCTCCTTTCTTTCTTTTTGCAAAGAACAAGAAAGTGAAAAGAAGGAAAAGCGATCAATTTATAGTACAAATGTGAGTGAGTGAGAAATAAAAGATCACAAGGAAAATGTACTTATTGGCATTAATTTTTGGAGTCAGTTGAAATGTGTTTTTGCTGTTGTTGTCTTCTTTTTTGTTAATGGTGAGTGAGCAAAGACAAAGAAGAAAAGATAAAAGAAAATAGTATGCATGAAGAAGAAGGAGAGCGAATGTATGTCAACAAGGCTTATGTCTGGATTCAGTGGATTGAAATTTCTCTTTTACATTGTGGTGATATCCTATCTGATCTCTGCTCCCAGTTGACTTATTCAACTTTCTTTCTCTATTTATATCAAAGAAGTTTATTGACACTGGGCTGTTATTTTCTCTCAGTTTTGCAAATAGCTACCTTTGTGTTGGCCAGAAAATTTTTTTACTTGGCTCGGGAAATTTACTTTTGTCTTTTTTCTTCAAAATTGTTTGCAGTGATTTTGATTCAATTTTGCATGTGTGTAATTCTACTTTTTGTGTTTCAGATATTTGTTGGCATGATATGATATTTATATCTTATAAGCCTTTTAAAACATTGGCAGATTCACTTGTTACTTGTTGAACTGCTATTAAATGAAAAAAATGCAAGCATGATTTGGATGTGAGGAAAAATTGTTAAAATATTTGATAATTTGTATTTGTACATTGTTTGTATTTTCACTGAATGCCACTCTGATCAGTGATTTTATTTTACTGAGATTTATGTTTTGCTTGACAATGGCTGTTAAAACTGCTACATCATGCATCTGTTTATATAAAAACATGTATTTAAAGTGAGAATGCCATGAGTACATGAGACAAACATTTCGCTATATTGCCCCAGAATTTCTTTATTTGGGTGCCAGGGATTAACTCAAACATAATCTGCTTACTTTAGAGAGTTACTAGCATTTAGAGAGGTACTAGCATTTAAAGAGATACTAGTGATTAGAGAGTTATTAGCATTAGTGGGAGCTGAGCTGATTGGGGTTCAGGCACAAAATCATCAGATAAATAAACACTGTACATAATAATTTCTCGAGTGAGCGAATACCTAGCTGCATTATCCAATCAGTAGGCCTTATTGATAAATTAAATTGAATCTAGTTTCTGATTACAATTATTGATTTTCTTTTGTTGAGTATTTCTCATCCTTATTTTTCTTTTAAAAATTAAATTCAAAAATTCAAAGATAAACAGGCAATAGATATTATGGAACTTAGTAATATCTCCTTTTTTCCCAATGAGCAATTACTGCAATGAGGAAATAAATAAATAAATAAAATAACATTTTTGTAAGATAGAAGAGCATTATTTAAAGTTTGAGAATTAGTATTGATCACATAGAATATCTGGATTGCTCAAAGATAATTGGTTAAGAGTTATGAAAAGTTGTTTTGTTTGTTTTAAGCAAAATTGTTGAAATTTAACTAAGTTCTTTATTTTAAAAAAGACAAAAAACTAATTTAACTTAGTATATTTTAAAAGAATTATGAAGCAATTATGTAAGTATCAAGTATAAGAGATATATAAAAGTAAAATTTAATCTGATATCAACTAGGTGGTATCAGAAAGTTCTGTGATTGAACATTTCAAAAGAAATGTATGCTCAGTGAATATTCATTGGTACCCAGTTGACTGAAACAATCTGTCAATAATAGGCTTTGTGTTATCCATCAGGAGAGTCTCTCAGTTATTGAAAAATTTAACAACCATTGATAAAATGACAACAGTCTAAAGATTTGATATGAAACAGACCCCCCCCCCCCCCGGTATGAAGAATTTCATGATCCTTAAGGACTAGCCACCTCCTGGTCAAAAAGACAGAAAAAATTCCAGAAATAATGTTTTCTTTATTTTTTGTGAAATTTTGCGATGCTGATAATTAAAAGAGAAACATGTTTTTCTTATCAAATGAAGCTAGATAATTTCTTATGATGATTAAAATGATAAAACACAGATGTAAAATGACCACACACCAAAGGTTCAAAGGTTAAATAAATTTTGGAGTGATGTAAGGCAATATAAGCAAGAGTCAGCAGGTTTTCAGACAGTACAGTACAGTACAGTTGAGTACAGTATAGGTGGACCAGTATGAAGCAAGTTAACATACGTTGTCACATGAATGCCTGCCTTAGAAGAACTTTCAACTTTTGCCTGGTGCTAGACCAATCAACTTAAATAGTGTTATATCCTATAGAAGCTGTGGGTTGGAGTAATAGATGTCTGCATGCAAGAGTGATATACTCTAACCAAATACTGTATCAAACAAAATGTATGCATTTACTTTATTGTTAATTTCACAAGGGCTTCCTTTTCTTTTGTGGCTCTCAGTTTTGTTTGAATTGTTGATGCAGCAGATTTTGGCGACTTCTAACCAATGCTGGATTTGTGATCAATCGAACACAATGTGTGCAGAGCCAAGACCACCATAAATTTTTGGTGGTCATGACAGAGCCCAGTTTGGAATGAAGTGATTGACTATCAATTGGTTGTAGGAATTTTGGGTGTTGACAGAAAGGATGAGTAATGCGGGGGTTCACAAGTGCTGCTGGTTAGGGTTATGTACCTTCCCAACGGGAAGAGAAGTATGTTTCAAACAAGTGGTCATCAAATTTAAATATGAAATCTATAATTTATGGGTGTAATAGTGGACATCTTTATTTTTTTCAAATTTGATTTGTATAATTATTACACCTAGTGGAAGATTTTAATGTAATTTTTTTTTTTTTTGTTCAGCTTGTGTAAAGAGTCATGCCACTGCTTTTATTATATGGAAATATCTTTTTGCAATAAAAATGAACATTGTTTGATATTTCTCATTATTAATAATATCTGAGCAGGAAAAATATTTTTGAAAAAGCAATTTTATAGATGAATTTTACCCTAAAATAAATTTTCTAATTCTAATAGTAGTTCTTTGTTGAAAATTTACAATAATATCTGAAAGAAAAGTGAAAACAATGGAACAATGTAAAAGCTATAAATAACATGTTTTAATGAAAGTATTTCTGATAGCCTGTCTACATGATTTTGAACATGACCACGTTTTTAGAGTAATTATTACTTAATTTCAGTCATAGCTTTTTAATTCAGAGTTGTCCTTCACTTAAAATGGTTGTCACCCAAGGCTGAAGAGCCCAATTTATTCTACTATTTAATCCATAGCTGGAAGGGGAGAAGAGAGATATTCATACCTTTCCCAAAGGTATTTGAATGAAAGAGAATGGAATAGAATTGACTGGATTTTGAACTTGCCAATTTCAAATTCTAACTCACTAATCATTACACCAAACCATGCATATATATATATATATATATATATATATTTCATATATATATATATATATATATATATATATATATATATATATAAACACATGCACACACACATACATGCTCTAGCACACTCACTACAATTAATGACAGCAGCAGCAGCCAGGAATGACCATTCCTTGAAAGGCACGGATTCACTCGGACAGACACACATTCCTCTGCCATTCTGAAGATGATATTTTGATCTTGAAATATTAATGTATAATAAATAGGTAATACCCAAAAACTTCTTTACCTTCCTTTAATTTTACTAAACGCATTGTGACAGCCTTCAAGACCTAACCATATACCATATATATATATATATATATATATATATATATATTAAAAAGTGTTGGTAATTTTCCCAAAATCAATATTCCAATGTTTGGACATTAAAATACTTATTTTGAGAAATGGGTCAAACTAAGGGCTTTTAAGATCTCTCTCATATATATATATATATATATATAGTATTGAATTGTGATCATGCTTGCTGACAAGATTGTTGTTTTTCAGTGGTTTACTGATAAAAAGTTATTTTGGCAAGCTGTTTTTTGTTGTAAAGTGCTCAATATCAAGATAGAGATAGAATGTTAATAGGATTAATGTGGAGAAGTTTGTAACTTAACTGAGTTTGTCAGAGTCATGCCATCTTCAAAGTTTTGTGAAGACACCATTACAATGTACTCACTCCTCAGGACTCACTTTTCAATGTGGAGATTATATGCTATTTTGTGATTTAGAGTTAATTCTTAGTGTTTCAATATGTGTCATGTGTATTCAATATTGAAGTTCAGCCCTGATGAGTGAGAACATCATAACAGTGCTCTCATGAAACTTCAAAGTCTGTATGACTCTGCTCAGTTAAGTAACAAAATTCTTCACATCAATCCTATATATATATATATATATATATATATATATATATATACATAGTAAATAACTAACCTAGAGAGCCAATGAATCTACCAAGGTTTCACCAAATTGGATCTTCAGGGAAAGTTGACTTTCCCTGAAGATCCAATTTGGTGAAACCTTGGTAGGTTCATTGGCTCTCTAGGTTAGTTATTTACTTAGTTTTCTCTACTTGCGTATTGAGCGCTTTTTGTTTTAGCTTACTCATCTCCGGTTTTTTTCTTTGGGCTACATACTTTGACTGATGTTAAAGTGCTTAGCTTGTTCTTTTTTATTACCATTTTTTCCTTCTGCATATGTACTCAGAGGGTTTTTCAAAATGAGTATAACGACAAGTTTACATTTATATATATATACATAAGAGAGAGAGAGAGAGGATTGACTGGGAGAAGAAGCAGGATAGAGATTCAAGGCATCATTTCAAAACAATTAACATTAACATTGTCACAAATGATTTTCAATGCCTGCTTTGGGTTTTAGCAGGTCTATTGAACTGTAGACCAACATTCTGTGAGAAACCTCCAGAGTAAAAATTTAAAAATCACTTTTGTCACATTTGATCAGTCACAATACTTTCTTTATAAACTGTACAAATCTTTTTTTGTGTGTGTTTATATGTTGTGGTTGTGGTCTAATAGATATCAGCTCAGAATCAGAAATTGGAGAGCTGCATTCGAATTCCAGTTAAATTCATTGCATTCACTTATGGACAAATACTTTTGGAAAGGTATTAATCCATCTCTTATCCCTCCAGCTATGGATTGAATAGCCTTGGTTAGCAACCAGTCTATTGCAGAAAGAAAATGGCAACCTACTGCAGGAAAATCTTCTCTCTAGACAGTCATGAATCAAAAGAGACATGATCGCCCAAGTGTTTATCATGTATGGTACTTAACTGACGAGTAATGTTTTTAGTTTTTTTCTTAAACAAGTATATTCCGAAAAGTTTCTTTTTTATCTCTTCAATATTAGTATTGATAAATGAAAATATGTCAGTTTTGACCATTTGAAAAAATGTATGTAGCAAGTTACAATTTAATGAAAAATTATCTTTTTCAATGAAGTTCAATTAAATGCACCACATGTCATTTAAGAACATAAACAAACAGAATAAATGTTTTTACCAATAGACGATCCTGAATTTATAATCAAGTAAAAATATGATCTATGTTTCACTGCTTGATAAGACAATGTCAGCTTTTTTTTTTATACAAGATAACATAGACTTTATAATAGGAAATCCTAGTGTTTTTTTTTTCATATTTTTTTGCATCATTTTTTAGCATTAATAATATACTTTATAGAATTGTCAACTACTAAAATCAAAATGAGTTTTTTTTTAATTCTAAGTGCTGAGTTAGTGAGGCTGCTATCATAAAGCAAACAAAGGAAAATAATGTTAGGTTTAAACTTTCAATGTTCATCTATCTTCAATACTAGATTCTTTGTTTTTTCTTTTGTTCCTGCACCTTGACGTTTTTTGTTTTTTTTTACCATGGCAATATTGTTTAATTTAAAATTGTTTATACATAAATATTTGTATATATTTGTTGCTTTTTCTTTTTAACAAAACAGTATAAGGTAAATTAAGGGAGACATCAAGGCCACAGAAGAGATAATTATTATCAAAAATATGATCTTTAAAGTTCTTGTAAATTAGGGATGATAGTTTTATTATAAATGATTGATAACCTATCATTTTAGATAAGCTGTAAAGAATCTTGTTTTCTCTAATTTTAAATTGTCATTTTTAAAGATTTTTTGTTTAAATGTTTAAAATATGAAAACAAAATCTTAGTTTTTTTTTTTACTTTAAAAATTATTCTCTCTAATGGTATAAAAAGAAGCAATTAATGTGTCTGAAACCATTTCATTAAATTATTATTGTTCATTGTTATTTCCTACATTATATTTTTTCATTCAGAAGAGAAGTAAAAATGCATCAAATTACAAAAGTAATTTTGCTAATTTGTCACATGTTTTAATACATTTCTACATGTTGGATAACTTATGTGTCTACGACTGATTCTACTGTAGACTGAAATATGCATTAATTTTTAATTAAAGAATGCACTTAGAGGACATTAATTGTAACATACCATGCAAGAAATGTTCAACTGAGAAATATTTCTCACATGTAATACATCATACAAGAATGATTTAAAAGTTATTTCCAGTTAAATATTAGAAGTAGAGTTGTATATATAATTCTTGAGAGAGTATTTTTGGTTGTTTATTGATATGACCAAGATAAAGTCTATCTTGTGATTGTAAACTTTCTTTTTTCATACTTAGTTTTTTGGTTTTATACATCATCCAATGCTATATACAGAAATACTGTCGTGTCGTGATTATTTGATTTAATATTAATTTTTTTCACAATACCCATTTGATAAAATATTTCACTGTCATTAAGTTATTTTGATTACTGTATTGTGTTTTGGAAGAAAAAATACTGAAGACGATATACATGACAGAAAATCAAATACAGAAAATGTGCATCAAATTTTGTTTTTAAACTTTAATGCAAGTTAAAAGTTTGACTTTGCGCTGTAAAACAATCAAACTTGAACTACGTGCTTCATTTTTTTCCAAATCAGAGAAATATTCACCCTGGTTAGTGTGTTAATCTCCAAGATATGTTTGAGTGCTTGAAAATTCGTGGCATGACTCACTTTCCAAAAAAATAATTCAATTACAGCCAAACGTCAATTTTTTGTTATATGTTTAAAAAAAAGAAAAGAGAAAAAACGAAACAACGTACCAAGTGAGTTCAACTGGTCGAGAAATATGGAAAATATGTAAGTTTCATGGCTATGTATAGGCCCTAGAGTATTCTTCTTGGTTGGACTGAGAACTTTTCAGAACCCACTTATAGTTGTTTTTTGTTTTTTTAATTATACACATTTTAATATTACTTTCCATGAAAGTTTACGATTTGAGAAAAAGAAAATTTCCGAAAGAAGTATTGTACTGCATTTAAACAAACAAAAAAATTGACCAGTTTTTCTAGTTTTTCATTAAAAATTTAAAATTAAAATCCATTTTAAAATGAAACAACAAAACAAAAACTGGAAAATGTTAAAAAAAAATCTTCATTTTATTCTCGGACAAACATAAAATTGTTCTTGTTCAATTTTTGCAATTAATTGTGTATGTGTTGGAGAAACAGTGAAACACCCTTAATAAAACCCTTTTTTGGTCTAATGAGTGAAAAATGACACATAATAAAAAGACAAAAATGAAAACTAGGCTATTAGACAAATTTTCAGGAATTGTAAAACATTTTAAGACCCAGAAGGGAAAGTTATCTAAAATATAAAAGTACCATTTTTATCATTTATGATTTTTTTGTTTTTTGTTTTTGAAACATGATTTTTTAAAAACTTCGACTGGGGAATATGTATTAGATTTCGTAAAATGTAATTTTTAACAGAAAGTATTGTGATTAAGTGTATGATTAAAAAAAAATTCCAAATATAAAAAGGAAAATTATTTTCTTTTTTATGTGTAGGAAAAAAATCTGGTAATTTTTTATTACGGGGAAAATTTACAGCCACGTATTTGAATCATTTGCGAGGTGGAGTAGAAGTGAGAGGCAAGAGAAAAGAAATAGGGAGGGTTAGAGAGAGGAAGACGTCTTCATATACGGAGTGAGTCAATAAAATTGGGTATTTCCAGCATTCATGTCGACTTTATAAAGACGTCTTCATTTATCACTGCCACTACTTTTCATGACGTTCTGACCTGTGAATGTGAAAACGCAGTAACTGAAATATTTCAGGTTCGCTGTTAACCTGTTCATAAAATAGGATTGATTATTTCATTTCTCTTCTTCAGCTTCAACACAAATCGACCTTTGTGGGTTTTTTTTTAAACTCGTATTCAACGTCTTTTTTTTAAAAAAAACAATTTTTCAATTTTCGCTTGGGATTTACGTAACAAAGAAACAATTTTCCTGATCTTAAAAAAATACCAAGTTGTAAAAAAAAAACTCCTGATAAACTCTGAATTTATTTAAAATTTTTAAAATTCAAACAAAAGCAAAACCAATCATGGCATATAGTCAAAATAGAATTGTCAGTGATCTAGAATGCGATTCTGCATCGGTGTCAACTTTACGGGACAATATCGTCGAAATGGATCGTAAATTTCGAAAACTTGATCTACAAAGCACTTCTTTCGATTCTGCTTACAGCAGTAGCCATTCTGCAACTTCTCTTGGTTCGTTCGACACTGATGATAAAACATCTGTCAGCTCTTATTCGGAGTTAAAATCGGATCTTGCATGTATACCAGAGACTGACGACTATCTGGATCTTTCTGTTTCGAAAGATTCTAATTCTCTGTTGACCCACCAGAACGATGAAGGAGATAGGTAAGTATTAAAAAATGCTTGAGATTTTACTTTTGAACACTTATGTCATCGTCGCTAACAAGTACCTCCATTGTTTTCTTTTAAACTACACTTCTGTTAAAAAAACAAATTACCGTTTTAAAATGTGAAATATCGGCACAAACCTGTAACTTAGTCGAATTTGTTCAAAATATGAATGGCAGCATTGAATGCCAACATAACATTTCAGTTGTAAATGCTTCCTAAATTGCGTTTACGCGCAAAAAGGGGGGAAAAGGCCGAGTAGATTTCAATAAGTTTCGCTAATTAGTTCACTAATCGCTGAACATAAAACTTTTGTAAATAATTCAGTTCATTTTTACAACAATCGCACTAACTTAAACGTTTTTTTAAATTTTACTTTGTCCTATTTCTAAGTCCGCCCATAAAAAAAAATACTCTAGGCTTTTTTTCTTTTTGCATACGATGCAAGTCGAATAATTTAAAAAGTTATTGGGCGGGTGGTTGAACGAGGCAGCGGTGTATATTTAAAGCAATTGGATTTTCCAACTGCAGCTATTTGTCAATGGCTATCACGTGACTTCAGTTATGGAGACTTGCTTCTCTACATAAAATAAGCACATAGATAAATAATTTCACGTTGCTTTAAAAATAAAAGCAGCAAACTCCGAAATGTAAGACTATTTCCATGCGCAATTCACATTTTTTCCATTTAGCTCACTTTCCTCGATACAATGCGTGCCTATATTGTGCGTGTTTGCTTTTTGTCAGGTTACCAGGTAGGTTGCCACCCATTAAATTTTTTACATCAAACAATCGGTTCGTAAGTTTCTCTTTTAGACTTGTCTTAACTGGCTAACCCCCCCACCCGCCAAATGTAAAAAAAAATTAAAACCTGAAATTTTAGTTCGATGTTAATCGCAAAATACTTAAATCATCCATCGGAATACCTAAACTATTTTTTCTTCTTGTTCAGTGTTGTTTACTTCGGCATTCATTTGCAGTAGTGCTTAGCTTAAAAACTTGCTCAATAAAAGTTTATGGTTCATCTTTTGTGCCATATTCCTTCAGGATGTACGTGATTATAGCTCTCCCCCATCTTCTCATCCTTAGCTAACTTCACTAAAAAAAAAACAAACTTACAATACATCGAGTACAGAGCCAGTGATGATATTATTTTTAAATTTTGTGGTACAGTGGATATCGACTCGAAACGAGAAATCGGGGACCCAATTCAAATTTCAGTTGAATTCATTGCATTCACTTACGCGCAAATACCCTTGGAGAAGGTATTAATCCGTATCTTACCTCCAGTTAGGGGTGAAATGACAGGACAGATTGGGTTCTATAGCCTTGGCTGGCAACCAGTCTACCGCAGAAATTTTCTGCCCACTCAGTCATGTCTTGAGAGAGACATGATCGCCCAAGCGTGTTTCACGTATGGCACTAAAACTGACTGAATAATTTAAATATTTTAAATTCGAGTGCTATTATGCGACTTTTTCTTAGTTTGTATTTTACGAAAAAATGCTAGATGATGCACGTGCGCGTCTTGTGGCAAGAAAGCCAGCACGAGGGTGTTTCACATAGATTAATAATTTTTCAGAGTAAGGCATAGTTAAACTCAAAATTTCATATTAGTAAATTTTTAATAAGCAATATTCAAGAAATAACTTACTCGCCTCCTCACTTTGTCAAGATGTGGTATGAGGTTTTTTTTTTTTTTTTTTTTTTTTTTTTTTAGATTTACCTTTTTATTTGGCTAATTCTAAAATTACCTGGTTACTAACACCACTATCATGCTAGTGGTGATAATGAGGGAGCTGTTGCTACAGGGTTGGAATCCCTAGAATTTCTTTTTTTTGTAAAGTGAGATCAGATATTACACATTAATCCTGACCTTAAAGCTGAGAATATTTAAGTTTAGATATCTAAGGTAGGAGTGAATTTATTAGATAAATTCTGTATTCATTTGAGATGTGTTAATGTCCTAACAGAAATTACTTTATTTATTTTTCAGCTTATTGCATTTGGCTGTTATTAGAGAAAATCATCAAATTGCTGAGGATTACATTTGTGGAGCAAAATCAATGGACTCTTTGTATCTCCTTAATCTGCAGAACAACTTTTTTCAAACTCCCTTGCACTTGGCTGTGATCACCAAACAGTTAAAAATAGTTGAGATCCTACTGAAATGCAATGTTGCAGTGGACATCCCTGACTACTATGGAAATACTGCGTTGCATATTGCCTGCCGTGAAGGAGACATAGATATTGCCCAAATCATGTTTCAATATGTTTCCAATCATTTGATGCTGGATCTGAGAAATTATGATGGTAAGACTTCAAATTTCTTTATTTTTTTTTTCTCAAACCCTTCCACATTCTTGTCAACCTACTTGTGATAATTGTAATTTTGATGTTCTAATTTTTGTTAATACCTTGCATGATTGTCAACTTACTATATATCTAAATTATTTGGTCGAATTAGTGATGTTCTAAAGATTTGTTAATCTATTATGTATGAGGAACAATATTAGCTTAATTTTAATATAAAAATATTGTTTACTTTAAGGTTTGACTTGTCTTCATATTGCTGCCCTCCAGAAACATTACAGAATGATTGAATTATTACTCAGCAAAGGTGCTAACATTAATGTTCAGGTAAGTGTAAACTTTTGAAGAACAAAGTTTCTAAAACTTAAGTAACTTGTGGTGGTGTAGCTGTTAATGTCTTAATGTTAATGATAAATTGTTGATATTTTCTCTTGTCCATTCTGATAAACATTTTCAAATTGCATGTGCTTTTTTTGCCTTCCAAATATATGCTTGCTTCCAGTGAAAATATAACTTCTGTAGATTTATATGAGGCTTTTACCACTAGATAAGCTCTAACATAATCTTTCTATTGAAAATAAAATCTTAAATTTTTTTTTTTTTTTTCAAAACTTCTGGTAAGCATTTATCCAATTTCTCTAAATTGGCTTCAAATGTGAACGAATTCTAAACTTCATTTTAGAGCATTTATGTATATAGGAATGTTTGGCAAATTTGACAGTATTTCTAAAAAAAAAAAAAATAATAATCCTGTTGATTATGACTAATAAGAGTTTCTTTTTATCAGGATGGCAAAAGTGGGCGCACAGTGCTTCATTATGCTGCTGAACATGGGAATGCAACTCTGGTAAACTTATTGTTCAATTATCCTCAGTTGGACATTAATGCCACCACTTACAGTGGAATGTCTGCCTTGTACTTGGCTGAAGGTCGCAATCACATTGAAATTAAGCAGATGTTACAACTCAATGGTGCTGCTATAATTGATTATTCATCTGATGAATCGGAAGAAGAAACGGTAAGGATGACTTACTTGGGTGTGATTTTAGTATATATGGAGATGTTTCTTTTCTGTTTTTATACTAATATATTGTTTGCTATTTTAAGTTAAATTACTTCAGTAATCTAATAAAATGCTGTCATTAAATTTTTTTTTTTTTTTTTTTTCCAGTCCATAGCTGAAGACTTTTGTATCAATGGCCAACCAATCTAAGCTAAGCTACCAGTCAAATAAAGCTATTCCATCTCTTATGGAAGATGAATCAAGGTGAATAGGCCTGAAATACCCACCTACACAGCAGGCCAAAATCAACATTCAATCATATTGGCTTTTTCTTTTTCGTTATTCATTGGGACCTATTGGTTTCTTATATTGGAAGGAGCTAATTACTACTGTTCTAGCTGGCTATAACATTTTGCACAGCCATTTTACTTTGGCAATTATTGCTTATTGCAGCTGCTGTTATAGAAAGAGGAATGTCATCATAAGAGCTGGCCGTGCTTGGGGAGCAAACACATATATTCAGTTATATACTGAATATACATTTGAAACTGAGTTTGGGGTTTTTACCATCTATACTGCTGAAAAGAAGGGAGAATAAAGCATGAATTTTTTTTTCTTTTAAATTAAAAAAAACACTAGGTGTTTGCTGAAAACTTCATTTTTGGATTCTTTGCTGACAAACTGAATTCCAGGATTCAAATAAGAAAATAAAAACAAAAAAACTCCTTCTCCCTCTACATTCCAATTTATCAAGAAATTGTTCTAGAAGTCTGGTCAGTTTTCTAGAACAAGAAATAAAATGAAAAACACAACCAAGCTGGTAACTTTCCCTAACTTTTGCACCTTTTGTTCAAAATGCCTTCTGATGTTCATTAAAAAAAAAATCATTGACATTTTTTTTTTTTTTTTTTTTTTTTTTTTTTTTTTTTTTTTTTTCCAAATCAACTTTTCAGATTTAATTTATTGAATGTAAATAAAAATATTTATTTTTTAAATCTAAAGTCTTATTTTTTTTATTTAACAATTTATATATTTTGACTCGAATGTGCTATATATACTCTACATTGTAACCTTGTCACTTAATAATTAGGTTTTTGCTTTTTGTAACACACCGACGGAGGGTCCGAACAATTTCTCCACGCTGTGATGTTTGCTGGGAGTTTGTTGAAAATGTCGGCCGACCAGCTGGGGGTACAAGATTAAACTATAAAGAATGAACTTCCACAACTTGGATGAGTTGAAAGGATGCTTTATTTTGTTTAGAGTTAGCCTTTTCGGTTGGGGCAGGCGAATGTGACACACAGCTCTAACTCTAATTAATGGAGATCAACAAATCCGAACTGACCGAAACAAGAACTAACTAAACCCAACTGATCTGACCCGGAAAAATTACCTGAATTTATTTAAAATTAATCCGGAAATGCTTTAGACCAGCGGGTGATAACCATTGGTGACTGCAAGTTCGAAATTTCAGTTATCTTTTTTTATCTTAAAGCTTCCGCCAGAAAATTCTTAATGTGTGGTTTAGATACAGTAAAAGACAGCCTTTGACCTGGTCATTCAAAATAAACCTATTTCCTGAACTTCATCTCTTATCACATAAATCACCGAGTCAAATATTTACCCTTTTCTCTTCCGCAATTTTCCTCAAAAGAAAGTGTTTTATTTATTTTTCACTTTTGTTAAACGAAACCTGTTTTTAATCTATTTTCTATTTTAATCTATTATAATAAAATACATATTTTACAAAGCACCTAATTATATGCCTAGTCAAATCAATTATCTAAGACATTATGAAATATAACAAAGAATTACCCCTATTCGTACCCATCGAAATACCATTTACCATCAATCTGGCTGAATCGTTTCTGAGTTTGTTGACGGTATACATAATCACACTCATCCACACATACATGTCAGATCACACACAGCCACCAAAGCCATAATTAAGGAGATTCTACATGTACAAAAAATTATTTAAACCTATCCAACATCCATGACTAAATATTTGATCTGTCAACCAGGAATTTCTTTTTTTGTTCGTCACAGTATCATTAAGAAATTTTTCCACCCATCGAAGTGTAAAAAAAAAAAAAAAAAAATGGTAAAAATTTTTTCCACCCATCCAAGTGTCAAAAAAAAAAAAAAAAATTCTTTATCATTACTGCGCAGACAAAACAAAGTCCACTGAACGACTCAAACTAAAAAGTAACGCTCAATCATCGATAATCCACTGTAATTTGCAAGTAAAAAAACACATCTCTATGTACACAACAAATGCCTACTGTACCACACATCTCCCGTACATGGTCTACAACGTCTGGTTAAAATGTTCATTGTTCCTTTGAATATTCAGATATTTCGATGAAACAAAATCCAGCAACATTTACCTTGTTTTTATAGTCTAAGAAAAATTAACGATTTGTAAATTATTTTAAGTGAACCCTACACACACCAAAGCTTTGACCAATCAGAGCTCGATGTTGCAACAGTTTTCGCTGTTCCTAGCCAATAATCTATCAGCATCAAAACGATTTTATTACAAAGATGTTAGTCGATTATTTGAACACGTCACAGTTACAAATGTTATAAACACGCATATGGTAGCCCGAGAGAACAGACGAAAAAACAAGTAATGCCGAGGATGAGAAAAGAAAAGAAAACAAGAAATATTAATATAAGTTTCTTTGTATTGCCGTGACAGAGGATATGACCGAGAATATGAATTATTATAGCAACATAAGTAACAAATGACATTGTCAACAATAAAAATTAACAAGTGCAATAATAATAAGATAACAGAAGTATAATGAACTCCAGGACAAAGCAGCTTATATAACTGGTACTAATAATGACAAAGGCAAAATTAACAACCAAGGATTATTTTTTATTTCAATTGTGTAACGGATAATGTCTTTTTATTTTTTCACATGGTCACAGTAATAAAGTGTCACATTCACACGTTAGTAATCGTTTTTAATTTTGTTTATATGTTTTCCATAAGAGTTTTTTCCAATGAAACAAATAATGCCAAAGCATATAATTTCATAATAATATTAATTACATCAAGTTTTAATTTTGTTATTAACAATGAAAATCATTACTGTAGTACATTGATTGGTGTGCTAATTTTCCAGTGCGAAAATCGAGAAGTGTTAATGTTAATGTATTTATCCACATCTCTACGGGAGCAGGATGTGACATAAAGTTGATTTTAACGTGACTAATCCAGAAATTGCATGATCACTGCAACTGCTGTCATACTGGCGTTGCTATTTCACCACCTGTCCCTCTTTTAATGCAATGAGAAAAGTGCGACTGTATGGCTGAAATCCCGGTACCAGGTACCTTTTCTATTAATTAATGAAGACAACCACATAATGATCCTGATTTGAAGGCCAAGAGTGTTAATATATAATTTCGGTTTCCTACGATTCGAATAGCATGCCTCCTCAGATCGTAGATGATCATAACTCTCTACAGATCCTATTTCTTTATTATCTATGAATTACCATGCATTCTTTGAACAGTGGACTGGTTTTCCCTACCTTTTCCACGGTTTTGCATTCAGAGATTTTAGACTGATTGCCACCTAACAGTAGAAATCCCACTCTACTCTACTTTTTATCCCTACCTGGGAGTGATGGTGAAGAACTTCTTTTACCAAACGTTAATATGTAGACGAGTCAATTTCACGCATATTCTTGTTGGAGAAAAGCCACTGCCTGTAGTTGAATATTTTGCAGGTGCTGTACTTTTTATTGATATCTTGAGAGGGTGGGATTTTCAAACACAGTATAATCTAGATTTTTCTTTAAAGAGTGTAACTAGATTGTCTACTCCCTATGAAGTAATTTGGGCAATAAAATAGATGTACAAGTATGTTACAAATACGCAAATATATTTTTGAAGACTCAGAAAAAATGTAAATGAGATGGAAAGAATTTATACCACAAGTTAGTAAAATTGAAATATGTTATTTTAACAGTCTTTTCGGAAGAAATAATGGAACATTTCAATAAATCAAGAAAACCCCAAAGCCCTGCTTTTGATGAAGCTGAAGATTATCTCTTGCTAAAGAACTCTGACAAAATCCTACTGACACCATTGCACACTTTGTCTAAGAAAAAGAATTGTTTTGTTTTGTTTTTTTGTTTTTTTTATAAGCGTTTCACCCCGAGCAAGGCATGTCACTGCCACTACTGCGCAGGGGGCTACATAGAGTGGAGAAAGGATGATTAAATATAGGAAATGTCAGAGGGTGGGTGATAGGCGGGTAGGGATACCGAGAATGGTTAAATATAGGAAATGTCAGAGGGTGGGTGATAGGCGGGTAAGGATACTGAGAATGAGGGTTGGGTAGATGAGAGTGTTCTGAGAATAACTGGGAGTTAGAGTGATAGGAGGTGTCTATTGACCCTACATTTAAACACCTGGAGATTGAAGCTGTCGGGAAAGCAGACTTGTGGAAGGGAGTTCCACAGGCGGGAAGCGCGAGAAAAGAAACTGTTGGAGTAGAATACACGGTTACATTTTATCTGTTTAACTGTAAAAGGGTGGGACCTAGTTGCTAATCTAGTATCTCGTGTAAATTCCTGCTTAGGCGGCACAAGTGCTCTAAGTTCATCGGAGCAGAAGCCATGAAAGTACTTGTAGAAGAGGCACAGGGAAGAAGTGAGAGAGTGGTTGCAGCCGGTCTGCCAAGTCAGTATCAACCACGTTACAGATCCTCCTTTGTATTTTGTCAAGAAGCCCAAGGTGAGCAGCAGGGGCACCCGACCAGATATGGCAGCAATATTCAATACACGGGCGGATGGTAGATTTGTATATGTGGAGAATAGATTCAGGTAGGAAAAACTTCCGGGCCCTTCACAGAGAGCCGACTTTCATAGCAGCAGATTTGGCAATGGATTCGATATAGTCATTCCATTTGAGGTCCGCCGAAAGTGTAAGGCCAAGGAGGCGTAGTATTTTACTCTCTGGGAGGCTAGCTTGTCCCATGCTAATGGGAGGTAGATGCGATTGTCTATGGTGGTTAGTTGATAACAGCTTCGTTTTAGAAGCATTGAAATTTACTAGCCATTTTCTACCCCAGGCCACTACGGATTGGAGGTTCCTTTCAAGCACGGCAGCGAGGTTCTCTTTGTCGCCCACACCTGGTTTTTGATCGATGCGAGAGTAGATTGTTGTGTCATCGGCATACATGCCTACTTGGGATCTAATGGCGTCGGGGAGATCATTAATGTAGATCAGAAAGAGCGTGGGACCTAAGATAGAACCTTGAGAGACGCCCGCGTTCGTATGGTAGTTTTGGGAGGCATGCCCATTTAATACCACCTTCAATGTGCGGTTAGAGAGGAATGACTGGATGAGGTCAAACAGATATCCAGTTATCCCGTAGCTCCGCAGTTTGCACAAGAGGCAAGCATGCCAGACCCTGTCGAACGCTTTGGAGATATCCAAGGTAATGGTTCGTGTGTGAACTTAAGTTATTGTGATGCTTCCAAATGCATTGTTACAAAGGAATTTTCAGATAGAATAAGCTGTCATTCTTTTTTAAGAGGAAGTAACAAATTTAGAGTAGAAGTTTTAATTCAACGAGCTTCAAAATCCAATTATGCACGAGAATTGACCCAATTGAGTAGCAAAAAGGTCCAAGTTACTCTCAGAATTGGATAATTCTGAAATTAATGAGGATACTATTAAACGGACAATACCACATAATAAAATGATATTGACTTCAAATAAATTGACACACCAATTTGCATATTATTACTATTATGCTTAAGTTGCATCTGACAATGTTTATTCTTTGCTGCGAAGCAGCAAAGACTTTTTTAGTGCTATCCTTTTGAAAAATCACATTTTTGTCAACCTTGAATAAAGAACTCTTAAATTGTTTATGCATATATTCTGTAAAAAATAACATTGCAATGAAACTCACATATGACTAAATTGTACGTGAATATGTTGCTAGGCATACAAACAAAAAGCATATTTTGTAAAATGGGCTTCATGTATATATTCTCATAGGTATTTGAAATAAAAATTATATTTATTGTGGTCTTTACTATGTTTTATTTCATTACACTATCATGTGTACAAAACGTTTTCCTAATTACCAATTAATTGAAAAGTATTTATTACCTTGAAAAGTATTTAGTAGCCTAGGAAATTTTTCATCTGTAACACTAACAGTGACATTGACAGTTGAGATAAAAAATACAGAAATTTCATTTAAAATTTGAAATGTAGTCTTTAAACTTTTCAAAAAGATTTGAGACATTTCATTTTTGTGTAAACATTTCAATTTTTAGAATTGACTTTATATGAACCGCCAAGAATAGTTCGGTCAAGGTAAATTGTTTCAAATTCATTTTTAAATAATAATTAAAAAAGTACTATTTCTATTTATTATCCGATTAAAATCGTTGGCTTACGCCCACATAGATTTGAAGTTAAGATCTGTCTGCAGCTCCTTTAACTATTAGAAAGGCCAGCAGATACGTTTCAGAAGCTAATCTAATTTCAAAGAAGAACCGGATGTTTCGATTAAGCCTTGTCTTTTAATAAGGTGCACAAAGTATTGTAATTTGATATATTGTTTTGTAATAGATGTTTGTTCCTTTTAAATTTTATGAAGGAAGAAGTTTCGAGTATTGTGTTCGTATGCGCCTTTGTTAATGTTGGGGATAAGAAAGGTGACGTTCTCTCTTCTTTCATTCCCTACCAGGGATAAAATATTTTATCTTTTTTTAGACAAGTTTCTACTTTACGATTTGTCTCACTTGGAAAAGTACGCATGAAGGCAACACATACATTATTGCAGTTGATATTCACATATTTAGATATTTATGTAAAAATAAAACTGAAAAAATAGTAAATGATACAAAAATGCAGTTACGGATTTCTGTTTCAGTCCCTCAGTAAAAAACAAAACAAAACAAAACAAAAAACAAAAAACATATCGGCACATAAAAGACATAAAAACGAAATAAAAAATATTTCAATCGATGTGATGTTAAAGTTGAGAGAACATAATAATAAAACTTAACAGATTATTTGAAGTACACATGTATTTACAATTTTCCAAGTTTTAAGGTTTTAATAATTTACAATGTGTTATGCTTTGGTACATTTTCACTATTTTCAGATTTTTATTGTTGCAGGAAAGAATGAATCGTCTGAAGATATTATAATTAAATTAATTCATTGATTGTTTAAGAAATTAAGTAAAGATTCTCTTCGATTGTTGTTGCTCAAAGGAAGAAGTTATTTTGTAATATTATCGTCACTATGTAAATCATAGAGCGTATCACTGAATTTATTGTGCAAACATCTCTATCCTCTTGCGTAGGTGTTTTTAGTTTAACTGCTTTTTTGGTCAATAATCATTGTGCACAGTTCGATTCTCACAGAATCTCTTACCTACTACTATCGTATATTAAATTATTTTTTAGCAGTTATACGTTGGTAATATCGCAGTTAAGGTATCAGTGAACCAAGTTTAAAATTCCGGTCTTGTTTGCCGCGTTCAGTTTCGCACAAATGCTCTAATGACATAAATCCATCTCTTTTCTCATACCCTTGTAGAATCACTTCTACATGCATGTACATACTTATACACATATCGCCATGTACGCACGTATATATACACATATACGCACATGTTTATACATTAGTACCGCACGGGAAACCCCTTTTTCCCGCGCTTCGTTCAGAAATATATAAGCTGATGTTCACACGTATGTAGTCCAGTTGGAATCTGTCTTTCGGAACTAACAGTCCGAATGCCGTTAGTTCCTTTCTAACTCACATACTGCGCTAATTGCGTTTAGCAACTAGTTACATCAAAAATATTTCTCTCTCTCTCTCTCTCTCTCTCTCTCTCTCTCTCTCTTACAAGCATACTTCACTACATATATAGTTATAGTCAACTACTGGTTAGTACGAACATCATATTTCCTTTTTTCAGGAACTCTTCCAGTATGAACATTGATACATTTTCTTTAACATCCAAGAGAGAACTTTCTCCGCTAAATCTTGCATGCACAAAATAATCAATCCTGTAACTATGTTTAATACATTGTCATTATTCTTGTTATATTGTTCTCTGCGTTATTTTTATTATTAATGTGGTGGATTGGACAACCAGTCTACTTTATAATGGTGACTCCACTTTCAAATTACTACCACGTCGTCCAGTCCACAACACCCTCAGATAGCATTGAGTGGCAATTAGTCTAAGAAAAAGAAAACTCCGAATTCAAAACCGTACAAAATGCAACAAGAAACTTATTCCACTACTTTTCCTCCAAAAGTCATGGCAATTCAAAGATAATAAAGAAAAAGAATCTGTGGAGAACCACGATCATCTATGTCCCGAAGAGAGAAAGACAGCTAAGAATTCAAATCCTTGAAAAAGGTAACAGAAAACGAATCTCTAACTTTCCCAAGAATTCATGGTAATTTACTAGGTAAATGGAGGTGTTTTTTAGAAATGAAAGCAAAAAATTGCTACCCAGTGTTTTAATTGCCAAAAAATCAAGGAATTATATTCAAACGAAATTTTCAGTACTTATTTATTAAGTATGAATTGTATATTTTATAAGAAAACTTTATGGAAATATGTTTTAATGGTGGACTGACCCTTGTTTGATGAAGCGTTTTGGGATTAAATAGGTCCTTTTTCCCGGTAGAAATTTTCGACACTGTCTGTGACTGGGGGAGTTTCACGCTTTCGATATCGTGTGTACTTTTTAATTTTGGAGATGTTCATGAAATGTTTAATTTTTACAATTTATAAAAGAAAATGCTCGATGATGTTATTTCAGCAAAAAAAAAAAAAAAATATGCATTATCAAGTGTGAATGCGCACTAAAATTTCCTCCCAAACATTACCAAAAAATAATTCAATAAAACTGAAAAAAGATTTATATAATTTAAATAAAACATTATTTTATTTCAAAACGGAAAAAAAAAAATTCTACACTTGATATTTTATTCTAAAAATAGAATTCAGTATGATTTTTTTGTTTTGAAATTCATCCCATTGCTGTTCGTAACAAGTTTTCGAGTAGGAAAACAAATAAAAACCTTTTTAACTTAAAATAACAAAAAGGAAAGAATGGGGAAAAAAAGTAAAACTTAATATATTACACACATACACGTGTGTGTATGTGTGTGCATGTGTGTGCGTGCGTACGTGTAATAGAATGAATAAAGAACAAAAAAGGAAATGTGTCTTTTACTAACATGTTTCACTTTTGAAGCTTTTTCAGAAAGCTGGTTAAAGACGAGATAATTTTTTTAATTTAAAAACAGAAACAATAAATTAAATATAATGTTGTCTCAGGTTTGATCTTATTGGTATATATATATATATATATATGAGAGAGAAAGAGAGAGAGAGAGAGACAGACAGACAGAGACAGAGACAGATTTCTTGGTTTAGCACTGAGAAAGTCTCACTGTCTCACAGTTATTCAATCTTTGTTCTATTTTTGACAAATTGGAAAACACACCCAGCGCCTACATTTGTATGTTTCTATACATGACTGACAGAGCAATAAGCCCGCTGAAATTTTCCCTCTATAAAATAATTCGATCTAAGTGATGCACGAAGAAGTAATAAAAATGCATTGGAAAGGAAATATTGCAAAATATTTTTGTGCGTAAAAAGATTTTTTATGACTTGATGTGCCTATGTGCCATTAAGCTGCATAAAGAAATTCACATCTTTAATTAATTAATATAATTATCATCATAATTACAAATAAAACCAGATTCTTTCCCGAAGTATAGCCAATTCATTTACATTTAACGTTCATAAAATGAATATATTTTTTGTTAAAAAATAAAGCCCAATTTTGTATACTATAAAGGGGCAAACAAATTTAAAAATACAATTGAAATTTAACCCTAGTTGTCGGGACCGGATAAAAGTTATCTTATATCCAGGTTTCTCTTATATCCGGGTTTGGTCTATTTTATATACATTACCATAGGCTCTAATTTGGAACCAGAGAAAATATATCTTATATCTGTGGTTCTCTTATATAAGGGTCTCTTATATCCGGGTTATACTATATTTACTAATTCGATAGTGAAGAAAAATGTATCTCAGCCAATAAAATATTTAATTTAAATCATTAAAAATATTATACTGGCTGAGATACGTGCCTATATTCATGCATTCATAAAGTTTTATTTTATGTTTTGTACGTATTCCTTCTGGGCGAAGTCGATCCTGGCTCACCCAAGATTTTTCCTTATTACCTGCTTATTACCTTATTTCCTTCTTGGGAAAGATAATGGAGTGGTTATGCGCTGGTTCTTTCCTAGACTGGCTGTCACCCAAAGTTAGGGGACCCACTCTACTCTAATCCATAGTTCGTAGAGGTGGGGGTTGGTGCAGAAATCAATGTATGTCTTCCTCATAAAGGCCACTTGTTCGAAAGCGAATGTCACTGACCAGGCCGGAATATAAACTCGGTTAATTGGTTAATTTATTTTCATTTTTGACGTTGTTAATCATAAAACTATGAGAATTTAAACAATTCAAAATCCACTTATTCTGAAAAAAAGAGTGACAAACATATTTGACTTTTAACGCTCCTATCGTATATTTCCCTTATTGATAAATTCAACGTTTTAGGAAAAAAAAAACCCAAAAAAAACCCGAGTTAAATTCTTTTTCTCCACTCGTTCAGCAGTAGAAAAATAAATTCAATAAATGAAATACAAAAAAGTTGATTTGAAGAAAAATCTTGTTACTAATAATTATTTTCGCATTGAAAATAGGAGGAGGAAAGTGTATTCTTTTTTCGAAAAAAATCTTTTAAATCAGTGGGTTTTCTTTTCTTCTTCACTTTTTCTTTTTTAAAATATATTTTGTTTTCTAAGAACTTCTTCGCTAGATATGTTTTCGATTATTTACATAATTTTAAAAATCCTGTTTTTAATGAAATAACGAACTCCTAGTTTGCAATGTAAATAAAATAAAAAAGATATAAAAATAATATTTATTTAATTTAAATATGTTTTTTTTTTCTTGAAATGTAATGATGACTACTTAAATACCAAATCGAAAAATGAAACAGTTCAGGAAACTTTGAAAAAATTAACAAAAATAGCATTGAAATCAGCAGAGATAACAAAAAAAAAGAAAAAAAGAAAAAGAAAGAAAGACTAAGACTAAGAGCAAAATTATGAGAATTTAATTTAAGTAAACAATTCAAAATCCACTTTTTCAGAAAAAAAAAATGTGACAAACATATTTTAGTTTTCAACACTCCTATCGTATATTTCCCTTAAATCTATTTTTGACTTGAGTGGAAATTCCAGTTTTATTAAGTTCACATGCACGGTGGTGAGAAAAGACTGAAGGAGTGGGGGTATCAATGATTTTTCATTTGATGTGCTAATGGAATTACCCAGTTGACATAAAGCACATACTTTATTTTTCTATTTTACTAATAGAAAGTACGTATATGCTTATGAAGACATTCCTCTACTTTTTTGGTATGTGTGGGGGGTATTTGCCAACCATGAAAGCAAAATGTGGGTAATCCCGAATCTAACCGACCAACACGATTCAATTTATATTGTCGGTTATGCTAAAAAAGTTGCCTCCTTACACAGCAATAGGAAGACAGATGCCCAGCTACCAACTTTCTGATTACAACTGTGCTTAGAAAGAAAGCTAATTGTAAAATTTGTGTTGCTAAAAAAAAAGTGTGTATTTTTCTTTAAGAAAAGCAACTGAAGTATTAATCATTAATAATTAATGATTAAATGTGGTAGTGAGGGGATGAGGAAGTGTGTGTGTGTGTGTGTGTGTGTGTGTGTGTGTGTGTGTGTGTGTGAGAGAGAGAGAGAGAGAGAGAGAGAGAGAGAGAGATAACCGTTTGTTTGTTCGTTTCGTCGTTTCTTTCTTTCTTTCTTTCTTTCTTTCCAACGTCGTCTCCCTCATCTTGATGTCTTTTTTATTTTACCATTGTTGAGTCAAAAAATGGGGTTTTCTTTCATCTCCAATATTAGAATCAACAAATGAAAATATGTTGGTTTTGGGATCATTTAAAAATGCACGTAACAATACAAAAGTTACAATTTAATGAAAAATGATTTTTGAATTAAGTTAAATTAAAAATGCACCTCATGTTATTTAATTTAACGTCATAAACAGACGCCTTTACCAATAAATATAAATTTAATCAGGTGAAAATATGACGTAAATACAACGTAAATACAACGTCAGTTGCCATCTTCTATCTTCTTGAAGCCCATTCATCTTTTATCTTTTCATCAATACCCCTGTACCTAGTCTTTTCTCTCACTGTAAACTCATGCGAACTAATGGCGGGCCCACCTTGCTTGGGGAGAAACAATAAAAAAAATATCAGTCATTATATAACAGACTACCGGATGATTTTTAGTGATCTAGTGGTGCGGGAGCATTATCAGCTTTGACATCAAAAGTCTCATAATTAGATGACTTTAATTTTCTTGGTGATGTATTTTTAATAAAATCTTTGAAACTCAGAAAAAGTGCATTCTTTAGTTGATGAAGTGTGTGCTAAAGTTGGTCTACAATATCATGGAATAAATTTATTTGGTTTGGCTGGTTAGCAAAAACAGTTTTGTTAAAATGTTTAAATGGAGGACCATAATTTTTACTTAAAATGGTCCCAGTTGCGAAATTAGTGGTAAGTTTTTTATATTAAAAAGTTATATACATTGTTGATACTATCATACAATTAAATGGTCAAGTAATTGCAATTGTACATGACAACAACATGACCCATCAATTTTTTTCTAAAAACATTTGACTTTGGTTTTATTAAACCAAAGTCAAATGGATAACTAAAAATGGATAACTAAAAATGGCTTTTACTCACTTTTTGATTATGTATGCCTTTTTAAAAATATTCAGAATGATTGGATTACTGAACCTATTTCCAAATTACTGTTGTATTCTGAGGTAAAAAGATGTCAGCAAAATTAGAAATTGTCAAAGATCTTTTTGAGTTTGAAAAAACTCAATTTGTTAAGATGCCGAAACTAACTGATGTTGCAGTTTATCCAAACCTGTTGAGGAACAAAATGTTTTCCATTGTTTAAAAGTTTTGTGATCAAACTGTAGCTGCAATTAAAATACACCCATTATTAAATACTGCCGAAACAGCTAATTTAATTGAAAAAGATTTAAAAATTAAAAAAATTGTCAGTATGTATGGTGACGCTAAAAATGTTCCACTCCAAAAATGATATCAGATTTAGATGAACATTTCTTACTTCTTTCCAATTTTTGAAAAATTACAAAACGAATGGAAGAAAAGCAAGAAAAAAAATGAAATCATTAACAAGAGATTCTACTTTAGCCACTGAACATACTTGCAATGTTTTAATTGATGTCTGTAGATATTTGCTAAGCAGTGGGTTTAATTTTGTGATACAGACTAATTAGAAAATGAATTTGTAAAATTAAGACGAAGTTCTGTAGGTGTATTTTATAGCAGTTCAAAATGTTATGAAAAATTTCAAATTGAAAAATATAAACTACTTCTTAAATTAAATGTTGATATCAAAGAATACAATTTTAATCTTGGCCATAATTGCTCAAAATATAGACATCTCCTTAATAAAATAGGATGCCAATCATTTGATAACTTACCAGACTTGAAAGTAGGATCCCTAAAAATGTCACTTTTGTATAAAGCAGGCTATGTTACAAGAAAAGATTGTCCCACAGAAGAAGAAATATTTAATAATAATAATAATAGCTTTTTTTTTTCAAGAATATGGACAGTTTTTAAAAGAAATAGATTGTGGTAATTTAAAAATTCCGTTAGATACCACGGTTCAGTGTGTTTTTTTCTGTTTTATAATGTTTAGTGTTGTTAAATTAAAGACTTGGGGAAAAAAATGATGTTAGTTTCTGATATGTATCATTTCAACATGAAAAAAAGCATGGGATTACAGGATGCGATGGATAAATTGCGCAAAAATGAAAATAACATTGATATCTCGTTTTAACAGATATATTGACAAACATTATACAAAAATATCTTGAAATACTAAAGATTAAATTTATTCAATAAACTGGCCATTGGTTTCAATCACGGCCTCCAGATGATTTCGCAATCTCCTGCATCTCTTCTGGATTGTCTCCTTGTTTAAGTTGGTGAATGCAGCCATAATCCTTGCCTTCGTTTTATCTTTGATGTTACAAGCAGTTTTGTTGGTCTCTCGCTCAACTTCCCCCTCCCCACATAATAATCAAGGGGAGTTAGGTGGCCAGATTTAAGGACTAACATAGTTGCAGAAATTGTCCGACAGCCATGACTGGGTTCTTCTGCTTGAGTCTTGTTGCCAAACAACGAGTATTCCAGCAGTCCCCATCTTGACCCGGGGCAGAACTACCTCCTCAAGGCTTCTGTATTGAGTTTGAGTCTATAACCAACAAATTCAAGAGTTCTACTTTTATCAGAACGATTAAAGTGAATTTTCCTAATTGTAGTACCTTCTTAATCACTATTAGACTCATCTCTTTTTTAATCCTCTGCATTATCCTCATATGTACACCCAAACACTCTGAAGTACACATATTAGAGTTTCCGGTGCGAATGCTAAGCAGTACTGCATGCCGCTTCCAAATTTCTAGCGGAACAAATTACGTCATGGGGCTCTTTTTCTCACAGACGGTGACAAACTGACCCTACTGTACTGCGCAGTCGACCCCCTCTCCAAAAAACAAACAATGCACCTGTGCGAAAGTAAAGATATAAACTGGCGATAATTTACTCATCGCACCCTCTATATTGTCAATTTTTGTATGATTGTAGAAGTTTTATTAAAAAAAAACTCCTACAATCAAATGGTAAATTTTAAAAAAGCTAGAATGTGCAAATCTTTAAATGACCCATGTCCCTTGTGCCTATATGAAAAACTATATATTATTAAATTTCTTAAGAGTGAACATTTATTAAATAAACGTAATGAAATAAATGTCATATGTAAGCATTGTAAAATGTTCACCTTAGAATTTGGTTAAAATTTCTTCATAAAAGAATAATATTCATTAACTTACATATACCTGATAATTTGTTTTGTATTATAATGTAATATTAATTAGATAGATATTAAAATGTTTACAAATTAAGAGTTTTGGAAAAAATAGGAAATAATGCACTCTGAACCGAAATGAAAATAGTATAATCATACTCAAAGGTCCCGTTAAGTCATCAAAAATATGAAATGTTTCCGTCCTTGCTTTTTTGTTTTTTAAAAAATGCTGCGATACAGAGAAAGCTAAGACAATAATCTTGTAACAAAAATGGATACATCGCACCGGAAGAGAGCAGTCTAGACCGTGGCCCAATTGACTGACACTTTCCCGTTAAGATTGAAAGAAGAAAACCTGTATTCCTCAAACATATAACATATTTTTCAAATTAAAAAGTTGAACTTCATTCTGATTCGTTAAATTAAACACATAAATTTTTCTGTTTTCCTCCATCCATATCAGCTCATTACATAACAAATGTATTGTTTTATACATTCAAATGTAAATCATTTTCACAACAATAGGATAGGAGGCGCTCGGTGATGTGTCGGGGTGCTAACATGTGGGTTCTTATCCCATGCAGGCTAAAGAACGCTGAAATTGAACTGCTGCATAGGTGTTTGTTACCTCTTTATTTGATTGTAGATGTGTATTGAGACAGTGTCCCTGTCTGTTTCCGCAGACCATATATGCCTCCGGAAACAATGATTATGAACACTTTATCAGCCGCTGCTCTGTCAACGGTGGGCGGTAAAGCCTTCCATCAGGCATTCCTTTTATTAACTCTGATAACTCATGTTGCCTTAACATAAGCAGCCTAGCTAGAGCATTAGCACTGATTCACCAAATGTCACACCATAACTGATATAGGTCTAGGTATTTCCATGATGTCAAAGTACGATGTGACACTTTACATGACTTTTGAGACTTCATTGCTAATCTAAAAGATATAAGCTACAGATGCATTACATAAATTTTTATTTATAAATCCAAAAGCTATAGGTTATAAAAACATAACACAATATTCCATAGATTTGAATAAATTACTGTTTTACATATTTATATGCACTCTATTCTATAATCTGCATTAACCTTTAACCATTTTGTTATCCTTTTTTACTGGTTTGACTCGCATTACATACAGCAGTTTTTATTGCTCCCTGGATATGTTGTTTGTTTTAACAATGTTTCCTATTCTTATATACATCTCTTTTAATGACAAACCGCGTATTTCTTATTGGATATTGGTGCCTTTGGAAACTTTTTGTCAAGATGAACAATAGTCAACTTTCCGGAATGTGAAGGAGCGTTGTTTTCATTAGTATACTTTTTAGTTTAAAACATCTTGGTTATTGCTTGTATAACTCAAAAAAATCCCTGTATTTATCTTGACATAATCATCGACATTTTATGTTTTACAGCCTACAACAACAACCCAAAATAATTATCCCTCCCCATTGTTGTCTTTTAAGCCGTGTTGGTTGACTATTTTCTTGAAAAGCCAAACCTCCAACCAACTATTATTATAAGTTGAAATTTATATGGTATATTTATCATATAAATATTGGTTGGTTAATACGTGTTTTATTGGGAAAATATTGACCACAAAATAAAATATGTTACACTCTTTCTGTGTGTGCGCGTCTGTGTACGTGTGTGTAAGAAGATCTGTGTCTATGTATCCGTATTCTTTTTAACTAAAAAGACAGGTAAACATGTGCATACAGATGTGTACGCAGATGTCTATTTTTAAATATTTGGATTGGCGTAGAATTGATGTATTTTTCTTTGTAATGTTATATCATTGAATTTTTGTGGAAAAAATTCATTTTTCTTAAGAAGATTAACAGGTTTCATTATCAATTTAATTAAGCAGACGAGTTTTCTGTTATGAGTTCCGTTTCTCGTAACAGTTATTTTTAATTGAGAGGAATCATTTGCATTAATGTGTATTGAATACAAATTCTATATCATCTACCAACTAAAACACAGAAAGTAAAATTTCACACCCGCAAAATCGGATCTAAACGGCTAAAAGCATTTTGGAAAAACTCAACTATAACAGATAAAGCAAAACTGCACACCGGCAAAAGTGGATTCAAACGACTAAAACATTTTGGAAAAACCCAGACCAATGCATAATTCACAAGTCAGTTTGAAAAGCAAAATTCCGGATCTTGATTGGATGGCAAATGGAGAATTGATATGTCGGTCAAACATTTTTTCACACCTAAAGTGAAAATGCTTGCTGCAGCATGATAAACTTCACTATTTAAACCACGGAACGTGTCCGGTCAAAATCAGTCCGACATGGGAGCGCTAAGCTGACGGACCTTGCGGCAATGTAACAAAAGAAATCTCAAGAAACCAACCCGGATGTAAGGGCGCGTCACAGATTCATTCGACCTTTTCTTCCAATTTTCCTTTTCTCATCTTCACTCCACGCCGCCAAAGACGACGACGACGACGACGACGACGACGACGACGACGACGACGACGACGACGACGACGACGGGACACGCTAAGTACTATTTCTTTATTTCTTCTTTCTCACTCTGTCGCCGACATATCAAAAAGAGGAAGAAACATAAGACTTTACATTCTGCTACTATCAAACTATGAACTCTAAACTTTTGTGGACATTTTAAATACTTACAATTCTCTTTGAACAATTTTACCCACAAAGCTGCATGCATTTTCTCAATGAGCATTTTTCTTCTTACAAATATGTTATAATAGTGTTTAGTTAACGAAATTTCACTTATATATGTCTTCTTATATTTTTGTCATTTTGTTAATAAATCTTTACTTTAATGTAGAAATGAAAGCATTACAAAGGCTGACATTTAATTAATTTGATTGTTGCCGTCTGGTTGCTAGGAAGATAAAAGAGAATAACTAATGGAATTCCCTTTTGTTCGGATTAAAGTCAGCCAGTGAGATTAAAGGATAAATGTAAAACTAATGCACGCAAAACAATAACTGCCTTCTTTCTCTTTTTCACGCATCCAGACAAAGATTGATGCAAACATTTATTTATAGACTAGCACTAGAGTTAAGCATTTGCGGATAAGATTTATTTACACAAACAAAAATGTTACACCAACATAGATACCTCCCCAATTGCCGAAAAAACGGCATAGCATGATGTTAAAATAATAAAAACAAAGTTTTCATTTAAAAAGTGTATGCTATTATTAAGAAGAAAGATCAAATTTTGTTGTCAATATTTTGAAAAAGTTTTTTCAATCCTTTCCAACATGTTCGAAATTTCAGTTAAACTTTCTTTTTTCGTTTTATGTCCGCGATTCACGCCATGTTTACGTAATGGCTATTAAGGAAAACGTAATATTACGCAAGCAAGTCGTTTTTTAGCGTTGAAAGACACATGAATTTGAAAATTTCTGCAAAAATCAACTGTCTGATTTTAACGAAACTTTCAGGACTTATTTACAAATGAATGAAATTATTTATGCAATTATTATTTTTTTTAAATCTTGATAAAAAAATATCTTTTTTACATCTGTTACACCACACTCCAATTAATTGCCTAAAACGTTTAGAAATACTTTATCTATATCATTTTTTTTATTAATTAAATGTGGAAATCATTGGGGAATGTAAATCATGTATTTTTTGTTAATTACGACACTATTTTTTCAAAAACCTGCTCCGAATAGTAAAATCAAAAAATGAATTAACACTACGCTATTTTTAATGTAGAAAAAGTTTTAACTGATTTTATAATATAATTTTAGGAAGAAAGAAAAAAAAAGAAGAAAAAAATTGATGAATAAAGAATTTTTATAAGAATTGTTTTCACTTTTTTATTTGCTAGTTAAAGTTTCAAACATCTTTTAAATTTTCTCCAGTCACTCAGTTTCTTCTTCGGTTATTTAAAAATAGACTTTATTTACAAATCGAAAATTCAAAAGCTTCAAAATACAAATCATTCAGAATTAAGATTTTAAAAATAAATTGTAAATTTTTGAATGTTAAACTCCACTTTTTTTTTTTTTTTTTTTTTTTTTACTATGGAAAATTATAAGAGACTTGTAATTAAAAAGTCACGTGGTTCAAGGGTTGTTCCCCCTTACGAAACGTTCACTCGGATTATGTTAATTTTTTGTCAACATATCTCCAGATTGATGCATAACAGGGGCTGTCATCGCCTACTTGAAAGGTCAACGAGTCAGACCTTTGTGATTAAGAAATACTTTTATCTTAAGTTTCATACCATAAACAAGTAATATTTGTTTCAAATCAGATTAATTTAACTTTAAATTTGCTAATTTTCTAAAAATAACAAGTTAGAGATGAATATTTTACTTTTGCAAGATTTTTACAACCGACAATTAACTTTTGTTTACAAATGTGTGGATCGCTTAAAAAATGACCGAAAAATTGAAAATTTAAAAAAAATCTCAAAATTTTAGATTCCAATTAATATACTTTCTGTTTGCCATTCAACAGAGTATTTTATTTACTGGAAATAGTAAATTTAATCATTTAGCTTTCAATTAAAAAATGAAAGTTTCAAGAAAAAGTTTTTTATTTTCAAAAATTCAATTTGAAACTTACGTATCGAAAATGGAGTGGAGGTACCTATATATATATATTTTGGTCAACAATACGGTGATCCTTACTCATACACACAGTAAGAGGAACCTGCAGATATTGGAGGCCATGTACATCAAATCAAAACAACCAACACTCAATAAAATCAACTTTAAAACAGGAAATAACATATTACATTGCATTTGACTAGATGGTTTTGTTGTCATTTCGCGCTATCCCGCGGTGTGACGTCATAAAACCGCATCGCAAACTTAAGAACTGCGTTTATTATTTTTGGTAACTATTGCCGTTGCCAAGCGGAGTTTTATGTCAACACAAAATAAAATCGTCGGTGATGGTGGATTTTATAATATTTCAGTTTAAACTACCTCTCTGAAGATGGCTCATGTGAGCCGAAAGCTTAGAAGAAAACCAATAAATAATTATCCAAATGTTGGAGAATTTTTGTCTTTATTTTCAACTGAAATTAAAGCAAAAATACGACGTTTAGAACGGCTCATGATTAAACATAATAGACATTCATTGTCTCTTATATTTAATAGAATATGTCTAGAAAATATATATATATATATATATATATATATATATATATATATGTGTGTGTGTGTGTGTGTGTGTGAGTGCGTGTGTGTGCGCGTGTGTGTGTTTGTGTGCGCACGCAATGATCTCGATAGATGGCGATAACACTTACGTTTTATATTCTATAAATAGCTGAAAATAGGCGAATGAAAATATGTAATCACTCGCGATTATGGTATTATTGATGGACAGTTTGATGAAATGGTTCTCTGAGGATGGTATCAGATTTTTCTGAAGTCTTCAAAGTAAACACACAACACCCACAATGCAGTTGCATAACTAGAGTGTGTGTCTTCCGGGGCAGCCCTTGAGCTTACTCCCGCTTCACGAAATAAAATAGTGACACACACACACACACACACACACACACACACACACACACACACACACACACACATATATATATATATTAACAGGCCCAAAAGATGAAAAATAAAGCAAGAGATACCCTCAAAGGAACATCTGTCAAGAAAAATAACTGAAATTTATATAACAACCAAGATGTGTCTCCCACATGCACCGGTGCGGTGACATTAAAACAATGCACCCTGGGTCCGTTTACAGCTTACACATTGTCAACGATGATAAAACTTATCTGAATACGTTTATTGGATAATGTTTATTGTTCGACCAAGATAACAATAGCTTAAATACATATGCCATAGTTTAACTTATTTGAAATCGAAAAGTTCCTTCAACTTTTTCTGACATTAAAATCAATTTTATTTCAGAACATCCTTTACAGGCTTATACAGTAGACCTAAAAGTGTCGACCCCATAAAAGTGTCGCCCGGGTAGGACTGCCCCCTTTTAGCTACGCTACGCTACTGCCATATATACAGGCGGTGCACAAATATTTCAGGTTCCCGCAGCTCCAGCTTTATTTACGTACATCTTTATACATATATGGAATACAAACTCTTAAAGAACCGGTTCTTTCCCCTAAGGAATCACCTGGTAATTCAAGACGAAGAAGAAGATATGGGTGATCATGACTCACCACAATCTTCTACCCGCTGTAGTCACTTTGCCAAGACTAACGTCTCCCGTTCCGCTATTCATTCATACAAGCTCGCTTCAGTATGCCCTATAAGCCATAGGCGCATGGAACGAGAGAGGAGAAATTTTAGCGTGTTATATATATGCGGTGTATACACACGTCAGTCACCGAGAGAACTCAGTTCATTATTTAAGAGTAACGTGTACATGGCAGAAGTGATAACTATCTTAAAAATTTTCGTATCTAGAAAGCTCAATCGTAATGAGAGCATAATATATTAGTCATCCATATATATATATATATATATATATATATATATATATATATATATATAAAGTAATTCATCGAGCTTTTATTCAACCTCAACAGAATGCACTGTACGGCCGTTTCGTTCTATATTTGGGACTCCTCAGCAGTGCGCATCCACTACCAGGAATTGAAACCCGACAGTTAGGTTATTAAGCAAACGTCAATTCCTGGTAGTGGATGCGCACTGCTGAGGAGTCCCAAATATAGGACGAAACGGCCGTCCAGTGCATTCTGCATTCTGTTGAAGTCGAATAAAAGCTCGATGAATTACTTAATTATTTCAAATCCTCCTACTATTTCTGTAATATCTGTTGCTCGAACCAGCTTATAATGCTCTGGATTGAGCGACTTAGTGAGAGTAGTCGTGGCTCTGGGAGTCACCGTCCTACGGGTAAAGGAACTTGGATGAGTTCCACCACGGAATATGTGAACGAGTGGCGCGTCATCGAGTTTAATTCGTTATCTCTTCGTCACCGGGGCCCGTGGTACAGTTGGTATGTCGTTTTCTTAATAACCTAACTGTCGGGTTTCAATTCCTGCTAGTGGAGGCACACTGCTGAGGAGTCCCAAAATATAGAACGAAACGGCCGTCCAGTGCATTCTGCTGAGGTCGAATAAAAGCTCGATGAATTACTTAATTATTTCAAATCCTCCTACTATTTCTATAATATATATATATATATATAAATATAAAGTATCGAGGCAGATAATTTTCTAAACATATACTGTTAAATATAACAGACAATAAATGTCTACTATGTTTAATCATGAGCCGTTCTAAACATCGTATTAATTTCAGGTAAAAATAAAGACAAAAATTGTCCAACATTTGACTATTTTTATTATGCTGGTTCTAAGCTTTCGGCTCACATGAGCCATCTTCAGAGAGGTTACAGGGACGTTAAATTTGTTTAGCTTTTTTTATGATTTGTTCATGGGATTCATGTTCCTTTTGTGTCGTATCTAAATCTAAACTTATTTATAAATGGAACTTTGTGTGTGTGTACGTGTGTGTGTTCGTTACCTATAGACTCTGAAACGACTGCACCGATTTTCTTGAAAATTTACACAGTTGTACTATAAGCATCTGCGAGTGTTTTTAGCTAGGTTTTGTGTCGAGGTACCCCCGATAAATATCGATAATCGAAAAATCGGGTTATAGAAGGAGTGGTCCGATTTTAATCAAATTTGATACATTCATAGACAAAGACATAAGAAACGATATTCAGAAGTTTGAAGGTTGCAGTTCTTACAATAGTGGAGAAAATCGATAATATATATATATAAGAGGCAAGATGTTTGTGTGTGTGTGTCTGTTTATCTGTCTGTGTGTCCTTTATACAAATCCACAATTTTTATCCGATTCTCACCAAACTTCACACAAATATTCTTTAGGCTTCTGGTCAGGTCATGTGTTGTATATCGACAAACAACAAACACGCATATATATAAAAATATAAGTTGTATTTTTATTAATGACGATGAACCGTGTAGCCTAGGGAACAGAGAGTGAGAGCGCGCTTCTAATGGGGTTGACGGGAGTGTCGTCGTATCTGTTGTGTCTCTCTCTCTCTACTGCTACTCTGGTCTGGTCTGGTGAATCCGTGCGCCGAGGTCTTTTTATAATCTCCAAACCGGGACTTTTTCTTCCGGTTTTGCCTCGCCCACGCACGCCCACGTAATTCTCAGAGACACCTATTCTGTTTGCCTCTGTAGCCATTTCCGCTACTGCCGGAAATAAGGTCAAACAAACATCCGTTCCTTTCAACGACCGGAAACACCCCCGCTTGCATCAGCCTTCCTCGGGTGGGGCCAGGTTGTTATATTACACATGTGCGACTTATTTTTTCCAAGTTCTCCCCGATATTGGAACTCGATACCCCGATATCCAATCAGGTTTGATCAAGATCAGGATTTCAGCCCTTTTATCGTAGTTCTTGCTGCAGAATCTGCTCTAACTTGGTAAAATTATAGTTTTTAGACTTAAACATTAGTAGATCTTCTCAGATGACTCATTTTCCCCGATATCGGAAATCGATACACCCGATATTCTATCGAATCTTGATCAAAAACCGAGTTTCAGCCATCAATATGGCTCATTTTCTCCAATTTTACTCCCAATGGGTACGATAAGTTTTCATGAACTTACTTAGGTTAGTTTATCCTTGGATGACTTATTTGACTCCGATATTGGAAATTGATTCCCCGATATCCAACCGGGTCTGATTAAAATCAGTTTTTCAGCCCTTTTATTAAAATAAATAATTTTTGCTTCGGGTTTGGCTCTAAGTAGGTATAATTGTAGTTCTTAGTCTCAGCCATGATACCATTTACTCAGAGAACTTATTTAGCCTTCAAAATTCAGTTTATGACGAAAAAATCCTTATTTGATATCGATAGCAGGAAATCAAAATTTGACTTACATCCATTCATTTTTCTTTCAGTCTACGGTTTCGCTTTAACTGGAAACAACTATTGCTTTTTAGTCTTTTGTGCCAACGTCCAAAGAGTCTGAGATCCAGGACCATAGATTAGTTTTAAAGCTTTCATTACACCCGAGCAACGCCGGGTTATACCGCTAGTTGTATAATAAATAAAAAATTTCCTTTAATTTTTCAGTTGTGTTAGAAAATTGTAAGATTCTTTTAATACGTACAATTTCAGTGTTGATTAGTTGTAATTCCTGTTTGACTGTGTTTATTTGTCGTTTAATGAGGTTCCATTGAAATTCCTTAGTGTTGGGATCATAATAGACATGCATTGTCTGTTATATTTAACAGTATATGTTTGGTTATATATATATATATATATATATATAACGATGTTTATTATAATAGAGTGGATTATTGTTATTTAACTGTTAAAATTATTTAGCCACATTCAAAAACATAATTTGAGTTATGAAATAATGGTGATGATATTGAATTTTATTCAATGATAAACTTTTGAACATTAATGTGAAATTTAACTAGAGAAATTGCATATATATTTTTATATTAGCTCTACTAACACCTCATGTGCAAGTAAATGAATATTTGCATGTGTCCACTTAGGAACATTTGTTGGTATTACCATTTAGAACAGCAATGTAAAACCAAATTGCTGTGTTAGCATTTCGACTATAAGAATTTCACTATGATCCATTTGCTAAGGATGTAACTTCTAGATAATATCGGTCTTGGGAGACGATCCTAGGGTCCGGTATCGTAGGGAAGTACCTGAAAATTATACCACGTGTTGACCTAAGCCTTGTGCGTGAAATTGGGTAGACGAAACTCTTCGGACGCCGTCGATGGTTGTGCTAGCATGAAGTTAAATGTCATCGTGACCGAGTATTTTTGAGTGTAAAGGCTCATAATAGACATGCATTGTCTGTTATATTTAACAGTATATGATTGGAATATATATATATATATATAACGATGTTTATTATAATAGAGTGGATTATTGTTATTTAACTGTTAAAATTATTTAGCCACATTCAAAAACATAATTTTCGATGGTTGTGCTAGCATGAAGTTAAATGTCATCGTGACCGAGTATTTTTGAGTGTAAAGGCCCTGTCCAAACACTTGACAACGCCAGATTATGCCTTATTTACCAGAAACTTTAACATAGATCCCCTCAACATAGTTGCAACACCCGAAGCGATTGATCAATCGCTCAAATAAGATCATGCATGAAATGTGCTGAAAACATTGTCATCTTATTAAAGAATCAGTAGCACTCCTCGACAATGCTTAAATTTTCGTACATTTTTTTTTTGCTCATTAGTCAAATGGAAAAAAATGGTTCTCAAAATTGATTGTTTAGTGTAAAAATACAATGATCTGATATTAAATAATAAATTTAATTTCAGATCATTCTATTGTTTCATTAATTACTGCAGGCCATCCAGGCTGGGAATTCAAGTTTATAAAACCTCGTCAAATGCAACTAAATGCAAAAACTTCGTCAAATCAATGCAACTAAACATAACCTAAAATTTCAATAGATAAAAAGAAGACACACCCAAAGAAAGTGACGAACAAAATTTATTCTTATGATTAACGAGACGGAATTACCCAGCTATTCTTTTAGGCTGGGACACAAACCTACCTCACCAAGTATGATCGCTAATAATTGAATATATGGCATGGATTGGTCATGGTTATGTGATTAGATTAATTGAATAATATCTAGCATAGTTATGTCCACAATGTGACTATATTTTTTCTCCGTGATTAGCAAATCCAACCTTTTACTTGGATCGAAATGCGAGAGTATTTTTGTAATTGCTGAACCTAAAGTCGTTGACATAGATCTCAGTACATGGCAGTTTTTACCCTGTCGTGCCTATTTTTGTATTCTTTCTTGGCTAGTCTTTGTTTATGTTGTTTATCGTCTCATCTCTGCAATCTACTTTTTTTGGTAGGGCGGGGGTTGGCAACTTTTATCATAGTGTAGTTTGTCCTGGCACTTCGTTCTGCGCCGATGAATCATCATCATCATCATCATCACCACCACCACCACCACCACCACGCCGCTCAAACATCCTGAATCTAAATAGGGATCAAGTTTCCTGACTACCCACTTCAAAATTCTCGTCACTGTTTTGTGGTTCATTACTCGCTTGAAGGCTGTCGAAGTCACGATGTTAAGTTATTCGTAGAGTTTATATTAGTTCTAATTGCAAAAGGTGAGACTACTGTATAACCAAACAAACATGAACTAATATTGTTGTCTAAATTTCTGGGATGAGGAATTATTATTTACACTATTTGTATTCCGACTATTGTCCTCATCTTAGTGGGGTTTTTTATCATAATGTTTCGGTCTCATTTAAACATAATATAAATATTCATTAGCTATGAAAAAAAATATGTGAATATGATTATGGTACTGCACTTGATATTGCCTCTGCAACCAAATATTAAGTTTCTGGCAACCGAATATTAAGTTACTGGCAACTGAATATTATGTTGTTTTTGTAAGTTATCCGAAGAAAAATCTGCAACATCATCGATGCTGACCTGACATATCAGTTTCAATCCTTTTCCACCGACTTAACGTAGCTTCCCTGTGCATTTTCTATAGTTATTTTAATTGTAATTGTTCTTTAGTACCTCGACTTCACTAATTTAAGTAGTGTACTAGATTGATAGCTAGATCTCATGATTTCAGAGTTGAAATTGAGAGAAATAACAGTCGATTCTATATTAATAGTTTTTTCTTTGACATTTCTCGCTTGTGGAACTTCTTTTCAGCTTTTTGCTTTTCTGTCAACTATAATCTTCAAAAATTTAGATGCGACATCTTTTGTCTCCTTAATTCATTTCTTTGTACTCTCAGTTTCTTACACTTTCAGTAACCACTTGTGTCTTAGTGACTTTTACCACCTTTTGGGGTGAAATATTAATAAATAAACGTCTTTGAAAATTCGGAAAATGACCCAACGCAGCATAGGAGTCAAGAAAAGACATTTTATATTAACGTGCAAACACGACAAAATCAAATGTTTTGATGAACACTAAAAGAAGATAATTTTTTCTAACTCTCTTTAAGAACATCTAGACATTTTTGTCGTTACCTGTTGACAACAGGACAAATGAAGGCAATTCTAATTATAGAAGTCACAGAATTGTGTTGTTCATCAGAGATAGAGATTGGTAATATAGCAGAAGTAACTGAACCTTTTTTTTAATAACCCATATTGTTTGTTCTTGTTTCAGATAATAATAGTGGAAGTCTGGTAAAATATCCTCGGACATAAAAAATGAAGTAGAGGAGTGTCCTTGAATTGCACTTATTACCACCAACGCTTGTTGTGCTTGTTCAAAAACAAAAAATTGATTGTGAGCACAGACAGGTGGAGGTGCATAATACGTTCCAGCAGTGGCGACAGTGATGCGTGTGGCAAGCTACGTTCCAGGCGATCACGCACTGATGTCGACTCGCGACATGAAGAATGCTTCGATCAATTCATCCCTAAATTACGACTAGGAAACTGTGTGTATCAAGCTGAGTCTCAACTTTAATGAAAACAAACTAGCTGTGCCCCACAGATGTTCACACTCTGTTATAACCACATATGATAGATATTTATTGAGTTTTGTCAAATTTTAGGAAGCAGCATGGACTAAATTCAATATTAATGGCTTGAGAGATCAGCCTTCAAATCAGTTCTTTGTGTGTGTGTGTGTGTGTGTGTGTGTGTGCGCGCGCGTGTGTGTGGTGAGAGAGAGAGAGAGAGAGAAAGCGGGAGGGGGAAGCAAGAGGTTTAAGAAACTGAGTTAATGAGAATGTAAATGAACACATGACATATACTGTGTAGGTACTGTAGGGTTAACAAGTATACGAATGTACCGATTGCATCTTTCAGAGAAGTGGCACTTGTCTACTACTAAAAACCTTTTCAGCACTGGTTACATGTACTGTAAAGAAATATTTATGCCTTTCAGCAACCAAGTAAAGCAGAAGTAAAAGACGAAAAGAGATTTTAAAAAAAAAAGCTTTCTAAGATAGTGGCTTTAGGAAAGAAAAAAAATTGAAAAGTCGATAGGATGAAAAGCTACACTAAAAACAGTAGTAGTCATGATGTCAGGATGCTGTGAAATATAAAGAATTATTACTTATTTCGCCTCGTCTATTCTTCGGTGACGATTGATGCGTAATCACCCGGATGTTGCGACATCCGGGTTATATTGAATTACGCCTTTCGTCTTTCCTCCAGAATTTTTTATACTAAAGTGAAATCTCGAACACGACGTGCATTGACGTTACATCTATTCTTTGTTCAATATTTTAAAGTGTTATTTATTTGATTTATTAAATCTCGTTTTTATTTTTGTTTCTACGATCTTTTTTATATTTGTGTTTTATTTATTTTTGTACGATTCTCTTGCAATTTATTTTCCATTTGATTTACATAATACATATTTTTCAAAAAACGTTAATTTTTGAGGGAGCTTCTAAAAATGTAAGTAATGTTAAATGTATGTACACCATATATGTTCTAAAGGTGGTCGTAGACGGGGGTAGTAGTGGGGAAAAACTGACATTGTCTAAAAGGTTCCCATGGCATACATCTCAAATAGTCTGTCCAACTCAAATCAGAGAAAAGGCGTAGACGGACCACTAGCGTCTCATAGCCACCTACTTCAAGTAGATGGAACTCGTCAGCTTGGGAAAGGAGTCCATCTAGGAAAAAGAAACCCCCTAATTTTAAACACAAGCTAACTTACAACCATATCTAAACACGGAAAAAGCTATGGAAGTAAATCGAGGCAGAACATTCAGAGTGGGGAGGGGTTATGTAGTTTGGGCAGCGCACAGCTTCCATATACCATTTTCTTGTCTCACCACCAAAGGACTGAATTTTGATCAAACAGGGTGTTACGATTATCATAAGCTACTTCCCTTATTTGGAGATGACTATTTAAGAAAAATGCCATTAACAAATAGTGATACTTGAGAGAGAGAGAGAGAGAGAGAGAGAGAGAGAGATCAGATAAATTCTGATTGAGAATTTAGTATGTGATTACAGTTCTTCATCTTTATAACTGATGTAAAAAGAATCAAGAAATGAATCCAAGATTATTCCTGATACTTTTGTGAAAGGCAAGAAAACAATCAACAACCTTCTTCTTTATCTTCATTCCTCATGTGCCATTCTTGTGCTTTTTGTAGCCCTTAGCAATATTTGTATTTTTACTATCCCTCCCAATCTCTATTCTGACATCTTTTGCTATTCCAATGCATCATCTTCTGTTACATTTTCAAGCTTCTGTTAAAGCACTTCACCAGGTATGTAAACTTCTGTATTTGTTTAATTTTGACATCTATAATTTGTATTTTGGACTTTTTCTTGTTAACAACCACACTTTCTGTATTCTTAGATAGATTTTTCTTCTTGCTTCTCTTTACTATCTTGTTTAGGTTTATCTTCTGTGTCTGCCACCAACAGTGTCATTTACATAACTTTTATTATTAAGATTGTATCCACAAGAGCATATCCTAGTAGTAATCTAATTCTTTTAGGATTGTTTAGGATGGTCTCACTGTAAACAATGAATAAATCCATTGAGAAGACACACCCTTGTCTTACACACCTTTCTATTTTGTGTCAGTCAGCCAGTCAGTTAAGTGCATACGTGATACA
Organism: Ascarosepion bandense; assembly: GCA_037127315.1. NCBI lineage: Eukaryota > Metazoa > Mollusca > Cephalopoda > Sepiida > Sepiidae > Ascarosepion > Ascarosepion bandense. The sequence continues at coordinate 3,250,833 of JBBBDQ010001763.1, read as the reverse complement.
CGCTTTGGGCGATCATGTCTCAAAAGAGACATGACTGACTTGGCAGAAAATTATCTCGTAGTAGGTTGCCATTGCTTTCTGCAGTAGGCTGGTTGCCAGCCAAGGCTATAGAACCTGATCTGTCCTATTATTCAACCCATAACTGGAGGGAAGAGACGGATATTTGTGCATAGAGAATGCAAGGAATTCAACTGGAATTTGAACTCGGCTTCCCAATTTGTTGTTCTGAGTTGATATCCACTACACTACAATGCACATCCTAAATTTTGTGTACTTATGTTCTATTTGTTAACAAGCACTCTGTTCTCACTATAAGTTCTGGATTATTTCCTTTACTCTAATTTTCTTAGCAGTTAAAATCACCATTTTTAAGAAGAGTATTGAGAAAAAAATATGTTAGCTAACTGAAATTAAGTGGGGCAGAAAAGTTATTGGTCTGATACAACTCAGAAATTCTAATCAAAGGGTCACACATCAGATGAGTGTGAGTGGGGTTCTTTGTTAGACCAGTCTTTTCAGCACCCACCTCATATAAATATTGGTAAAAATGTTTTTTCTTTTTCTTTGTTGTTAGATGGTATTAAGGGTGGTTAGTTTTAACTGATTTAAAAAGGTTGCTTTTTCACACTGTCATGTTAGTGTGCATAAAAAAACGTGACAAAATTAGTATATTTTTGTTTAATGATCTTTCTTTTATTTTCGGAAAGGTTAAAAAATGTGGTTAAAATGTACAAATAAATTTGCACTGGTTATGGAGAAGATACTGTGATACTGTGAATGATTTTGTGATGAAGATTTCTCATGGTTAGGTAGACAAATTGAGAAAATCAGAGAGTCAAGTTCAAATTCCAGTTGATAAAAAATGGAGGCATTACTTGAGAATAATCAGTGATGCAGAAGATAACCAATATACTCAAAATATACCAATGAATCAAAGAAAATCATTTGCACCATCTTGGTTATGTTTGTCACTTTGATATGTAGCTCCATATAAATGAAGTAAAAATATATTGAATTTTATTTTAATGTTTATTTTTAAACAAATTGTGATAATGAAAAGTGGATATTTTATACCATTAAGAAATATAAGATCATGGGACAAACAAAGCAATAATAACTGCCCCAAAGACCAATCCTTAGCTAAAGAAAGTGATATTGCATATATTATGGAATTGGAAGGAAGTGCCCTATTATGAACTCTTAAAAAAAAAAAATGATTCAAATAAGTACTGTTCCTAATAATGACAAATGAAGGTAGCAATCATCAAAAAGCACTTGAAATTAGTTTAGAGAACAGGCATAATATTCAATCACAATAATGTTTGACTGCAGGTTCTTTTAGTGAGCAGAAAAATTGTTAAAAATTATTAAAAGCTCTTCCAGCTTGCCTGGAAAGTCTTCACTCATCTGACTGTATCTGTAGATACTGTTTGTTCAGGTTAGCAATTATTCTGATCTTTTCAGAATTTTCCTAAATCCTACTGTAAAAGGTAGGCAGTTGTTTTCTGGAAAAAATATAATGTTCTGAGAGGATGGATACTGGGTGAAAGAAGAGAGAGGAGCATAGGACAGATCAGTAAATATGTTTTTATGATAAACCAAACAAACTGTTTTTTAATGTTAAGCAACAAAAGTGATAATGATTTCGGTTTGCCTTGTAAGTTATACACAGTAACTTGACATAATAGGCACTATTGACTTAAATTTAACATTTAATAAGGATATCAGTCAATCAGTTAAGTGTCATATATAATAAACACTTAGGTGATCATGTCACAAAAGAGACAGAACTGACTGGGTAGCAGACTTTCTTGAAGTAGGTTGCCATTATTTCTGTGGTGCTATAGAACCCAGTTTGTCCTGTTATTTGACCCATAGCTGGAGGGAAGAGACAGATTAATACTTTTCCCAAGAGTATTTGCATGTAAGTGAATGCAATGAATTCAACTGGAATTTGAACTTGACTCTCCAATTTTTCATTCTGTGCTAATATCCACTGCATCACAACAAAAATTTTAGAAACAAATGAAAGCGTGCTCAACTACTATGTCCCATATCGTTATACAGAAAGATGCTGAGAATATTATGGTCAGAGCAAAAGACAGTTTTAAGGAAAATGGAAGCAAAATGGACATTTATACTTAGAAACAGATAGAGACAGTTGAAATTTCTGAGAAACATAATGAGGAAATAGATCTTTGAGAATTGAGCTTTCATTTATTTTTTTAGTTTTCAGAAGTTGGGTGTTTCTGCTTAATTTTCAGGGAAACTCTCTGCTGTCTTAAATGATACCACACATTTCAAGTGTAAATGCAATTAAATTACTCATTAATGTTCAAAATTTATTATTAAGTAAAATTTCAATTTTATTACCATCATTTCCCAACTCAGATGATGTGCTTGGATGTAGGTAACTAATTTTAATGAATAAGTAATAATAGTTTGATAACAGAATTGACTTTAATTTCAACTTTTAATTAGGTTTCAAATTTCATTTCATTATGTTTTCTACAATTTTTCAAGACGAATATTTCAATTTTCCCCAGTGTTTGCTTTATTTTGTTTTGCTGTGAGCTTAACTGGCCTTGAAAGTAAAATGATGTTCATGATATTTTGGATGAAAAGTTAGTCTTAATGAACCTTGACATTTGTAAAGTAGTCTCTATTGATTTGCATTTAAAAACAAAACAAAAATAGACATATTCACAAATATATAACAGATTATTGTTGAAAACAATGCCATAAAAACAATTAAATGAAGTTGAAGAGTAGGAGGTTGCGTTTTTCTCTAGCAAAATTTGACAAAAAAAGCTCCTCATCCTGTTATCAATGGACATATCAATGACCAATTAGCTTTTATTTACACGTTGTACACGAAGATAAATTAAAATTATTTTATTGTTGTGAGCTTATAAAGATAATATATCTTACTTTCTGCACTATGAACATGGAAATAATATTAAATTATTAATATCAGGAGAAAAATTATCAGAATATTTTTTGTTGTTCTGGAAAAATAAATTTACAAAATTAATTTAAAAAAAAATCTGTATGTAAAAATTTTCTCTTTCTTAAATAAGTAGTTTACTCATGCTGTCAAAATTGATGGAATATTTCAATAAATATACTATTATTCAATTTTCATATGATTTCACATAGGGTCGGTGTTATACTTGTGTGCTCTGCCAAGGATTAAAGTGTCACTCTGTAGCTAAAATCAGTGTACAATCTTTCTACACTGACTTACTTAGCATTTTCACAATGTTGTTTAAGCATAGGAATGCTGGCTTAGTGGATAGGTCACTTGCCAGGTTACCTCTAGGCCAGATGTTCAAATCAGAGCAGTGTTTACTTATTTTCTGTTTGCTTTTATTATCATCTTCATTTATTCATTCATGTTGTTAGAAGCATTTTCAGGCATAACAAAAAATTTACCTCTTACACCAAACTTTATTAAATAAGCATTCCCAGCTACATATTTATGCTGATAACACAAGTATTTACTCCTGTCTTAGTATCTAGTCTGAAAGGTTCAAAGATAAACTAGCAGCTACTCTTGAAAATGACCCCCAGACAGTGGATAGCTGGAGCAAAGTAAACTTTAATGCCTTCAAAACAAAACTGTTATCATTTAATCACCACAGAAAACTTTTTCTGCTTTCTATCAATATGGTTGATGATAACCTCCAGGAAAGTAACTGTTTTCATATTTCCCACTTATGTGGAGTGATTATATTAAATCAATTACTGCTAGGTAAGTTAGTTCACTGTGTCATGCCAGACAACTTCTCACACTGGAATTGATCTTGCACATTTATATCATTTGTCTGTGCATTAAATATTGCTGCCATATCTGGTCTGTTGAGATTCTGAACAGAACAAAATCAAAAGAAGAATCTAATGTTATCAATCCTGATCTGACTTCTCAGCTTCAGTCACTTCCCTTTGTCCAATTCTTCTAATGAACTCTCCTCAACTGCATGAATTTTATATGAGATTAGGAACTAGGTGTTATCATTTTACTGTTGAATTCACTAGGTGTATAACTAGGTGTTATGATGAAATTAAGTTCTACTCTAATAGTTTCTTTTCTCACACTTCTTCCAGTCTCCTGCCATCTACAACCTTCAAAATTTAAATTGAATGTCAATCACCATCTTGTTTTCCTAAATCCTATTCTTTCATTTTCCTGAAATCTTCTTCGTCTCTTTCACTTCCAATATCTTCTTGCATCTTATTGGCAAAAAGTGCTTATAGAAGGCAAATAGCTTTATTATTATTTCCAAGTTGATAATTGTATGAACTTTAAGTCCATATCAATATGCAGATCTCTTTCATTTAGTAATTATTTTTTATAGCACTATTTTATCAACAAATTAACAGAGTAATCTTTCTTTGACCTGGAGAGGGATGGGCTCTGCCAGGTGTATTTTACCATGCTACAGGTATAACATGATCCCCGGGTGTATCCGAGCCAAAACTTCCTGTTATCAACAGGCTAAATCAGTCCAGACTTGCATGGGGATGCTATATTGTTGAAACACAATCTCTGATTCCCAGTAGCCAGCGAACTGAATATAACCAGTACAACCCATTGACAATACAGATGTAAATTTTATATATATATATATATATATATATAAAATTTATGTACACACTATAAACAGATTAAAATCTAAGTGATGTACAATCACCTGCTGATATTTTAGCATCACACCATTAGTTTACAAATTTTCTTGTTCTGCTGGTTTGCAGCTTGCTGAATTCAAACTGACCGTCTTTTGAAAAATCACGGGCCCAATTCCCTAATTTCATCTCCCACCTTGGTTTTATTAAAAAGGCACAATACTGGGGTGGTAAAAGTAGTGAAGGGAATTCAATTTTCCCTCTCTGTATAAGTTTTACCAGCTTGAAATGAAAATAATATCAGTTATCCATTTCAACTGAGTCTTTGGGCCTCTTCATCACTGAGGGGAGAAACTTACTCTCTCTTATTGTTTGCCTGTCCATACCAAAAGCTCAGGTAGGCAAAAAACAGGAAATTCTCACATTCCAATTTGACCTGGGGCCATGCAATCATCAAAACAAAATGACAATGTTATGTCTATGGTCCACCTGGAATCAATAAAAAAATAAATACCAGCCATCTGGAAATAGGGTTATACAGGGACTCCATGATCACAGCTCATTATGGGCAGTGATGATAATGATAATGAATTTTTATTTAATGAAGAAAAAAAAATGTGACTCAAAGAAATAAACATATCTACTTATTATTTTTGTGCCAATCAAAATCTTTGAAATTTTTCATCTCAGTAATCATAAAGATCTTATTTTCCACTGAGAGAAATGTTATATATGATTTGGAGTAACGGATCACAGAAAGCATTAAACCCATTCTTCAGAGGGACATCACAATGACTCACAATTGGTCTCCAGTGATGACAGTAAATTAAACTTCATAAAAATAGGATTTGCCTGAAATCATAAAGCTACCAAAGAAACAAGGATCTTAAGGTTTTATGAGGAAAGAATGGAGACACAAAATCTGTTTTCATTATGCCATAATTATTTTGAATGTGCATATTTATTTTTTTGTATTTTTATTACAATGGTGAAAAAAGTTCACGGGATACTTTCAGTTGATACAAATTTCTATAGGGAATTTTTTCTATTTGAAAAAGGAATATAAAGTAATTCCTGTATTTACTAAAATAAAAAATACACTTTTAAATATTGGCTTCTCACTTATATTCTTGGTTAAAAAATGACTGCTATTTTTATAACAACCTTATGAAAAATACTGTAGGTATAAATAATCATAAAAATAAAAAGTTATATATTTTATTTTATTATATTAACTTCCTTAATTCACATTCACAACAGTAATGTTATCATGTCAACACCTTCCCTGAATACTTATAAATAGAAATCTAAATATCTGTTTTTAAATAAATGTAAGAGTAAGTTTCTTCCCTATAGTCATAATTCTGAAAAGAAAATTTCATAGAATGAATAAGTAAATTCAAGAAAAATAGAGAAGGTTTATTTGAAAAGAAAATGTACACTATCAAAATCATTAAGTTTCTAAAACATTACATAATTTAAAAGACTTGAAAAAGAGAAAAACTTTCTTCAAACTGGCATGACATGTTACCCTAAAACAGTAAGTCTTTCATATTTGGAAGTAGATTTTAATCATGTTATTATAAACGGATGAAAAAAAGTTCATTTAAAATGAAAAACAAAGAATATTTTTTACCCATTAGTATCTTATAAATAACAATGTGCAAATTGATTTAAATATTTCATTAAAAATTTCAATGTTAGAAATTTATACATCTCTATTTTGTCAATGACATATGTCAAGAAATGGATGATTACAGAAACAATAATTATGAAGATGAGTTTAAAACTAAAAACAATACATTATAAGTGGATTTAATTTAATCATATATTCCTACATAATATTCCTCAGAATTTAATGAATTTTAACAAGAAAATGTCTTAATGATTTTTAAACGATTGTTTCTATGAAATAAGTGAAAATATTGGAATTGAACTGTTCTTTTTTTCTGTTTTATTAAATTTCTGTGTTTTTGCCTATCAATAAGCAAGTTAATCCTAACAGAATTTTGAGAGTATGTGAATAATCATTACAATCTAAACATCAACCACAACTTTTTGACATTACCTTACATTTTTATGATTATGATTATCTAGGAAATAATACTTTAAATTTCTGTAGTAAATGCGAAAAGGTAGCCATCCTAAGCTTTGAATATCAATTAGCACATTTATTGTTTCTATATAAAGAAATTTTATAGCTGAATGTCTGAATGAACTAATTCTGACGGTCCTATTTTTGGTTTATTAGAAAATGTAAAGATAGGAAAGTGATGATGTGTCTGGCTTTTATTTTCAAGTTTCCTCATAATTCTCTGCAACTACCAACTCCATAGTTTCTATGCTTAATTTTTCTATAGACATTGTTTATCATATAAAGTCTCATAAGGAATAAAAAAACACCAGTGAAACATTTACTGCAAATATTTCCATTCAGTTTTTCTTTTGAAAAAGACAAGTGTTCTTTTTCTTCTTGACTGCCATATCAATTTGCATCACATTGTGACACAAAAACTACTTACTAACATTTAAAAATATTCTTCTGTGTGTCATGTCTCTTCAGGATGTAGGTAATCTTAACTCTACAATTTCCTGTCTTTATTATCTCTCCTAAACCTTGCTTCACCATCCATTCACTCAAGCTCTCCAGGTAGGTTATGCATAATTTTCTTCTGTCTCTCTTGCCTTAAATCTGTCCTGTAATTATCCAAAAATTTTCCAAGACCTTTTTTTCATTATGCGACCTGGAAATTTTAACTATCATTCCCTCATGTATAAGTGCCCTTTTTGTTTCTATTTTTTAAAAATTTAATTGCTAATATGTTGCACCTATGTTATTCTTGACATTCTTCTGTAGAATTACATTTCTGCTGCTGCAAGTCTCTTTTCATCTGTGATGAGATTGAACCACATTCACTGCCACATAACAAAAAAAATATTTCTTTTATTTTAACCAAACACTTATATTTTTTGTTAATATATATTTTGATCATTTCTTTTTTGTGTATTTTATAACAATTAAAACAAATTATGGTTGTTTGCTTTGATACCATACTAAAATTTTTCACACTTGGAGAAAATAGAATAACTCTATATATAATTGTAATGTAATCTCTGCATGCAACAATTTTCTACAATTCTGAATTTATTTCAACTGTAATAAAATTATCCTATATTTATAGAGGACCTTGGTCTGGTTCAAGTACCATGAGAATTTATTAACTGGATTTGGGAGTTGCAAAGAGTTTTTTTTTAATTTAAAAGTAAATTTTAGCATCTTGAATTAATATTTAGGAAGGTTTTTATCAGAATCAAGATCTTCTATGGGCTAAAATGTTTGTTTTGTGCCCAAACCCATATTTTTAAATTCCATTTAAAAATATGGAAAAAAAAATCCATTTTAAAATATTTTTAAATTCCATTTAAAAATATGACAAAGATGTTCAATTTGTTAGTGTCAAAACAAAACTTGACTTCACTTTTGAATTGTTTTGCTGTTGCTGAATCAGAGTTTAGAGAACACAGATGGCTTTTCTGTTATTGCTTTCACAATATCTTCACTTTGCAGCATCACCTGATTCCAGTTGGCCTAAAAAAAAAGAAAAAAGATATGTAATAATAGACTTTACATGAGGTCAATCATAATAAGACATGATGGGCAGCTTTTTCCAATGAACTGCTGCTTTGTGGAACCAACTTCCAAGAAAATGCTTCCTGATCACTACACTATTAATCTGTTCAAGTCTAGAGTTATCTTCCCCAGTGGCATGGGCGTTTTAAAAAACAAACGTCATTGTAAAAATAAAAAAATGTCAGAGTGTGGTAATTAGGCAAGGGACACAATTCTTATCTGACTTTTAAAGGAAACTGAAAAACACCAAATTAAAAAGGACAGAAATATTACAAGATTTGTTGGATAAAGACTAGTGAACGGGATAAAGCAATTATTTCTTTACAATAATTCTCTTTCAGATGCAGTTAATTGACAATTTGATTATGAGAAAAAAATATATTTTACTAGCAAAATCTAGACTACATGCAGAGAAAAAAAGATTTATTCTAATATTTTTTTTATAATCATTTCACCCCAAGCAAGGCAGAAATGCCACTGATGCACAGGCGCTAGAAAGAGAAAAAAAAAAGGTACAGGCGATGTCGAAGAAAAGATAAAAGATGGACGGGAATCAAGTAGATAAAAGATAGCAATTGACATTGCTATTAAACTTTTTGCGATTGTAGCTATCAGGAAGTGTGAGAAAAGTCAGAGTAGAAGAGACGGTTACATTTAACTATTTCTATGGTAAAACAGTGGGACCTTGATGCCAATCTAGTAGTATGAGTAAATACATGTGGTCAGGGTACCAGAGAAAAAAGCACGTTAGAGCAGTTTCCATGCAAATACTTGTAGAAAAGACAGAAGGAAGCCACATCATGTCAGTGAGAAAGTGAATAAAGGCAGATTGCCAAATCAGGTCTGATTAGATTGCAGATCCTCCTTCAGATTTTGCTGAGAATCTCGAGATGAGTAGCAGGAGCACCTGACCAGATATGGCAACAGTAATCAATGCACGAATGAATGAAAGATTTATAAATGTGCAAAATGAATTCTGATGAGAAAAACTTCCTGGCCCAAAATTGTGAACCAACCTTCCTAGCAGAAGGTGCAGCTATGGATTCAATGTAGTCATTCCATTTGAAGTCATTTGAGAGAGTGAGGCTAAGGCATTGCTTTTTAGGATACTAGTGTTATCCATTTTTATGGTAGGCAGGAATGTTTCTCTATGGTGGTTAAAAGAAAGCAGCATCATTTTAAAGGCATTAAAATTTATGAGTCATTTTCTACCCCATTCAATCACAGATTGGAGGTTCTTTTGGAGTGATCTATTATGACGTGTCATTCTGTTGTATTTATTTTCAGTTTTTCTAGTTGGACTGTTCCCTATATTGTATATAATACATTATTGTTCATAATGAGGTTACAATAAAATTTATATTTCATATGAATACTACCTTATGAAAATTGAGATGATGTAAAGTGGGGGGCCTTATATCATAGATTGGGAGGCACAAGACCCTTCAATTGGCCCTTGCTGGTATGGAAACGATATTTGTTGTATAGGAAAACCAAATACATTATGCACAAGTGGAAGTATTTCAGTCAATGACAAAGTCTGTATGCTTGAATATTTTTAATGTTTTAGGATGAGTTTTTTTCACACACCTAAAACATTTAAAATATTTGTTCTGAGAAATGTGAGAAAATAATTCAGAAGAGAAATTTTAAATAAATTTGTTAGAGAGAAATATAAGCAAAATTGACTCACAATGTATTGAAGACTTTCAGGGACTGAGTGATCTCTGGAGTAAATCAGGTTTACTTTGGTTCCTTGGATAGCAATTGGGCTTTTAGAAGCAATTAAGGAAGCAATATCTAATGTTCCATTAATCATTGCTTCTTTATCTGGGAAAACACGGCTTTTGTTTGGAGAGAAAACAAAAAGAAAGAAACATGCAAGATTGAAAAATTGACCATTTTCATTTTTCTTTTAGGTAATTTCTACATTTACAAAGATTATTTAATGCTTTCAGGATGTTAGGCAATCATGATTATCCACAGATCTTTTCTTATTATTTTTGAATTACTATGCATTTTAGAAAAAGCTGGAGTTGTTTGCCATTGATTTTTCTTTCCTTCTTTTAAATTGGTTGAAAGCCAAGCCTTAATAGTCCATTTTACACTTATTTAACCCATAAATAATTAGAAATAACACAAGATGGATTCATGCTATTGTTAAGGACTTTAGTTCAAAAGTGAATGCAACAGGCTAATCCTGAATTTGAATTCTGCTCACCAATTTCACTTTTCATGCTGATAACTATTAAACAATGGGTAGATAGAGTTTCAGAGTTAACTTACAACAGGACATTGCTTCAAAATAACTAACATTGCATTTCTCTTAATTAAAATTAAAATGACTCAAAATGCAATGTTTATCTTTTCCCTGCAACTTCATCATTATCTCTGCTATTTTAATCATCATCAGCACAGAAAGCATTTTGCTTTGGAGAAGTTTTAATCATCAAAAAAACACTACACAACTGAGCCAAATCAAAAAATTATAAATCAATCATACCATCTCAATACACAACTGTGATTTAAAACAAAGAGAAACAGAATAATGTTTGTAGACAAACCCTATCAGCTGCACAAACAAATCTCTAATTTATTTAATACTTTTTATCAGTGCTTACATGTCAAACAAATGATTTCATGCAGACACATATGTCAATACTTCTCCTTTAATTTCATTTTCATTTGACCTGGGAGAGGGTTATTAATGGGTGTCTTCTCAGCAAGATGATGTAAAACATAAATGATCCAAATCATTTTCTGATTCATAAAGAAATATTTGAATTTCTTTATGAATATGAAAATGATTTAGATCATTTATATATCTCAGCAGTAACTAATAATTGGTATCAAAGTTTAATTATTCATTTTTGGGTCGGTCAGAGAGTTTAATTATTAATTTTTGGGTCGGTCAGAGTTTAATTGGTCTGTTCTGAAGCTTTAGAAATAACATCTACTTTGGATTTTTGTCAAACAGACATTACGGTTTTTACTAAAAGGTTCATCATATAGTCTCATTTCAAGAATATATACACACACACATATGTACAAAGGATTGTATGAGCGTGTATAAGTAGTATTATTTAATTTTTAATTTTTTTCAAATTTTCTTTCTCAGTATATATTATTTTATTTTGGATCTTACTTTATAAGTTATTTCAAGCAGGAGTTAGGTTCTAACTATAACAAAAAAAAATTAATAGTTTTGACATATGCTAAGTTTAGCTTCATATGTTGGAAAATATTTACTTTGTGTGTGTGTGTATTATAAAATATATAGCTTTAAGGTTTGCTATATTTATAGGGTAAAAATGATAAATATCTGGTACAGAGAGTTTTCAAATATAAGAAGTATAGACACTGATGACAACACAGTCTGTTTCATGAATGAACAGTATCTCTTAATTTTTTTTTTAACCGTGTCGCCCCAAGCAAGGCATTTTACTGCCACTGTTGTGCAGGGGGTTACATAGGAGGAATGTTATGAAGAGTGAGAGGTTACAGGGGAAGTCAGGAAGAGAGTAGGAGAGGGAAGAAAGTACTGATGAGAGTGGGGTGGATGTAGAAATGCATGAGAGAGAGGATGTAAGTTAGTGTGACAGGAGATGACTATTGACTATACATTTAAATTCTTGGAGATTGTAACTGTCAGGAAAGCAAGTAAGCGGAAGAGAATTCCACAGGCAGGAAGTTCGAGAAAAGAAGCTGCTGGAGTAGAATTTGCATTTACAATTTATTGGCTTCACAGTAAAAGGGTGGGAGATAGTTGCTAATCTTGTGGCTCGAGGAAATTCGTATACAGGGAGTACCAGTGAGCTAAGTTCATCGGAGCAGAATCCATGAAAGTATTTGTAGAAGAGACACAGGGAAGCCACACTGTGTCGGTGAGAAAACGACTGTATGCTATCTGCCAAGTCGGGATCGATCACATTACAGATTCTCCGTTGGATTTGATCGAGGACACCTAAGTGAATAGCAGGAGCACCGGACCAGATATGGCAGCAATACTCAATGCACAGGCGGATGGTAGACTTGTATATGTGCAGAATTGTTTGGGATGGAAAAAACTTCCTGGCCTTACACAGAGAATCAACTTTCTTAGCAGCGGATTTAGCCTATATAGTTATTCCACTTGAGGTCTGGTGTGAGAGTTAACCTGAGGAGGCGCAGTGTTTTGCTTTCAGGGATGTTAATGGGAGGGAGGAACGATTGTCTGTGGTGGTTATTAGATAGCAGCTTCATTTTGGAAGCATTAAAATTTACGAACCATTTCTTACCCCAGTCCACCACGGATTGGAGGTCCTTTTCAAGCTCGGCAGCAAGGTTCACTTTTTCAGCCTTGGTAGATTTTTGATCGAGACGAGAGTAAACCATAGTGTTGTCAGCATATATGCCCATTTGGGATCTTATTACGTCAGGGAGATCGTTAATATAGATAAGGAAAAGCGTAGGATTGAGAATAGAGCCCTGAGGGACACCCACATTCATGTGATAGTACTGAGAGGCTTGTCCGTTCAATACCACCCTCATTGTATGGTTTGAAAAGAAGGACTGGATTAGGTCAAACAATTGTCCAGTTATACCATAGCCCTGCAGCTTGCATAGAAAGCCAGCATGCCAGACTCTGTCAAACACTTTGGAGATGTCAAGGGCCACAGTTCGGGCTTCACCGTTTTTGTCAAGGGCCTGGTGTATATACTCAGTGATGATCGTGAGCATATCAGCAGTAGACCTGGTGAAGTAGAAGCCATACTGTTTGTCAGAGAAGAGTCTATGGGCTGTGAGATGTTGTACCACCTTGGCGTTGATGATGGCTTCAAACACTTTGCCAAAGATTGGTAGGAGGCTGATAGACCAATAATTAGTGGAGTCAGAGGGTTCTCCAATATTTTTATATAGAGGAACCATGGAGGAGGATTTCCAGCAGGCAGGAAAGTAGGAAGCAGAAAGGCAGTAGTTATAGAGTTTAGAGAGAACAGAGGAGAGTTCAGGAGCACATTTCTTTAGGACAATGATGGTTATTCCGTCGTCACTGCTTGCCTTATGGGAGTCAAATTTAGAAATTATTTTGGAGACTACCGAGGGAGTAATTAGTATGTCAGTCAGTTGGGCCTGGGTTCAGAGAAGGAAGTCAGGTACAGATACTCTAGATGAGTCCAGTGTCGAGTTAGTGGAGAATCTGTGAGCAAAGCACTCAGCCTTGTCTGTTGAAGAGGTGAGGACCTCAAATTCGTTGATTAGAGGTGGGATTGAGGGCTTACTGTTGTTCAGCATGCTTTTACAGAGCCTCCAGTAGTCTTTGGAGCCAAACTTACGCGCTGCTTCATTCTGGCTGCAAACATCACCTTAGCTCCATTAAGTACCTTCTTGCATTCATTGGAAGCCGAGGCAAAAAGGTGCCTGTTATGATCTGACGCATGACTCTGGTAAAGCCGAAAGAAGTGATTTTGGTGAGCGATAGCAGCTGAGCAGGCAAGGGAGAACCAGGGGGACGAGTGGGATTTCAATGTCCACACACATGCACACACACACAACACACACAAAATTCGTATCTATAACTTGTTTTTTTTCTTTTCTCTGAAATAGTAAGCTTGCAGTTGGCCATGATAATGCAATGAAGATTTTGTTCAAATCAACAAATATAAACTTCAGATACTGAAGAGGAATTGCCTGTGCAGCCACCAAAACATTGGCTTTGCAGCTGAACCAATTTAGTGATGAAGATAATAACATCAAAGAATGTACTGCTTTACAAACACTTTAAACATTTACTACTCATTACTTTTTAAAAAACTTTTGCTCATCAAAAACAAAGAAAAAGGAATTATTGTTAATGTTAAAAACCAATACAAAACATTTATGATCAGTTTATCCATTAAAAGTAAATACTGAACAATAATGATACGATGTACCTAATAAGACCTATTTCTTTGGCTTCATCTGCATAGAAAGGCCTTGCAGTGTAGGCCAGTTCTCTAGCCAAACTGTCATTACCAATTATTTTGGGTAATCTCTGAAGAGTTCCAACATCAGCTGCCAAACCAATGTCTACTTCCTGAAATGTAAAAATAAAAAAATAATGCAGACATTATATATATATATATATATATATATATATTTGTATAAATAAAGAATTGTGCATTTTGGCATTAATTCTTCTTTTATACAAGTTTCATTAAAGCTGACTGACAAGGTACTGTAATTAAATGTTACATTTAATTTTTTTTGTGTTCATATAATTTGTTTTTCTTTTCTAAACATAGTATATGCAAAAATTGTCTGAATGTTTGGTTTGTCTGAGCGCTTTCGGCTATTCTTTTCACCATTATCAAGGATGATTTTTATTTTCATATATTTAACTGATTGTATAGATTTTTTATGTATGTATCTAGAGTTATGAAGTTTTTTTTATATTGATTTGTGGCAAAAAACAGTTTTGTACTGGGCACCAAAATTAGTACACTATATTGGTCATCACTAATTTTGATTTAGTGGGGATATTTTGATTAGTGGTTTTTTATTTTCTGTAATATATTATAAACTTAACACATTTTGCAGGGTTTACAGCAGTAATATAGTGTTTTTCCTCATGGCAAATTCATTCTGCTTATAATTATTGTGCATCTGCATCTAATTGCAATAAAATATGTTGATGTTTTGTCATATTTTTATTACTGATATTGTGTATTTCATGTAAGAATAATTTTATTTGTATCTCAATGATGTAGTTGGAAAACTTATTGTTGACTCGTGTTTGTTTTATGTGTTCCTGTTCACTTATAAATATTCTTTTTGAAGAGGAATTTTGGTGCACTCTATTTAAGAAGTTTGTTATCACTGCTATTTTATATCTTTCCAGGCATTGATTATTGTAGTTTAGAAAACAAGAGTCTGTATTGGTGGGTTTTTAATATAGGTAAGTTGTAAATACACTGAATTGTAGTTCTATCTTGACGTTGATATTTTGTTATGAACCTTTAAATTCATATGTAAATTTTAGCTTTGAGGTTTTTCAAAAGTTGATTTTAAGTTTGTGATTTCATCTTTATTTTTATCAAAATGAAAATGTCATTGATGCACCTTGTGTAGATTTCTGATTAGTGGGTGGTTTTAAACACTATTTTCAATATAAGACATGTAAAAGTTAGTGAAAGCAGAACCTATTCATGCTAACACTGTAAGTCTTGATATATGTGTTGCCATTATGGTCGTAAAATAGCTTTCATGGTACAGGCAAGGAGTAGTTTTAGTAGGATAGCTGGTTGAATTTTTGGAGAAGGTATTGCTGGGTGCTTGTAGACACAGTCACTAATTACCTAGATTGTTTCTTCAGCTGGTACGTTAGTGAAAAGACTTTTGATATCGAGTGAAGCTATACTATCACCAATGGGATTTGCTGCTTTCAGGATATGGAGGAAGTTGTTGGCTGATGCTAAGCCATAATATAGAAAAATTATTTGGTTGAGAGTTTTTGATAGTTGATATACAGGTGTAGGTATTTGGAATATGATAAATGAGAGAGAAAAACTGGGTTTACAGTTTTTTACATTACCGTATATATATCCCAGTTGATCGTCACTATCTTCTTTATTTTTAAGCTATTGATGTCAATGTTGTTTGCTGTAATAAATTCATTTACATGCTTTTGTGGTTTTCTTTCTCTTAATGTAGTGAATTTTGTTGTTATCTAGGATGGATTGTAGTTTTTGGTTTTAGTCTTGTCAACAGAACTATGTACTTATTGGTTTTGTCAGCATGTCTACCAATGATATTGTGCAATACCTAATATAACACTTTTAAGAATGGATGAATAATTTATTTGTTTTAAAATTATTTTTAATGGATACTTGTATTTAAGTGGATAGTCTGTTTTTTTAAACAGTACATTTTAAATATCCACTGGCCTAAAAGTTCCAGAAATCTTGTTTGAAAAATATCTATCTTCCACTAGGATTTAAACCTGCATACTCCCATACACCGAGGAAAATGCTACCATTAGATCTGGTGTGTCTTACCACTTGACTACAGAAGATATCATGGTAAACAAGGTTTGAATTAAGCCTTAAATATATATTCTCCTGATTTCTTTTTTAGAATATCTATCTCTGGTCTGGATTGTGTCCTAATGTAAACAAACGCAATCGAATCCTGCAGGAAGATAGATATTTTTCAAACAAGATTTCTCAAACTTTAAATATGTTGGTTAATAGCAATTTTGTAAATCTTTGTATAATTTCATATATATATATATATATATATATATATATATATAAACTTATTTATAAATGGAACTTTGTCTGTGTGTGTCCGTTACCTATAGATTCCAAAACGGCTGAACCGATTTTCTTGAAAATTTACACAGTTGTACTACAAGCATCTGCGAGTGTTCTTAGCTAGGTTTTGTGTCCAGGTACCCCCCCGATAAATATCGAAAATTGATAATCAAAAAATTGGGTTATAGAGGGAGTGGTCTGATTTTAATTAAATTTGATACACTCATAGACAAAGACACAAGAAATGATATTCAGAAGTTTCAAGATTGCAGTTCTTACAATAGTGCAGAAAATCAAAAATATACATATATAAAAGGCAAGATGTTTGTGTGTGTGTCCGTTTATCTGCCTGTATGTCTGTATTTTTTCAGCCCTTTTATTTTAGTTTTTGCTTTGGGTTTGGCTCTAAGTAGGTATAATTGTAGTTCTTAGTCTCAGCCATAATACCATTTACTCAGAGGACTTATTTAGCCTTCAAAATTCAGTTTATGACGAAAAAAACTTATTTGATATCAATAACAGGAAATCAAAATTTGACTTACATCCATTCATTTTTCTTCCAGTCTACAGTTTCGCTTTAACTGGAAACAATTATTGCTTTTTAGTCTTTCGTGCCAACGTCCAAAGAGTCTGTGCTCCAGGACCATGGATTAGTTTTAAAGCTTTCATTACATCCGAGCAACACCGGGGCTATACTGCTAGTATATATATATATATATATAATTATGTATGCTCACAACAAAATAAATAAAAGATACAAACCCACAAAAACAAAAGTAGGTCTTGTTCAACATCTACACAAACAAGATAGACCTATGATCCAGATTTCTAGAAGTTGAAGTCCATTTTCCTGAGGTCAAACCTAACCTTATGTTCCTGATCATAGGTTATGCATCCCAGTGCAGGATGTCACAATTCCTGCCTATTTGCCCCTAATAGTAAAACATAGCTGTGAAGTCAGCATTTATATTAAAAATGGTTTCCTATGTGGCAGAGACCCCCAAACCTGGGTTTCCTGTACATGTGCTTTTGTCTGACCATCATCCATAGTGTATCTTTCATTTTCATTATCTCTTTTTCAAATCTTGCCCTGAAAATGCACCCTGAAGTGCTACCTTGGCACTTCTAACCACTTGCTGATTAATGTTAACAGGAGCAACCTCTCGAGTGATAACCAGTATGAATTTTACTCTGCTAGTTTTACAGCTTAACTGTTTTTACTCACAGACTCAGTGAGACAATAAATTCATCAAAAGAACCATCACCTTAAATATATCAAATGCCTTGACAAAGTGTAGCATCTGTGGTTGCTACATAAACTCTCAAGCTATGGGATATTTGAAGGGCTTTCTCATTTATCAAGTCCTTCCTGACAGGTCTTTAAAGACTGGTGTAAATAACCAGCCCACAAAATCAATGCTGGCATTTCTCAGGATTCTAGTCTTAATCCTACCCACTTTCTGCTCTATATTAATGATCTTAAGAAAATACTCTGATCTTTAGTGAATGTATATTAATATAAATATTGAATATATATATATATTTTTTCTATCTTTTGTTTATTGTTTATATTTATAACTTTTGTTTTTTGTTAAATACTTGTGACTATTTAATTTTTGTTTTTAATATATTGTTTTTTTATCTGTATGAAATTTTTTTTATGAATCTCTTATTTTGTAAAATATCCTTTCTTGTGTTTATAAAAATATTTTGTGATAGCAAATTATTTGTGACAATAAGTATATTATCTGTCCCCTTTTTTCTCTTTATTTCTCTTCACAATTTTTATTTGTTTCTCTCCTTTAGTTTGGTCTTTTTTATTTGTTTTGTGTTATTACTGTGTGCACATATGGCCTCTTATAATTGTCTGTGTACTTATTTTGTGTACGTCTATATCTATTGTCCTGTTTTGTGTTTGCATACATTTTTTTCCTTAAATGTTTTTGTGACTTTGGCATCTCCTGTAACTCTTCTGGACAATCTTCTTGTTTAAGTTGGTGAATACTGCCATAATCCTTGTTCTTCTTTGGTGTTACAAGGAGTTTTTTTGTCTCTCACTCAATTGCGCCTCAATAATCAAGGGGTTGCAGTCTGGGAAGTTAGAAGGTGACCAGATGTGATGGGTGTTGTAGTCACAGAAATTGACTGACAACCATGCTTGGCTTCTCCTGCTTTTGTGGCATGGTGCACAGTCCTGTTGCTAGACATTGGGTCTTTCAGCAGCCAGCCTCTTGACCAAGGGCAGTACTACCTTCTCTGCTTAGTTTCTTGACTTGTCTAGACATGCCTGAGAATGTCTTCATTGAATTAATGAAGTTTGCCACAACATTAGTTGAATTTAGTTTCCATGACTATATATATAGGCAGATAGATGGGGTCTCTATGGCCTTAGCCAATATATTTGTGGGTTTTTATGAGTCTTCCCTCTTCACGCATGGCAATAAGCAGTCCATGTATTATTGGTACGTTGATTATACTTTTTGTCTGTTTAATAGTGAAGGAGAGGCTGACTCATTTTTTGCTATTTTGAATCAGTTGCATCCATCCTTAACATTTACTATAAAAAAGGAGTCCGAATGTTGTCTATCTTTTCTTGATGTTTTTGATCATCGAACCTCAACAGAATTTAAAACTTCTGTGTTTCGCAAAGCCATGTTTTCGGGATTGTACACGTGGTGGGACTCATTTTGTCTAAGAAAGTGAAAAGTTTAATCTGATTAAGACCCTTACACATAGGGCATTAAAAATTTGCATGGAAAGTTATTTGGACGGGGAATTATATTTTATCTGCATCACCTTATCAAAAAATGATGATCCTAGTGATGTTGTTAATGGTGTGATGTGGGATAAAATAAACAATTTTTCTAAGGATAAGCCATATACTGTGGAAAAATGTCCCGTTTATTTAAAGCTACCTTATATTGGTTCATGCAGTGAGCAACTGGCTAAGCAAATTTCTAGAGCAGTTACTTTTAGTAATTTTTCTGCTCAGGCTAGGGTCCATCTTGGTACTCATTCAGCTTTTCCATCAATGAAAGAGGACTTACTTCCTCCCCATCATATTTCTTCTGTTATCTATAGATTTAACTGTAGTTGTGGTAATGACTACATAGGAAGAATGTCTCAGAGATTGGATTGCAGAATTAAGCAACATGTGCCACTAAGAATTCTCAAAACGGTGCGAGTCAACTTGTGAACACTTCTGGATCAGCTATTGCTGAACACTTGATAAGTAGCAGAAATTGCGTGAATGGTTTCAGTGTGAATCAGTTTACTGTGTTTTTTGGTTCACACTCAGTGTTTTATTTACAGGCATTGGAGTCACTATACATCAAAGCTAGGACCCCATCTCTCTGTAAACAGAGAAATTGTGTGATTGGACTCCACATAATTACCATTTAATGCCTGCCACTCCCCACCCCCTATTTTTTTCCCTTCGTCTTGATTCATCTTCAGTTTTATTATTTTAAATATAGAAAAATTAAAAAAAGTCCGAGTACACCTTGACAAAAAACAGGATTGAAACTGGTCGATTATTTTCGTGTTTCTTACTTTTTATTCCATCATCTTTAAAAAATAACTGTAAGTATGAAATTGATTTATTTCTTGCTGTGATAAAACTTTGTACTTATAATAATTTATCTAAATAAATACACACACACACATATATATATATATATATATACTAGCAGTATAGCCCGGCGTTGCTTGGGTGTAATAAAAGCTTTAAAACTAATCCATAGTTCTGGAGCTCAGACTCAGCCTAAAGAATATTTGTGTGAAATTTGGTGAGAATTGGATAAAAATTGTGGATTTCTATAAAGGACATACTTACAGATAAACAGACACACACAGAAACATCTTGCCTTTTATATGTATATATTATCGATTTTCTGCACTATTGTAAGAACTGCAACCTTGAAACTTTTGAATATCGTTTCTTATATCTTTGTCTCTAGTGTATCAAATTTGATTAAAATCAAACCACTCCTTCTATAACCAGATTTTTTTGATTATCGATTTTCGATATTTATCGGGGGTACCTTGACACAAAACCTAGCTAAGAACACTCGCAGACGCTTATAGTACAACTGTGTAAATTTTCAAGAAAATCGGTTCAGCCATTTTGGAGTCTATAGGTAATGAAGACACATAGAGACAAAGTTCCATTTATAAATAGGTTTAGATATATATTAGTTACTGATATTTACATTTTTAACTAAGATATAATAACAAAAATCTATTAAACTTAACAAAAACGCATATTACAAAAATTTAAAGTATTTAAAATGTGAGCAGAGCATGTAAAGAAAATGGTTAATATAAAATATAGAGCAACAATAAGAAATGTTCAAAATATTGATCATAGGACTGACTCAAGTTTTAAACATTTATCTTGTCAGGGACTGAGAGATTTATTGAATTCATTAGCAGATATATTTATATACATATGATGCATAAGGAATGATAGTCAGATTCCAAACAAATTTCGAAATCATTCTATGCTAAAAACATGTGACAATATTTAAAATTCGATAAGTGTTATAACATTTTAAATTTTACAATGATGATTAAATCTTAAATATTTTCTAACATAGAACAAATTTGAAATTTGTTTGGAATCTGACTAGCATTTCTTATGGGCTAATGAATTCAATAGAATAATCAAAACCTTGTGAATGGCATGTATGCAAAAGTTGAAGTTGGTCCCAAACTTTTCCTTATCATGATTAATTTTAGATATAAAGATTGCCATAGGCCATAAAGAGAAACAACATATTGTAATTTTTTTTTAGTGAATAGAACACAAAATTGGAAATAAAATTGAACAGAGATCAAAGGAAAATCATATAAAAAAAGGCAGACCTGAAGGAGACTACCACCACCTGTAAATGTGTTGTTTTTCATTTTATTTTATCAATTACACCCTAAACTTTCCAACTGACAAAACAAATTTGGAAAAATTTCAATATTTAAACAATTTTAGTGGGGGGCTCAGTTTTTCATACAATGTTATATAGTAAATCGATCCCCCATTTTGGAACCACTCACCGATACGACATTATCATCACCTGTAAATTTGTTGATTATCAATTTTTTTTTTTTACTTTTTTCAGTGTAATTTTATCCATTAAACCCTAAACTTTCTGATTGACAAAAGAAATTGTAAAAATGTCAACATTTAAACAATTTTTTTGGTGGGTGGGGCTCAGTTTTTCATACAATTTTATAATTTGATCTTGTGCAATTAACTTTTTTGCTTGCACATATTCAACTACTACAATCCTTTGTGAAATTTTTGAATAAAGCTATTCTTGGAGTTTCTGAGGAAGATAACATCATAAGAACTAAAGAAAACTTGAAAAATACAAAAACAAGAGCAACAACTCGTCCAAAAAACAAAAACAAAACAAAGCGGCCCCAACGCAAGGTTGGGAATACTTCCATTGGTGAATGTTGACTTGTGTTCCAAGAATCTCAAATTTGTCATACAGGACTTCCATTGGAATTTCTTCCGTGTTTTCCATGACATCTGTAGCGTGTCTGGGTCTCAATTGATTCTAATGTCTTTTACACCAAAACTTTTCACCTTTTATGTCATATATGACCTGTCCAATTCTTTGAGTTATAATTCCTTCTTCCCTAAACATTTTTCCAGTCCTAAAATTCTTAAAAAAACTTTTTTACCTGTCTTATATGCTTTAGTCATCCGGATTTCTTTTTTCGCAGTTTTCTTCGCCGGACTAGGCAACAGCCTGTTAAAGGCAGAGTATATTTTTCTCGCAAACATTAACTCTACTGGCAATAATCCTGATGTTGTATTTGGGTTTGGCGTGATCCTATATACTGCCAAAATCTTTTGAATATTTCTTTCATTCGTGTCCACACTTTGACTTTTCTGTAATGCTTATTTAAAGGTGTCCACAAATTTTTCCGCCTGTCCATTTGATCTTGGGTGATGTACTGGCATTGTCACATGATCAATGGACAATGATGAACAGAATTTCTTGAATTCTCTTCCCATAAACTGTATTCTGTTGTCACTGACTAAAGTTTTAGGGATACCAAAGTGACTAAAAATTTTGTTAAGCACACTTATTGTATTTGTTGCAGTTGGATGTCTGCACATAACAATTTCTGGCCACTTAGTGAAACTGTCGGCAACAATTAGATAATAAGATCCATTTATAGGCCTTGCATAGTCGATATCCAATCAAATCCATGGGACATATGTCTTTGGACATTGCTGAATCTTTACCGGTCAGTTGACATCCTCTGCATTGATTCACCAGGTTTTCTATGTCTTGGTTCATCCTAGGCCAATAGGTATAGCTTCTCATTAGAGATTTCATTCTCAATATCCCTGGATGGTCAGTGTGAAATTCTTTTAGAATTTTCTTTTGCAGAGTAGCCAGCACTACAACTCTATCTGCATATAGTAATATCTTTTTGCAGATTGAAAACAGTGACACACTACTTGCTTTTTTAGATTTCTCGATTAATCCAACTTGCTGCTTCATTTTCTTTATGAAATCATCATTCTCCGCTTCTTTTTTCACCTCTTCTAGAGTAACCGGTAGTTCTCTAATAGTGTTGCATACCAAACTTGACAATTCACTTTCGTCTCTTAGCACTGCTATTACTGTTTCTTCAAGTGGTTCTGTATATTTAGGTATCAATCTAGATAACCCATCGGCATGACCTAGCTTCTTTGAAGGCACATATTCTATTTTGAAATTATAATTCAATAGAATTACACCCCAATGCTGTAGTTAATTTGCTGTGTGACTTGGTATACCTTTTCTTTTTCCAAATATTGATAACAGCACATTGTGGTCTGTTTGCAGAATAAACTCTCTTCCTTATAGAAACCTGTGAAATTTTTTCACAGCATAAATTATTGCTAAACTCTCTTTCTATTTGGCCGTAACTGTTCAGCAGGCAGTAAGATTCTTGAGGCATGTGCTATTGGCTTCTTAGATCCTTCCCGGAATTCATGAAGCAATACCACACCTAGTCCCACATTACTAACATCTGCTGCTACAATAATTTTCTTTGGGTTGAAATGCACTAATGCTAGGTCTGATAACAGACAGCTTTTTATTTTTTTAAAAGCATACTCGTATTCTTTTGACCATATCCACTTTGTGCCCTTTTTCAACAACTCATTTAAAGGAGCTCTCATATCATATACTTTCGGGATATAACCGCTATAGTAGCTTACTAATCCCAAGAATGCCTAGAATTTAGCCACATTATCAGGTGCTGGCATATTTTTTATAGCCTCAGCCCTTTCTGGATTTGGTTTTCTTCCTTTACTGTCAATGATTTGTCTTAAATATTTTATCTTTTTTAAGAAGAACTTGCATTTTTCAGCACTCAGCTTGAACCCGTATTTCTCAATTCTCTGAAATACTGCTCTAATATGCATTTTGTTTTGGGCTTCGTTTTCACTTTTAATCAAAACGTCATTTAGATATGTATACATTGTATCCATTATTTGCTGGAATAGGCTTGGAGCTACCTTCAATCCAAATGGAAGTCGATTTAGTTTAAACATTTCTTTGTGTGTGTTTATTGTCAGGAACTTTGAACATTCTTCACTGACTTTAACCTGAAGGTAAGCTTCCGACAAGTCCAACTTTGAAAACACTCTACCTCTGTTTAATTTAGTGAATATATCCTCTGGAGATGGTAGAGGGTACGTATGGTCTTTCAAACAGTCATTTAAACCTGTCAAAAAATCAACACTCTGATTTTTTGATTTTTCTTTTTTATATACATGGATGGAGATGCCCAATCAGAATAATCAACTTTCAAAATTACTCTACTTTTCTCCAACCTTTCTAATTCATCATTTATCATGTCTAGTGCTGAAAATGGTATTTTTTTTCTTCGGTCTAAAAATTGGTTTCACATTTTTTTCATTTTGAAGTTGATTTCTGTTTTTGTGCACAGACCTAATCTTTCTGAAAAGACATGCGGGAATTCTTTTTTCAAATCTGTAATAAATCTTTGTTTTCTTTGACTTATCATTCTCCATGACGTTAATTTCATTACAGAAAGAATTTACCAGTAATTCTCATAAGTTAAATAATACGATCCAGTATAAACCAAAGAGGTTTTCTGAAACAGGGAGCACATATACTTTTGATTTGTGAATTTTTCTCATGAACAAAATGTTACATTTTAATTCACCTTTAAATTTCAGTCTTTTTCCTTACACTCCCCTAGCAATTTTGTCTGTGTTAGTCAACTGTGGGTAACCAAATTTTTTTCATGTTTGCTCATTTATTACTGAGATGTCACTTCCAGAATCAAGTAATAATTTTATGGTTTTACCATTTATTTTTACATTGAGGGATTTTCTTTTACCCTTCTCAATTTCATTTTTTGACCAAACTACATTCATTTTTGTTCGCAACTTTGCTTTTCCTTTTCTGTTTTGCCCGACAATAAGAACTTCTATGGCCTACATGCCCACACTTAAAACATTTTTTATCCTTAAAGAAACAATTTTTCTTCATATGCTGTCCTACACTTGAACTGCATATCATATTCGTTTATTTTGTCTCCACTTCTTCTGTCTTACAGTTTTCACTTGCGAAATGCTTTTCTCCTCGATCCGAGTATTGTCTTTCTTTATATTTATAAGTTGCTAACATTCTTCTGTTACATTTTGGAGCATAATTTCCAGATCCTGTTCAATGATAGTGAGGATTCATGACCTGATATCCTTGTCCTTTGGTGTCGTTAGCCCTTGAACAAATATTAGACACTTGAACATATCGCTTGACAATTCGTTTAGATTAAATGCCTGACACAGTGCATTAACCATACCTGCATACGTAACCAAATCATTATCCTCTTCTTTTACGATATTCAGATATTTATATCATGTGTGGAATATGCTATCTCTTTTTTCAAAAATTTTCAATAAAATTTCAACTGTTTCATTGAATGTTATTTCTTTTGGTTTCTTTGGGATAATTAAATTTGTATATTTCGTATTCTCTTCAGTTTCCAACCTCAACAATAATAGCAAGATTTTTTCTTCATCCAACCATTGTTCGCACCTTTTCGTAAATATTGTTTCGAATCTACAAAAATAAGCCAGAATGTTGAACCACTGTCGGGGTCGTGCTTAAATTCAGCAATTTTTGCAATTCTTTCCGCGGAAAAAATGTAGAACCCGGTTCTTTTTCTCTCCTCTATAATATGTTTTTCAAAATTACTTGTCTTTTGCCTGCTGTTCGAATAATGTTTCCAACATTTCTTCTTGCTGCATAAGTTGTTGTTGTTGGAACTGTAATCGTTGCTGAATAAGTTGCTTGTTCTTGTTGCTGTAAAGTGTCTTGTAGCACCTTAATTAATTCAACAATTTGTTCCATTTTACCAACATATTCAATTTATGTACACAAAAAATTCTTCCAAGTCCAACAAGAGTGGGGGCACTTTCTTACTTCTTGGAAGTGTTACCAAAGTTTTTCCTGTTCTAACATTCCTTGTTAGAAATGTTCAACCCAAAAAATTGAGGAAAATTTTACTTAGTTTCTGTAAGTAATAATGAGTATTTCTAACATTCTTCGTTAGTATTTTTTTTCTTGTGAATTCATTTCGAATTCTTCATTGCCAGCTGATATGTCCTGGAAAGGTATATATCACTACGAGGTAGTTAAGTGGTTTAGGCAAATATAACCGGGTAGGTCAATCTAGTATGTAGATGTAATCATCATATGCAGTATCCTGAGACGTGTGCATAGTCAGTAGACATAGTAGATCTCTCTCTCTCTCTCTCTCTACGTCCTTGCCTTCGTCTGTATTTATTGCTGACAGCCAATCACATTCCAGTGATGGGGAACCAAGGTGTATACATATTCATTACCTATTCATTACATCAGCAAACAAAAAATAAAAGATGCAGAATCACTTTTAAGTCAATATTATAAAGAGAAATTTTTTTTTTAATCATTTCACCCCAAGCAAGGCATTCCACTGCTACTATTGCGCATGGGGCTACATAGGGGAAGGTAAAGAGGAGGAGTGGTTAGATGTAGGAAATGTCATAAGGAAGGTGATAGATGGGTAAGGATACCAAGGATGAGGGTTGGGCAGATGGGAAGAGTGTTTGAAAGAAGGGGAGCGAGTTAGTGTGTTAGGAGGTGTCTATTGACCTTACATTTAAACTCCTGGAGATTGTAGCCGTCGGGGAAGCAATCATGTGGAAGGGAATTCCACAGTTGGGAAGTGTGAGAAAAGAAACTTTTGGAGTAGAAGTTGTGGTTGCATTTTATCGGTTTCACTGTAAAAGGGTGGGATCGAGTTACTAATCTGGTTTCTCGTGCAAATTCGTATCTAGTGGGCAGCAGTGATCTAAGTTCATCGGAGCAGAAGCCGTGAAAGTATTTATAGAAGAGACACAGGGAAGCCATATTGCGCTGGTGAGAGAGAGACTGTAGGCGGTCTGCCAAGTTGGTATCGATCACATTACAGACCCTCCGCTGTACCTTGTCAAGAAGCCCGAGGAGAATAGCAGGGGCACCCGACCAGATATGGCAGCAGTATTCAATGCATGGGTGGATGCACAGAGAACTGACTTTCATAGCAGCGGATTTAGCAATGAATTCGATATAGTCATTCCATTTGAGGTCCGCTGTAAGTGTGAGACCAAGGAGGCATAGTGTTTTACTCTCTGGGAGGCAAGCTTGGTCCATGCTAATGGGAGGTAGGTGCAATTGTCTATGATGGTTAATTGATAGTAGCTTTGTTTTAGAAGCATTAAAATTTATGAGCCATTTCTTACCCCAGTCCACTATGGATTGGAGGTCCTCGACTGCAAGGTTAGCTTTGTTGCCTACACCAGATTTTTGGTTGAGGCGAGAGTAAACTGTGGTGCCATCGGCATACATACCTACTTGTGATCTTATGGAATCAGGGAGATCATTAATGTATATCAGAAAGAGCGTAGGACCTAGGACATCTTGAGGGACACCTGCGTTCGTATGGTAGTTCTGGGAGGCATGTCCATTTAATACCACCTTCATTGTGCGGTTAGAGAGGAATGACTGGATTAGTTCAAACAAATGTCCAGTTATACCATAGCTCTGCAGTTTGCATAGAAGGCCAGCATGCCAAACTCTGTCGAACGCTTTAGAGATATCCAAGGCAACGGTTCGGGCTTCACCATTCCTGTTGAGTGCCTGATATATGAACTCGGTGATGATCGTTAGTATATCAGCAGTAGACCTGGTGAAGAGGAAACCATACTGCTTGTCCGAGAGGAGTCTGTGTGCTGTGAGATGCTGAACCACCTCGGCGTTGATAATGGCTTCAAACACTTTGCCAAAGATCAGAAGAAGGCTGATAGGTAGGTAATTTGCAGGGGGCCGAAAGTTCTCCAGTGTTTTTAAATATAGGAACTACAGAGGAAGATTTCCAACAGGCAGGAAAGCAGGAAGCAGATAGGCAGAAGTTGTAGAGCTTAGAAAGAACAGAGGAAAGTTCAGGGGCACATTTCTTTAAGACTATGATTGGGATTCCATCCCCTCCGCTCGCTTTGTGAGGGTCAAGTTTTGAGATTATCTTAGCGACAAGCAAGGATGTAATATGGACGTCATTCAGTTGAGCCTCAGTTCTAGGTGGGAAGTCGGGTGTAGAAACTCCAGATGAGTCCAGTCTTGAATTATTCGAGAATCTGCGGGCAAAGCATTCAGCCTTGTCCGCTGGGGAGGTGAGGACATCAAATTTGTTTATTAGTGGGGGTATTGTGGACTTGCTCTTGTTAAGTACTCTTTTACAGAGTTGCCAGTAGTCTTTGGTGCTGAACTTAGAGGATGCTATGCGTTGCTTCATTCTGGCAGCAAACAACATCTTAGCTTCATTAAGTATCTTTTTACACTTATTACGAGCTGAAACGAAAAGGCGCCTGTTTTGGTCTGACGCGTAGCTACGATAGAGTCGGAAGAAATGATTCCGGTGGGCAATGGCGGCCGAGCAAACAGGTGAGAACCATGGAGACGAATGAGATTTAAGCTGAAATTTCCTGGCAGGGATGAAAGCATCGATGCCAGCCTTAACCCAGGAGGGGACCTCGGATACACATTCTTCGATGGGAAGACTAAAAACGTTGTTCCATGGGACGTCACAGAAGAAGTCTCAGAATGAATCCCAGTCTGCTCTTTGGTAGCAGTAGGATATTCTACTTGTTTGGGTAAATTGAGTGAAAGTTTATATGAAAATTTATTCCTTAACAGCAAATTTTAGCAATGAATATAGAGCTACATTGTATGGACCTGATGGCTAGGTTAGAGGTTGTGTCTTTCAGGGAAATAGTCAGTTAACATGAGTTAGAAGACAACAGTAGCAAGAGTGGAGCAATGTTTTGGGCTAGTAATATATGTAATAAAATTATAGGTTGATAATAGAACAATTCACTGCATTTATCTTCATACTAAATTCTTTAAAAATTGCTTAAGTAGTATAAGAAGCTTTAAGCTAAAAAGTATATTCCTGTCAAACAATGCTTCTAAGATGCCAAATGCATGACATGACCCTCCAGTATCTCCAGATATTAACTGATAGAAAACTTGGGCCCATCATTAAAAGAGATATATACAAGAATAAAAAAAAAATTAAAGCAGAAATCTTTGGGAAGCAATGAAAACTAATGCAAGTAATGTTAAAGTTGAAATGTAAAAAGTTAAAATCAATGAATGAAAGACTGATGAATTCTATAAAATGCCAATAATCCCATATTAAAATCTAAAATAATAAAGTAATCTTTTCAGTTATATGGAATATTATGTTATTCAAATATGTCTAGCTTTTTATCTTTTGAATTTATTTATAAATAAATAAATATGATGCCCTTTGTAAAATAAAGTCTGACATTCCCTAAAACAAGTTATCAGTATTTTTAATAAGGACTAATAATTTGAAACTCATACATTACTAATATAAATACATCCTGAAAACATTGACTTGTATAATAATTTCAAACAATTTTTAAAACACAGAATAAAAAGCAGTCTGAAAAATAAGAGCTAAGGCAATTTCTTAAATATTTAACAAATATATCTTAATATATTTATCAACACAAATGTTATTTAATAATTCACACAGCTACTGTTTTTAAAGAAATGCAACAAAAAAAAATTTATACAATGTATACATTTTTTCATAAACTATTTGGTTTAAATTTCTGTTATGAAAGATAAGCAATGACAACCACTTCTAGTAATAATGTTCAAAGACAGACATGTAAATGAGAAACATTGTGCTCTTTCAGTTGTTGTAGTAAATACAAATGAAATCAGTCATCACTTACTTTGATTTGAAACCAAGCATCTTTGGAACAGAACCTCATGTCACAAGCTGTGATTAAGTCAACTCCAGCACCCACGCAGGCTCCATGGACAGCAGCAATTACTGGTTTGGGACACTGTTACAATGAATAGAGAGAGGGGGAGAGAAAAAAAAGAAAAAGAAAAGAAAGACATCAGTTGTTGGCATACAAGATATTTTGATATTTTTTGACATTATACTAACCAGTGGTAATTTTACCCTGGTTTGGTTAGTAAGTTTCCCATTATCTGGCATAGTCAAGAGATACTGCATCTTCAAATTAATATACAGAATTTCATTAATGAAAACATATAAACCCTCTGGAAGATTGTAAAAAACACATAGGGTAATTGTTTGCTGATAAGAATAAAAGTTCTGAGAGGATAGAAATTCTCTGAAAGCTGATGAATAGAACAAAACATTAAAACCTTGAAATAAAAAAAAAACATGCTTTGCTGTAATTTGTAAAAACTGAGTGATATTTTTCATACTTATAACAATCTTATTTTATTATTTTAACAAATGTTAGCTTTGCTTAAATATATAATGATCTAGGTATTTTTTAATGTACATCCTATTAAGAGAAGTGTATTTTTATATAGGCCAGACTGTTTGTATGAAAGTTGTTATAAATGTATGCCTTTTTTTATTCAGTGGTTAAACCCTGCTAAAGTTTGAAGGATTCATTTCCAGTTTGTAAAAAATTATTTTTTTGTATATATTGACCATTGAGAGATGTGATCAAACTTGAATAACATGCTGAATAGTGGGGAAAAGATAAGACTAAATTTTTTATATAAATAAAGTTCAGGTGAGTAGATAAATTGAGAAGACGTTTTTGACAGTAAGGAGAGAAGGTTTTTTTTAAAGCAAGAACACCTTTCAACTGTAAGGAGAGAAGACATTTTGAAAGTGAGTACCTTTTGACTGCAAGAGAAGAAGGCAAGTCAGCATCAAAAAAGGGATTGACATCACGAAAACTCTGTTATTAAGCCAGCCACAGAGACATGGGAGAAATTAGAATTCCAGTGAAAATTCTCCTGAGTTTGCACAGCCTAAAATGAAAGGATTTCTGAGAAATTTTCTCAAGTATGAACTGTGTTAAAAAAAAACAACATTACTGTGTCTCAAGAGATTCCCGTGTGGCAATTTGCAAGTAAATATTTCTGTTCTTTTATCAAAGATGGTTGCACCTTTGTTTTTTTTTATTATCTTATTTTTGGCATTTAAAAAAAATTCATGTCTTCTCCCATGTAATTTTTTCCCCCATTTTTTTTTGCTGGTGATCTTTTATCATAAATAGGTACTCAAAGAAAGTTTTGTGCAAAGTTTTATTTGTACCTTTTTTATAATTGTAAACTGTAAATAAAAGTGTTTTTCCTTTTAAAATCTTATGCAGTGGTTGTCATGCATTTTATAACATTGCAACTATTAACGTCTTTCTATTTCCACTAAGTTTTTGTGTCTGGCTTGGATTTAAAAAAAAACATTATATGTTGACACTGTTAAGAGTCACAATTGTTTGGTCTGTATTGTAGATACTGTGTGGTCTAGTTTTGCTGCCTTTACAATGTATATTATAGCAAGTGTCTGTATTACTTAGCTGTCCAGAACCTGGTCTACATGTGTAAGAATGTTCATTTGGCTATTGTTGTCAGGGCATCATGTCCAACATTTGCAGCAATTCTACAAAATGACAGTCTAGCATCTTAAAGACTCACAGTTGGACCCCTCAAACTGATCTAATTAAAAAAAAAAAGAACATGTGTGACTCCACATGTGGTGCACTGGATATCGGCTTGGAACGCGAAATCAGGGAGCCAAGTTCGAATTCCAGCCGAATTCATTGCATTCACTTACACGCAAATACCCTTGGGAAAGGTATTAATCTGTCTATTCCTCCAGTTATGGGTTAAATAACAGGACAGATTGGGTTCTATAGCCTTGGTCGGCAACCAGTCTACCGCAGAAAGCAATGGCAACCTACTGCGGGATAATCTTCTGCCCAGTCAGTCATGTCTCTTTTGAGACATGATTGCCCAAGCGTGTATCACGTATGGTACTTAACTGACCGACTGACTGACTATCCCTTAGCATGCATATAATAATATATCAGAAGCAGCATCATCTTTTTAATTTTATTTACCTATATATATATATATATTTATTTACCTATATATATATATATATATATATATATATATATAGGTGTGTGTGTGTATATGAGATGAAGTCTCACTATAAAGTATCTTTCTAATTTTGAATGTCTTATGAACCAGTTTTGTGGCTACGATATAATTGGGCAGGTAGTCAGATAAGACCATATCATGCATTTGACACTTCCACCTGACGTTATTTAGTTGGCAAAGAGAAACCATTGTGCAAGCTTGTGTATTGTATAAATATGCACCAGCTTTTAATTGAAACTTGGACATTCATCTGTGGCAACTACTTAAATGATTAAGAAAGCTATTGGATAGACTACAATGAGTAAAATCCAGAGAAACTTTAATACCAAAGTTTCAAACTTGGCCTGGAATATGTTGAAATTGTTTTAAGTTCTGGAAGACACTCAACAAACACAGAAAATGTATGGGCTGCAAAGTTTGAGAAAATTACTAAGATTGTTTAAAACAAATCATATTTGAAATTGTGCATTTCTGAGTTATCTCTTAACCTTAACAAATTTTCTGAATTTGTATGGAGAAAACTAGGGTGACCCCCAACCTTAGCCAAACCAGAAGTGATTTCATAAAATTTGTTACAGAATATTAATTTCAAGTGGTTAGTGTGCATTGTTAATATTTCATAAGGCTTAATATTTCATAGCTGCTTCCCTGTATTTGGAAATGAGTGTAGACAAACCCTTTGCTATCTTTATCAGCACAAGATTTTATTGTGACTGAACTCTCACAGCCTTTCATCAAGGATGGATTCCACTATTCCACCAGAATTGTAGTTTTATATTCACATTTCAGATTTTATTTTTCAAAATTTGATACATAGCAACACTGGGTTTTATCTTTAACTATTCCATAATAAGTCCTAGTTTTAAAATTATTGACCAGATAATTGCAAGAACTCAAACTTTTCTGGTTGTCTGTTAGTACTTTTGCTGTTAACATTATTGTAATCCTTACATTTTTCAATTTTTATTTCAACCAAAACATAACTCACTTTTTCAAAAGCTGTGAAACTGTCTTGATAGGCCAATATTAATTTTCGTATTGCCATAGCTTTTCTTCCAGCATCAGGCTCTGCTGCCTGCATTGCAATTTCCCCAAAGCATTGCAAATCAATTCCTGAAATGGATTTAAAAATATCAATATTAAAACTGGTCAAAGGTGTAACAAAACACAATGCCAAATGTTTCTTTCATGGTTTAATTTAATAAAGAAAGCTTAATAATTGAAACAAAGACTGCTTTTAAAATATCATTTACTTTGAATTAACTCTTACAAAAATTAACATTGCTTAATTATGTTTTTTAATTGTTTTTTATTTTTTTCTTCTTTAATTATATCAGTGTATTCTGAAAATCAGTGCAGTCTGTTTTGGGAGGGATGTGATGTGATGTTCACTTTTTTAATGCCAGGTCCATTCTGGATCAAAAAGTGATCATAATTCTGAATAGGAGAAGAGATGTATTCACACCTTTCCCAAGGATATTAATGTAAAGTGAACACAACTGACTAGGATAGGACTTGAACTTGAGAGTCTCACATTCCATGTTGACAACTGTTATGCCCTCCCCCATAATAATTAAAGTAAAAAAAAAAAATTGTGAATTTTTTTATTTTACACTTGTCTGTTAGTTAATTTATAATATTCCTGTTTTTTCCTTATTTAAAAATCTTAAAAAGACACTATTTACACACACACACACACACACACACAATTGTCTTTTTTTTATGGTTTACTAACATTTTGCCAGTTAAAGCCAAAAAATATTTTTAGATTGTAAGAATTTTTGGGAGATAATGATTTACTGTTATTCCTACTAATTAACCTGTAAATGAGGAAAAAGTCTCAGTCTCTCTCTCTCTCTCTCTAATGTCCTTCATTATTTGTGTCAGAAAATTCTTTGGTGTTTCATTTTTTCCTCTTAAAAGTGTAAGAACCAGGGCAGATGAAATACAATGGTGATTCAATACAATGGATTCTTTGTGTCTCATTTTAGTTCCTTAGGAAAGTGTAATGTATTATTTTTATTAGCGTGCTGTGAATTCATAATTATGCTGAGTTTATTGTCAGTGAACAAAAGCTTAAAAACACTTAAGATAAAAGTAATTTCCAATACTTCAGATGTAAGTAGGTTCATTGCAGTTTGAGTTTAACATTGGTGTGTAGATTATTATTTGAAAGAGAGAATGTCTTCCAGTCCCTAAAGGTGGTTTGTTTTATATCAGATCTTTTGCAGATCCTTTGCAATTTTCTGGTCACTCATTATTCTTAAAGTTAAATTAATGCTGAAATTTGAAAGATCATTTTGCCATTGGTGTAAACTTGGATAGTGATCTAATTTCAGCCTGTAGTCTTGAATATATGGAGAGCAGTAGTCATTAAACACTGATTATTCTCCACTTTATTGATGAACCAGATAACAAAGGAGTTTTTTTTACTAACTAATCAGCTTTTATCAGCCTATAAAAAATTTTCTGTTCTCCATCTTGTCAGACAACACAACTAAAAATAACTTAACAATAAAAAATATTTAAAAAAGAATGCATCAAATAATTTACTTTCCAACAAATATGCACAAATACACAAGTAGGCATTTTCTATTATTGCAATGTTTAAAAAGAAATATTTCTATTACTATTTTACTGTTAATTGTATAATATTCATCTGAAGCAGGTATAGAAACTTTTTCTTACCAGCATTAAATACCTTTCCTGATCCACTGATGACAACAGCTCGACAGTTCTGGTCTTCAGATATTTGTTGGAAACAAGTAACAAATTCCCTAAAAACACAAGAATTCAGTTGCCATTAATACTGTCATAAAAAAACTAGTTCATTTAGGACGCTATCATAGCAAACTCCGGATTCATATTTATTACTTTAATTACTGCAAATTACTTTTGCAGTCACTGATCAACTACATCATTGGTCATTCATTATAAATATTAGATAATGTAAAAAAAATCTAAGAAGCTGTAGAAATTATATTTGCTCTTTTCGGACATCAATAAATTATTTACAACTTTTAAAACTGTCAAATGTAAAACCCTTACATTTGACAGTTTTAAAAGCTGTAAATCATTTATTGATGTCTGAAAAGAACAACTATATAGAAAGAGAGAAAAATTCATTTGGTTTCTTTATCTTCACACATACAGTATAAAATCTTTCACATCCAAATTGAATGAAAATGTAATGAAGTAGATTGGTTTTGAATAAATTGCAATCATGATTTTAAGACTTAAGCTTAATTAAAAATTATTAGGGCTTTGAATAAGTTCTTGCTGTTTTCCAACAGATAGCATTCCCAGAATTGTGTGCATGTAGTTTCAGATGGTAATGCATCTATAAGAAGTGTGAAATTCAGTGTACGTCATTTCATTGAAGTGTAGACAACTGTTTTTCATAGCACTAAACATGTCGGATTTTGTGCCAAAGAAAATGTATTTAGGGAGAATCTTACTGCACTACTTTATTCAAAAGAAATTTGCAGCTGAAGCACACAGAATTCTTGTTGAGACTTATGTTCACTAGGCTCTGTCAAAAAACATGCAGAGATTGGTTTAGACGCTTAAAAAATGATTTTGATATTGAAGATAAAGAATGCTCTAGTACACTGAAAAAAGTTGAAGAAGAATTGGAGGCATTACTTCATAAAGAAGTAAGTTGACTTGCAGAATCACTAAGAGTGGATCACACAAGTTTTGAAATGCTTGAAAGCATTAGGAAGGATTCAAAAGCAAAGACATTGGATGCCGTACGAGTTGAAGCCAAAAGACTTCATATGGCATCTTGCCACATGTGAACAGCTGCTTCGATGTCAGAAAAGGAAAAAGTTTTGCATTGTATTGTAACCAGCAATGAAAAGTTGATACACTATGATAACCCTAAGTATAGGAGATCATGGGGTAAACCTGGCCATGTATCAACATTGGTAGCAAAGCCAAATATCCATGGTTTGAAGCTTCTGCTCTGCATTTCGTGGGATCAGTTGGATATAGTTTATTATGTGCTGTTCAAACTGACCAAAACCATCACAAGAGATTTCTATTGACTATAATTGATGTGTTTGAGCCGATCATTGAAGAAAAAACAGTCTATGTGAGCAGAGACATGACGAAAGTTATTTTACAACATGACAATGCTAAGCCACATGTTGCAAATGGGA
The DNA here is from genome assembly GCA_037127315.1 of Ascarosepion bandense. Lineage (NCBI taxonomy): Eukaryota > Metazoa > Mollusca > Cephalopoda > Sepiida > Sepiidae > Ascarosepion > Ascarosepion bandense. The sequence continues at coordinate 3,214,607 of JBBBDQ010001763.1, read as the reverse complement.
AATGCTTAAATGGGAAGTCTTACTACATCCTCCATATTCGTTAAACATTGACGCATCTGATTATCACTTGTTCTGGTTGATGGTACATTGCCTGGCTGATCAGCACTCTCATTCTTGTGAAAATGCCAAAAAATGGGTTGACTTGTGGTTATCCTCAAAAGAAGTGTCGTTTTTCCAACGTGGAATTCAAATGCTGCCAGAAAGATGGAGAAAATGTAATGTCTAACAATACACAATACTTTCAGTTATATGTTCCCTATTAATTTTTGTAAATGAAACATGACTTTTCATAAAAAATCAGCAAGAACTTTATCAAGGTCCTAAAATTAGTTTAAAATAAAAAGGCAAATAATCACCACTGATAAGTCTAACATACTATATTTTTTAAGATTTGAAATTTAAAAATATTTTAGTGCATTAATTATGTAATTGGTTATACTTAGCAATTATTTAAGGTGTAACATCATTTGAGAAGATTTAATGCTTCAATATTGAATAAACAAAATCTACCAACTTAATATATTAAACATTACTTGGCGGATTTTGTTTAGCAGCATATCAACTTTTATCATTAAACATTAAGTCTCTTTAAACAATGTGACACATTAAACAATTGCTAAACATAACCAATTACATATTTAATGTACTAAATTATTCTTAAAATTTTATTCCTAAAGATATAGCATGTCAAACTTCAAAAGCTATATCACAATGTTATCATTCTATTTTGCACAAAAGGGAAAGTTTTTATAAAGGGGAGATAATTAGAATACCAGAAAAAAAAATGTTCAAGACAAGTATGTCCATATTATATACTGCAGATATCTCCATTTTCGCTGGGAAAAAAAAAAAAAAAAAAAAAAAAGATGAAGAAAAAAAGGCCCCAAACATAACAAAAACGAAGTTTTTCCATCAACATTTATGTTATTATTAGGACAAAAGATCAAAGCATTTTTTAATTATTTAAAAAAATTTTTTTAATCTTTTCTAATACATTCAAAATTTTGATAAGATATCTAATTTTGATTTATATCACTGTATAACCAAATTGTTATCAGAGTTTAAAATGGATAAATATAATATTATGTAACTCAGTTATTTTTCAGTGAAAAACAAATTAATTTGAAAAATTTTGCAAAAATCAAATAATGGTCAGATTTTAATGAAACTTTCAGGACTTATTCCCAAATTAATGCAATTATTTTTTAAATTATTATTTTTAGAAAATCTTAGTAAAAATCTTTTTTACATCTCCTGCCCTATGTAAATTCATGAGATTTGAACAAATTAAATTTTGTAGCAAAAATTTGTTTTATTAGTTAAATGCAGGACTCATTGAGGAATGTAAATCATCTATTATTTTTCTTCAAACAGTTGGCATTCTTTCTGAAAATCTGCACCCAATAGTAAAATAAAAATGCAATAAACTATAATATTAATTAATTAGATATATTTTTAATTGTTTTAATAAATATATATCATGGACATTATAGACTGAAGAAAAATTTGAAAAATGAAATTTTAAAAGAATTGTTTTAATTTGTTTTTTTTTTCTAAAATTAAAAAACTAAAAAAATATTCTACAGTTAAGTTATTAAGTTATTAAGTGAATACTATATTTACTAATTGAAATTGAAAAGTTTAATATAAATTATCAAGCCATGGTAATTTTTTTTAGTGTATTTGAAGTTTTTTTTTTTAGTATGGTATTTTCTGCTGATTCTGATCATGTATTACACAGTTTCTTCAATCATTTATGGAAAAGGTTAGAAGGATCAATGCTCTGTGATTAAGAAATAGTTTTATTATAAATTTCATGTTATAAATAATACTTGTGTAAATCAGATTAATTTAACTTTAAATTTGCTAATCTTCCAAAAATAAAATGTCAGCAATGCATATTTTATTTTTGCAAGATTTTTAAAACCAAGAATTAACTTTTGTTTACAAATCTGTCAATCACTCAAAAATAGCCGAAAAATTGAAAAATTAAAAAAAGTTTTTGATTCCGATCAATATAATTTTGGTTTGAAATACACCAGAGTATTTTGCTTACTGAAATTAGTAAATTTAATATCTTAGCTTTCAATTAAAGCTAAAATTAAAGCTTCAAGAAAACTTTTTGAATTCATTTTAAACTTAGATATTGCAAATTATCATGAAAAAGAGGTACCAAAAAATAAGCATACATGAAAAATAAAAACAAAGTTTTATTGTCAAAATCTGTTACTATAAAGCATTTTTATTATTATTAAATTTTAATTATATATTTTTAAATTTTTAAAGTTACCCTTAAAGATTTAGGTTAAAACTTTTGTTTTCTTGCATCAGTGAGTGATCATAAATTAGTATAGAAAATTTTAGCATCGTTTTGCAGTAAAAAACACATCAATTTGGAAATTCTTACACAAATTATTTTAGGAACATTTCTCTTTTACATCTGTTACCCTCACTTATTTAATTTTATAATATTAAGAAATTCATTTTTATATTGCTTATTCTGGAGGCATAGTGAAGTAAGAATTAGTGACTCAGATTAAGGAATTAGAGAGCAAAATTTAAATTCCAGTCAAGTTCATTACATTATCATATCCTCCCCAAGCTATAGCTAAAATAGTAGGGCAGACTGGGTCCTATAGCCTTAGGTGGCAACCAAACTAAGAGAAGGGAACTGAATTCGAACTGGATTGTGCTATCTTAAAAGTGTGTATACATGGGGCTGGAGAATCCAAATTCCTACTGAAATGCCTATCCTCAAATGTTGCTTTAAGAGGAAACCAATATTCCATAGGGAACAAAATAAGCTAACTAATATTCATATTAGTTAGAAGCAGAAGTCCCTGGAGAATTTAAATCAATTATTTTTTTGTAAAACAGGACCCCCATTTACTGAAAATCATTTGAAAAAAATGTAATAAAACTAATACATTATTTAATTAGAAAAGCTTTTAATTACTAAAATATTTGAATGATTAAAATGTTTAAAATTTTTAGCTTACTGGGTAGTTAAAAAAAAAAAGTGATATAAAAAGTGATTTATATTGTATCTGTCATGTAATTTTCTTATGATTATCTTCTCCTTAGATAAATTTCCTAAACATAAGACTATCAATAAATGTGCCAACACCTCATAAAAACACCCAACTCTATCCTTTTTTGAAATACTTAAAAATTTTAAACAAAAAGTAAGTAATATATGTTTCGATTCAGATTAATTAAACTGTAAATCAATTAATTTTTCTATTTCAGAAAAGTATATTCCATTTTTGAAAATATTTTTTTAATAAAGAAAATTATGTTGTGCTGACAGATTTAACAATTTTACTAATCATCAAAAAAAAAAAAAAAAAAAAAAAAAAATTCCATTCAGTTAAAACTGATTTGTGTTTAAATAATTATTAAATCAGTAGAAGCAAAACATTAGAAAATGTGAACTGTTTTGCAAAAAGTATTTTAGCAATATAAATAAACCACATGTTCTAAATGAAGGTTGTTTTCAATACCAATACCTGTTTTTTAATGCTACTACAAAATCTCTATTGAACTGGACAGTAAATAAAGACACTTCTTATGCATGTTAAAATGTATTTCTAATAATGATGTTATACTGTTTATTTTTTATTATACTAAGTTATCATATTCTGAACATTCTTTATTAAATTTGTGAATTATAACAAAATTGATGAAGAAAATCTCAGATGATGTATAATTTAAGAAATGAAGAATTTTTAACTCTAAATCTCAAATAACTTTTGAGAAAAAAACAAAACAAAAAAATAATATACATTATCTTGAAAAGTGTTTTCTTAATTATCAAATCAAAAGCTTAAATATGTAAAGATCTTTTAATATTAAAACCAATTCAAATTGTCTTACTTCCACATGGTTGTATTCAGTGCATTTCTCTTATCAGGACGATCAAGTTCCACTTGAAGCACATATTCCCTCGGGCTAATAACTTTCAGGGTTTCATAATTGTAACCATCTGCCAACTGTGAACTCATTAGCCTGATTCCAATTTGTCTGAAAATAGAACTTCTAAAGGCACCTGCACAAAAAGAATTAATGATAATAGTAATTATTAATCAGTAAATTAATAGTCAGTAAACAGAATCAATGAAATAAATAAAATTTAAGAAATGATGGACAATAAAAAGAAAATGCTTTGTAAGATATGATTTTATTCTTAAAATGTAAAAGAAATGTGCTTGCTAAGAGGCAAAATATCCAAATCTGAACCAAGTGACATAATTTCAAATTGAATATTCACTATAACAATCAGCATTAATATTTTGGCAAAGGCATGTACATCAAAAGTCTCACTTACACAAACATGAATACAAGGAAAGGAAATATGTACATTATTAAATACTAAAATAACAGTTACAAAATGAGTAACATAGTAATTGACAAAATGTAATAAGAAAGCAAAAGACAAATTTCATAAATACTATTACATTCATTTATGACAAAAATATAAAAATATGAAGTGTAATGTGGCATTGAGTGGAACAAGGTCCAAATTTTTTTATCCCAAAGCTCTTGGAAATTGTGCCATATTCATTGGAGCATTTGTTTCTTCATTCCCCACCACAGCGATTCAATTATATTGAGATCAGGACTTTGTGCTAGCTAGTTTTCAAAATGTCATGGTGAAAAATTTCTTCATTGTAGTTTGGTGGAAGAGATTGTAATAAACTAATATAGTTTTTGCAGTTTAGTTTTCCATCTTTTTACCAGTTTTCTTATGCCACCATTGTTTATGTAACCCCCCCCCCCTCACCCACATCATTATGCATCCACCAAATTTTACTACCAGTGGCATATCTTGAATTCTTTCTTTCTCCCACTGGTCTTCTTCCAATAATGCAACTTTATTTTGCATTCATCACTAAAAATTACTTTTGTCACTTTCCAGCATCCCATTTAGATGTTCTTTTGACCAATTCAATCTTGTATCCCAAGACTGACCGCCACCCCACTTGCTTGCCTATTCTAGTTTCTTCGTAATACTCTGCATACTGTATCAACTGAAATCTCAGTTAAGATGACATTTATAAAAATTTTATTTTTATGATTTTAAATATGTTACCCTTGTTTAAATATATAATCATTTAGATTTTTTTATGCACATTCTTTTGAGAGAAGTGTATTTTTATGTAGGCCTAAAATTTGTTCCAGATGTATATTTTTGGCTCAGTGATTGTGCGTTGTAGTGTAATGGATATCAACTTGGAATATGAAATTGGAGAGCCAAGTTTGAATTCCAGTCAAATTCATTTCATTCACTTTCACAAAAATACTCTTGGGAAAGGTATTAATCCATCTTCTCCTTTCAGATTTTGGTTGTATAGCAGAACAGATTGTTTTTTTAGCCTTGGTTGGCAACTAGTCTACTGCAGAAAGTAATAGCAACCTACAGTAAGAAAATCATCTCCCTGTCATGTCTTGAAAGAGACATGATCATCCAAGTGTGTATTACGTAAGGATCTATTTCCAGTATATGGAAATTATTTTTCATATATATTGACCAATGAAACTCAACTCCAATAACATTGAAAATAGTGACCCTAAATTTTCTGTATAAATCAGGCTCAGGTCAGTAGATACAAAGAGAAGACAGGTCAATATCAAAGAAGGCAATGACATAAAAAAGGCTGTTACCTGCCAGCCACTAAGAGATGAGAGAAATTGGAAGCTCCAGTGAAAATTCTTCTGAGGTTGGACATAATAAAACGAAAGAATTTCTGAGAAATTTTCTCAGTGAGCTGTGTAAAAAGGGACTTAAAAAATTTTTTTTTGAAATTATTGGATCCCAGAGATGCCCATGGAGCAATTTGCAAGTAAGTTTTTTCTTTGTTTTTTTTTTTACTGCTTTATTGTTTTCTCTTTTTGTCATTCTTAAAAATCCTTGTCTTTTCCATCCCTTTTTTTTGCTAAATTGTTATCCCACCTTAATAGGTGTTACCCAAGGAAATTTTTGTGCAAATTTTGTTTGTATCTTTTTTTTGTAATTGTAAACTGTAAAAAAAAATTTTCCTTTTAACATTTTACAAAGTGGTTGTTTTGTGTTTTATAATTTGATACCTAATGTCTTGCGATTTCTAAGTTTTGTGTCTGACATGATCTGGGAGAGATGAAATTTTCATACATTTATTACTCACTTGCCTTACTGTTAATTTTGGATTGCCTATCGAAACTCAATATTTCTTTCATCCTTGTGTAACTTTTGTCATCAAGCTTCAAACAATGTATTGAAAACACAACTTAATTTCCAAATTTCTATGTTCACAGACAGAGACTAACTGAAAAACATTCTTAACTTCAAAAAATAAAGGTATATAATCGTTTTGCATTCTAGTTTAAATATTTTTCCCCTTCAAAAATTGTATATATGAGACTTCATAATGATAATGGTATCTTTAGTTTGACACAGATCTGTAAACTACATTGCTTTGATGATTAGAACAATAATTTGTGCAAACGGTTCTGATTATGAGTAGCTAGGTAAAAGGGCAGGACACTGTGGATCAGTCCTTCCATCCAAATTTAGGCTTTTATGGCACTTTTTTTTTTTAAGGAAAAATTAACAGGTAATACACTTCAAAGATTTATTTACTGAAATAACTGTTTAAAAGTTTTGTCAACATAAGTAAGCAACTTTTGTTGCATTTCTAAAAAATAAAAATTCACGTATCTGTTGCTGGTTACTTGGGTCACAAAAAAAGTAAGTCACCACCACTGTTGTGGGATTTTTACACATTTGATATGTGGTAAAAATATTTATGGGCTCCTGGAACATGTCCCACAAGCAATATAATGGCAGACTGATGTGAGTCCAGGTAAAAATAACAACAAAAGAACGAATTTTATTAATTATTAAAAAAAAAAAATGGCAATTATATCATATGTATGTATTAAAAAACAAGTAATTGCATGTGTACACAGATGAAATAAAAGGAACAGACATTGAAACTAGCTATAAGAATGTGCTTGTTGCATGAGAGAGAGAGAGAGAAAATTCAAAAGTCAAGAGAAGACGAAGGCAGCGTTATATTCGACAACAGCTGAAAGCAAGACGAACGGAAAAAGAACAAAACGAAGGAAATGCCTAACTTTTATAGACCTAGGGTACCTCATAATAGGCGTTTTGGGGCAAAAAAAAACAAACAAAAAAGTGGGATAATCTCTTCATTCCCGTACTTGATCGCTTTTTGTATGCACTCTGCTTTCAATTAAATTATCAATCATTTACTCACTGCCTTCCCAAAACAATTACCGATGAATAGAAAGAAAAACGAAAATCTACTACAGAATCATAAATTTAAATAAAATCATTTGTCTCGGGTGATTCCACAGCACTGTCCACATGAACACAATATGTCCAACATTTTTTACTGTTACATGCAGTATGGCATGTCAAATTAAGTTTAGGAAGAATGTCTCTACTTATTGTTTTTTTAGATAATTGAAATCATGAATTATGATAATTCATGATTTTCATTTTTTTCTATTGAGAAAAATGCAATTATGCAAATTTGTTTCTGTTGTTTTTACTCTGTGTTATGTATCATTAACCAAAAATGAAAGTAAGAGTCTGAGTAGTAGACCGAAAAATACAGTTGATTCAATTGAGAACAGCAACCTTGAACAGTGATCTTGTTTTTCAAAGTGTTAAAAAACTTAGATAAGAAAAATATTTACACAGCAAAGCAACGTTGATAAGAAGTAGGTTCAATTTTTTTTTTTAGCTTTCTCGAATGTTTTACGTTGACTTCAAGAATAGACTAAAGCCTAGTTAATTTATTTTTTAAAGAACCATGTTTTTTTAGTTTTTAAGACCATTATTTTGTATGAAAATTAACTTATTTTTGTATGAAAAAAATATTTTTTTCATACAAAATAATGGTCTTAAAAACTAAAATTTATTTGAAAGTTAGTAGTTTTAAATTAAAAAGTCATTCAATAATACAAGCAGAATAAAAAATTAAAATTTAAGACATTCATAAACTAAACTTTAAGTTTTAAACGGTACAAACGTAAACGTAAGCTATATCTAATTTTTACAATAGTACACAATATCTTATTCTAGTAAATAAAAAAACGAGACTTGGAAGTTTGAACATGTTTTAAAAATATGAGTTATTAAAAAAAAATCATCTTCCTACGTGAAAAAAAGTTTCCAATTTCCAAATTAATCTATTTTTAATTTGAAAGTATTTTGCCGTGTTGATTTTTTTTTACAATATCAAACAAATGATTGTAATTTTTTTTTTATATTATCAATTTTTCATTTGAATTAAAAACCGATCGAAACAAATCAAAACAAAACTTTATTGGTTTTAGTAAAAAAAAAAAAGTAATATAAAAGAAAGATATTTCTGAAAATGTAAGTTAATATATTTCTTTTGCATTTTTTTTTTTGTATATGGACTGAAATTACCTGAAAGCAAATTGGTAACGTTTCCTATTAACATTCCGGACAGAATAAGAAAAAGTACAAAAACAAAAAACTTGTTTCTATTCAAGTTGACACCGAACGGTGATAAACGAAAGTATTCCCATTTACTGAAAATACATGGCTAAACAATGAACTTAAACATAAGTGCTTGTTATAAAACACACGTGTCACAAGGGACAAGGTCCAAAGTTTTGATTCGAGAGAGAAACTTCTCTTTATATACTTATAAAGTGCCAGTCTAAATCGACGTTCCTCCACGCCCCGAAATAAAAGCAAATAATCGTTATTTACACTAGTTTTTAAATTTGCAATGATCAGGAAATTATCAGATTCAAAATTTAAAAAATCTTTTCTTATGAATGAATAAATTCATTGAATTATATTTTTACTGAATAAGTTATTTTAAAAAAATCCTTGGGAAAATATTTTTTGAGTGGGATATGTTTCACTCCATCACACTTTTTTCAAACATATCCATTTTTTTTTAAGGGGGTGGTGTTCGTCCAACTTTTTGCAGTTATATAGAAAGAAATCCCTCAGTATTTGCCTATATTTCTGAGATGAGGTAGTATTTACAGTACACTATTTACAATACATTATTCGGACTATATTGTCCTCATTTTTGTTGCCATTTGTACTACGTTTCTGCTGTTGTACGTTCCGGTCTTCTTCAGGTGCCAGAGAAAACCATTAACATCAAAAATTGCAGTATGAACTCTGGTAAAAAATGGTTACTGAACATTTGGTTTATAAGTCCCAGAAATTCAGTTGTTCTTAAGGACACATGGCCCAGTGGGTAAGACGTTGGTTAGTTCCAATGACTTGAGCCAAAAAGTTGGGAGTTCAGCAGGCTACAGCAGTGATGAACAAGTAACTTAGAGTCAGGTTAGAAGGAGATAACTCATGACTACCAAAAGAACTTCGCACAAGGAATGAGAATAATATACCCCAGTGATCGTAAATAAGGGTTCGGTTCAAAATTCCTAGCACCTGAAGACGGCTGGAGCATACAACGGTCGAAATATCGTACAAATGGCAACAACGATGAGGACAATAGTCCGAATAATGTAAATAGTGTACAGAAATCCATGAAGATATTCCAGTAAAAAAAAAAAAAATGTAATTTAGTCACCAGATATTGCATTTTTTTTATGTTCACACTAATTACAAAAAATTTCGGTCCGCACATTGCCGAAAGTAATTTTGAGATTTTTGGTACTTGCATAATAAAACGTTATTTTCTTTCAGAGTCGACAGGAAAAAACATGTAAACTATATATATATATATATAACTAAATAACAAAGAAAATTGTAGAATGTAGATTTCAGTTTCAGTTAATTTTCTTTAGAAACTCAATTCTCCTAGCTTTTTTTTGTTTGCTTTTTTTTTGTTTTGTGGGACATGTAACTCTTTGGAATTGAGGTACCTCCACTCATTTTCGATAACTAAGTTTTAAATTGATTTTTTAACCAAAAAAAAAAAAAAAAAATTCTTGAAACTTTTATTTAAGTTTTAATTGAAAGTAGAATAATTAAATTTACTATTTCCAGTAAACAAAATACTGTGGTGTATTTCAAACAGAAATTATATTGATTGGAATATAAAATTTTTCATTTTTTAAAAAAGTTTTCAATTTTTCGGCCATTTTTGAGCGATCTCTAAGGTTTAATAGTTCACTACTGTTGGGGTGCGTTAGACTCTGCAGAGTCGTCCGATCTCATTGGCTTATTTGCACTATATAATCTTACTGCACACCAAGACATAAACACACAAGACATATGGCTAATCTCCTTTCTTTGGAGAGGACGTAGACATCACGTCGACAAACGTGTCTGTTACCAACATCCGTGCAATGGGGGTCTAGGGGTGCCACACTTGGTGAGCCACAAACTCGCCTCGAGGTTGGCATTCCTTAGACGTGCGTTAGTGGATGATTCGTTGCTTGCGGGGGTAGTGCGGGACGCGTTCCCGAGCCTCACTATCACTCCCCCGATCTCGGGGCGCTGCCGTAAGCCTCGAAAGCGACCGTTGTTCATTCTTGAATGCCGTAAGGCCTTAATGGCCATTCCGTGGTCCAGTGACCTTTCACAGCCTAGGAAACTCTTCTATCAGGGATTAGTGGAGGGTGTCGCGAAGGATCGTCTGCGGGGGAAGCTCGGCATGACGATGGATGAATATCGCTCTCATTGGTCTTGGGCGCCAGGATCGGCGTACCTCAGCAACTCTTGAGTTTTCACTGACCTGGCGATTGGCTCGGAATGGTTTGTCTCTCAATGACTTGCGTTTCATAATGGGCCTGGCGGATTTGCCAGACTGTGAGCGTTGCAATCTTGGTATTAAGGAGACGTCTTCGCACGCCTTCTATCATTGTTTGCGCGTTCGCCCATTATGGGATTGAGTCGGCGAGTTGACTGCTCGTATCATGCCGCGGGAGCTTTTGCTCATTGATCGTGCATACGCTGTTGATAATGTGTCGCCATCGTACTCTGGAGTGAAGCGTATGGTGTTTCTGTCGCTGCTGGCCACGGCTCGAATGGTGATATGGACGACGCGATTGGAGGAAGTCTTGCGGGGCAATCGTCTTTCACATCAGGATCTGATCCGTTATTTTGAGCATCAGCTCAGAATAAGGATTAGAACTGATTGGAAACGGTTGCATCCGACAGACTTCAGCGAAAGGTGGGTAATTGCGGCGAGCCTGGTTCGTGTGACTGGGGCTAGCCTTGATTTTCTTTTTTAGATCTGCCAGTTGCATCGGGTTGGATTCCTTGGAACCCTTCCCGTGGTTAAGGTAAGTCCCTATTTGTGTACCTAGTTAATGTGTATGAATGTGTTTCCAAGCCTGTCCCCGGCATGTTGTCTTTTGTTATGTTTCAGACTGTGATTCCCAGTTTCCCTTTTATTTTGTCCCCACCTTTTTATCACAGCTGAATCAGCTTTTTTCATTCCCAGTCCAATGTTATCTTTCCTCCTTCCCTCACCGTAGGAAGTGTGTTGCTTGATTCTGTCATATTGGCAGAATACAGTAACCTTTTTGTTTTTTGAGGGTGTGGTGGGTCCAGCTAACACAATGCTTATGTTGTATGTTATGTTTTCTCTTTTGTTGGGGATTTGTGTCATACCCCCGCCCTATATCATTTCATGACATATTTTATGTATATTTGATATATTATCATTGAAATTTTTATGTACATCTGGGGTGTTTTTAGGTTCCCTAGAGTGAGTTGTGGTATTCTGGTGTGTGGCAAGTATGGGTGCTGATGGGCAAGTTCTTTTGGTGAAAGAGGAAAATTGTAATGTATGTTTGGGTCGCGAATGAAATTAGCTAGGTATAGGATAGAGTACTGTAAGACCAGCCCCAGTTTTGTTTCCCCCGCCCGACTAGGCCTTGTGCCGCAATTATGTAATTTGTACATAATAAATACACACAAGACATATGGCTATACAGAGACGACGGTCTCATGATAGTACAAAATTCCACACACTTTAAAACAGGTAAAATAAGAAAACTTATCCACAGAGAATTTAAAAGTTTAAACCTAAAAGCAATAGTCAACACAAATTTAAAAGTAATAATTAGTTAATAATTATCAACCATATATAAAACCCAACGAATACCCACTATACATCCACCCAAAGTCAAACCACAGCCCAAGTATAATCAAGCATATACCCTCCTCCATAGAATATAGAATTAGTAAAAACTCGTCCAGTGAAGAAATATTTAACAAACACAAAAGTCTCTAAAATAAGTTCTTAAAAAAGTGACTACAAAAACCAAGACATCCAGTATATAACAAACTATAACCATAACAAGAAAAATAGAAATAGAAAAATCATTTGGTACACACCTCCTTTCAACCAAAGGATAAACACCAACTTATTGTATTTACTAAAAACAAATTTAAGCAGCGCTGGCACATGCCCTTAACTTCATTCAAAAACAACTTATACCGAAACCAAACATCCCTTTCTGCATATTTTTGGAAACTAAAGGACTCAAAACAGAAACCCAAAGTAAAATGGAAAATCCTAGAAAAAACTAGAACTTGCAACTCACTTAACAACATCTGCCATTTAAGTGAAAAGCTACACATTCTAAAGTACCCCAAGTGAAAAGCTACACATTCTAAAGTACCCCAAGTGAAAAGCTACACATTCTAAAGTACCCCAAGTGAAAAGCTACACATTCTAAAGTACCCCAAGTGAAAAGCTACACATTCTAAAGTACCCCAAGTGAAAAGCTACACATTCTAAAGTACCCCAAGTGAAAAGCTACACATTCTAAAGTACCCCAACAGTAACGAACTATTAAACCGTAGAGACGAACTAGCAGTATTATGCAAACATCGCAAATATTTCTCGTTAAAATTTAAATACCCCTCCCCCTAATGCAATAAATTCACATAATCAACCCTCTAAATAAATAGAATAAAAACCGTAAAAATAAAAGAAAATAAACCCCACACCACACCAACAATAATTCCATCTACCTGAAAATAGTAGTAAAATAAAAACTATCGGCACTGTATGAAAAAAACAAAACAAAACAAAACATATATTCCAATACAAAATACCTAAACTAAACGAAAAAGCAACCTGCCCAAAACTAAGCCACCCCACACCCTTATCTTAACCCAATAGTAGCATCACTAGAACCACAAACGGATGCCTAGACCATTCTAAAACTCCCTATACCACATAAATTTACATCGCTCTCATTAACAGCGACGCCACTTCCACCAAAATCAAGATAAAATAAAAAAGGAATCTGTCTTAAACTAAGCCACCTCTCCTAACCCATATATCTAAGACTACAATACGACCGACAGAATCAGAATAAGCTCCCAACCCCACTTTCATTTAAACATCATATCACCACAAATAAACCGTTTTCACCATTTAATTTTCATTTCAACTTCGTCACCCGATGAGAAGCACGTAGTTTCGAAACGCGAAAAATTTTGTGTAGTGATACTATGAATTTCTAAACCATTGTAACAACTATTACAATATAATGCTCTACGTTGTATCGATCACTCTTCATGAAAGTAAATGCATGAATAACAGGTTAAAAAACCTACGAGTTCTACAACTTAGTAACAAATATATATATATATATATATATATATATATATATATATATATATATATATATATCTGTCTGTCTGTGTGTGTGTGAGCATTTTTAAAGCATTAGTACTTTTTCGTCGGTCATCAAGCCGCCATGGTATACGAAAAATTTAATCATTTTCAAATACAATAATTTTTCTGGAAATGTTTCAAAACCTGTTAGTAAATTTAATGATTAGTTAACTGAATTTTCGAAAAATAATGCTTATTTTATGAGATACAAATCCTATATCATCCAACAAACAGCTGAAACACAACAAGTAGAACTTCACACCCACAAAACCGGATCGGAATGATTGACAACATTTTCGAAAACAAAACCAAAACAAAATTCACAATCAAGTGTGAAATTTAATTTTAACGAATAGGAAAAGATTGACCCTATATACTGATAGAAAAAGATGAAGCCACATTTCGCGATACGATGTTAAATTTTCTAACCAATGAAAAGAAGCGATTTGAAAAACAGAAAATTTAACAATCCAGAGTGAAAAATCTTTAGTTATAAAAGAAAGAAAGAAAGAAAGAAAGAAAGAAAGAAAGTCGAATCAGTCAGTCAGATGAGAGCAGAAATTAGAGCCGAAACTTCAAAAACTTCAAGCCACTGACTCGGTCACAGATTCTTTCTCCTTCTTCACAAGTGATATTTTCTTTTATCTCTTTTTCTTTCTTCTTACCATTCTCACAGTAAAAAAAAAAACAAAATAAAAAAAACAAAAAACAAAACAAAAAACAAGATACCTCAACTGACTCCTAAAAACTAATGTCCAATAAGTACAATTTTCCATTATTGCCTTACCTTCCTTTTCACTTTCTCGCTGGCCATTAAAAAGGAAAGGAACACAGACTTTATTAAACACATTCTGCTACTTGCAACTAGAATTCTGGATTCATTTAAATTAACTACGTATTACAACTACATTTTCTGTTTGAACATTTACCTCCTACAAACTGATGTTATTCTGTTCGTTTAATAAAATTCTACTTTAACATAGAAATGAAATATTTTATTCTTTCAACTTTCAATCTTCTGATATTTTAAATTGTAGGGATTTCAGTTGTTTTTGGCACAAACTAATTTCATAAACATAACCAAGGCGCCTACAACTTTTACTTAAAACAATGAAAATAATGTTTTATTTTACGCATACTAGTCTGAAGTAAAAAGACAGGATAGAAAGATATTCTATCTAATTCTACAGTTCTGTCCGACAAACGCGGAAAAAAAGTAAAAATAAAACCTAAAGTAGTACAGAAAAGCAGCATTTCAATAACCAGGAACATGTTTATTAAAACTAAAAATTTCTTTAACCTTTTAGTTTAAGGATATATAATTTTTGTAGTCAATCCGCTTTTATTAAACTTAGTATAATGAATAATTTTTTCATCTCTATACTAACTGAAAGAATGAAATTAGATGAATATTTCCGTTTTGTACATACCCATAAAAGAAATAATGCAACAGTTGCTAAAACAAACAAATAAATAAATAAATAAATAAACGTTCTCACTAGAAAATCACATTATGGTTCGGTTCGAAATTCCAACGTATTATCTAAAGAAGGTTGGAGCGTATGATGACCGAAACGTTGTGAATATGGCAATAAAGATGAGTACAACGGTTTGAATGATGTAAATAGTGTAAATTGTTACAGAAGGGTTGTTACTGTTATCGTATTTAAGGTGGACACTTGTTAATGCAATTGTTACTTCTTGTTTATCCCGTCATTTTGCCTTCTACTAATAAAACAATTAAAGGGACACAACTTACTAACTTTCAATAGCCTCGGTTACATCCCTCTTAAAACGAAAAAAAAAAAATTTTGCTCTCAAATTCTGGTGTTTCAAAATAAAATTGTCTGTGTTCCTCCTTTTAGGAGATAATAAGAAAATGTTTTTTATTTTTACTTTTTATTTATTTATATAAATTGTTGCGGTAAGGGGGCTTTAGTGTTCTTGGAGAGTTTGATGGTGTTACTGTTGGTTGTTGTTCCCGCACTCGTTCAGTTTGTGTTTTGTTTCTGCTGCATAGTCTGTTATGCTGAACTGCGGTAGGTGGTGTGTTGACACATGCTGTGGGATTTTACTTTCATGTTGAACCACTCTGTCTGATCACTTGACCTATTAGGTTAAAAAAATGACCCGTTTCTGCGGTCTGTATAATTAATTCCTTCAATTGTCGTCTGTTGAATCTGACTAGGCTTCCATTGCTTTGACAATGTAACAACGTGTTTCTGTTGTTGGTTGCCATGTACAATTTTATTGATGCGTGATGTGATGTGTGAATTCCCACTTAGTGGCAAAATTGTGAAATTCATATGACATGAATAAAGTATCTGGCATTGTCTGTGTACAGGTGTTCTGGTATGCCATAAAGTGCAAAAATTGCTTTGAAATATTCAATGCAATTTGCACTTGTGATAGTCTTTGTTTCATTAAGTTTTATCTGAGGATGTTTATGAATAAAAGACAACCCAACGAACACATCTGTTGTATATCATGATCCTTTATTTAGGGGCCCGGAACCCGCGACACCGGAGATGGTCCTTCACTCAAAACGGTGAAGACCCTACTTCAGTCCCTCATGCAACATCTTCTCTTTCTGAACAAAATAAATAAATAAATAAATAAATAAATAAATAAAACACAAAAAACAAAACAAAAAAATAATAAGGTAACTATAAATCAAAACATATTCACCCCACTGTCCTAGTGACCTAGACATTCATCGGGCTGACTACCCTCTTGCCTTTTCACTTCAGACTCAATGATGTGTAGTTCTTGAATCTAGCAGGACTACTTATTAGTTTTCCTGACCTTGTCGTCCTCACCCTTTCTGGATTTGATTTTGTTGGGGATAGTGTCTGGCTCACCCCTTCTTTTCTATCACTTTCCTGTCGAGGTGTTTGTGGGTTATAAATGTCTTTTACAACCCCTCCTGCCTTTACTGGTACCCCACCATACTCCTGGTATGACTGGTTGATCAATGATGGTAATGGGGGTGATTCTGCTGTTTTCTTCAAGTCCACCCTATTCTGTCGATACAGCTCTCCATCAACTTTCATATGGTATGATCTCTCATCCAGTCTTTGCCACACAATCGCTTTTTTCCACTCTTTCTGACCTTTTATGTGTGGTTTCATCCGTACCACATCTCCAGGTTGCAATGGTTGAAGTAGTTTTACTTTGTGGTTAAAGTAACGCTCTTGCTTCCTGCTATCCCGCTTCACTGTCTTTTTAATAATTTTGGGTAATTCTGGCTTAAGTAGATCCTCTCTGGTCGGAAGAAGTGTTTTTGTTCTTCTGGACATCAGTTTCTGTGCTGGTGAAAAAAGACCTTTAGCTAACGTATTCCTGTGATCCAACATCGCTAAGTATGGATCAGCCTTATCTTCCATCGCTTTCCGGAAGAGGTTCTTTGCCATCTTTACTGCAGATTCTACTTTTCCATTTGCCTTGCTGTTGTAAGAACTGACAGGTGTATGTGTAAAACACCACTTTTTTGCAAAGGTGGAAAATTCCTGGCAACTAAACTGAGGTCCATTATCAGTGACCATCTGATCTGGTATCCCATGTCTTGCAAAATGGTGTTTAAGTTTAGTGATCACTGTCTTTGCTTGAGTACTTGGAAGATGATCAATTTCCCAGAAGTTGCTCATGTAATCAACTGTGCAGAGATAGTCCCTATCTGCAAACCTAAAGAGATCTACCCCCACTTTTCATGGACCATCAGGGGTTCTGCAGGATTAGCCACTTCGAATTTTCTACATGTGGAACATTTTGACACATACTCTCTGATGTCACTATTCATGTTTGACCAGTACAAGCATTCTCTTTCTCTTCTGCAACATCCTTCGACCCCTAGGTGTGTAGAATGTAACTTTTCTTTCAACACGGTCCGCTGAGTCATCGGGACTACTACTCGGTTTCCTCTGAAAATTAGCCCGTCTTGTACGGTCATTTCATTCCGCATGCTAAAATATGGTCTTATCTCTGGGTCAAGATTTGCCTTGTCTTCTGGCCATCATTCGACAATTACTCGCTGCAACTGCTGCATGCATTCTTTTTTCATTATCGCTTCCAATGGCCTATGATCGGTCAGCACCGTGACTTGTTGACCAAATGTATACTGGTGAAAGCGTTCACATGCATAGACTACTGCTAACAGTTCTTTTTCAATCTGTGCATACCGAGTTTCTGTGTCTGTAAGTGCTCGGCTAATATAGGCTAAAGGCTGACCCTCTTGCAGCAGTGCAGCCCCCATGCCCTTCTCACTTGCGTCACACTGAATGACCAATGGTTTGTTGTGGTCATAGTATCTCAATACTGATGCTTCACTCACTAGCTTTTTGATTTTCTCAAAAGCCACTTCATGGATTTCGGACCACGTCCATGGCACACATGTCTTCGTTAAATTTCGAACTGGAGCCATGACGTTGGAGATATGAGGTAGAAATTTTGCCAGATAATTCACAAATCCCCCCAATCGTTGAACTCCTTTTATGTCTGTTGGGCACGGCATATCCTTTGTCGCTTTTACCTTCTCAGGATCAGGACGTAAACCTTCACTGGTTATCATGTGACCCAGGAACGATATGGATGTTTGCCGTAAGTTCAATTTTCCGTCATTCAGTCGCATCCAACGTTCACGACATCTCTGCAACAGCTTTCTGAGTTTTTTATCATGATCGGCTGTTGCTTCTTCCATGGTGGTACCTTTCCCAACCACCAGAAAATCTGTTTTGTTAATGACTCCTTCCAAGTCAGCCACATTGTTAAATAGTACCCTCTGAAATATCTCAGGAGCTGGAGCAATCCCAAAGGGTAAAACTTTCCATCGAAACCGACCATATGGAGTGGCAAATGTTGTCAAGCGACTGCTGGCTTCATCCAATTTTAGATGCCAAAATCCACCCCGAAGATCTAGGGTAAAGAACACTTTACTGTCAGCCAGTTCTGGGAGTAGATCGTCCAATACAGGTAACTGCAAATGTTCCCGTTTAAGAGCCTTATTTAGTGGTCTTGGGTCTATACATATTCGTAGTTTCCCATTTTTCTTGACCACCAGCGCTAATGCGCTTACCCATGGTGTTGGCTCACTTACTGGTTCAATCACTTTCTTTTTTACTAGTTTTTCCAATTCCTCTTTCACTTTTCCTTTAAGTGCTACTGGTATTCTCCGTGCAGCTGCTACATGAGGTGTTACGTTTGGATCCACTTCCAAATGTACCTCTCCCGGTAACTGACCCAGTTCTTCCTTGAACCATTCATTGAATTCTTTTATAATTATGTCCGGGTGTTGGCTGCTGAATTCATCTGATTGAGATACTTTGGCAACCATCTTGAACTTGTCATTATTGACTGTGATGAGGGCCATCTTCTGAATTGCATTTGCCCCAAGTAGTGGATGAAAATCCTCCTTTACAATAACAAACTTTACTGCATATCTGTCCATTTTTGGGGTTTTTCATTTTAACCCGACACTCCCCTAATGGTTTCATCTCTGCCTCATTCCACATCACCAGAGTCTTATTAGAGTGTTCAAGTGTTTGTCCCATTACATGCTTCTCATTCAATATATTGACTGATGCGCCACTATCAAGCTGAAAAACAACCGGCTTTCCTTTCACCAACATTTCTGCTTTTATCATTTCTTGTCTTACTGCATTGACTTTTACCCTTATCGTTACACTATCAACCTGTCCATAGTCCGAACCACTACTACTGCCATTGTCAGGACCCTCTTGTGTTTCGACTGTCCGAATCTTTTTTCTCGATGATCTGCATTTCACGGCAAAGTGGTTCTTCCCACCACATTTGAAACATGTTTTCCCAAATGACAGACATGACTCTTTACTCGGTTCATGTCGCAATGTACATGCCCTACACACTCTGTCACTTTGTGCAGAAGGTTTTTTCTTGGGTTTGAACCCGACTCTACTCCTTCGGGTCTCAGGATTCTGGACTGTAGCGTAGCGTTTCTGACAGCTTACATATGTCTATGCATTTTTGTAAATCTAACTGTCTTATTTTCAGTAATTCTGCTTGTATATGGGGATTATGTATTCCAAGAATTATCTGGTCTCGCAGTACTGATGAAACACAATTGTCACAAAAATTACACGTTTTCACCAACGTCCGAAGTGCCGTAATAAATGCTTCAACAGTTTCCGACTCCCCCTGTTTCCTTGTATAGAAAATGTACCGTTCATATGTTTCATTCGTTTCCTCTATAGCGTATCTATCGAACGCCTGAATTATTTCGTCAGGTGGTCTCTCCTCTTCAGGAGTTACGAACTAAAACCTATAATACACCTTCAATGCCTCGTCTCCCAGTGTATGAAGCAAAAGTGCCGTTTGGTACTGTACCGGCTGTCTCGACAGATACGTGATAATAGCGTAATTATGCCATTTCAGTTTAAAAATTTTCCAGTTCGTCAATAAATTATTTTCCAAGCATAGGGGTGGTGGAGGTCTTATGCCAGCCACAGATCTGTTTGTTTCATCTAAGCCGAGCTCCAACATTTTTTTTCCTCCACGTGTCTACAAATTAAATTTGAAAAATTAACAATTAAACGCTACTTATCTTGGTTCGTCTTTTGAAATACATTCCTTATTTTCTCTTCCTTGCTTGGATATCCTTTGATCCCACCTCTGCCACCATGCTTCATTAAGTTTTATCTGAGGATGTTTATGGATAAAAGACAACCCAACGAACGCATCTGTTGTATATCATAGTCCTTTATTTAGAGGCCCGGAACCCGCGACACCGGAGACGGTCCTTCACTCAAAACGGTGAAGACCTTACTTCAGGCCCTCATGCAACAGTCTTCATTGTATTGAGAAATGACATTTTGATGTATTGGTCAGCAACAAATAAAATTTGATGACCACTGAAGTCAATGATATCAGGAATATATATATATTGGAATGGTCTGTTTGTATTAATTTTGTGTATACTTGTGTATATATGACTTCCGTTGAAGGTGTGTAGGGTGTGTGAATACGAGAGTGGTTATATCCATAAGATATATGTATATATTTGTTGTGGGGCGTTATCCACTTAACTATGGACTCTTCCTACCAGTATATTAACCGAGAGTTAATGACTCTCGTGGCTTCAGCTCAGCACAGTCTGTCTGTTCTGTCAGTCACTTGTAAGCCAAGCTTATATTTACTCTTTTCTCTTGTATCTATTTTTGATTTTTGACTTAATATGTGTGTTAACCATACCACCGTGTTTTGAGTTATCATTTCGTGGTCCCATTACCAGTCTACATCAACTGGCGACGAGGATTTCGAACATCAAGGAATACCCTACGCAATAAACCCAGTTAACTCCACCAGAAAATACGAGTTCATAAAAAGAATACCCCTCCTCATCAACTGGCGAACGGGAATTTCGAAAAACTAAAAAACAGTTTTCAGATCCACAGCAACGAACGAAGATTCGAGCTAGTGTACTAACACCGACTGACCATGTGATAACCCCCCCTCACATTAAATCTGTCGACAAACTTCGAAGTACCAAAAATACCCCATCTAAACCAACCTGCAACTGTTTCTAAAAAGAGAGAGAGAGAGAGAGAGAGAGAGAGAGAGAGAGAGAGAGAAAAAACAACTTCGAACAAATTCAAGTCAAAACGCCACATCAGGAAATAATCTACAAGTCCATTCTAAACTTTTTGGCGACGTAAAAAAAAAAATAAGTGTGGGGAACTTCAATAATTAAATGTCACATAAAAAATATGTCACATAAAAATCTTCTACAAGCTCGGAACAACGGTATTACAGAAAAAAAATCTGTAAGTAGATTTTTGGTGACCTCTCTTTTGCGTACGTCTTACAAAAAACTGTAACTACAGTTAGTTTTTCTTTCCTTCACCGTTTTTTCACGTAGAAATTGGTCGTTTTAGTCTGAAATAAAAAATGGAAGATTTTCAGAAAGTAATAATCCAATTGATGAAAGCTCAGTTAGATCATCAGCAAAAAGGTAACGAACAGCAGCAGAAAACCGAAGAGTGGTTACTTCTACAACAACACCACCAACAACTGTTTATGGAACTTCAGAAATAACAGAAAGATTTCCAAGAGCAAGCTCTTAAAAAAAAAGCGAGGAACGTCAAACTCAAATAGAAGAATTATTGTACAAATCATTAAATGACAAACAAACAAACATCTGAGAACGAATATGCATTTTCCCAGGGCACTACCTGGAGTACCATGGAAACATTCGAATATGTACCCGAAGATGAAAAAAACCTTCGATGCTTTCTACAGGCGGTACGAAGATTTATTCAACGTTGATTGCAAAGAATGGTTAAATTAAAAAAAAGTTCGGCTATTACTAAGAAAACTGGGTACCGCAGAACACAGTAGGTTCGTTGACATTATCCTCCCAAAAAGGACAACGGATTTAGATTTCCCTGAAAAAGTTAAGTTACTGTCGGAACTATCTGGGCCTAACACATCACTCTTCCATAAGAGATGGAAGTGCCTAAATATATTCAAGGAGGATCAGCAGGACTATCTGACATTTGCGGCTATAAACAATGTAATTACTTTAAACTAGCAGATTTATCGGCTGACGACTTCAAATGTCTGATTTTTGCCCAAGGTTAAGTCTCAGCTGGAGACGCTGAAATTAGACACCGAGTGCTGACAAAATTAGAGAATGAGCCGGGTCTAACCCTCCAAAAATTGGCAGAGGACTGCTAGAGGGTCGTATCCATAAAATGTGACTCTAGAAATATTGGGGAGTCGGGAGTCGCTCATATAAAAAAAATAAGAGCAAACCAAAGCAGTACTCCTCGGAAAAAGCGAAAAGTAAATCTATGTGACTAAAATATGGTGGCAAGCATAATACGAATAGACAAGAAAATTCACCACCAGGTCCGTGTTATATTTGCGGAAACCTACACTGGATGAGGTTTTGCCCGTCTAAAAAGAAAACCTGTCTAAATTGTGGTAAAGCTGGCCATATAACATCACGTTACTGGTATGTTAAAAAATTTAGAAGACCAAAAAATAAAATTAGGCAGACGCTGTCAAGCGATAAAGATGGAAATTTGCGTAAATACATAATTGTGCAAATATTCAACAAAGCGACATAATTCCAGCTCGACTCTGGGTCTGACCTTACGATTATTAATTTGCATACCTGGAGGCTACTGAAAAAGCCAACTTTAGTAAGAACAAAGAAAACAGCACGTTCTGTAACAGCCGACAAAATAATATTTTAGTTGAAGTATTTTTCGCTGTAACATTAAATGTAATAACGAAAAAATTAAAAGCTTATGTTATGAAAAATACAGAGAACTTATTTCGAACAGATTGGATTGAGAAGTTCAATCTGTGGGACTGTCCAATAAGTATGTTTTGTCGTAAAATAGAAAGTGCAACCTCCAACATCGAGGAACTGAAACAGGAACTCAAGCAAAAATTCCCTGATGTGTTTTCAGGCGGTATAGGAAAATGTACCAAGATAAAAGCACAATTCCAATTAAAAGATAACGCTAAGCCTGTGTTTAAAAAGAAAAGGAAGGTTCCGTTTGCGGCGGTGAACCGAATCAATGAAGAGTTAGACAGATTGGAAAATGCAGGTATCCTGTCTAAAATAGATTTCACTGAATGGGCTGCACCAACTGTATATGTAAAGAAAAAATCAAACCAAATCAGAGTGTGTTGATTTCTCAACGGGATTAAACGCCGCACCAAAAGAGCACAACTATCCTCTCCTTAACCCCGAAGAGATATTTAATAAATTAAACGGTGGCAATTTTTTTCTGAAATTGACTTATTGGATGCATATTTACAAATCCAGGTTGAGGAGAGCTGTTCGAAACTTCTTTGTATAAATACACAGAGGTTTGTATAAATTTAATAGACTGGCTTTTGGAGTCAAGGTTGCGCCTGCTAGCTTTCAACAGGTTATGGATACCATGCTGGGCGACCTTGATTTCACAACTGCCTATCTTGAGGATATCCTAATTACTAGTAAATCGGTGAAAGACCATGGGAAGCACGTACTAAGCGTATTTGACAAAATTCAAGAATACGGCTTCAAAGTTAAGGTGGCTAAATGTGATTTTTATTTGACACAAATAATATATTTCGGGCTTATCGTTAATAAAGATGGTCGACGACCGGATCCGGACAGGGCTACGGCGATCAAGGACATGTCAGCCTCGGACAACGTGCAAGCACTACAAAGTTTCCTAGGCTTAGCAAATTTTTACCAGGTGTTCATTAAAAACATACGCAACTTGCGGGCTCCTTTAAACGAACTACTAAAGAAAGACAAAACCTGGGAATGGACACCGGAATGCCAATCTGCATTCGAAAAAATAAAGAACACACTCACTTCAGACCTTTCTCTCACTATGATCCAATGTTGGACATCATACTAGCAAGCGATGCCAGCTCTTATGGTATCGGCGCCTGCATTTTACACAAACTTCCGGATGGAACAAGGAAACCCATCGCGCATGCGTCTCGAACTTTGCTGCCTGCGGAAAAGCAATATCCGCAGGTCGAAAAGGAGGCGTTAAGCATAATCTTCGCCGTTACCAAGTTTCACAGATATCTACACGGCAGATATTTTACGTTACAGAATGACCACAAGCCACTGCTGAGTATATACGAATCTAAGAAGGGATTACCGGTGTACATCGCGAATAGACTTACACGATGGGGTACAATACTGCTGAACTATAATTTTAAGATTGAGTACCTGTCCTCCAAGAACATCTGCCACGCTGACGGTTTGTCTAGACTTGTTCCAAAAAACAACGAAATATTCGAAGACTCGATAATAGCGACCTTAAAAACGAACTGCGAGATAAAGAACATGGTTACGAACACCGTGAGAGAGCTTCCAGTAACACTATAAGACATCAAAAGAGAGGCTCTAAAAGACGAGTTTATCCGTACTGCCAAAAACAAAATTTACAATAAAGACTCGAATGTGCCTGAGTTGTTTTTCGCTATGTGAAGATGTATTGTTGTATAATAAAAGAGTGGTGATATCTAAAAATTTGCAAAAGAAAATCCTGCAGGACTTCATATGGGACATCGCGGAAAAAAAAACCGTACAAAAAGTCTCATGGACAGAGATATAGCTGACATGATTGAGGCATGCAAAGGGTGCGCGTTTGCAGTTAAAGCTCCACCAGCTATGTGCAAACCGTGGCCGAAGACTGACCAGCCGTGGCAGAGGATTAACGTCGATTTTGTGGGTCCATTGGAAGACCATTACTAACATAGTCGTCGACAGCCACAGTAAATGGCCGGAAGTTCTTAGATGCAGAAGACCTTCCACGGGGTGCACGTTAGTTTTCCTTCATGAAATGTTCGAGCGTTTTAGCGCAGTGGATTGCGTGGTGACGGATAATGGAACGCAGTTCACATCTGGTGAATTTAAGGAGTTCTGTGAAATGTTCCAGGTGAAACACATTACGACCCGGCCATGTTACTCTCGGTCCAACGGACAGGCGGAGCGATTCGTAGACACATTAAAACGAGCGCTTAAAAAAGCGCAGTGCACACCGACTGATAAGGCGCTGCAACAGTTTCTGCTGGTGTATAGAATTACACCAAACCCCAATACGCCAACGGGACTTTCACCTGCAGAAACGATGTTCGCAAGAAGTATAAGATCAGTATTTGATAAGCTCATTCCAAAGCAGGCAAAATTAAAAAAAACGTTTACTCTCCCCAGAAAACGTTACTCCTGCGGTGAGAAAGTATTGTTCAAAGTCTATAAGAACAACATGACGTTTTGGGAAGTAGGCAGAGTAAAGCAAAGAATGGGAGATCTCTTATATATAATTCAAGGCCCCAAGAATACACACAAACGCCATCAGAACCAATTGAGAAAAAGTCGGGCAACTGACATTAATTAATCACCACCGACCAATGAAGAGCCGATAGACACCATCTTTGAGAGTGTCGATTTCGAGGCACCCCAAGCTTCGCCCGAAATAAGGCGATCTGGAAGTAAAAGAAAATTTGTGGATCCTTTGATCGTCGATCCAAAACGGAAGAAATATTAAACAGCTTTTCGGGGAAAAGCTCTTGAAGTGGGAGGTGCTGTGGGGCGGTACCCATTTAACTATGGAATCTTCCTACCAGTATATTAACTGACAGTTAATCACTCTCGTGGCTTCAGTTTACCTCAGGTTTGACGTTTTTGGATTTTTGTTGAACTGGTTGGTGTTTATTTATTTTTGTTCTCTTTTGACAGGTTTTTGGACCTAGTTTGGAACTGTTTATTTTGGTGCCTGTTTTTGGACAGTTGTTAATTTTATTTTAGTTGTCTTTTTGTTTGTTTTTACTTTTCTTTTCTTGATTTGTTTTTGATTCTTTTTTCAGATTTTATTTCAGATTTTGTGTTGTATTTTTGTATTTTATTTTTGAAATCTGTTTTTTATATTTATATCCTTTGTTGTTGTTGCACCACATTTTATTGATAAAAAGGAAAAGAGTTTACCAAGATGGCCGACCAGAGTCGGACCATCGTTAAAAAGACTGTTCTTCCCTAAAAAGGACCCCCCCCCCCCGAAAAATGATGTTACACCCTTGTCCCCGGATAAGGAAGTCTTTTAAAGGGGGTCCCTACAAGAATAGAACGGAAAAGGATAAGAATGTAGGTAAAAATGAAGACAATGAAAAGGAAAAATCAACGACCAAGACGAAGGAAGCATCCGGTGTAGCGGCTGGGGAATCACCCTCTGTGTGGAGTCCCCCCCCCCCAAATGCATCGTCAATGTGGCGGAGTTCGTCGAGAGAGCTAAGCAGTACGTACATCTGATCACTGATGGCGGGCTCTTAGTAGATCTCGATGCAAAAGAGCGCATTGCAAAAAGAACAGTGTCGGTCTTTGTGCTTGACAAGCTAACGCGCAAAATTTGTCGTAGCACAAAAGGCACAGTGATGAAATCACTGATTTCCTTGGGGGTTAAGCCCCAACAGATTGTGAAAGGTGTTGGAGATTTCATGTGGGACGTTCTGTTGCCCACGCCCGAGGACTGTGTGGAGATGACTTCCCGTGATCTCATCACCAAGGATTTCATTCTCCGCACAGAGTACCTAGGACGGCGAAGGACCCAGGTAACGGTTCATGAGATTCCTCACTATATTCTCGGTGAGCACTTGGGGGCATATTTGATGCAGTATGGCCCTATAGTAAGTGTAACTCCGGAATATGAGGTGGGTGAGTGGAGGTTCGAGTTGATGATCGATCGTGAGGCCTTCACCTCCATTCCCAACTGCTTGGAGATTGGCGGGAAAACTTTCCCCGTCATTGTGATGGGGAGAAAACCTGCGTGTTGGAAGTGTGGCGCGATTGGTCACCTCGCCTCTTCCTGCCCAGAGAAGAAGGCCTCTGGAGCCCGCCAAAAACCAATTCCCCTCGAGCTGAATCCTCTTCTTCCGTGACGCCTGTAGTGGGCCTACCTACGGCTGGCACCGGTGGTGTAAAAGCCCCGGTTGGGTCTCTTAAAGAGCCCACATTGCCTGTGCAATGTGGCGAATGATGCACAGGAATCGCAAGTCGTGGGTAGAGTTAGAGGGAAGCCCCAAGCAGCGGAATCTCAGTCCCAGATGGCCCCCTAAGGACAAAGGCACTAACAGTCCTAAATTACTTGAAATGTGTAAAAAAAAAATACGACCCGGGTTATGAGAAATCTCTCAAAATAAAGGAATTGGACGAAAAACTAAGAAAATCAGCACAAACATCACAAAAACAATCAAATTCTACCCCCTCATCACCTAAAATTAAAGCCCCTCCCCCCTATAACTAAATCACTGCCCTTAACCCCGACCAAATTGACACCACTTACAAAATCCACTACACCTAAAAAGAACTCAGACTCATTTGCTCGTCCCTCAGCCTCAGCTCCTGTATCTCCTACAAACAAAAAGGACAAAAAGAAACGCTCACGCTCATTGACACCAACCCCCCAAAATGTGTCCACTCCCTCAACGTTAGAGTATTCTCCCATCTCATCACCCGCTACATCCCCTGCTCCGTCTCCTGCTCGCAGCAAAACTCAAAAGAGACAGAGAAGCCCTTCAAATATGGAACAGAAGGAAAGCAAAAAAAAAAAAAAAAGACAACAGTTGCCTTACAACTGTATTTACTAGCCTTCCCACGTAGGCTGGATGTGACACATGGTCATTTTATAGTGGGTATTCCCGGCCATATAGCCGGGCCAAAAAATGTCTATTTTTGCCCAGTCGTGGTTCTACCCTTCGGCGGAACCACGACTGGGTTAATGCTCTCTGCTCGGAAGCAGAGAGCGCCCTCTACCCGAAGGCAGAGAGCTGACAGTCGGAAAAGAAATCAGCAGGTATGAAACGGTAACGGGAGCCAAGATCAACCGTGATAAGTCTGTGGGCTTGCGGTTGGGTTCGTGGAAGGGAGTTTCTCATCCCGGGCCCTTCAGCTGGACAGACGGGCCTGTGAAGATACTCGGCGTCTTTTTTGGCCCCGACCTCCAGTTGGAGATGAATTGGTTGAAGGTCCGAGAAAAGGCTGAGGCTGCAGTTCGTCTATGGATTCAGAGGAATCTTTCCTTGAAGGGGAGGGCGGAAGTTTGTGCTTCGCACATCTACCGCCTCCTACTTTGCCGGTTCTCGGTTCTTCCCTTCCCCCGTCGGCCGAACTAGTTTTACTAGTGAGAGTCTTGTTCCATTTTTTGTGGCGCAAGAAATCTCCTATGTTGCGTCGCGAGGTCTGTTGCTTCCATCCTGCTGAGGGCGGTCTAGGAATGCCCAACGTTGAGATTCGTCAACATACGCTGCGGCTGAAATTTTTAGATCGAATGTGTGCGCAAGACGAGGGTAACGGCCTCTTCTGGAAGGAAGACTCTAGGAAAGCTTTTCCAGCGTTGAGAAGTGTGCGTGAGGGAGAGGGGGAGGCGGCCCTGCGCAATCCTCGTGCCGAATGCTCCTTCTATCGCGAGTGTCGACGTGCTCTGGACTACTTCACACGGGTCAAGGAAGGCCTCTCTGACACCCGACTGTTGTCTCGTAAGGCATTATATTGTGTGTTAGTAATCTGATCTGATCTGAGGGAAGAGTTAGGTTTGACGAATGAGGAGTTTCGCTCTCTCTGGCCTTGGGCGCCCGGGTGGAGGTGTCTCAACAACGACGAGGTCATCGCTTACCTGGCTGGTGTTGCGGAAGGCTCTCTGGGTCGCCAAGAAGCTTCATGCAGCGGCGTTGGTAGTTACGCCAAAGTGCGTGCGCTGTGGTGTGGGGGTGGAGTCTTTGGACCACACCTTCTTTTACTGCAGGGTCGTGCGGCCGTTGTGTGAGTTAATTGAAGGCTACATGGTTCGCGTCTTGGGTGGAAAGTTTTTTGTCCTTGAAGCCAGTGCTGTTTGTAGCAATGTTGTGCATCAGTTGAAAAAGAATGAACAATTTGTGTTCTTGTGTTTACTCGGCATTATGAGAGTCGTGATTTGGACGACGCGAAAGAAGGAATTTTATGAAGGTGAGAAGTTTTCCTCTTCTCAACTGGTTTTGTTTTTTAAGCATCAGCTTAAAATCAAAATCTGGACGGAAAGGATGCGGCTCTCTTCATTAAAATTTGGCGAAAGATGGGCGACTGCTTCGCGTTTGGTGTGCGTGAAAGGGGCTAAATTAGAGTTCCATCTGGAGGTGACCTAGGCTAGAGGATATTGATCACCTGCATTAAACATGATCAGCCCAACCCAGTGTTAGTTTAGCTTAGGTCAGTTTTCTTTTTGTTTTGAACAATTAATTTTAACTTAGCTAGTGTATGAATGGTCATAGCCCCTCCCCACTTTTATTTTTGTCCTCTTTATCTTTGGTTAATATTCCCCATCCCCTCCCCATTTAGGTGACAGTGATGGCGGTTCTCTGGTAACTATGGGATGCCTTTTCGTTTCGAGTGTGTGATTTCGTAATTGTTATCGTGTCTAAATGTGTGAGTGTTTGATACAATTATATTGTAGAACTTTTGAATATTTTCCATTTTTAAACGTGTTATTTTGTTATCTAGGTTTCTACCATGAGTGGTGTCTTCAGGCAATTTTTAATAACTGATTTTACCTTTTACCGTTTTTCTTTTTAAGAACGCTCTTGTAACGGTGTTTTATTTGAACGTGCAAATAAAACACCGTTACAAGAGCGTTCTTCAAAAGAAAAACGGTAAAAGGTAAAATCAGTTATTAAAAATTGCCTGAAGACACCACTCATGGTAGAAACCTAGATAATGAAATAACTCGTTTAAAAATTGTATGTATGTATGTATGTATGTATATATATATATGTGTATATGTATACGTTTGCACGTGGGTAGGTGTGTATGTGTACTTGTGGTGACTCGTCCTGTTCAATCACTACGTTTAATACATGAACTTTCACTCCTTTATGAGCATAACAATTGGATTTCCCTTTTTTGAATGTTTTAAGAAAATTAAACCAAATGTAATTGTGATCTTAAGAGGTGTGTAAACTTGCCCGTTGAAATAAATTAGTTTGTAATCACTTTAGATGATGTAATCTTTGAAAACTCTGAAAACAATTCTGACTCAAACTGGCTACCTCAGTCAGTGATTACATATAAGGCTACTCCGAATCTCGCTACCCATATGTTAATGAAAGCAGTGACAACATTTTGTGCTGTTATTTCAATTAAAGGAACCTCCTTCAGCCATCTAGTAGCTCTATCAATCATGGTTAACAGATACGGATATGGCAAAAAATAGGGGTCTGTTTGTTTTTTTTTTACTGGCGACAATGGACCCACTACGTCTAAATTCACTGCTTGAAATTGTCCTGGAGGTAATTCAAATGGTTGTACTTCACTCTTTGTATGTTTAATAACTTCTGCATGCTGACAAGTTTGGCACTCCTTGCAGAATCTTTGACTGACTTGTCCATCCGTGGCCATTAATACCTTGATTTTAGTAAGCGTAATGTGGCTGATATTTCTAAGTGTGACAATGTATGCAGACTGTCGAATAAAGATTTCCTAAGCTCCTGAGGTACAAAAGGTCTCCAAAACGGTAACAATATGTAGCACATTATAATTTGGTATTTACCTGTATGGTAAGGTTTCAACCTGTATTTTAATTGTTTAAGTTCTTCATCCGATTGCTAATGAGTGACATTCTCCTGTAAAATGTCAAAGATCTATAGTTACAGCATTAGTTGGCTTCGATAAGCAGGCTGCAATGATATTTTCCTGTCCTCTTATATGAGAAATGTCTATAATATATTCACTATAAAGCTCAGATGACGCTGTTGTCTGTCCGACTTTAAAGGCAAATGGCTAGCAAAAGCATTACACAAAGGTTTATGATCTGTTAACAAAAGTGTATCCCTACCTTCTATGAAGTGTTTAAAGTGCAACACCGCTTGATATGCAGCGAGCAACTCACGATGAAAAGTGAAAATATCTTTCTTGGGTTTGAGACAACTTTCTAGAGAAGAAACCAATTGGAATAGGCTGGTTGTTTATCATTTGATGACGAGAGGCACCTACTGCATGATTCGAACTATCCGTGATAAGTTGATAAGTTTTAACGCTCGAATCTGGGAAAGGTAATGCCGTTACAGCTGACATTGCTTTCGTCACTGCTTGGAAATAATATAATTCCTCCTCGGTTAAAATAAGTTGCTTTGCATAAGGATTCAAACGGATACATTCTGACAGTGGGAAGATTAAGTCACTAAATTTTGGTATTAATTTCCTGTAAAAATAAATCGTTGCAATGTTTTTGAGTACTTGGGAGGAGGAAAATTGTTTATGACCTGAAGTTTATTAGCGTTAGATTTGATTACTTCGCTTAAAACCCAAGAAGTCGAGTTCCGTAGCATTGAAAATACATTTTGAAATAGAAATTTTAAGATCGTATTCACTTAACTTCCGAAATACTTGATCTAGAGGTTCAGAATGAGAATCCTCGTTATCGGAGTAGATCAAAATATCATTGATATATGCAAATGTGCACAAATGGATGTTGTCCATCATCCTTTGGAAGGTACTTGCAGCGTTCCGTAATCCAAAAGGCATGTAGTGATATTCAAATAAACCATGTTTTGTCCAGGTTGCAGTTTCATATACATCATCAGGATGTACTAGTATCTGGTGCTATGCCGAGGATAGATCAGTTTTTGAAAATATCTTTTTTTCCATGCAATTTCGTAGCTAGTGAGTTAATATTGGGAATTGGATAGCGGTTCGGTTTCGTAATGCTATTCAGTTATCTGTAGTCGCTCACTGGCCTATACGTGCCTTTCGATTTCGGCACCATATTTTGATTACGAAGTGGAAATTATGCCAGCTTACCGAAACTTTTCAATTTCTTCCGTGTGTATGTCAGATTTCTTCTTTGACAGCTGTCGCACTTTTATTAATACAGGAGTGTTGTTCCCTGTTTCGATTCTGTGAAACACTTGATTTTTTGGCGTTAGGATCTCGATGGGGGATGATATTAGATTAGGATAGTATTCCATAATTTTTTTAAGTTCCCTGTACATTTTCGTTATCATGAACTGAAATGTGTAACACACGAGTTGATAGCTTGGCATCACTTTGCCTATTGTAACTGTGTCGATCAACCCATTATTTTTACAATCCACTCTAAGTCTATAGTGACTTAGGAAGTCATAACCCAATAGTGGTTTCGTAGTGCCACAATAAATGTACACGTGAAATTCCTCCTAAGTTTTTTGTACAGTCTGTCAAGAGCACTATCTTTACATTGTTTGAAGAAACCAGCACAATATTTGTAGGATATAGAACTGTGTTTGTCAGATATTCCTTTGGAATAATTGATGCGGAAGCCCCAGTATCCACAATGAACATAATTTTCTGGGCTTCTAAATGTGCAGTGGACTTCCAAAAGTGGCGGGAAAGTTGAACCATCATCTTCCGCCGCACTAATTTTCCGATTTCAAGCTGGTGAAGCTGGTCGTGAGGACGGCTCTAATTTAATATTTCCTTTATTTGACCACATACACCATGGTTTACAAGATTTAGCAAGGTTTGCATAGTAAATGTGTGACCTGCATATTTATGACTTCTGGTAGAGATATGGATTTAAAGTAGCTTGGAATTTGTAATTCCTACTACGACAGTCTTTTTCTTCTTTTGGTTGAACCTTTTGAACGAGGTTGAGGTTTTGCTGATTAAAATACAGCAGTAGGTCATCGGCCATTTTCCCAAGTCTTTGTTTCTAAATCCACATGTGCTACTAGGACGGGTCTTAAGTTGACGGTATTGCTTGGATGAAGTTGTGTCGCATAATGTCGCTGCTCACTTCAATTTTTATAGCTAACTCCATTAGTTCATTTAAATAAACGGATGATCTACCTGTGAGAGTTCGAGAAGACATCAGTTTATCAAGCAATCAGGCTTTGATTTTTCATGCAAGGCTATAACTGCTTCTTTATGTTCTTCATAGTCTCCTGACTGTAAAACGGTGGGAAGTAATTTACGCACTATCACTGGCGCAACGCAGTCAACACATGATAGAATTACTGAACGGTGGTCCTTATCTTCATTATATTAAATTGTGCTTCCATAAGTATGGGCGGTTTGATGGATACTGTTTCGTTAGCCACTCTGGTCGCTTGATTCATATCCATTTCGTCGTTAAACATCTTGACGTAAGTTTTAGTTTCCTCGCACGTCGAAGGTCATCAGTGAAGCAGAGGTGCGTGTGGTTGTGTATAATGACGTGTGTATATTTTAACAACACAAAATAAGAAATTTATTTACAAATTCACACAGTTGTAATTGTCAGTAGCTTATATCAAAACAGGTGATCACACATTAAAAGTTGTAGATTGGATAAACAGAGAAAATGTTCATATTAGAATATCAGGCACTAAATACATTTCTAAAATTCATTTTCACACAAAAGTATTAAGTTGGATTCCATAGAAACAAGGTTTCCAAAATGATTAAAACCAAATTGAAAGAGTTGAATTGAATTCCATAGAAACAAGGTTTCTAAAATTTTCAAAACAAATTGAAAATGTTCATTTTTCACATTAAAAATATTACTGTGGAATTTAATATAAAAGATATATTTTAGGTACTTAGCTTCAACAGTAGAAAGTCTTCGCAGTTATCGGTTGTCATTAAAGGCTAATAATATATTAGCGTGAAATGGACATTTGTGAAGCGTAGTCTCTGCTTTCTTTCTCCCTGTCTGATGCCGGCTGACTCTTGTCGTGAGTCATTCTTTAAATAGCAGCAGGCGATTTACGTCTCGTACAGAAATATTTTTTTTAGAAATAAATTATCCAATCAGATTACAAGTTTGTAGCAAAATAAAGGAAGCTAGTTGGAGCCTCTTTCTACCAAAAATGCACGAAATTAGATTAATGAAAATAAAGCGATAAGTAAATTGTCGCTAGACTCCGATTTTTAAATTGTCCTATGATAGCTAAGTAGTAATTTTTATCCAATGGTGTTATGAAATGCAAACCGTGAAGAAAGTTATTTTTATTTCGTATACACCACACGTTCACATTTTTCTTTTCTGTAAATGGCTTTCTATGTCACTGTCAGTAGTGTAGACTTTGTTTTCTGGTTCTATATGGGTTCCCTTTCTTTATTTTTTTGTGGACTAGAGCTTCCTGTTTGTCTTGAGTGTGTTTTTGTGATGCAACTATTTTCGAAATAGTGTAAACCATAGCACTTTCTGCATTCATTGTTGAAGGCATAGCACATCTCTTATCTTCTACCCTGATTTTTTGGGCACTTTACACTATCTGGTACTTCTTATCGCCACTTTAAAATAGTAAAGCAAAATTCACATATTTATCGTGATGTACTCAATTTTTTGTGGTATTTGTATTCGCCTCTTTATCTTTAAGTGTGGTTGTTTCATTGCATATCACTCATCGATTCCATCATGTTATATCTCGTATTTGGGTTTATTCATTCAACTCGGACACACGTCAATACAACTTGTTTAATTCGCCATTTACTGATGAAACAATTAAAGGGACGCAACAGTAACTTTTAATAGCTCCGGTTACAAGAAGCTCAAGTTCACTCAAGTTCAAGAAGGGCATTTAAAATATTAAAAATTATATTTGTTCTTGTTTTTTAAAAGCAAGTCCGTGGTGGTACCTAGTTTAGTTATTTCATTAGAAAGATTTCTGTAAATATTGTGAGGTTTTGTATTAAGTAAGAATTACCTTATTTTACGTACTCTCTTTAAATTCAGGTGAACTGAAGATAAGGACGGAAAGGAATTCGCAATCATATAAGAATTGTTCTTTGAACCAATGAAAACCTTGTCTTCACAGATTGACCGGCAAACTGAGAAAATGGAAATAAAATCGCGAGTCTATGTAAAATTGTTTTTGTTCCAATGAAAACCTTGTCTCTACAGGAATTAGCAGCCTATACAAAATCCTTTTTAGTAAGAAAGGAGAAAAATTAAATTAAAAAGAGAGTGAAGTCATGTGAAAGGTTTCGTTTCAGTTCTTCGCGACCAGCGTTCATATTCTCGCCAATTATCGGCCTTAACCAAGCACGCGGCACTTCCAAGAAAGCTTAGTATTTCAAATTATTTCTCTTTGTCTACTTTTAAATGTAAGCAACCGTGTAACACTTCTGTGAGTAATGAACTCTCTTACTTTTGTTTTTAAACATTGTTAAATATTAATGTCAGATCATTTATTCGGTGCTACTTTGGTTTTTTATCTACAACGAAAAGTATCTACACCATACAAATTTTATTTTGGAATGATATCTACCTAGTAAATTATAACGTATATATAACAAAGAAAATGTATTTAAAATATTTATTAAAAGTTTTTACTATTAATCATATTCTAGCGATAAACAGCACGTACATTGTTCTTACTAAGTATAACTTTTTTTTTGGTGGTAGATCACTATATAAAGTCTAATAAAGTGTCGATCGCATATCAAAGTAGCACCATTTAATTTGCTGCATGAACATTTCCTTTTCATAACAATTTGTTAAAACATAGGCTTTAAAATTTTCTTATTTATTTTCCTGACAAGTTCAAGTTTGTAAATTCGCAAATAAATTAATCTTATTTTGTTAAAATTACCCGTGTGTTTTCTCGTCATTATTATCCTTCTTGGCGTGGGTAAATAAACTGTTTATTTTTTTAACGCCTAAGCTCCACGCTAATATAGATCTTTTAATTATGAGATGTCTAATTTGTATTTAGATACATTGTATTTATTTTCAAGTTTTCTAGTTGAATTGTTCACTTGTACTTCAATAAGGTCCATTATAGTACAATACATAATTGGCTTACAGTAAGTTCTGTATTTTATATGAACACTACGTTATGAAAATGAGATGATATACAGTTGCGGTGGGGTGGGGGCTGAAGATAGGGTCTGGTAGGGTATAATGACGAGGAAATACGAATGTATATTTTAACCACACAAGATAAGGAATTTATATTAAATTATGAGACATTAAGTAAATTTTCAAAATTCGTTTTTCATATAAAAGTGTTACAATTGAATTCAATATAAATAAAGGTTTTCAAAATGATTAAAATAAATTGAGAGGATTTTTTTACATAAAAACATTACGGTTGAATTCAATATATAAGATGTATTTTTAGGTACTTAGCCTCAACCGTTGAAAAGAGTCCTGGAAATTCTCAGTTGTCCTTAAAAAATGATTGTCATTATCAGCATGAAATTTGACACCGATAATATTCAGAAGCTTGGTCTCTGCTTTTCTCTCTCTCCCGCTTCTCTGACTCCAACTGACTCTGACCGATCGGACACGTTAATAAATAGCTTAGTCAGATCTCGTAGTTGGATCACTCGCAAACTCTTTTTGGGGTGGTAAGAAACATGACACAGGTCATTGAAAGTTGAATTTGTTATATTTTGTAAATCATTGGTTAGAAAATTAATTCACAGTTGCAATTCTTTTTTTTAATGGTTAAAATAGATTTTCACACTTAGTGAGTTTGCAAACCGTTTAGAAAAGAAAGTTATTTTTATTTTGTATCCACCACATCACTTCCGTTCCCATTCGATGGAGTTTCCTTTAGTACAAGAATAAGTTGACAGTTTAATAGTCGTAGTATATATTGTCATTTTTCCAAGTAACCGATCTTCCAGATTTAGTTTTTGTCTTGTTTTGCTGTTTTGTTTCCATACTGTTGTCGAATTCTGATAGAGTATCTCCTTGTGATGGTATAACTTTATCAATATCAGGCATTTTCGCCATTTCTGAGATTACTGCTGGTTTTAATCGGTCTATGGACACATTGGTATTGACATCTTCTGCAGTTGTAATAGTGAAAAACTTATTATTACGGCTAATTACTTTATATGGGCCTGTGTAACGTGCTTTCAAAGATTTCTGAGCCCTGTCAGTTCTAAGCATTACAAATTCACAATCGTTTAGGTCCTTTGGTATACAAGGTCTTGGCGATGAATGTATGTGTCCGAAAGAATGATCCTCTGTACCAAACTTTCGCATTTTCTTCATCAGGTCTTTTATTGCCAGATTTGATATCTTATCGTTACCCTCGTCACATGGGTCAATCAGCAGTCTTGGGGCTTGCGCATGACACCCTGTTACTGCTGTATTTGGCGAGTATGTAGATTCATTGGTTAAAAAATTAATTCACATCTGCAAACTTTTTTCACACCTAAAAATCTTTTTTTGTCAAAAAAGATTTTCACACTTTGCGAGTTTTCAAACCGTGAAGATAAGAAAGTTATTTCTATTTCGTATTCACCACAGGGGCTATAAGACCCTTGCACCAGCCAGATTTGGATCTTTGACTAGTTAGACGCACTCATGGAATGACTTACGTGGAAAAAAATTACAAAATCCTCTACGAGACTATTTTATTTTTCGTTGGTACGCTGACCACACTGGAGAGATATAATTAACAAAAATTTAACTTAAGCCAGTTTTAAGCAGTGATGAGTTCAAAGCAACTGAATTGAAAATTATAATACTCACACATTTAATAGGCACACACAAAAAATCTTGAAGCTTTAATTTTAGTTGTAATTCCATGGTAATAGATTAAATTTTATATTCGAATAAGCAAAATACTTTGGTCTATTTCAACGAAATTTAACTCGATTGGAATATTTTTCTACTTATCTGTAAAAAAATTATATTTTCGTCCATATTGACAGTGTGTCACCTTTATTAACAAAAAACTTTAAAAAATAAAATACTTGCCTGAAATGTTATTTGAGGAAAATTGGCCAATTTAAAGTTTAATCTGGATTGATAAAAAAACATTACTTTTAATTGAAGATATCGCAGAAAAACATTTAACACAGAGGGTGTTTTTCTGTTGTGTTGTTGAGTGATTTACTGATAGCTTGATGCGGCGGTTTGATTTATTTTAGTGGATCTAGCCGTCTTGGTGGATCTCCTCGGGTAGTTTTAGCGAGCGACTGGAATACTGTCCTTGACACCGATATAGATCATATAGGTACTAACAACCCGGATGTGAAATAATTTTGGGAATTTATTGACAGGTTTAATCTTGTTGATAAGTATTACGAGGAGCGATCCCGGGACTTGAAATAATAAGGACAGCTCGGCTTCGGTGGTGTACTGTACTCTCTAGCTACATCGACCATATCCTAGTTAAGAGTCGATAGGGTTCTTCTTAGGTTGTCCAACTTTCTATTCGATTGTTTATACGGATCATAGGCTTGTCTGGGTTCGTGTACTGTAAACGAGAGAAATTGATATAGTATTTTGTTGATTTAAAATATATGCGTTGAAAGTCAAAAAATCTTTCCTTCGAATGTGTGCGTTTTTAGAGTTCATTTTTTAAAGTCGGTTAAATGATGTGAAATGAATTTGTGTAAGAGAAAACAAGTCTCTGCTTTGCTTTGCGCGTGTGTGTGTGTGCGCGCGTGCGTGCATGTGTGTATGCGTGTGATAGTAGTCAGTGGCAGTTTATTTTTTTAGTGAGAAAAAGGACGGATGTGGTATCTTCGATCTTGCAGTGAAAAAGGGAAAGTGAGAGAGTAAGCAATTGCATGTCTCTTGGATGTGGAGTCCAGTTGACAACCTTGTTTTTTTTTCTGGTAATAAAGCAAAACTTTACGTTATTTATGTGTTTCAGACGCCTGGAATAGGCTCCAATTGTAGGTTTTCTCTAAATCTTGACTGAGAGAATAAATGAGAAATTTATCCAATTTTTTTACGAAGTCGTCCACACACGGCAAAGTTTGTAAGCCAACTGTTATATGATAAAAACTTTTTATTGATGTATGAATAATATGTATATGCTTTTTTAATTGGCTAGTCAAAGGTGTTGTGTATGCTCTGGTTTTTCGTCTAATTAGATTTTACGAACCCATTACACCTAAGATTGAAGAAATATTGAAAATGTTTATAAATATATGGTGTATGTTTTAAAGATTTTTGGTCTGCCTAATTTTCTGTCAGATTTGGTGGTCATCACCGGTGAATTGGTCGATGTGAAGGAAGTGAAAGCCTTTCCGGAGGACTAACAGTATGAGTCTGTATAAACTGGCTTCAGTCTGTCAATGCTGACAGTGACTTTATTCTCAGTGATAATGAAATATTTATTATTTCTCTGTAGTACTTTGCCCGACCTATTCGGGACCTTTCAGAGTTATTTTATATAATTCCGTAAGACGATATATTCACATGTGTGTAGATCCTTAGTTATGTAAAGATCTGTTGCGTGCGATCTTATAGGTGGGAAGATTAAATTTTTCATTTTCTGTTTAAAATTATGAACAAAAGTAGTGGTTGGAAATGGTTTACAAAATTGTCCCGGTAGTGTTAACGATGTTCCAAAAACTATTTCAGACATGCTTAATTACATTCCTGATAGATAGCAGAATTAGAGGAATATTGTTCAACCAAGTGACGTAATAACTGTTCGCTGAAGCGCTCTCTATGAAATCGTTCAATCGTTCTATTTGCACATGAGTGGTAGTGATGTTTGACCCCTAGAATTTTCGTGAATTTGCTGATAAGAGTAGATTGAAATTGTGCACATCGATCGGTCGTTATGACAGTTGGACAGCCGAAAATAGCAATCCAGTCTTTCAGTATAGCTTTCGCTACTGACTGCAGATATATTTTTCAAAGAACGACGACAGGCCACCTAGTAAATTTATCGATGTTAGTTAAGAGGTAGGCGTGACCGTCTGCTTCATATAAAGACCCGACTATATCTATGAGTAATTTAGTGACTCTACCGTCTGGTGGGGTAAAATGTTCAGGGGTAACTTGGTGTGTCAGCCTACTTTACTTTTCTTGCAGTTTAGACTTTGCTTTTTCTTGAAGTTTGGATCCAGTTTTTGATATCCTTGTGTATGTTTGGTCAGGCAAAACGATATTTTGATATCCTTGTGTATGTTTGGTCAGGCAAAACGATATTTTGATATCCTTGTGTATGTTTGGTCAGGCAAAACGATATTTTGATATCCTTGTGTATGTTTGGTCAGGCAAAACGATATTTTGATATCCTTGTGTATGTTTGGTCAGGCAAAACGATATTTTGATATCCTTGTGTATGTTTGGTCAGGCAAAACGATCGATATCAGCTTAGCCGTAGCTTTTCAACCAGGATGAGAAAAAAGGTGAAAGTGTCTGAAAATCCGCTATCGAAGTGACGATTGTATATGAGGTCGAGAGTAGCCTGTGGTAATATCGCAGTATAAAGTTTTGGTGAACATGAAATTTACCTGTCAACAATTTTTTAATATAGCTTCAGACATAGCACTGCATTCTAGCAAAGTTTGCATCTTACGTAAATGTTCTGATAGTTTCATATCTCCTAAATTGATGTTGTTAAAAAGATCATGAAATTTCTTTTCTTCGGACTTACCAATTCTTTTGATGATTGTGTTGCTTAACGTGTCGTAAGATTTATCGTCAGACATGTTGCTCAATAAATTCACCACTTCTGTTGCCATGTCGGTACGTAATTTCTCGACTACATAAGCGTAACGAGAAGTTTGCGACGTTATCTTCGCGTTAAAAATGGTGTTCAGTTGGGAGAACCAAGTTTGAACGTTGCTAGGGTTATAAACAGGTAAGTTCGGTGTAGGTTCTTTCGGTTATTCTCCTACCACCAAGTAAGAGAATATATCCATAAATTGGAGGTTGTATGTATGTTTTAAAAAACCGAGTGTCGCCAAGTAATGTTGATCAAAGTTTGTGGATACCTAATCGTAGTAGATCACCAGTTTTTTTTATTATTCCGAATGTTCATGTTCATGCATGTTCATATGTATCATGTATCAGAAGGTTTGTGGATGCTTAGTAGTCGCGGGTTTAGAAAATGTCGTACGGTGTCATCATTGTGTGTTTCGTGGGTTACCATTGTGTTCGTTAGTCGCTGGTTACCATTGTGTAATTTTGAAAAAAAATTTAACGAGGGAAATTAACATATTTTGTCGATTTAAAATATGTGCTGAAAGTCTGTATAAAGTCTCTCCTTCGAATGAGTGTGTTTTTAGAGTTCATTTTTTAAAGTCGGTTGAATGATATGTGTGTGTGTGTGCGCGCGTGCGTGTGTGTAAAAATAGCGAAAATATATTATCTTAGAAAAATACTGAAGTGGTGTTTTCCATTTTGTTTCTTTTTTACCGACAGTAAATGAGTAAAAGGGAAGAAGGAGAATCAATGTTTACCGCGAAAAAGTGAAAGTGAGAGAGTAAGCAAATGCATTTCTCTTGGATGTGAAGTCCAGTTGACAACCTTATTCTCTCTGGTAAGAAAGCAAAACTTCACGCTATTTATGTGTTTCAGACGCCTATAATAGGCTCCGATTGTAGGTTTTCTCTAAATCCTGACTGATTAATAAATGAGAAATGTATCCAATTTGTTCACGAAGACGTCCGCATACGGTAAAGTTTGTAAGCCAACTGTCATATATGAAAAAAGCTTTTTTATTGATGTATGAATAATATGTATATGCTTTTTTAACTGTCTCGTGAAAAGGCGTAGGTGTGTTTGCTCGGAGTTTTTTGTGCAATTAGATTTTACGAATCCGACATAACAAAAACACGAATAGAAGGATTTCTACGACGTCTTAAAAGATTTACATTATACAAGAAGAAAAAGCATCAGTCTACATGACGAGCTCAGAAAAGTTATGGTGGCAATAGTGCTGTGTGGGAATGCAGCTAGATATATGACCAAGGCAACTTTAATCGATAATGCTGCTCATCCCAAGCTTTAAGGAGAAAGAATAAAGCACTATTACCAGTGTATTGGATGCCAAAAAATAAAAAATAAAAATAAAAGAATAAAAAAGAAAAAAAGAAGATATGGAGTGGTTCCATATGTATTTTTTATGCCCGAGTAAGTATCTTGCAAAATATGGCCTTCCCCTGAAAATTTTTGTTTATATGGCAATCCAAGAGTTAGCGACCAAAACAGTACACAGAAGGCCATCCTAATGCCTCCGAATAAGGCGTCTCTCATTCAAACTCCTTCATCGGGGATGATTAAAAGCCCACTACATATGGCTCTCGATGGAGATAATTGTACAGGGCATGACAAGGGGAATATAATGAAAACGTGTAAAACTTTTAACACTGCAGAAACATTAAACATGATAAGGAAATCTAAGGAAGTAAAGCCAGAATCCGTGAGCACATGCTAGCGAAAATTATGTGCCGGATGAGTCAATGATTTTACTTGTTTCTCTGTGGAGTCTATAATGATATACAGGGTGCGATGGATAAGTTGTCGTCTCAACTACGCAAAAAGTAAAGATAATTCTGGCATCTCATTTTAACAGATAAATTTACTAAAAATTGAGCCACGATGTACAAAATCAAATCTAGCATGAGATTGGCTAAAAAAAATTAGAAATTTGTTTTAATTTTGGTTTTCGGATGTTTATGATTTAAGCATATGGTTTACTTTAAGCTGGGTATTTTCATCAAAATAATTTCACAATCGGAAAACATTAAATTATTTAGGACGATAAAAGTTGAGTAATTAATAATCTAGATGTTAATTACTTACTAATAGCAAAAAAATTATATTGATTTTCTTTCAAAACATCATTTGAATTGTTTATCTTTCTTTATGGCAACGGTTCTTTTATTTTATTTTTGTAAGGCAATATTTATTTACTTGTAAGTAATTCAATAAAACCTTACGAGAGACTTATTTAAGAGGTTTATAAGTTTCTGTACTTGTCATTTTTAAATTTTAATTATATTTCTTTATTTAACTTTAAATATTAAAAATAAATAGATCGTACATGGAGGTGATTGAGATAATGAGTGTTCCCCTTAATCTGTTTTTGGACATTTTAAACGCTACCGATTCTTTTTGGATAGGCTAAGAAGAAAAAAAAAAGACTTATGATTCCGAGTTCGCAATTGTTTTATGCACGAATCATCCGCGAAATTCAATGGAGAACTGTATTGAAAGATTTTTTCTAGTGTTACAATTTTGCATGAAGACCTTTGAATAAGAAACGATTATTTCAGAAATAAATGGATTGTAATTAAATATATAACACTGCAAAAATACGCCTTGTTTTTCTTAATTTTATTGTTTGTCACAGCTTGGTTAAAATATTTAATTTTTTTTATATTGCAATAAAAATACTCCAATGAGAACGACTAATCGTTAAAAATACAATAGTTTTGTTGTAACAACACAAATATGGTATGGACCAGGTTGAGATAATAAATGAGTAAAAGCCAGCTTTTATTAGCCATTATTTTTATTTTTCTTGTTGACTCCATAAAGTTAAAATTTTTGTTATATGTTTTGTTATCATTTTTGCACTTTTTCTATTTTGTGTCTTTGAGATGTTTTTTGTATAAGTCATTGTAGTATTCATGTGAATGTTCACTAGTATATACGCATTGCTGTGTTCAGGTTAAAAAGAGTTTTTCTTCCATGTCTATGTATATTCATGTAAATATGGTATATTTGTTCATGCGTGTGTCAGGTGGAATTTAGTATCAGGTTGCTGTTTGTGCTATGGTATATTATATTTCGGATAATTGAGTGTGTGGATTGTACTCTTGAATTAATTCTTTGGTTTTCTGCATATTCTTTTCGTGAAGATTATTTAAGCACATCTCATGGTTTGCACAGAGTTAGTCTTCTTTTGGCTGTTTGGCGTGTTGATTGAATTTCCGACGTCTGCCGCGAACTCTACATGTCTGGTGGATGAACTGGGACGAACTAAAGAGACTATGCGCATGTTCACTGTTCTTGTTATATTTTCTTAACGCCTACGCGTTTTTGATTTAATTTTGGTGGGAGTGTTAGTCATTGGTTAACGTATCTCTACCGCTTTAAAGGGTATATTTCAATACGCTTTACTATTACCTATCTACTCACTATGCAAATAATGAATTGACATTAGTAAATTATAGCCAGGTCTCAACATATGACAAACTGATTTTTAGTCTTGATTACTTTTAGTTTTCTATTTGTGTTTTTTTTATTCTCACATTTTTCTATGATTGTTTTAAAATAAATTAAATCGATTAAATTTCATGAGTAGCACTATTTTAGATGATAGGCACTTTTTACCCTTTGTTTCATGCCTATGACTAAATCAATTACCGTGTCAACAATATCCACACAGTAACTAAAATATTTCGAGTACTTCAGATAATCCATCAATTTGACATAATATTTTAATTCATTTGTATTTAAACTTGATTAGACCATTTAATTTTTTTATGAAATTCATCTTAAAAATGTAGCAGTTATTTAATTTAACAAATAAACAAAAATATATGTTTACTACATTTCTGGAACATTCTCGATATTTACTTTTGTTCAGATTTAGAGGGTACATGAATAGAGATTTTGAAAAGGTGTTGGGGAATGATCATG
Organism: Ascarosepion bandense; assembly: GCA_037127315.1. Classification (NCBI taxonomy): domain Eukaryota; kingdom Metazoa; phylum Mollusca; class Cephalopoda; order Sepiida; family Sepiidae; genus Ascarosepion; species Ascarosepion bandense. The sequence goes on along the minus strand of JBBBDQ010001763.1, from coordinate 3,170,161 downwards.
TCAGTATTTTAGCAGTTTTGGTGATATCCCTCCCAGTTGCTGCCTTATTTACAAAAGCAAATCTCCCTGATGTTGTAACTGACAACTCAGTATTCAAGTGGAAATTTATGCATTGGCTAGAAGAGAGTAGAACTTTTCATCGGTGGACCACATAGCTATATTTTTCTTGTATCTTTTCGGTTTGAAATCTAGCAAGTCGTCTTCAATGAAACCAGTTCGAGGGTCGTGTTCAACAAAGCTTAGCTTATCGGGACGATGAAGGGATTGACGTAAGGCTAACTAAGCACATCTTTCTTTATGATTTTATCATTGATCCTTTTCTGTATTAAAGTAAAAGTTTGAGAGAAATATTTTATACATAGCAGGTTTGCAATAGTAACAAACGAAAAACAACAATAGTGAAGCGGGAACAAAAGAAGACAAGATATGTTAAAATAAATTTATCTGTATTGAATCAAGGTAGAAGTCTGTTGTAGGCGAAGTTGTCTGATCTCAAAGATGAGAGGGTTGGTTGGTTAGTACTTGCCTCGCGTTGAGGCTTGCGTTATCTTGGTACTTTGAAACAGGTACGACATTTCTGACTTAAGGAGAACTTCTGTAGCCTTGATTTTTGGGTAAATGAGACATGCACGTATACTCATGTATATATATTTTCTAGATTATTTCTCCTTTCATTAACGGTGCTGGAGGCAAACATTTTCTTAGTTTTGGTGTTATTCGCCTGGCAATTAGTGTTAAGAGAATCTATTTTTATTAATTAAACTTTTAGTTCTGGGTCATTTGATGTGGAGATTTTTCATCCGAGTATTCGTATTTGCTGGTTGGCGCCAAAATTAAGCTAGTCAGTTGATGCCAAAACAAACTTCAGTGCAGTCCTAATACTATCATTCACTGACCCAATCTGTAAACTATACCACAAAACCCAGCAACTCCCGAATGAAGTTATTTTGAAATATTTCTAACTTTTTTGCCAGAAAAACCATTTATGTTTATTTTTCCTTTTTAGCCTTTGACTAAATTACTAAAATTAAAATAATTTATTTTTTGTTTACAATAAACTTGGTTGTTTTTTTATCATTCAGTTTGCTTTTCTTTTATAACTTTGTCATACACGTGACAGTCGAGGATGCAAACCTTTGAGTAACTTCGAAAAAGTCTATTCTATCAGCAGGTGTATAATATCGGGGCTATTATTATATATGGTGTAACGGATAAATTGTTGTTTAAATTAAGAAAAATGGAAATAATTCTGACATCTCATTTTATCAGATGTATTTACCAAAATTATACAACAGTATCTTGGAATACTAAAGAGTAAATTTATTAAATAAAATCGCCATTGGCTTTAACCAAGGCCTCCAGATGACTTTGGAATCTCCTGAGTTTCTTTCGGACGGTCTCCTTGTTTAAGCTGGTGAATACCGCCATAATCCTTGCTTTCAGTTCATCGTTAGTGTTGGAAGAAGTTTTGTTAGTCTCTCGCTTGACTTCACCTCACATAATAATCAAGGAGGTTGCAGTCTGGGAAGTTAGGTGGCCAGATGTAAGAGGGTGATGCGGTCGCAGAAATTGTCTGGCCAGCCATGACTGGGTTCCCCTGCTAGTGTGGCATGGTGCAAACTCCTGTTGTCAGACATAGGTCCTTCCCCTTGAGTCAGGGCAGTACTACCTCCTCCAAGTACTTGATGCAGGTCTTCGTGTTGAGTCTGAGGCTCTGCAGCAAAATGAATGGCGGTATAACGTCACCATCGCTAGTGATCACACATAACACCTTCGCAATCAACAATAAACTCATCCAATTTTTTACGAATTTTTTCGCTGTCGTCAGATTGACACCACAAAATTCTGAAATGAAGCTTCCGGCACGAATGTCAAGCAGTGCAGCATGCCGTTTCCAAATTTCTTGCGACTTGAATTGCATCAGAGCTCTTTTTCTCATAGACGATGCCCAACTGACCCTACTACACTGTGCAGTCGGCAAAAGCAAACAAAACGTATGCGCGAAATTAAAAATATAAAGTGGTGTCAATTTAACCATCATTAACTGTACTGAAATTTTGGGAATGCGTTCTGTGTCGTGCAGTAGTCTTTGATGGGGTTTTTCAATAAAGACTACTGTTACAACTGTACCTCAAAACAATTCAATCCAGGTTGTTAATGCAACACATCAGGCGAACCACCTTGGTTTCTTCCCCACATTCTGCTTTGAAAAATGCTTCGCTGAAGAACCCACCACCTTCCCCCTACACACACCGGGCACTTCAAATCATTCACTATTCAGTGTAAAAGTTGTTATAAAACATTTTTCACATATACTACCTTCCAAACCGTCGCTCTCATCACAGAATGAATCCTTTCTGGAATGGAGGGTTTTATACCTGCCCCATCCCCCACCAAAATCCAGTGTAGTAAGGACACTTGCTGCATTCAGAACTGCTCGCAATTATTGCAAGAGAGAAAAAGGCAAAGTTTAGCTAAACACAAGCAGTTCAGGTCAAAGTAAAGTAAATCTTTAGGAAGATCTCTAACTAAATTCTTAAACTAGGCATACTGTGTAAATTTCTCAGATTTTCTCCTTGTCAGATAATAAGAAACTCTTTGCCATGATCTTTGCCTCTAACTCAATGCTAAAAGACAAAGACCACCCACTTTCCCACTTCTTCCGTCTCCCTGAGAACAATCTCAGTAATATTATAAAAAGTCTTGACCCAGAGAAGGCTACTGGTCCAAATAAAATTTTAGTGGTTATCCTTGAATTATCCTCGATTGTAACAGAATGATTTAACCGCTCCTTGAATGATAAATCCTTCCCGAGTCTATGGAAAGCGTCAAGCTTATATCCTTGCAGGGAGCCGGAAAGGAATAGTTTGTTTACAGTTGCAGTGTTTTAAACATTTTCCTCTTTGTTGTGATGCTGCTCATTGTGGTATCAGTTTCTTTATTAAATAAAAATAAAACAACAATAAAAGAAACAACGCAATAATCTGTATTTATTAGAAATATAATATTATCAAATGTTCAGGATTGAACAAGAAGGAAAGTTTATATTTTTTTTTTCATATATTTAAACCCTCACTACATAATGGTGACCTCAGATAGAACATGCAACCAAACCTTTTGACGACTACATAATGGTGAACACGCACAGAATACACAGCGAAAATTAGACCTGTTTTTCTCTTCAACATCGATTATCGTCCAACTTTAATAAACACTTAAAAACTCATTCAAGGAGAAAGATTATGCCGACTTTATTCAACATAAATATTATTTCAGATGCGAAATATTTTAAATCAACTTACATGATGCCAATTTCGAAAAAAAAAAAAGATTTTATCTCCTTAAAATAAATTCTACATTTATATGCACCAACGAGAGACATTCTTTATCATGTTTTATCCACAAAAAACTACTTTGAATGTCACTGGCTTCTATACATCTACAGTACCAAACAATCAGTCATTTAAGTAGGGAGCCAAGTTCTATATGATTCCTATCAATGGCGGAGACGATCTTCAAAACTATTAATGAACCCGCACAAAGCACGCAGACAATTTTATCCACTCGGCAACATGACGCACCACATGGAAAATTTTCGCCAAATAAATACAACTTCCGTCTAACAAGTTTTAACTTATTTTCTTCAATAATGAAACCCACAGTTCAAAAAAACTTACGCGGATCACACAAGAAAATACAACTCAAACACAGAATAACTGTTTTTTTTCATACTAGACAGCAAAACTGCAGCTTCTCTCAGGCTTCACAGAAAAAGATGTGATATACTCAACGTTGTCTCACTTATGTCTTAAAGTTTAACAAGAACGACTAAGACATCAGCAAGTACGATTTATTGCTACTGGAGATAGATGCATCTCCAAGAAAAATCAACAATCAATCCAGATATCTTCAAAAGTCCTTACAAAATATGCGTCGACACTTGGTATCAATTTCACCAGCATCACTTCAACAACTTTACAAATCAATGTTTCAACTGATGGACTTTCTATTTTGCTTTCTTTTTTTCAAAGTAAAAAAACACACTTTCGAAATATTTTCCAGAACGTACTACATTCTGACTTACTAGAATATATATAGCACTCTGATGACGCAGTACTTCAAACAAGTACATTTTCGACGGCATTTTTAATCACTTGCATCTCAACTACATCATTTGACTAACGTTCACAATTAATGGGTCCGTATGAAAACAAGCTTAAATACAAAAAGCGACTCCGCTCTGAACAACAAATGACCCGCGACGGACAAAAACGATGGTAACCTGCGACAACCAAGTATCAGCAAACCACCTGATACTCGGAAAAGGCAGAATATCCAACAAGACATATTTCAGGCGTAAAATACGATGTAAATTTCGCAGATTTTCTCCTTAAACAAACTTGATATTAATAACGAGAACAAATTTCCCCTTTGTTCCATGTTTTACACTGCCATAACCACTTGGATACGTCCGAACATGCATGAGCGTATTAGGACAAAGGGAATAAATTAAACGTGATGATCTACTACAAATAGGCATAACGCATATAAAACCCACAGATATTTAATGGAAATATATAGATAAGAAGATATCTAATACCACCCCATAAGTATGGTTCAAGGCCATATGAATGGAATATCGAATGAAAAATGTTAGTGAAACCATTAACTTCCCTATACAATAACTTTATTTTTCCTCCCCATTCATTTATTAAATTTCTATATGAGGTCAATCTGCACGGATCCCATAGAGTTACGGTGATGCATATCAAGTTCAGGTCATCTGCGATGATTCTGAGTGCTCTGAGCAATGAAAAGCCTGTCATACCATTATTTTTTCAACGACAATGGCTATATTAAGGCGCAGCAAACATGAACAAATTTAACGTTGATAACACACACACACACACACACACACACACACACACACACACACACACACACACACACTAATATGCAAAGCGTATTAAAAATATATACTTTGACAGCAGAGGTAAACTAGTATTAATCAATATCATATTTAAAACCGGGATGAATAGAAAAATCAACGAGGTGCGATATTTTTGTCAAGATTGGTTAAATAGTAGGGTAGATTAAGGCTTGTTATCAACATTGGTATGAGAAAGGCAAACCTGAATTCAAAATTGTAGAGAAGGTACTAACTTTTTCCAAAAGAAAAATAAAATTCTGTTTATCGATATTTAAGAGAAAAAAAAATAAAGAAACGATGGCGAGCCAAAAATGAACGTGGCACTAAAAATAGACATAAAAATAAAATAAAAAATACAATTCTGAAGTTACATTTATTTTTCATCAAATTTTGAATGAGGTTTGTATGATTTAAAAATGTATGAAGTTAATTTGGCGAAACATTTAAAGGTACACACTGACTTGGCGTACCTGGTTCTTTCCTCCCATATAAATTCTAAAATCAAATAATCAATGATTCATATTATATATGAAATTTAACATCATTTCCTAAACGGAATTTTATCATCCACTATATATATATATATATATCTGTATGAGTTACTTCAAGATGTCTATGCTACATATTGCAAAATACAATTACTAGAGTAATAATGGGATTTTGGATTACCAACATTATCGTTTACGTTCAAAACTATAGCTTCCACCGCCTACACTGTCAATATTTTCGATCTGCATCTAAATTGAGCTGTTTTTGTTCGAGCATTTTGACTGAATCATAATATAGATTTTAGATAAGTCTTTTCTACTTCATGTTTATATCAAAACGAATCAGACACCTCATCCTTACAAAATAGACTATAACATATAACCCAAACTAGATCATTGTTGGATTAGCATTTGACTGTTGTGAGGAAGACAGAGCGAAAGAATAAGCAAAATAAACACCAACAAATACGTAACCTTCTGTTTATCTGATTTATTTTTTTAATGGTTAACTTTAGATTTTGAGCACTGTTTAAGAAATGCCGTTTACTTTGTAAATCACACGTTTGTAATTAGTGGGATTATTCAAATGAAAAAATCAACGCATTGTACAATGATTTAGTGAGCGAAGGTTAGAAGTGTCATCCAATGAGGATCGGACTCACTTCTCAGTCGTAATTGATTTAGCGAGACAAGCTAAAGTGCCCAATCGGCACATTGTATAAAACACACGTAAAATTGTGACATGAGTTCACACTTATTTTACTGTTTTGTTTTTACATAGAAGACCTGAAATGTTCTCGGTTTGATCAAGAAAATACTGATGTTTGTTTATTTGGTAAGATTTTACTAAGGTCAAACCAAGAAATTTTCATTACCCTTATGTTATAACGTCATGTTTGAATCGTTTTGTAACTGAACGATTCGATCATTAGTTTATGACATTTTGATTGGATAATTATTGCAATATTCAACACTCTCTTGTGCTTTTACTATAACTTTAACATAATCTACAACATATAGCTTTATACTAGATTTAGTAACACTAATACATTCCCAACAATCAGTCTTGTAATAGAAAGCACGTTGGTATTATAATTAATTCAGCTTAAATCTTATTCTAATTAAGTACTCTTAAACCGTAACCATAAACAAAGTGAATTAAAATATTTACATTGTTATTCATCCTATATAAGTATTGCAAATTTTACAAGTACACGAAGGTACTAAATTCTATAGAGTTAGAAAGATTGTGGTACGCCTATCTTTCAGATAAGATAAACCTTCATTAATAGATTTTTTTCTTTGCACATCGAGTGCAGAAGTGTTTGAAGCACCAGATTGATAAAAATCATTATCCCGTTTTCATTGAAAAAATGTGGATGAAGTGAAATACAAGACATTTTTAAAATTCAAGATATCCAGGCGGTCTTTCTAAACTTAGACAGAATGGAATGTTATTGTGAACACATATTTACTTTTCTTTTGTTATGAATTGTGAGTGACATCTGATGCATTAAACACACAGCTTATTTCATTTTTCTCAAATCTGGTTTCTCTGTTAATATTTCTTCTCTCCGTTCTAATGTCTTTCCCACTTCAAAATCAAAGTAGAATAATATGACTTTATTCAGCTAAAGTCAATTCTTTTCTGAAGTTTTAATTAGCGTTTGCTAAAAGAAAAGGGAAAGGAGCAAATTTTGTTCGCACAGGTGTCATTCGTTTATCTTGACTATCAGAATTCTTCCATGATTTGAACCGTTTTGTAGAATGCTTTTTTGTTCTATTTTGACATAATTTCAAGGGAGAATAATTATTTTATGACGATATCATCAATATCAGTTTTCATGAATGCCATTAACGTTTTTCCTTGGTTAAACATGACAGTTATTTGTGTCTGTGAAGGATCACGATCCTCAAACTTCTTTGACGTAGAAAAATAGAAAAAAAATCAAATTGATGAATAAATTAATGTGACTTTATTGATTAATGACAAACAGACCTGCTAGATAGAAGGATTAGAATGTTTGTTTTGTAAACCATTTTTATTGATTACATTCCTTAATCTCCATAAATTTCGTTTTATTTCAGATTTGGTTCCGCCAAAAAGATGTTTATAGCGCTGAACAATCCTGAAAACTTGGATTTCGTTGGACATGGATTTTGATAAAATATTTCATAATTTTCAAAAAAAAAAAAAAAATAATGGCTTAAAATGTTAAAATCTACAAGAGAATTAATGACTACAGGCATTACACTTTTCTCAAAAATGAATTGTGCAATAAAGAGAACTCAGTTTTCTGAATTATTTCACATGTATTGAAGCACATGCTGACATACTCGATCATTGTTATGTATTTGGCTCTTATAATACAAATGGCATACAACCTCCTTCCTTTGCTTGTTTCCAAGAATAAATATTCTTTAAAGAAGACACAGAATCAAACTTAATGCATGTAAAATTTATCCATAAACAAACACAAATATTACGTTTCTTTGATAAAAAAAAAATATTAAATTCAATTAAAATGAAGCTGGTTCAGTTTTAATTTTTTTCAACTTGCCGAAAAATTCAATGAAAAAATAATTTAACAGACAATATATAAAATTTAGCCATTCTTCAAGTAGTATAATTTGAAGTAGTGTTCGCGCGACATTCTGTCTTTTGAATATTTATACATATTTAAATTTATACATTAATGTTGAAAGTAACTGGGAAAAGCAAGTGTGTAGTTGGTTTTAATATTTACAGTATTATCAGACAGACAGACAGCACACACACACACACACACACACACACACACACACACACACACACACACACACACACACACGTGTTCCAGCAAAAAAGATAATTACAAACAAAACATGGTTGCATCCAGGTTCAAATCAATGGTATATGATTGATTATGATTTTGTTCCTTGGCGCGATGTTCAAGATGGGTGCAGTGTCCGATAATTCAACACTAAACTGATCATAATCTTGTTAGTGCAAAGGTGAAATTTTTTTAAAACCAAAAGTGAAAACCAAGGATGCTACCATTCCAAAGAAATTGAATGCGGCTTGGCTGAAAGAGGTGCTAAAGTGAATGGACGACATTTAACACAATGACACTTATGGAAGATTCTGAATAAACTTGGATGTCCTGATAAGTTTGTCTCTGTTCTTAGAGTTAAGGATGAAGGAATGAAAGCATGTGTCAACGTAGTTGTAGGCTCTCTGCACCTATTATGGTTGAAAGTCTCTTCAAGTAACGTTGTTCACGTTGTATTTTACATTGGTTTTCTTGATGTCATTTAAAGGATGCTCACATAGAGTTTACATCAAATATCGAACAACGCTTAAGATGTTGAATGTAAGGCTGTTTGCTGCCAAAGCAATGCTATTGTCTTCATTAATACGGGATTCCTGCACGGATTATGGATTACTTCTTGACGGCATGCAACGCATTGGGTCTAATGATTGTATATTAGGCGGTCTTTCATTGTATATTATGCGGTCTTTTCCAAAAAAGATTGCCTAATATACAAACCTGCTCTAAATAAAGTTTAGCATTTATATATATGGCCATAAATTGCAAGTTGTGGAATATTTCGCGTATTTAGGCTATATTATAAGCTGGATGTGCGTTGTGGTGCAATGGAACGAGAAATCGGAGAGCCGAGTTCGAATTCCAGTTGAATCCCTTATATTCACTTACGCGCAAATACCCTGGGAAAAGATATTAATCCGTCTCTTCCCTCCAGTTATGGGTTAAGTAATGGGACAGATTGGGTTCTATAGCCTTGGTCGGCAACCAGTCTACCGCAGAAAGTAATGGCAACTTACAATCTTCCGCCCGGTCAGTCATGTCTCGAAAGAGACATGATCGCCCAAGCGTGTATCACGTATGGCACTTAACTGACTGACTATAAGCATGACAAATACTCTTGACGATTAAATTCATCTCATAATCAAGAAGGCTAGAAATACTTTTGAAAAACTGAATAGACGCCTGGTAGTTGCCTTCATTGTTATATGCATGTGAAACCTATATCACTCACCGGAAATACGAGAAGGTTGGCGCGATTTCACTAACAGTGTCTCCACCGGCTATTGTATATCCACTGTTAAATGTACGTGAGTGATTTTGACCAGTGATACAGTCATTTTACCAGTATTGAATCTCAGGTACTTTAGCGTCTGCTGCGATTGAATGGTCATGTGGCCAGGATGATAAAATAATGACAGAGATGTTGGAAGTATATTTTTTAATCAAATTCATTCAGTTCGAAAAACGTCAATCCTTTGGTTGTGGTACCTGATAAAGATTTTTAATAGCTTTTTCCACATTCTTTTTTTCTCACACAGGTCTGTCTCCTACTTCGGTTACATGATGCCTGCTATGAGTGGTGCGGTTCGTAGGTGGAAAGTGCTTTCCACTTTGTCTTGTTAGTGTGTTAATGTGAGTGTATGTGCAAGAATATAAGAGATGAATGATGATGATGATTATAAAAATAGGCAAATAGCGGTAAGGAAGATAAGATCTGTGACTGTAATAATAATAATAATAATAATAATCCTGTAAATCTGCAGGAAAATGGCAGATACCGCAGCGCAGCTTGGATAGATTATGGTAAAGTCTTTGATAGCGTATCACACACTTAGGCTCTTAAGGCTTTGAAAATGTACAATGTCTCCTCGGTGATAGTAAATTTCCTTAAATATAGCATGGGACTCTAGAAAACCACATTACAAGTAAATCTCACCAAAGGCACTACCACTTTTATTCGCCTGAATATCCGATGAGAAATCTTTCAAGAAGACTCCCTGTCGCCCCTTCCGTTCTGTTTGTTCTTAATTCCATTTTCACCTGACCTAAACATTAATAACATATGGATGCAAAGTAAACAAGAAAGAGAAGGAGGAAAAAACAAAAAACTCCGAACAACAACCCGCAACTCAAGGTGTTAATCGTACCTAGTAGTGAATGGCTACTGCGTTCTGAGATCGCAAATGAACTCCTACAGGCTTCGGAACCCTATTTGTAAAAGACCGTTACCCAACGTGCCGGGCAATTTTGGGTGGACTTTTGGACCCGTGCATCACACGTGGAATAATATGAAAATTACAAATAGAAAAAAAATGTTCAGTATGGCTCTTCCAGTGGAGAAATAGGGAACCCGTCCTTCAAGAGAGAACCTACCTGAGGTTGAAATATCTGCCATAGGAACAAACTCCTACAGAAAGAATGAATCTTCAGGATAATCGTAATGATGGCCCTGCAAATTCTCTAGCTAGATCCATAACCGTACATTTAAAGAAAGAAAAAATAAAATGGTCTCGTGAGGAATGCAAAGTCGTTATAACTGCATTTTATGAAGCGTTACTCAAACCTCAGAAAAACATCACTCGCCAAACATATAACATTTGGCTAGAAAAGGTTGGATAAACAATTAGAAAGTACATTGACAAAAATAAACTAGCCAATGTAAGAAGGCACATCAAGCGAAATAACCGATTGACAGAGGATGAAATTAAAGAAATAAAAAGAATTGCAAGCAGAACAGACGAATTAACAAACATAAGAGAATTGGAATCGGAAAAAATAGTAGTAACATCACACAAGCCACAAGTCATAATGAAGAAACCGAGATGTACACAGATCACTGTGAAGATAATGCTGAAAGTTTATAAATGTTGTAAAGGTGTGATCTGAGTCGGTCAGAAGACGGCAATAAAACGAGTTTAAAACATATTGAACAGAAATATTTTACGGAAAACAAGAATAGTATAGTATACAAGAAGCCAAGGAAGAAATCAAGAGCCATATAAGTCAGATACAAAATATTGCAATGGAGGAACGAGAACAACTTCCAAAATTACGACCAACAAAGCATAACCTCTACATTAAGCTCTACAGTGCAGCACTCAAATTAATTCTGGATGAAGAAGACACTTATATAAATCTCAATGAAGCAATATATGCATCAGCAATAGCAGCAACAAAAAATTGAATATCAAAATAAAAACAAGGCAGTCACAAAGAAGATCCGCCTTGGGAAAAAATTTTAACAAGAAATCGAACAACTTAGAAGTGAATTATCAGCACTCGATGAACTGGCAAGAGTAATAAATATAAGAACAAGAAAGGACAGAAGAATCGAAAGAAAACACAACATTAGGAATGAAAATAAAGTTCTATCAACAAAAGAAAAAATAATGCAAACTATACAACTGAAGGCTCAAAGAATAAGACGCTATGAAAAAAGATCAAGATTCTACAGACAAGACAAAATCTTTCAAACCGATGCAAAAAATGTTACAAGGGAATAGGTAAACAAAGAATTGAAGTGACCCCCACAGTTGAAGTGGTTATACGGTTCTGGGAAAAATATGGGCTTGCCCTAAAGAACATAACAAAGAAGCAGATTGGATTGCACAAAAGATAGAACGAATGAAAAATAAACCAGAACAGATATAGGCTGGAATCACAGAAGAGGATGTTAAATGTGCACTGAAAAAAGCACACAACTGGAATTCTCCAGGAATAGAAAACATTTCTAACTTTTGGCTATATTATTTAAATACAGCGCACAAAAACTAGCTAAAGAGCTTTAAGAAAATAAAATAAAAATTTCTGCAAAGGCATTACCTTTCTTCTACCCCAAAATAGTGGCACAAATATCCCGAAAACTACAGACCAATTACATGTCTTCACACAACATACAAACTATTGACATCTATTTTAACAAAACATACATATTTCTTATTAGAAAGAAAAAACATACTACACCATGAACAAAATGGTGCAAACGTGGATGTTACAGATGTAAAGAACAATTACTTATTAATAGGATGATCTTGGAAAACTGCTTCAATGCAAAGAAAAATCTTAGTACTGCTTTGATAAGTTATAGTAAGGTATTCGATAATATACCACATTCATGGATTTTAAAATCTTTAAATATGTACAAGGTATCACTCGTTGTCATTAAGTTCAACAATGTATATCGATATGGAAAACAACACTTTACCTCAATCATATAAATGGAACTCGTACGTCTGGTGGAATAACCATCATCAGAGGAATATTTCAATATGACTCTTTGTTTTCCTTACTATTTTGCATATCACTAATAGCATTAATCAGCCAACTTACAATACAGAATGTGGTTATAAAATAGCTTAAAAGAAAATAAGCCATCTATTTTACATGGATGACTTTTTTTGCAAACTGTAAAATGCTTTGGGGAAGACACTGGAATGAAATTCAGTTTGGATAAATGTGCTAAAGCCACAATTTTACGAGGATCGCTACAATAAACATCATCTATTAGCTTAGAACCTACTGTAACAATTGAAGATTTAGAGCAAGAAGAAGCTTATAAGTACCTAGGTTAAATTAGAGTGAAAGAATTCACCATAAGAAAATGAAATAAATAGTGAGTAAAAAGAACTATAGAAGGATATGACTGATATTAAAGACTGAATTGAATTCTCAGAACAGAATTATGGCTATTAATAACCTTGCGATCCCAGTGGTCCATTATAGTTTCAACATCTTGAACTGGACTCTAAATGACATCAGATGAATGAATTCTAAGACAAGAAATCTTCTTTCTAAGCATAAGATGCATCATCCAAAGGCTGATGTAGACCGTCTATACATACCCCGTAAAGAAGGTGGAAGAGGTCTTATTCAGCTAGAATTGTCATACAAGACAACAACTATTGGCTTAATAGCATAGATGAAAACAACAAAGGACTGGATGATGCATTTAGTCAAACAACATGAAAACAGAAAGAAAAATATTCAATAATGAAAGAAGTCAGTAAATACAAACAAGATTTACATTTAATAGATTCTGTAGAAAAACAAAACAGAAGTTAAGAACCAAATATTGCGCCAAAAATATGAAAAAGAAACCCAAGGATAAAGCCCGTGAACAGATCAAACAGTGCTGGCAAGACAAACCTCTTCATGGCCAATATCCAGAACGTACTAATTAACCCAGTGTTGATGAAGTTAATTCTCATCGATGGTAACAAGCATCTGGATAAAAGTCTGAAACTGAAGTCTTTTCATTCGTAACTTTCAGGTAAATATCATGCATAATAATGTGGATCTAAAGTGCAGGTTATTTCACAAATACCAAGAAACAATAGACCATCTAATCTCAAAATGTTCTGTACTTGCTTCAAATGAATATAAAATTGTCACGATAAAGTGGGGCAATATTTACACTGGACAATGTGAAAACACTTTGGAAAATATGTAAACAAACACTGGTGTGAACATCACCCAGCACCGGTTACAAAAATAGAAGATATCTGCACAGACAGAAAAATTGAAGCAAATAGGCTGGACATTATTGTCAAAAACAAAAAAGAAAAAACTTGCCTACTAATTGATATGGCTTGTCTAACGGATTGTAACATGGCAACCAAGAAATTTGAAAAACTATCAAAATATAAAGACCTGGAAATTGAAATAGAAAAAAATGTGGAAATTGAACACAAGAATAGTACCAGTGATTGTAGGTATTCTTGGAATGATAAAAAATGGAACAAAAGAACACATTGAAAAAATCCCTGGAAACCCCAGCTTAAGAGATATACAAAAATTGTCTTGTTAAGTACAACCCACTAAGAAGAACTTTGTCTATGTAATGTTAGGGGAGATAGAAAAAAAAACATTAAATGTAGCCATAACAACGCACCACGACCTGCCTTAGGTATTTCCGCAGACTTGGTAGGTAGTGTGACCATAGCAGAAATAAAATTACGACGAAAATGACATAAAAAAAATAATAATAGAAAAGAGAAAATCAAAAAATCATCGATAAAAGAAATTTTTTTATTTAGTTACCCATTTATAGCTTGTTTCATGATTCAAAATTTTTTAGAATGGACACTGTTTTTAACTGTTAGTCTTGTTAGGTTTTTCAATGAGAATGCGTCAACATACAGACTACTTGATATAAACAATTTCTTTAATTTTTGTATTAAACTATACCCGTTTGCAAAACGGGAGTAGAAGTAAATAGTAAAAAAGAATAATGATAATGTATACGCTAAAAAGTCTGCCTTCTTCTACCGAGCACCCATAGCCCAGAGGTAGAATCGCCGACTGATGCCAATTCGGTCGGGTTTCAATCCTGGGTAAAAAAGCAATCGGAGTCTAACCGTACTGATGAGCTGCGAAACAGATCTGTCTGCAGATGACTATATACATATACATACATATATATATATATATATATATATATTGATTGTTTAACTACTTAGTTTCTGGTCATAATAAGATTAGATCAGTGCACATTTGTATTAAAAAGTGTTCAATACAATTATATTGTAGAACTTTTTAATATTTTCCATTGTAAACGAGTTACTATTAGCGTAATCACTCGTTTACAAATGGAATATATATATATATATATGATAAAAGTATAGGTAGTATGCTATACTAATGGGTAAAAGTGCCTATTTTAAAGGTAAAGATATATAAATATAAAAGTGGACACTGAGGTCAAGATTAAGTAGCGATAGTCATGCGTTCAACTATGAAACAGACTGGCGTAGCTTTGTGTTAACCCCAGTTTCCATTTCATATATATATAAACATAGTTGGTAGAAGGTTAATAGATAGATAGATAGATAGATAGATAGATAGATAGATAGATAGATAGATAGATATAATTTTGTTTATGCTCACTTAACATAAATGTCCTTGGAAAAAGTTTCTTGACAAATATATCTCGTCAATGGTATTCTACATAGTACAATATTGGTTTGATAGACAAGAGAGTGAGTGGTACTTGAGCAAACGACTCTCCTATAACTATCACCCAAACAGTAATAGATGTAAAAAGTTATTTAATTAATTATCAACTTTGGCAGGAAGTTAACATCATACATATGTACATTTTCATCATGGATTTTTTAAAAGGAGATATTAATTGTGCCTTTTCAAACAAACTCAAATTCTCAATTTTTATGGTTTAATGAAACTGGTTTTTTATTTATGGAATTCAGGTATAGCAGATTTATATCGCTTAAAAAATCTATCATTTTGATTTCATCTTAGCCTTTGAAAACAATGAATGAAAATAGATGAAGAAATGCAACAGATAAAATGAGAATAAAAAAAGACAGAAACCAAACAAAAATATAACCAAAATAATAAAATTACCAACCTATTAATGAGAACAATAGAGATAGAGGGAATGAGCCTGAAAGGGAGAGAGAGAAAGAGTGAGACAGACAGACAGACAGACAGATAGATAGATAGATAGATAGATAGATAGATAGATAAAGAAATCATTAAAAGTAGTCATAATAACATTAGTAACTATTTTGTTTAAATATTTTGTGTTTTCAAAAAATTGAGTAAAGACTGAACTCAAGGTTTCTGGTTAAAGATGGGGGAAGAAAGAAAATAACGAATGAATGATAGATTGAACAAAAAAGGAAACAAAAAGAGAACGAATGAAAAGAGAAAGAAATCAAGTGAAAACTGAAAAAAGGAAAAGTTTAAAGAATAACTAACTTATAAACGTTCAAATGATAAAAGAAGATCTAACCTAAAAATAGAATAAAACATAAAGATGATTTTAGTAAACAGAAAATTAAACAAAAATGAGATCTTCTGAAATAAAATAAACAAAAAAAACTATCACGAAATTTTACCAAATAAATTCACCGCTACAATGCACATGCGCAGTACGAAAAAAAAAATCGTAAAGCAGCTGAACATTGTAAAGCATTACAAGGAGAGAAGAGTTAATAAGAGGACTGGTTATTTCCGTTCAGCTTGAATAAAAGCATTTTAGAGACAACACAATTTCCCTGATCCAATCAAACTAATTTCAAAACGCGTTCCCTCAGAAAAACAAAACAAAACAAAACAAAAGCGTTGCTATTCACATTGTAGGTATTTAGGATTCTACATGAAAAGAGAGGTTTGAAAAATTCTGCAATTAATTTTTCTCTTAATACTTGTGGTTGAGTATCAAATCAGTTTCGTGTTGTAAAAAGCAATTTTAACGAGCTATTTTAAGGATTTTGCGTAACATCTTCATAGTTAAATTGGGGATGACGTCAATGGTTTTCAGGATGTCATTTTCCATACATATGTGTGAAAATCAGTCGAAACGTTACGAAGCTGATTTTTTTTTTAAGTTTCAGTCTTAAAAATGAATATTCTCCCGCACAGATGGTCATCACCATGCACATGAACACAATTTCAATTTTGGGAAGCAGATTTCAAATTGTCCAATATTATTTTCCGTACAATTCAGGGAGAGTCAAGAAACATGTAGTGCTTAAAATGCTTACATTCATATTCATTTGTTACCATGACCAAGGTGTTTGTGACAAGTATTAGCCAGATGTTCACACTTTTTGTTTAGCTAATCAGAACCAATCGTTTTCAATTCATTGAAGAAGGAAAATAGATTTCTAATCAGTGAATAAACCTCTGCATATTTTATCACTACAGAGGTTAGAGTGTCCAAAACAGGAAAGAATGCTTCCATTTTGAACTTTTTATTTTGTCCTATATTTTTATTGTCTTTTCCTGACATTCAACCTCCAAATGAGACTAAAAGAAGTGGAGCAATGTGCTTCCCTAGCGTTAAAGGAATTAACATTTTTTCAGTCTGTCATACAGTGCATTTTCATAGTAATATGATTATTTAACAATAAGAAAGAAACAGTAGGATGTGGACTAGATATAACTCTGTTGCTTTTATGTTTCCATTTGTCACATAACAGAGAAAATGCTTCTATTAAAATTCAGATATTTACATCACATGGCAATAAACGTATCTGTTATACATAACTCTATTTTTACTTGATTGCTGTATAATTTAAATATGTGAAGAGTGGACACTGTAGCACATGTGTGAGTGATGTGATAGCAGATCGAAGTGATAAATCGGAGATCCAAATTCGAATTCCAGTCGAGTCCGTTAAATTCTCTTACGTGCAAATAACCTGGGAAAATTTATGAATTCATCTCCTTCATCCAGGATTAAATAGTAGAGCTTGTATCTAGAAGATCATTGTTATTTTTAAAAAATTGTTCATACAATATTCACTCCCCAAAATTATTCTTATAATGAAAAATATATTTCGGCTTTAAATAACCCCTAAAGAGTTGATGAACCGTAAAAAAACAAATTAATCTGTGGAGATTTATAGTTTCCACAGATTGATTTGGTTTTTTACAAGGTTGTCTATAGTCAGTTTGTTTGACTACATACTTGAGCATTCATCACTACGATATATGACAGCAATTACAGTTGACAAATCTTCTTTTCTTGAATAAAATGCGTAAGCAAAAATAAGCAAAAATTAGTCCTGTAGAGGGGCTAAGAAGTCCCTCGAACAAATAATAAAAAGAAAAATGCACTAAAAATAAAGTAAAATAAACGTTTGTTTATTTTCGTAAAAAAAATAAAAGAATTATTTTTTTTGTAAAAAATATGAAATTGTCCGTACAGCTGTAAAAAAAAAAGAAAGAAAGAAACTGGGAATGTGAGAGGGAAAGGTAGGACGATGTGTAGCGAGCGAGATGAGAGAAAGAGAGGGTGAAAGAATGTTCACTGATACGTGATTCTGCCTGTTGTGTGAACTGCTGGATTCTCTCTGTGTGTATGCTCGAAGCTGTCCGTGTGCCCTTTGATGTCAGCTTGTCGCTGGTCCTCCTCTGACTGTTGAGAGTTTCTACCTTCCTTATATCTGGGTTTTGTTCTTTTGGCAAGGTATACAAGTTTTAGTCAAATTGCGAATGTCCGTGTTCATATTGGGCCAAACAAAGCGTTCTGCTATTAATTTTACAGTGGCTCTTTTTCCTGGATGAGATAAATTGTGAAAATGTTGAAAAACTTGTCGTCAGATGCTCGGTGGTATATATGGACGCGGATGTGCTTGTGATACATCACAATAAAATTTTGTTGTACCAAATGGTATGGGCATTTCTTTTAGTTGTAAGGATGTTTTTTGTTGTACAACCGGAAGTGTTTCATCTGTTTTCTGCTCTTGTGCGATTAATTCCATACTTAAAGTACTGGAATTTAAAGAGGCTATTGTAGACCGAGATAATGCGTCTGCTATAATGTTCTCTTGTCCCTTAATATATAGGATGTCTGTAGAGAACTGGGCGATATAATCGAGATGTCTGATTTCTCGTGGATCATATTTATCTACATGTGTATGTAGTGCATATGTTAATGGTTTGTGATCTGTGTAAATGCAAAAATTCCTTCCTTCCAGCAAGTGTTTAAAATGCTTAATCGCAAGGTAAATTGCTAGAAGCTCCCTTGAAAAGGTGCTGTATTTAATCTGTGTCTTGCTTAGCTTAGCAGAAAAAATGATATAGGAGTCATTGTGTTGTTAGCAAGTTGGTGTATGACTGCTCATACAGCTATTTCAGATGCATCTGTTGTAAGCGTGAGTTTTGTGTCCTCACTGTCCGTTACGTAGTTTAGTTTTGTAAAGTTGGCCAAAGCAGTTTTAGCTTGTTTGAATGCTTCTAAGCTAGGCCCTTCTAACTTTAACTGTTGGTTCTTTGTTTTGTTTTGTAACAAATCTGTTAACGGTGCAAGTAATGTAGAACAGTTAGGTAAAAATCGTCTGTAGTAGTTAATTACGTCTATGAATCTGCGTACTTGTCTGACTGATGTTGGTTGTGGGAAATTTGAAATTGCACTTACTTTCTCGGGTAGTGGAGATATTCCGTCCTTGTCAATTAAGTGTCCGAGGAAATTAACCTTTGGTTGGCTGAAAATGCATTTCTCTGTATTTATTTTCAGACCGTAATGTGATAATCTTTCAAAGGTTTGCTCTAAGTGCTGTCTGTGCTCAACGAGGTTTCTGGTGGCGATTAAAACGTCATCCACATATGCAAATATAAATGGCAGACCTGTAAAAACTTCGTCTATTAACATTTGGAAGGTTTGACAGGCCTTTCTAATCCCAAAAGGCATCCTCACGAACTCGTAAAGGCCAAATGGTGTGGTCAGTGCAGTTTTATGAATGTCTTCTTTTGCCACTGGAACTTGGTAGTACGCCTTTACGAGATCCAATTTGGAAAATATGGTGGCGCCTTGCAGACCGATGGCGAAATCGTGAATATATGTGGAATAGAGTATCTATCCGGGACCGTTTTAGCATTTAATATTCTAAAATCGCCACAAGGACGCCATGTTGTAGCATCAGACTTTTGCACCATGTGTAGCGGTGAAGACCAATCACTTTTCGAGGGTCGGATGATCCCTTGCTGTAATAAATGTTGAAACTCGTTTTTCGCAATCTTATATTTGTCCGGTTTCAATTGTCTGGGGAAGGCATAGACAGATTGTCCAGTTGTCTTGATGTAGTGCTTGGCATTATGTTTTATGGTGTTTGTGTTTTTAAATGGCTGGGAGAGTTGTGGATATTATTTTAGTAGCTGACGGATGTACTGGTCCTCGGATAAGGCAGAGCTGATTCCAGTAGACTGGTATTTCGAGGTGATTCCTCTTACTGAAATCTTGGTTTGATTATCCACAAGTGTGCGATTAGTCATGTCGACTGACAGGTTGAATCTGGCTAAAAGATCTGCCCCAATATAAGCGTTGTTACACTGGCTATGGTGAAATTCCAGAAAAAATTCCGTCGCATGCCGAGATTGATATTAAGTGATTTCTCTCCGTAAGTTGGTATTTTGGTACCGTTAGCTGCTTGGAGATGATAAGACTGTGGCATAGGCTCCTGATTTTGTGTTGGTGTATCACGCTTATTTCAGCTCCGGTGTCTATTAAAAAGTTATATCCATGAATTTTGTCACGGATATAAAACAAACGATCTTTTGTTAAAAATCCAACAACAGCCGTCGTCTCTACTGGCTGGATGAAAGAAAGAGAGGGTGAAAGAATGTTCACTGAAACGTGATTCTGCCTGTTGTGTGAACTGCTGGATTCTCTCTGTGTGTATGCTCGAAGCTGTCCGTGTTCCCTTTGATGTCAGCTTGTCGCTGGTCCTCCTCTGACTGTTGAGAGTTTCTACCTTCCTTATATCTGAATGGTGAGGCTCCGGGGAGATTAAGAAATGGGTTTCTTATGTCGAGCCCTGATTGGTCAATAAATCATATTTTTGACCACGTGGTGTGCTTTCCACTACGTCCGAACTTTTGGGTGCGCCGTCCTTGTTTTTGACCCCATAGGGTATGGTAAGGGGTGAATTCCCGTGCAATTGTATTTTTTTTAGATACACGTGTGTGAATTAATTTTTATTGCGTGTGTGTGTGTGAAAAATAAAATAAGAAACAGCACAGTCCTCACCGAATCTTGTATCTCGGGAATAGTTTCTAAGACGTATTGCAGGTTGGTATGAATTATCAGTTTTATGACTCCCGAATTATCTGTCCTTAAACAATATTTTACAGACACATGTGAGTCAGGGTAAACAGGTAAATGAGCAACAGTTTCATTTAATAATTCAATATTATAGAAGATGGCGAAAGGAAAAGAAAGAACAAGTCATTGAGAGCAACACACTGTGTCTCCTTCGCCTCACCCTCTCAAATGACTTCAAATGGAATGACTACATTGAATCCATAGCTGTAGCTACTGCTAGAAGGTTGGGCAAGAATGTTTTTCATGTGAGAATTCATTTTGTACATTTATAAATCTACCATTCGTCCGTGCATTAAATACTGTTGTCATATCTGGTCGGATGCTCTTGCTATTCATCTTAAGGTTCTCAACAAAATCCAAAGGAGGATCTGCAATATAATCGTTCTCGACTTAGCAGCTCACCTTCAGTCACTTTCTCACCGACGTGATGTGGCTTCCCTCTGTCTTTTCTACAAGTATTTTCATGGAAAATGCTCTGACGAGCTTTTTTTCTCTTGGTACCTCGACCACATGAATTTAAGCATGCTACTAGATTAGCATCAAGGTTCCACCCGTTTACTGTCGAAATAGTTAAATATAACCGCCTCTCTCTTCCAATACAACAGCTTCTTTTCTCGTAGCTACAATCTCGAAAAGTTTAAATGCAACGTTAATTACCATCTTCTATCTCCTTGATTTCCAGTCAGTTCTTATATTTCTTCGATATCCCCTGTACTTTGTTTCTTCTCTCACTGTAGCCCCTGCGCACCAGTGGCGGTCCTGCCTTGCTTGGGGTGAAATGATTATATACATGAACAAAAAACAAATAATCCTAAAATATAAAACATGTTTACAAAAATTATTAATATTTTGTTGGCATAGTTATACAGGAAGAAAAGAACTACATCGTTAGAAGTTTGTAGGGGCCTCGGTTATGCTTGGTATTATGGCCTTGTGCCAAACACGTCCGAAGTCTCCACAATTTAAATTTCAGAAGGTTCAAATGTGAAAGGATAAAATATTTCGTGTGCATATTAAAGCAAAGCTTTATTTACAGAATGGCAAAAGTGTAAGAAGGAAAGTATAAGTGAAATTTTGTTAACTGAACACTGTAATAAATTTGCGAAAAGAAAAATGTTCATTGATAAAATGCATGCGGTTAGGTAGTTAAAATATTTCGTAGTAGTAATGTAGGTATTTGAAATGTCCGCAGAAGTTTAGAGTTCTTGGTTTTGTAGCAGTGGATTGTAAAGGCTTTGTTCCTTCCTCTTTTTAGTAGGTCGCGACAGGTTGACAGAAAGATAAGGCAAAACAAATAAAGGAGTGGAACTTAACATGTGCATTTGGTTGTTGCTGTTCTGCTTGGCGGCGTGGTGTGAAAATGAAGAAAAGAACGTTGAAAGAAGAGGTCGAATGAAACTGTGGCGTGACCTACGTCCGAGTTGACGTGGAGTAAAAAAGAAGAAAAGACCGCTAACCGCTCCTATGTCGACTGCCTTTTGATGTGAAGTGACGTGGTTTAAATAGTGAAACTTCTCATGATGCAGGCTCCGTCGGTCTTTTCACATCTATATAAATATATAAATCATATATAAATTTTCTGTTTTTAATCCAATCAGCACCCAGAATTAGCTTTTCACACTGACTTGTGAATTTTTCTTAGTTGGGTTTTTCCAAAGTCGTTTGAATCACTTTTTGCGGGTGTGCAATTTTACTTTGGGATCCGATTTTGCGGGTGTGCAATTTATTTTGTGTGTTTTAGTTGGTTGATGGATTATATAGGATTTGCATCCTATAAGTTTAAACATTCATAGACAATCATCAGTTGAACTTTCTGTAGAGATAAAATCGCGCTAAATATATTTTTAGCATTTTGTCGCTCGCGTTGGCATAAATGAAAGTGTGGCTTTCAAGAATCGCGCTGACTGTTGTTTTAATCTTACATATATATTTAAGCTTCTTTCTTGAGGAGAATTTTATGACACCGAGTCATTATAAAATGATTGATGAGTATTCATTAATTTGCTGCTATTTTTGTTGCTAGCTTAGTTTAGTATAAAATCAAAAGTATGAAGAACCCAATGAGGATCGAACTTATTTTCATTAGTAATGGTCAACCAGACTAGCTCGTTAACCAATGCTTCACGCTGAGGCGCCCGGCTGGCGTTTTTGCTAATTAGCAGAAAAAATTAATTAGGTTTGCACACAAATTCTTGAAAATTGTCTTAGAACAAAAATAAAATAGAACACACCTGTTAAACATCTGTTTTCCTGTCTCTCTTTACATATTATGTGCTTACATATCTATGTATTATTTGTGCGAGTGCGCCTATATTTGTCCGCATTTAAAATGTATTGTGGCTAGCGTGAGAGTTAGCATAGCATATCAATAATTTAATAAAAACTGATTGTTTTGTATTTAACTAAGCTAGAACTAATTAAATATAAATCTTCAATACTTTATTATTTAGAAGCATCTCGCATCAATCTACTCAATGTTTGTATTCTGTTCTAGTATTGCTAAGATAACGATCGTCTTGTACACTCCAGTCCAAAATGAAACTTTTTTTGTCCCTTCAATCAGTGACTGATCTGTTTCTCTCAAAGCAAGTAAAAAGCAGACCTTTTGAAAATGATCAGTAGAGAGACTGTAGATCGAAAATTGAATTACTTGCTTCAACAGCAGTTCCAACAGAGATTTTTATCCGAAATCCAAACGAACACACAAAATACTCAAAGCGATGATGTTTTGGACAATTGGCGCATGCGTACTGATGAAGTATGGTTTGTATTTTGGAATATGTTTAGATCTTTTGTCGAGTGTTCGCAGAAGTTTTCTACATTTGCATTTATTTTTCCATTGCTTTTATGCACAAAACACATTTGAAATGTTTAGAATCAATAAACGCTACACATGGAGATAATAATCGTTATTAAATTAGAAAAAAAAATTGAAAGGAAGGTGAAATTGTGAAAATTTAATAGAAATGGATGTGTTGATAGAAGTGAGAGGAAAGTGGAGAGTAATAAAAGTTACGAGGGAGAGTGATAATAGAAAGTGTATAGAGAATGCAGTGAGAAAGAAAAATTCAAAAAAAGAAGGTGTTTAAAAATTAGGAAAAAGACGAAGCCGCTAAAGAAATAAAATATAAAGAAGACAGAGGGAAAGGTGAAGTAAAATAATAAAACTGAGGAAAGCACTAAAAATATGCAGGGTGCAATGGATAAATTGTCGCCATTTAATTTTTTTTTCATTTCGCTCAAGCGCATTGTTTTTTTTATTTTGTCGATTGCACAGTATAGTAGGGTCAGTTGAGCACTGCCTGTGAGAAAAAGAGCACCATGACTCAATTCAGTCTGCAACAATTTTGAAAATTTCATGCTGTACTGCTTGACATTAGTGCATAAAGCACAAATACGAACATTTTGGAGTGTTTGGGTGTCAATCTGATGATAATGTAGAGGATTCAGAAAGAGTTGTATGACATATCAAATCAACACCATGGTGTTTAGAGTGATCACTAGTGATGGTGATGTTTTTCCTCCATTTGTCATCTCACAGGACTTCAGACTCAACATATCTAGTGTCTTGAGAAGGTACTGCTGCTGTAAGACCCTATGTCTGACAACAAGGCTTTTCACCATGTCGCACAAGCAGGAGAGCTCAGTCATGGCTATCAGACAATTTCTGCGACCACATCACCCCTTACATCTGGCATGATCGCCAATGCGTGTAGGGGAAGGGCCTTGTCGCGGCTCCAAACAGCCGCTTCCAAAAAGATACGACCATAACAGCAGCTATTAGCCGCCTCCTGACGCCAAAACGACCATAGCAACAGCAGCAGCTAGTAGCCTTTCTCTGACCTTGACCAACAAATGACGGACCCTTAAAGCCCGCCGTAAAGAACATTCAAGAGAATTTAACTACACGTGCGACACAGATCAATTCAGCAAATACGCCCTAGCCTAAAACTATCGAAATACACATGGAATTAGGCTGCGCTCTCCAAAACCCCAAACGACGTGAGGAGCAATTAATATTTAGCGCTTTTCTACTCCTACCGATCTGGGAGCAGTGACCGAACACCTCTTCGCTTATCACCAGCCTCGCTGCGCCCAGAAATTTCGGGGAGTTGTCTTAGCATAACACCCGAGGCTTTGATCCTGCCTCCCGGCGGTAGATCAGCCATCGAGGCCATCACACCAGCTTCTGGTCCTGATCCTGCTTCGGCAGTCGAATCGGCCACTCGGAGTCGCAGCCGCGACCACCCTACTTTGACTCGGCCCTGTTTAGGGATTCCATTGTTACCCTTCAGTACGGTCTTGCATCCGCGCAGTCCTCGACTCGGCCCTGTTTAGGGATTCCGATAACATAAAACAGACACTCATCAATAATAATTTTCCCAAAAATCAGATCTTCCACAGTGAACTAAAAAACATAAAACAGACACTCATCAATAATAATTTTCCCAACTACATAGTTGATGAACAAATACGTTATTTTCTTAAAAAGCTTAACATGGAAAAAATAACACATGATACTAACCCAACCAATCCTAAACATATCACTCTCTTATACCGTAGCCAGATGCACTCCAACTACCAACTAGATGAAAACATCCTAAAAAAACTCATAAATACAAATATTTCTCCGACAGACTCTAATTAAGTTTATTATATATTACACTAAATCCACTACATCTAATTCATTCGTCCGCAACGACTCTTCCCCCACCGTTAGTGATTTGCAAAAAACCAATGTAGTATATAAATTCATATGTCCATTTAGAGAATGTATCTCTAACAACCTCAATAATATCTACATTGGCCACACCACAAATTCGCTCTCACGGCGTCTGACGTTGCACTTGAATGAAAATTCAAATATATTCCATCATTTAGAACAACACGGTTATCAACGCACACTTCTGAGAAAAACGCTTGTTGATAACACGTACATACTTAAACAAGAAAATAACAAACAGAAACTAAAAATCCTCGAAGCAATCTACATAAAACAATTTAAACCTGGTTTGAATACAATCAATTTTGATATTTCCAAAAACGTACTCAAATGTCTGTAATCAGACCAGGGACCACAACACCACTATTTTGTCACTGTCTTCGGCCATCCGCCACGGTAGGGATGGACTTATATTTTCAATTCAATTCTCTTTATTGTTAATAACTTAAATGTTCTATGTTTACTGTGTGTTAATATTTACTCTTTGATAATGGCTTATGTGAGCCGAAAGCTTAGACCCGATAAAAAAATCAACAATTATTGTGATTTTTTGTTGTCTTTCAACGACATCACCATCAAGTATATCAGACGGTATGAACGGATCCTACACAAAATCAATAGACAAAACTTGTCTATATTATTCAATGAAACCTGCATTAATATATATATATATATATATATATATATATATATATATATATATATATATATATAGTAGATAAATAACCTAGAAAGCCAGCGAACCTACCAAGGTTTCACCAAGTTCGATCTTCAGGGAAAGCCAACTTTCCCTGAAGATCCAGTTTGGTGAAACCTTAGTAGATTCGTTGTCTCACTAAGTTAGTTATTTACTTTGTTTGCTCTATTTGCGTATTGAGCGCTTTTTGTTTTAGGTTACTCGTCTTGGGTTTTTTTCTTTGGGCTGCGTACTTTGACTGATGTTCAAGTGCTTAGATCGTTTTTTTTATCACCATTTTTTCCTTCCACGTATGTGCTTGGAGGGTTTTTCGAAATGAGTATAATGACAAGTATACATTTATATATTGAGTTTGTACTTAGAAAAGCTGTTTTATGCAGTTATTATTTGTTACAAAGTAATCTATTTGATAATGAGTGCCAGAATGCATAGTTCTTTTAACATATTACGCTCCTGACAAAAGTGCATAAAACTGAGTAAAGACAGGAAAATCCAATTTATATAAAATCTCTGCATCTAGTTAAACTCTGTTGCAGAAGTAGAGATACTCTTGATTTTTGTGATCTGTTCAATTTTTCACAAGTTTACAGAAATTGTGAGTAAACGGAATCAACAAAAAATGTTGGGTTAAGTCACTGCTTTTCTTGTGAATACTGATAAATAAATACAATAAATAAATGGATAAACAAAAGTAAACATTAATCTACATATCCTTCCGTATATTTGCTTCCCTGATAGCTACAATCTGTAAGGGTTTAAATGCAATGTCAATTGCCATCTCTTATCTTCTTGACTCTCATCCTTTTTTTGACACCTTTGCATCTTGTTATTCTCCCTTTCCACTTTACTCAAACGCAGCTCTCTTCACACCAGTGTTTCGATCCTTCTCTTACACATTCTCTGACACTTCCTGTGACCTGTTTCTTTTTCTCTTTACTCTCCTCTTATGTAACCCCCTATTCATCAGTGGCAGTACTGCCTTGCTTCGGGCGAAAGGATTATAAAAAAAAAATATCTGCGTAGAATTACAATGTCACATTTTCTTAGTTTTTCCAAAGATTTAGCCCCTTTTCCGAAAATCTTCTCCCAATAGTAAAAAAAAAAAAAAAAAAAATGCAATAAAATTATGATTTTATTTAATTAGATAAACATTTAGTTGCTTTAAGAAATAATATATATTAAGGACATTATAGTCTGAAGAAAAGCTTTTTTGATTAATAATGAAATTTTAAAAGAATCGTTTTCATTTTTTTTAATTATAATAATTCATAAAGTTTCAAAAATATTTTAAAATACTTCAAAGACTTGTAGGCGTTAGGTTATTAAGTTATTAAATGAAAAATATATTTACTAATCGAAAATTGAAAAGTATAATACAAATCGTCAAACCATCGTATTTTTAAAATAATTTAAAACGTTCTTTTGTTTATGTGAAGATTTTTTGGGGGTCATTTTTATATGTGTACTAAAAGGTCATGTGTTTCCCGGTTTCTTCCCCTTATAGGAAAAAAACTTTGGACAATTTTTTAAAATTCTGATCATCACAGACACTTAGTTATCTCGTATTTGTCATCACATGTCAAATCATATGGGAAAGGTCAGAAAGATCAACACTTCGTGATTAAGAAATAATTTTATTCTAAATTTCATGCTATAAATAAATAATACTTGTATAAATCAGATTAATTTAACTTTAAATTGGCTAATTTTTCAAAAATAACGTGTAACAGATGTATATTTTTGCAA
Organism: Ascarosepion bandense; assembly: GCA_037127315.1. Classification (NCBI taxonomy): domain Eukaryota; kingdom Metazoa; phylum Mollusca; class Cephalopoda; order Sepiida; family Sepiidae; genus Ascarosepion; species Ascarosepion bandense. The sequence goes on along the minus strand of JBBBDQ010001763.1, from coordinate 3,142,196 downwards.
TGTTTTTCAAATCGAGAATTAATTTTTGTTTATGGCCGAAAAAATTGAAAGCATTTAAAAAATCTCAAAATTTTAGATTGCAATCAATATAATTAATATGTTTGAAATCCACCAGAGTATTTTGCTTCCTGGAAATAGGAAATGTAATCATTAAATCTAAAATAAAAGTTTCAAGAAAACTTTTTTGGTTTTAAAAATTCAATTTAAAAGTTAGTTCTCGAAAATGAGTAGAGGTACTACATGCGCATGTGTGTGTGTGTGTGTGTGTGTGTGTGTGTGTAGAATTTTGTGGTTATTACTCCTTCTCGTCGATATATATATATATATATATATATATTAGAAGTAGTACAAACAAATAGGTTCACTGTTTGTAGTAATTTACTTTTTGAAGAGTACCTGATACTTAGTAGAGCAACATTTTCAGTCATATTTTTCTTATAAGCATTTATAATAAAAACATCGTTGACTGCAACACTAGAGCTGTTGTGTTTCGGTAATAGTTTATTAGCACTTCATCAGGTTGTGAAACATTCTTCTTCTAAGAATCATTTTATATAGAAATTTAAAAACAACACAATTATTACCATATCCAGTCAATTAAGGGAAGGTAGTTGACCAATGGAAAGCAAGACAATGATGGATAGGGGGAATGAGTGAATAGGTAGGTGGGGGTGGAAAATTAAGATGTTGAAAGCCAGACCTTTTGGTGTCAGTATCTTTTAATCATTTCACTTGAAACAATGCACGGAAGGGTTTTACTGAATATCAGAGAATATGAGGAAAATACTATTAAAAAAAGAAAACAATATAAAAAAAGAATAAACAAGACAAAAGAATTCGATTGAGGCTGCATTTAAAATTTTAAAGATAAAAATTGACTGGAAAGCAGTAAGTCTCAATAAAGTTCCACAAGCAAGAAGTACGACAGAAGAAACTCTTAGCAAAGCAATTACGGTTACATTTAACCATTTCAACTCTAAAATGATGAGACCTTGCCGCCAACATACGACTGTGCTTAAATTCATAAAATCTAGGTTATAAAAAAGAAAGTTCATAACAAAATCACCATAAAATTATTTATAGAAAATGGTAGCCACATTATGACAGTAGAAAAGTAGCAGAAACTGAGATGCCAGGTCAGGACCAGTGACACTGCAGATTCTTCTTTGGATTTTATCCACATTCTTTAAAAATACAGCAGAAGCATCAGATCATAAACGGCAACAATATTCAAAGTAAGAACAAATTATAGACTTAAAAATATGTAAAATAGATTTTGGTGAAAAAATTGTCTAGCATGACACAGAGAACTAACATTCCTAGCAGCAGGACTAGCAACTGAAATTAACGTCAAAACCAACCAAATATACACATGTGGTAGAAAAGGCATGCACAATTATTGACAGAGATGCCAGCAGAGAAAGCTTATGACATATTAAAAGAAGCAATCTTACAGAGGAACGGTTGTTCCGTGCAATGAAAATTGCGCAAATTGTTTAACAATCTAGCTTTGGAAGCTAGCAAACCTTCCCAACACCTACGCAAAATGGGAATAGATAAGATATATTTTTTATTTTGTTCTCATCCAAAAGTAATTATGAATATAATCTTTCAAATGAAAAATAAACATATCAGCTATATTTCCATTTATTTTCACCTTTTTGAAATACAAAATATCAAAAAAAGCTACATTTCTCCTTGTTATATTCTAAGTCACATGAAAAATATCAAAATAATTGTATTTCATGTAATTTTTTTCTTTTTCAAATAAAAAATGGAAATAAAATATATTTCTTCTTTTCATCTGATATAAAAAAACAGAAGTTCTCCCAATTTTCATCTTTTTCTTATAACCATTACAATAAGATATATTTTTCTTTATTTTGTTCATATCCAAAACAAATTATCAAAATAATCTGTATTTCTTTTTATTGTTATCTTTTCCAAATGAAAAATATAAAAATAAGCTCTATTTCTCCTTATATTCTTGGTTTTCAAATGAGAAATATACAAAATGAACTATATTTCTCCTTAGTTTCTTTTTTTTGGAAATAAAAAATATCAAAATAATGCATATTTCTCTTTATTTCTTTCTTTTTCAAACAAAAAATATCAAAAAAAGCTACATTGCACCTTATTTTGTACTATTTTGAAGGTAAATAAAAAATTACAGTCAATTTTTTTATTTTCTTCTTTTTGAAATGAATAACAGCGAAGTAAGATATATTTTTATATAAATATTTTGTTTTTGATAAGCTATACTTTTCTGTGTTTTCTTCTTTTTTTAAGAGGAAAATAAGAAATCGAACTATTTTTCTCTTTATTTTCGTCTTTATCAAATGAAAAATTTAAAATAAGCTATATATCTCATTATTTCCTTCTTTTTTGAATGAAAATTATGACAATAAGCTATATTTCTCCTTAAATTGTTTTTAATAAAACATAACAATTGAAGCTATACATTTATTGTATTTTCATCTTTTAAAATACAAAATATAAAAAAAGCCATAATTTTTGTTATTTTTATCTTTTTTAAATAAAAAATATCAAAATAATCTATAATTCTGTTTACTTTCATAATGTTTCAAATGAAAAATAAGAAAAATAGCTATATTTCTACTTAGTTGTACTTTTTCACACAAAGAATATCAAAATAAGCTATATTTCTCCTTATATCATTTTTCCAAATGAAAATTTTGAAAGTAAGCTATATTTTTCATATTTCTTATTATTCTAAATGAAGAATATAAAAATGATCTATCTTTCACGTTATTTTTGTTTTTTGCAAATGAAAAATTTCAAAATAAGCTATGTTACATATTTTCTGTGTTTTCAAAAAAAATATCAAATTACATATATTTCTTCTTTTTTCTCATTTTTCAAATGAAAAATGCGATAATAAATATTATTCTGTATATTTTCATCTGTTGTGAATGAAAAATATCAAAATAAGTCCTATTTCTATTTATTTCCATCTTTTTCAAATGCAAAATATCAAAATAACCTACATTTTTTCTTATTTTCAACTTTTTCTAATGAAAATATTAAAATAAGCTATATTTCTACTTATTATTTTCCTTTTTTAAAGAAAATATTGTAAGAATCTTTATTGCTCTTTATTTTCTTCTTTTCCAAATAAAAAAATGTCAAAATTGATCTGTAATTTTCATGATTTTTATCTTTTTCAAAAGAAAAATATAAAAATAAATTACATTTTTTCCCATCTTTTCCAAATGTAAAATGTCAGAAAAAGTCATTTTTCTCTTATTTTTTCTTCTTCAAATGAACAATATTTAAAAAAGCTATAGTTCTACTTATTTTTATCTTATTCAAATGAAAAAATAAAAAAGGCTATAATTCTCATTATTTACATCTTTTGAATAAAAGCTATCATTATAAAAACATCTTCCTTTATCTAATTTTCTGCTTTTTCAAATTAAAACTATGAAATATGGTATATTTCTCCTTCTTCTAAACTTTTTTAAAAGAAAAATATAAAAAATTGCAACATTTCCCTTATTTTCATCTTTTTCTCATGAAAAACATAAAACTAAGATATATTTTTCCTTTTTTTTTATTAAACAATAACAACATAACTGATTTCTATTCATATGGGCAACCCTGCCTCTTTTTTTCTCGGGGTGATTCTTTTGCATTTTTCTGGTTCAACTCTCTAGGTTTCATCTTCACTTTTGGCACTGGGGGGCTTTCCTCTTCAACCCACACCATTTGGCCACATGCCCCCTACCTCCGCATCTTTCTTGCTTGTGATCAGGGGACAAATCCCACTGTGGGACATTCTGTTGCATGGTGGTCTTTATGCTGGTACTTCCAACACACCAGGCCATATCTACTCGACGGTGGGTTTATGAAAATCGTGTCTTTGGGACCATTCTTTTCCATTGGGGTCCTCTCCACATTCCTCTTTTTCTTCTTTCTTCCATTTATATGCTACAGGGGAACTCTTCCTATAATCCTTTCTATAATTTTTTTTCCACCCCTTATTCTTTCCTAGGTCCCTCTTTCCCTCTTGACCCAAGTCTTGTGTCCCACTATTTTTCATTTTCTTCCACACCACCTGGCTCTCTTTGACCCTATGCTACTGCCGCCGCCAAACCCATGGGACCCTCTTTTAGAACATTGTTTTGGATGCACTCATTCTGTGGCACTTCGATGTACAGGTCTGTCAGCTGGACCTGAATTACTGCATTCTCTCTGACCTCTGCAGGGAGGTCCATAGAGGCTAGTCTCTTTGTTTCTTTTCCCAGTTCTTCTACTCTCTCATCTTTTCCCTGCACTAGTTCCATGAGAGTTCTCATGGCCTCTTCATTAACGTATTCTTTCACTAATTGCTCCTTCAGCCTTTCCCATGTCAGATGAGGGTCTTTTTCTAGTAATTGGCCTATAAATTCCAACGGTTCCCCCGTCACAGTGTGGAATGCCACGCAGCTCGTAGATCAGCTGACTTTTGTCTACGGCAACTAACCAATTTCTTAATTCTTTTGCATCTCCCACAAATCTCGGCATCCTTGGTCCCCCCCACCCACAACAGGCTCCTCAGGTTGTCAGACGGTCTGCGTTCTCTATCATCTACCTCTGACCCTGCCATTCACTGTTCCTCCTCATGGCCAGATATTTAAACAATACAATTAGTGATTAATAAGAATTGAGAAGGAAATCTATATGGAAAAATGACAAGCAACAAGAATTTCAGGAAGAAACCAAAAAGTGTTCTACCTGGTACCTGCTCTGGGTTTATTTTTTGTCGAAATCTACATTTCTCTCACTCTCTTTGAGCTTTTTCGTTCGGTGGTTATTCAGGGTCGATCCTGATCAAAATGGCACCAGATGTAACATTCTCTTCAGGTCGCTAGTCGTGATGATGACCTCGACACATTAGCTGGTCTTCAAGACGTTTATTATAACGGCGCTCCCTCTTACCCAGGCTGTGGATTCTGATCAAAGTAAGGCACGCCGAAATCTTGCTAGCTGTGTCTTTACCACATCAAACTAGGCTGGACGTGTGCGTACATTTGGTTAACAAATAAAAAAAAAATATGGCACCAAAAAAAAAAAAAGTATTTCAATAATGCCTGAATAAGTTGTGGAAAGAGTCTTTATATATATATATATATATATATATATATATATATACTAAAAAAAAAATTAAAAAAATATAAGTGGAATAACTATATAGAATCCATAGCTAGATCCGCTGCTAAGAAAGTCGGTTCTCTGTGTAGTGACAAGAAGTTTTCCCGTCTGAAACAATCCTGCACATATACAAATCTACCATTTACCCATGCATTGAATATTGCTGCCATATCTGGTCGGGTGCTCCTGCTATCCACCTAGGTGTTCTTGACAAAATTCAACGGAGAATGTGTAATGTGATCGATCCTGACTTGGCAGCTACGATACAGTCACTTTCTCACTAATGCAGTGTGGCTTCCCTGTGTCTCTTCTACAAATACATTCATGGCTTCTGCTCTGATGAACTTAGCTCACCAGTACCCCCTATATATGATTTTCCTTGAGCCACAAGATTAGCAACTAGGTCTCACCCTTTTACTGTGAAACCAATAAATTGTAAATGCAAATTCTACTCCATCATCTTCTTTTCTCGCACTTCTCACCTGTGGAATTCCCTTCTGCATATTTGCTTTCCCGACAGCTACAATCTTTAAGAATTCAAATGTAAAGTCAATAGTCACCTCCTGTCTCACTAACTTACATCCTATCTCTCATGCTTTTTTTTCTCCGTTCACCCCACTCATCAGTATTCTTTTCCTTCTCATACTCTCTTCCTTCTCATACTCTCTTCCTGACACTCTCTGTAACCTGTCACACTTTCTCATAACATTCCTCCTATGTAACCCCCTGCACAACAGTGGCAGTAAAATGCCTTGCTTGGGCCCACACGATTATAAAAAAAAAAATTATCAACAGAAGCAGAATATACAGTCGTTGAATTCAATTTTTACAATGGAGTGAAAGTTTTTGTATAAGAATAATCAGAGCTTTCAATATTCCAGATAAAAAAATCTTATCAGGGCTCTTTACCAAAGTATTATGGAAACGGTCAACGTGGGGTGTTTTGGCGAGAGTGGTAGTAAATTCGTCTTGTCTCTTTCACTCGGCAGTTCCTACTGATTTGACTGAATGGGGTTTAGATTTTTATACTTGTACCAAATTCTCTTGGGCAATGCGGAGAGACCCGGGGTATCTTATGCAAATCAAATCTTTGACCAATGAGATTACTTCCACCTTCACACTTTGAGGTGGGGGGTTTGGTTCAACAAACGAGGCAACAATATCTTCTCTGAAGCAATTTCTTTTCATCTTCTTGATTCAACTGATTATGTCAACAAATCCAGCCTTTTGCTTGGAAACTTTAATGCAGTGAGATTTATAATTCATTTTTATTCCCATAGTTAAAACTTTAACCTTCTTAATCTCATCAAAAGTTTTAACAATTCGTTTTGGCTATCACTATTTTTGACTTCCACTGGCTGAAAACCACAGCTTCTAAATTAACAATGCATAAAATATATTTTTGCTGTCTATTCTCTTCAATTTTCAGCTAAATTTTCTTCTTTTTTTTTTAGATTTTTCAAGTTTATGCAACAAATCTTATGTTTTCTTTAATGCGACTCATACTGCAAATTACAATAAACTGCAAAATCAACAATACCACTAGTAATAATTTTTTTTGCTCCGTCGTATTGAACTTAGGATTACATTTTTTTCATGTGCAGAAATAGTGTTACAATTAAAAAAGATATATTTCTCCTTATTTTGTTCTTATCAAACAGAAATTATCAAAATAATCCGTATTTCTTCTTATTTTAATCTTTTCCAAATGAAAAATATAAAAATAAGCTCTATTTCTCCTCATGTTCTTGGTTTTCAAATAGATAAATGAACTATATTTCTTCTTAGTTTCTTCTTTTTCAAATGATAAATATGAAAATAATCTATATTTCTCTATATTTTTCTTTCTCCAATGAAAAATATGAAAATATGCGATATTGCCCCTTATTTTATATTATTTTGAATGTAAATAAGAAATAAAAGTTTATTTCTTTTTATTTTCTTCTTTTAGAAATGAATAACATTAAAGTAAGATATATTTCTTTATAAATTTTTTGTTTTTTAATGTAAAATATCAAAATTAGCTATATTTTTCTGTATTTTCTTCTTTTTCAAACAAAAATAATAAAATGATCTATATTTCTCCATATTTTCTTCTTTGCAAATGAAAAATACAAAATAAGCTATATATCTCTATTTCTTTCTTTTTAAAATGAAAATTATGAAAGTAAGCTTTATCATTAATTTTTTGTTTTTCAATAGAAATATCAAAAGAAGCTATACTTTTATCATATTTTCATCTTTTGAAATTAAAAATATCAAGAAATTTTTGTTTATTATAATTATTTTAATTTTTTTATACAAAAAATATCAAAATAAACTTTCATAATTTTTCAAATGAAAATTAACAAAAAAGCTATATTTCTACCTATTTGTACTTTTTCACATAAAAATATCAAAACAAGCTTATTTTTCTTTATTTCCTTTTTCCAAATAAAAATTATGAAAATAAGTTATATTTATCCATATTTTCTATTTTTTCAAATGAAGCTATATTTCAAAATGAGCTATATTTCTTCTTATTTTTGTTTTTTCAAATGAAAAATATCAAAATAAGCAAAAGTTCACTATTTTTTTTTCTCACATGAAAAATATCAAAATAAGCTATGTTACATATTTTCTGATTTTTAAACTAAAAATATCAAATGTACATATATTTCTACTTTTTTCTTCTTTTTTAAAAAATATACCAAAATAAGTACTATTTCTCTATATTTTCATCTTTTTTGAAAGAAAAGTATCAAAATAAGTAATATTTCTCCATATTTTCATCTTTTTCAAATGTTATGAAAATGATCTATATTTCTTCTTATCTTCAAGTTTTTCTCATAAAAAAATAAAACAAAATCTATTTCTCTTTATTTTTTTGGTTTTCACATGAAAAATATCAAAATGAACTATATTTCCCTTTACTTTTATTATTTTCAAATGAAAATGATCAAAATAAGATATATTTCTACTTATTTTTTTCTATTTCAAATAAACAATATTAAAATAAGCTTTAGATCTTTTTATTTTAATCTTATCCAAATGAAAAATATGAAAATAAGCTATAATTTTCATTATTTACATCTTTTTAAACAACAAATATCAATATGATATATATTTCTCTTCTTCTTTTTCAAATGAAAAATATGTAAATAAGCTATATTTTTATTTATTTTCTTCTTTTTCAAATAAAAATATCAAAATAAGCTATATTCTCTTTGTTTTATTCTGTGTAACATGAAAAATATCAAAAAAAATTTATTTTATTTTATTTTTTTTTTCAAATGAAAAATATGAAAATAAGGTATATTTCTTTGTTTTCATCTTTTCCAAAAGGAAAAATATAAAAGAAAAGCAATATGCCACCTTATTTTTATCTTTTTCTCATGAAAAACACAAAAATAATATATATTTCTCCATATTTTGTTGTTATCAAACAGAAATTATCAAAACAATCAGTATTTCTTGTTATTTTTAGCTTTTCTAAATGACAAATATAAAGATAAACTCTATTTCTTTTTATTTATCAGGTTTTCAAATGAAATATTTTGAAAATTAGCTATATTTCTCCTTAGTTACTTCTTTTTCAAGTGAAATATATCAGAATAATCTATATTTCTCCTTATTTTTTCTTTTTCAAATGAAAATATCAAAATAAACTACATTGCACATTAATTTTTACTATTTTGAATGCAAATAAAAAAATAAAACACTGTTTCTTTTTATTTTCTTCTTTTTGAAATGAATAAAATCAAAGTAGAATATATTTTTCTATAAATCTTACTTTTTGAATGTAAAATAACAAAATGAACTATATGTTTCTGTATTTTCTACTTTTTCAAAAGGTAAATAAGAAAATGAGCTATATTTCTCTTTTATTTTTGAATAAAAAATACAAAATAAGCAATATATCACTTTATTTCCATCTTTTTAAATACAAATTATGAAAATAAGCTATATTTCTCATTAATGTTTTGTTTTTAAATAGAAAATATCAAAAAAGGTATATTTTTATTGTATTTTCATCATTTAAAATAAAAAAATATCAAGAAAAGCCATACTTTTTGTTATTTTTAACTTTTTCAAACAAAAAATATCAAAATAAGCTATAATTCTCTTTACTTTCAAAATTTTTCAAATGAAAAATAAAAAAATAATCTATATTTCTACTAATTTGTATTTTTCATATAAAAAAACAAAATAAGCTATTCTCCTTATTTACTTTTTACAAATGAAAATTATGAAAGTAAGCTAAATTTCTCAATTGTTCCTATTTTTTTCAAAAGAAGAATATCAAAATGAGCTATATTTCTTCTTATTTTTGTTTTATTCAAATGAAAAATAGCAAAATAAGCTTATTTTAATCTTCAAATGAAAAATATGAATATAAACTATAATTCTCATTATTTACATCTTTTCGAATAAAATGTATCAATATATAGTATATTTTTCGTTCTTTTCTACTTTTTCCACTTAAAAATATGTAAATAAGCTATTTTCCTATTTATTTTCTTCTTTTTTAAAAAATATAAAAATAAGCTACATTTCTCTTTTTGTTCCTTGTCACATGAAAAATATCAAAATAATTTTATTTTATCTCATTTTTCAAATAAAAATATAAAATTAAGGCAAATTTCTCAAGTTTTTCAAAAGAAAAATATAAATAAAAAGTCATATTTCTCCTTATTTTCATCTTTTTCTCAAGAAAAACTTAAAAATAAGAAATATTTCTCCTTATTTTGTTCTTATCAAATAGAAATTATTAAAATAATCTGTAATTCTTCTAATTTTTACCTTTTTCTTATGAAAAATATAAAAATAAGTTTAATTTCTCCTTATTTACTTGGTTTTCAAATGAAAATGAACCATATTTCTTCTTATTTTCTTCATTTTCAAATGAAAAATATCAAAATAATCTATATTTCTCCTTATTTTTTTTTCTAATGACATACATCAAAATTATCTATATTTTTTTGTATTTTCAACTTTTTTAATGAAAATATCAACATAAAATATATTTCTACTTATTTTCTTCTTTTTTGGAAAGAAAAATATTAAAAGAAGCTATATTGTTCCTTATTTTCTCCTATTTCAAATAAAAAAAACAAAAATGAGCTCTAATTTTCATGGTTTTCATGATTTTCATCTTTTTTAAATGAAAATATTAAAATAAGATATATTCCTCCTTATCTTGTTCTTACTAAACAGAAATTATCAAAATAGTTTATATTTCTTCTTTTTTCATCTTTTTCAAATGAAAAAATTAAGAATATGCCATATTTCTTCTGATTTTCATTTTTTCTAAATAAAAAGTATGTCATATTTCTTTTTCTTTTTATCTTTGTCAAAAAGAAAAATATAACAAAAGCAACAGTTTGTCATATTTTCATCTTTTTTCATGATAAATATTAAAATAAGATATATTTATCCTCTTATCAAACAGAAATTATCAAAATAATCTGTATTTATTTGTATTTTTATCTTTTCCAAATGAAAAATATAAAAATAAGCATTATTTCTCCTTATTTTCTTGGTTCTCAAATATAAAATATCAAAAATGAACTTTATTTTGACTTAGTTTCTTCTTTTTCAAATGAAAAATATTAAAATGATCTACATTTCTTTTTATTTTTTTTCAAATAAAAAATATCAAAATAAGCCTTATTGCACCTTATTTTATACTATTTTCAATGCAAAAAAAAAACAATTCAACTCTATTTCTTTTTATTTTCTTTATTTTTGAAATGAATAACATTGAAGTAAGATATATTTCTCTATACATTTTTTGTTTTTGAATGTATAATATCAAAATATGTTTTATTTTTCTGTATTTTCTTCTTTTTCAACAGAAAAATAAGTAAATGAGCTATATTTCTCATTATTTTCTACTTTTTTGAATGATAATTATGAAAATAAGCTATATTTCTCCTTAAGTTTTTGTTTTTTAACAGAAAATATCAAAAGAAGTTATACTTTAATCATATTTTCATCTTTTAAAATGAAAAATATCAAGAAAAGCCATACCTTTTTGTTATTTTTATCTTTTTCAAATGAAAAATATGAAAAAAAAGAGATAAACTATAATTATTAGGGAGAGAGAGAGACAGAGAGACAGAGACAGAGAGAGAGAGACAGCGAGAGAGGGAGAGAGCTAGATACTGTAAGTTACAAAGTCATTTTCTATATTTTTATTTACTTTTTTTCTTCCCATCCCATAGATTTGCACACATCACCAATTCTTAAAACTATTTTATTGTATACAACGTTAGACAAAAATATGAAACTCCATTCTTTTTGGTGGAGAATTTTATCCTAGAGCCCGGAAAAATCATATTAGATTTTACTTCTCTTCACAATCATCATTGAAAATTAATGGTTTAATTTTTAATCACATGTATTTCCTTCATTTTGTTTTTTATTCAAAAAGTGTTATAATTTTCCCATGTGCTTGATGTTTGAATAACAGAATCTAATCGCTATCTGACCTAATATCCAGTAAACCCTCTTGACATTTACCCAGGTTTTTATTATTACAGGTGAAGATACAGCATTGTCACTCTCAAAGATGAGAGAAGGTCAAAGAAGGTTGTGACAAAAGCAATAAAAATATCCCAAATTTTTATGTTTTTCTACAGAAATCTTTGAAATCGAATAGAAATATTGCTGATTTTGTTATTATTCAATTGAAATATTAGAAAACCATGGAAAATATGCATAATTTTCTTATTTTTCAATTGAAAAGATAGAAAACAAATGAAAATATTGCAGATGTTGATATTTTTAAACATTGACATTGTTAAAGAAATGGAAATATTCCAAGTTTTGATATTTTTCTAGGGAAATCTTTGAAATCAAATAGAAATATTGCTTATTTTGATATTTTTCATATGAAATTTAAAAAGCATGCATAATTTTGTTATTTTTCAAATGAAAAGGTAAAAAAAATGAAAAACATTGCCGATTTTTCATATTTTCAAAATGAAAGCTAGAATTGCAACAGAATAATTTCAAGGTTAGAAAACAAATGAATATATTGCAGATTTTGAAATTTTCAAATATCAAATATGGAAATGAAATGGAAATATTCAAACTTTTTATATTCTTCTATCGATATCTTTGAAATCAAATAGATATATTACTTTGCTATTTTTCAATCGAAATTACTGAAAACCATGCAAAGTATACATGACGTTTTTTGAAAAGGTAAGAAATTAATGAATACATTGTAGATTTCAAAGTTTTTAAATATAAAAGCTAAAAAATCCATGAAATTATCTAAAATTTTGTTATTTTTCTAGAGATATCTTTGAAATAAAGTAGAAATAATGCAGATTTTGATATTCTTTATTGAAATATGCATCATTTTCTTATTTTTCAATTGTAATGATAGAGAACTAATGAAAATATTGCAGATTTTAATATGTTTAAACATCAAAGATATTAAAGAAATTAAAATATTCCAAGTTTTAATATTTTTCTAAAAATCTTTGAAATCAAATAGAAATATTGCTTATTATAATATTTTTCAATTGAAATTTTTGAAAAACATGGAAAACATGTATAATTTTGATATTTTTTAATCAAAAAATCAAAAAGAAAATGAAAATATTGCAAATTTTGATATTTTTAAAAATAAAAGCTAGATAAGCAATAGAAATATTACAACTTTTGATATATTTCTAGGAAAGTTCTTGAAAACAAATACAAATATAGATTTTTTGACATTGTTCAATTTACATTTTAGAATCCATTGAAAACATACATAATTTTGTTATTTTTCAGTTGAAAAAGTAAAAAATAAATGAAAATATAGCAGACTGTGATATTTGTGAAATAAAAATCTGGATAAATAATGGAAATATTGAACTTGGGAAATCTGTGAAACCAAATACAATTATATCTTATTTTGATGTTTTTAGAATTAAATTTTAGAAAAAACATGAAGAACAAGCTTAATTTTGTTATTTTTCAATTGAAAAAGTAGAAAATATGAAATTATTGTTGGCATTGTTATTTTCAATTATAAAAGCAATGGAAATATTCCAAGTTTTGATATTTTTCCAGGAAAATCTTAAAAATCAAATAGAAATATTGCTTATTTTGATATTTTTCAAATTAAATTTGAAAAAATAATGGAAAATATGTATAATTTTGTTATTTTTCAATGAAAATGGTACAAAATAAATATTGCAGATGTTGATATTTTTAAATTTAAAAGATGGAAAAGAAATGAAAATATTCCAATTTTTGACATGTTTCTAGATAAATCTTTGAAATCAAATAGTGTATTATGATATTTTTCAATTAAAATATTAGAAAGCCATGGAAAACATCAAAAATAGTTATTTTTTAATTGAAATGGTAAAAAGCAAATAAAAATATTGCAGATTTTGATTTTTTTAAATATAAAAGTACAAAAGAAATGGAAATATTTTTCTTGAGAAATGTTTGAAATAAAAGAGAAATATTGCTTATTGTGATATTATTTAATTGAAATTTTAGAAAACCATGGAATGCATACATAATTTTCTTTTTTTTCAATTGAAAAGATAAAAAACAAATGACAATATTGCAGATTTTGATATATTCAAATATAAAAACTAGAAAAGCTATGGCAATATTCTAACTTTTGATATTTTTCATAGGAAAATCTTTGCAATCCAAAAAATATATTGCTTATTTTGATAAGTTTCAACAGAAAATTTTAGAAAAACCTTGGAAAGCATACATGATTTGTTTTTATTTTTCAATTGAAATGATAAAATACAAATTAAAATATTGTAGATTTTGATATTTTAAAATGTAAAACCTAGAATAGCAATGGAAATATTTCAAGTTTTTTTTATATCTATATTCTTGGTTTTTATATCTTTTTGAGGGAAATCCTTTAAATAAAAGAATAATATTGCTTATTTTGATACTTTTCAATTAAAACTTTAGAAAACCATAGAAAAAATGCATATTTTTGTTATTTTTCATTTAAAAAAGATAGAAAATGAATGAAAATGTTGCAGATTTTGATATTTTTAGATATAAAAGATGAAATGGAAATATTCCAACTTTTGATATTTCTTGATAAATCTTTGAAATAAAATAGAAATGTTGCTTATTTTGATATTTTTCAACTTAAATTTAAGAGAAGCATGTAAAAAAATACATAATTTCTTATTTTTCAATTGAAAAGGTGAAAAGCAAATAAAATTATGGCCAATTTTGATATTTTAAATATACAAGCTAAAATAGAAATGGAAATACTGTAAATTTTGATATTTTTCTAGAGAAATCTTTGCAATCCATTAAAAATAGCACTTACTTTGGTATTTTTCAATTGAAAGTTAAAAATCAAATTAGGATATTTCAGATTTTGATATTTTTAAGTAAAAAAGCTAGAAAAGCAATAGAAATTTTCAACTTTTGATATTTTTGTAGAGAAATCTTTGAAATCAAATAGAAATATTGCTTATATTTTACAATTCAAATGTTATAAAACCAAGGAAAACATACATAGTTTTTTATTTTTCAACTAAAAAGGTAAAAATTAATGAAAATATTGCGGATCTTTATAATTGTAATTATAAAAGCTAAAAAATAAATGGAAATATTCCAAATTTTGATATTTTCTAAAGAAATCTTTTAAATCAAATGGAAATATTACATATCTTGATATTTTTTATTTAAATTTTTGAAAAACTATAGAAAACATTATTTTTTTTTCAATTGAAAAGGTAAAAAGAAATGAAAAATTGCAAAGTCTGTTCTTTTTTAATATAAAAGCTAGAAAAGAAATGGAAACAATTTAACATTTTATATTTTTCTTGAGATATCTTTCAAGTCAAATAGAAATATTGCTAATTTGTTATTTTATGATTTAAATTTTAGGAAACCATTGAAAACATACACAGTTGTAGATATACTAGTTCAAATATCTAATGACAAAATTAGATTCACGAAAAAAAAAAAAGAATGGCAAACCTTGCGTTCTGAGAATGCAATGTGAACCTCATTACACATTCATGATCAGTCATGTCATGTGGTCATATTTACTGAAACACTCTACAAAATATTTCTTTTTTTCCATATCCACAAAGAACTATTTTTAGTTACTTCTATTAGGTGTTTTATACTTTTGGCTCTATTATGTCCTTTGATTTCAATTTGGTCCAAAAATTGGTACAGAGTGCCTGCAACAAAACCTTTGCTCCACTCTAATAATTACATTATACTCTTCCTTTACCAGCTCTGATTTTAGATTTTTATATTTATTAGTGGCTTTGATCCATTCAGCTTTCATATGGTACTGTTAATTCAAACAGGGGGATTTTATAGTTCACCCTTGACAGAAGAACAATATCTGGTTGCAGACCTTTACTTGATATTATTTTGGAAATATTTCTTATTTTCACATTTTAAATTAAAATATTAGAAGACAAATGAATACATTGATGATTTTAGTATTTTCCACTGAAAATGTTCAAAAAGTTACAAAAATATAGGTGATTTTGATATTATTCAATAGAAAAGTTAGAAAACACATGGAAATATAGCTGATTTAGATTTTTTTCTATTGAAATGGTAGAAAACAAATGAAATTATTACAGTTTCAGATAACTTTCTATTGAAAAAATAGCAAACAAAAGGAAATATTTTTATTTTGATATTCTTTAATTGAAATTATAGAAAACAAATTAAAATATAGATTCTTTTAATATTTTTCAATTGAAAAGTTAAAAAAGAAATGAGAATATTCTAACTGTTCATATTTTTTCTTGGAAATCATTTAAATCAAATGTAAATATTGCTTATTTAAATATATTTCTATTGAAATGCTAGAAAACATGAAACAAGTGCACTCAAAGACCACAACCTTTGCTAAGACAATACTGACATTGTGTCAGTGATTAGCAAGAGATGATTATTAAAATGAGAATAACTGCAATGAACATGACTGCTCTCATGAAGAAAGATACAGAAATGAACTTGACTGTTCTCTAGATTAAATGTACATTTAAATGAAGCATGAAAGGTGTAAAAAATACTAGTAAAAAACGGAAAAATAAACCAGAAACTTTATCTTGTACCAGATCAAACCCAAAAATCTAATCAGCTTGTACCAGTCATGAGGCCAATTACCTCTGAAAGTTTCATTTGTATTCATCTAGTGAGTATGGCAATATCATGAAAATGGACAGACAGACAGACAGACAAACAAACAGACAAACATGACTGATTCAGATTAAACTTTACATATATACATATGTACAAATAATTTATTTAGTGATTGTGTGTTTGTCTTAATAATTAAAAATTATGCTGTAAGAATTGTGGAAGAGTTCATTTTTACTTTTTAATACCCCAAAATTGTATTTTGACTCATTTCTTTTTTCAGAATTTAGTATTTCTAATTGAAAAGGCAGAAAACAAATTGAAATATTGCATTTTTATATTTTTCAATTCAAAAGATAGAAAAGATATGGTTACTTTGCCTATTTTAATATTTTTCAGTAAATTTTAGAAGAGAATGAAAACTTATCTGATTTAAATTGTTGCTATTGAAATAGTAGAAAACAAATGAAATTATTGCTTATTTTAACATTTTAATTAAAAATAGTGAAAACAATGAAAATATTGATTATTTTGCTAATTATTGATTGACATAGTTTTAAACAATAGGGAATATTGCTGATCTTTATCTTTTTAATTGAAAATGCAAAAAATGAATGATGATATTGTAGATTTTTATATTTTTTTAATAGAAATGGCAGAAAACAAATGGTAATATTGCTTATTTGATATTTCTTAATTGAAGTTTTAGCAAACTAATGAAAACATACCTGATTTTGTTATTTTTCAATTGAAAATGTAGAAAATAAATGGAAATACTGAAAATTTTGATATTTTTAATTGAAAAGATTGAAAACAAATAGAAATATAGCAAATTTCTATATTTTTAATTGAAAAGGTCTGAAACAAATGAAAATATTGCAGAAAACAATTGTGTATTGATATTTTCTAATTCAAATGCTAGAAAGAAATGCAAACCTTCATCAGGCAATACCAACATTATCTCAGTAATTAACAAGAGATGATTACTAAAATGAGAAAGAATAACTGCAATTAACTTGATCACAACTAGGAGTAAAAATATGAACTTGGCCACTCTCAAAATTAAAGGCACACTTAAAATGAAACAGAGGAGGTAATTTAGTATTTGGCATTTGAAAGGCAAAAAGTAAATTTTATTAATAAAAATAAAAATATCCCAGAAATTTTATCCTATACCAGATCAAATTCAACATCTAATCAGTTTATGCCAGTCATGAGGTCAATCCTCCCTGAAAGTTAGAATCCATTCAGCGAATCCTGAGATATCTGGATCATGGCAAACAAACAAACACAACCACAATGCAGGCAGTGGTAAATATACATGGCTTTGCCATTTTTCAATTCCTATAATATAAAACATGAAAATATAGCAGGTATATTTTTGAATACAATGTCAAAAAGGAATAGAAATATTGCTAATTTAGACTTTTGTCTATTGAAACAGCAGAAAACAAATGGAAATATTGCTTATTTTAACATTTTTCAATCGAAATGTTAGTTAATGAATGTATAAACAATTTTGAAAATTTTCAATTGAACAGGTAGAAAACAAATTGAATATTGCAGCTTTTAATATTTTTCAAATGAAAAGGTAGAAAAGGAATGGAAATTTTGTAGATTTTGATATTGTTCAATTGAAATATTAAAAAAAAATGGAAATATTGCTAAAATTGACATTTGTCAATTTAAAAGGTAGAAAACAATTGTCAGAGGGAGTGAGGTAGATTACCTTATTTCTCACTAGGGAGAGTGATATATATTTCCCTTTTTCTTGAAATTGGAGAGGTGATTGTGATCATGAACTAGAATACATACATAGAATAACATACTCCTTACTTAATGATACTGTCACATAAGAAAATATGAATTAATAAAAAATGACCACTGAAAGACAAAAAAATTAACAGGGAAATTAGGAAACTAAATATGAAAATTTTGGTATGGACTCATTGAATATTACCGTAGAACATCTAAACTTAACAGTATCCCCAAAACTCACAAAACTGGTATCCAAATGCACCCCATTATCTTAGGAATAGAGAGCACCTCCATAAACTTACCCTTCCTAGATATTAAGCTATATCACATTAACAACAGTTTAAAATTTGATGTCTGCTGGAAATTGACTAACAAAAAAGATCTTATATAATTTCTATTCTCATCATTATAACAAAATAAAATCTGGCATAATCATTGGATGCTACTCAAGAGCACTAAGAATACACAGCTCAGATTATTTACACTAAGAGAACAAATACACTGAAAACACTTAAAAGATTCTCCATTGCCCTAAGTATTTTATACTCAATGCAAAAAAAAATATTTTAAAACAAAAATCAATTCCTCTTGAGAAACCCAATGAATAAAAAATATTATAATGACTACTAACTGTATCACATCTACAATAAAAAAAGAATCTATTTAAACACAACATAAAAAGGGTTACTACTACATCCAAAACAATAACAATCTTAGTAATAAACAAAACAAACTAAAACCTGCTTTCTTTTTGATTGTTATCATGCTGAAAAAACACACACACAACTCATATGATTTGAAGTAAATATGCAGTATAAGTTTATGTACTATTTTAGATTCTGCATCCTGTTTCTAAATTCATTGATTTAATGCAACAGATCCATACTCTTTCCAAGCATATAGCCCCACACCATGACATTAATTTGTGGTGTTTTACTATCATCTGAATTGCATGTGGTTCTCATTACCCAACTTTTGTCATTCTAACCATCAAACATAAATATGTTAAATTTCTCTATATCACATATTTTTTATTTGGTCGAGCTAGGTCGGACATTCATAAGTCTCTCACACTAATCATCACAATCTTGCATTCAGGTCTGAAAACCATTAGGTTGGTGTTCTGTGTTATAATATAGCTGGTAAATGTAGGTGATTGCTGGGTGACAATCCCATCTTGCACCATGGTTAGTTGTCCATAGCAGGAGATCCCTCATGAGTTTTTGTTTTGCTTACCAGCAGTGTCTTATGAAGCATATTCATGTAGGATTGTATAAATACCAAAGATTTGTCCATAGAGTTGTGATATAAATGGACGTTGGTCCCAAGGGTTGTTAATTATATTTCTCAGCATCCTAGTGTAAGTTTAATAATGCTTAGATTCTATGGTTTCATTTTATGTTCAAGCATTCGCACCATTGGTTAAAACAGTCTCTACAGTGGCTCAAAAGGATCTCCATTTGAGTTTGACTGGTAGATCAGATTTCCAGATTGCATCTATTTTAGGTACCTCCACTTCATTTTTGATATCTAAGTTTTAAATTGAATTTTAAAAAATAAAACCTTTTTCTGGAAACTTTAACTTTAGCTTAATTGAAAGCTAAATGATTAAATTTACTATTTCCATTAAGCAAAATACTCGGCTGTATTTCAAACAGAAATTAGAATCATTGGAATTTAAAATGTTGAGATTAAAGAAAATTAAGGTTTTAGCCATTTTTTGAGTAAACGACACATTTATAAACAAAAGTTAATTCTCGGTTTTAAAAATCTTGCAAAAATAAAATATACATCTCTCACTAGTTATTTTTAGAAAATTATCCAATTTAAAGTTAAATTAATCTGATTTGAAACGAATATTACTGTTTTTGAGCGACTGAGTGGCGGTACCTAATCTATTTTGTTCAAGATGGCGAAACTTTAGTATGCGAATTTTCACATACTTTTCAGTAGAATTTATTTATGTTACAAACAAGAGCATGGTTGCAAGAAGAATTATGAAAAAGGCAGATCTAAATTTATCTCGTTTATTAAATAAATACAGAAGAGTGGTTTACGAATTTGGGTGTCCTTAATTCTTAGCCGGTTGGCGTCTAGATGTGTATGAATTTGTGTTAGACTGACCATCTGTAATTGTATGTGTTGTGGATTCTTGGTGAGGAACCGCACAAAATAATGAACAACAAAAACAGATATTGAGATAGAAAACTAGGTTATATTGAGCGTAATATACAAACTTGAACGCAGGTTAGTAAATCCAGGAATACTATTAGTAAGAAATAAATATATACAAGTCTTGAAGTGAAGTCGTTGGAAATAGAATATCCGTGTATATCATTCTAGCTGAGTTGAGCTCATAGCTATCCTGACTTCTGATGCGGTAATCACTGGGTAACTTCGTTATCTCTCGGTAACTTACGTAACAGTTGCGGTACTCTCTGATAACTCTCATGGATCTCTACAATAATTCTATGGCAGCTCCCGTATCTCACTATGGCAGGAGTATATGTATACTCCAGTCGAGTCCATTGTCATATACAAAGGGGAGATCCCACAACACCACCCTCCCTAGGTTATTTTTTGGGGGTAGTTATTTTTTCCGCTTGGGATCTATGATTCTTAACGGCTTCAAAGATTTCTTCCATCGTGTCATCGTTTTCTGAAGGTGACGAGTTTGGCTCCTCACCCCTTCTTTTATGTATTTGATTTATGTCTCTCCTATGGGTAGACTTTTCTCCCTGTTTTGTGTATATCGCATTTCCTAGTCTGTTTATTATTGTTCCAGGTTCTCAATATGCTATATTATTTTTTTTAACATTCTGAAGTAAACTTGTTAACTAGGTTTGAATGATCTTTCCGTAACTATGGGCGTAATAAATACTTGCTGCACATCGTTTCTGTATTTCTGCTTTAGCTCGATTTTTGTTGCAAATTTGTTATTTCATCCTAAACCGCTTGAGAATACCTCTTTCAATTTCATAGCTTCTGTCGGCTCGCACTTTATTTTTTTACAACAATAGCTAATGGGTAAATACCATACATTAAACTTCTGCATCCAGTCTGTTCCTACCAGGTTATCTGATTTTTTTTCATAACGTATATTTTTAATTTTTTTTTCCAAAAATTTCACATTCACGATTATTTCACCTTCGAAATTGATACGTTTTCCTGTGACAGATTGAGCAATTTTTTTGTGTGTAACATGATCGGCTCAGTTTCCTCCATGTTTGTAGGTTGATTATTGTTAAGTCTGAACCTGAATGTAATTGTAGTTTGCTCTTCTTATTTAATATTTCAAGTTCTACATATCTCCTCGTGATTTGTTTGTCCTCGTATTCCACTCTAGTAGACTGATTTTTTTGTTTCTGCATACAGCTGCTTTATGTCCCATCTTTCCACACGCTAGATAGTTTTTGTATTTAAATCGACAATCTCTAACCCAATGCACTCTACCACATCTGTAATATGCAGAGGGGGAGGGGCTTGTTTTTTATTGGATTTCTGTCACTAGTTACTTTATATCTTGTAATTTTGACATTAAATTTAGTTGTTTTATATCTTGTAATTTTGTCACTAAAAGCTTGTTTTCCTTTTGGGGAGAGTGAAAAATATACATTTTTGTTTAACTTAAGAATATGCGTGACTCCTGATTCTTCAATATCTTTACCGTCTTTTTTAATACTTAGGCATTTTTGGCAATCTTCTGATAGTTTTTGCAACGTTAACCCTGGTTCATTTTGGAGTTTTTTAAGCACTCTTTTTCGCATTTCGTTGTCCTTAGAAGCGACTAATCCTTGGACAAATATAAGCCACTTAAAGTTGTCTAGAGTTAGCTTAGCTAATTTAAAGTCGTCACAATGTTTGTTGACGATGGCTGCGAATGTTGAATAGTCCTAGCTTTCGTCTTTCACGAGATTAAGGCATTTCCACCTTTTGTGAAACAAATAAATTTTTGGGCTAAATAGCTCAGTGAGACATGTCACTGCCTCCTTGAACTTTAAGTCGTTTGTCTTCTTTGGCAGAATATAATCTACAAATTTAGTGTATTCCTCCGCACCTAATTTCCTGAGCAAAAACCTTAACTTTTTCTTTTCTGTCCAGTTTTGACAATCGATATTAAAAATGTCTTCATATAGCCTGTAATATTCTCCAAAATGTTTGTCTTCATAAATAGAGTACTTAAAGGTTTCTATCGCATTCCACACGGCTTCTTGAGAAAACATCGCTTCTTTTTCCGCGTTCCTTTCTCCTGTGCTGATTGTCAATTTTAGTAATAGTTCTTGTAGTTGTATTTGTCTTTCTTCGTTCAACCTTTGCATTTCCATTTGTTTTTCTTCATTTGCCTTTTAAATTTGCATTTTTCTTTTCTCTAATTTAATTTGTGCTTCTATTTGTCTTTCTTCACTTCTTTTTATGATCTCTAGTATTCCTTTCTGAAAGTTATCAATGGTTTGCTGCTTTGATTCTGTGAAGGATTTTCACTTTTTAACAATTGCTTTCTGGCAATTAATCTTGTAAAAAAAATTGTGGAAAAATTTTCCTGTTGAAGTCGAAAAATATTGACTTTCTATTGCCTTTTTTTCATTCTATCTCTTTTAGTTCCAAAGTTGTAATGCAAACAGATTATCTGCGATAGTGTCGCCAAATTGTTTGTGGTCGACCTGTGTGGCACTATGGTTTTTATATTGTTCTGTATGAGTTCTTTTGTTGAGTGGTATACGTGAGTTTGAATCTTCTGTCGCCAAGTTATTGTGGCGACTCGTGTTGGAAATCTTCGTCGCCAATTTGTTGTGGCGATGTACGAGAGTTCGAGTCTTCGTCGCCAATTTGTTGTGGATTCTGGGTGAGGAACCACACAAAATAATGAACAACAAAAACAGATATTGAGATAGAAAACTAGGTTATATTGAACGTAATATACAAACTTGAACGCAGGTTAGTAAATCCAGGAATACTATTAGTAAGAAATAAATATATACAAGTCTTGAAGTGAAGTCGTTGGAAATAGTATATCCGTATATATTATTCTAGTTGAGTAGAGCTCATAGCTATCCTGACTTCTGATGCGGTAATCACTGGGTAACTTCGTTATCTCTCGGTAACTTACGTATCAGTTGCGGTACTCTCCGATAACTCTCACGGATCTCTACGATAACTCTGTGGCAGCTCCCGTGTCTCACTAAAGCAGGAGTATATGTATACTCCAGTCGAGTCCATTATCATATACAAAGGGGAGATCCCACAATAGTATGCAATGTTAACAAGGGTATGTATGGTTTTCCAAGGCCGATGTTCCTAGTGAGAAGAGGACGGAAAGTTGAGCGAGGAGGCAGTTGATCAAATATGTGCCGCCCGAAGAGTGAAGTAGGTAATTAATAGCTCTGTAATGTTCTCTCTTTCCTTCCGTAGTAGTAATTGTTCTTTCTTTCTTCATTGTTGACTATGTGTGATGAAGAGGGGTAAGGACTTGACGTGACGGTGGGTGAGAAGGTAAAGCAGGGATGTTACTGAGAAGCCAGCTTGTGGGTTAAGCCCACAGTGATATCGTAGCAGCCTGTAAGACCTTCTGCCGAATTTAATTTCATCAGCAATATTTATAGCGAAATTAAATTTCACGTAGGTTTGTTCGATTTCTCAGGTTTTGTCTCTGGGTATGTTTTCCGGGGTTCTCATTAGATGATTAATATTTTCACGTATATGTTTGAGGAAAGAAGAAATTTGTCGTGTTAATTTCCGATCCGACTCTACGGACGTAGGCAAGAACATAATACTTACATTTAAGGACCAACCAAACAACAGTATTTAGCAAGTGAAACTCGGTGCCTATTTAATGGGTTTTCTGAGACAGAATGTAGAAATCCAATTCGCAGCCAAAATTCTAAATGTGTTAAGCAGATTTTGAGTGTTTTCAGTAAGTGACTGCAAATCAGAGGAGATACGACATTCAGTTTTATAACATTTCGCTTCTTAGGTATGTGAAAGATTTGACAAATTTTATTGATTTACCTGAGACAGCTTGTTGGCTAAAGATGATGAATTCAACTTTAGAGGCACTGATAGAGTTCAATGTCGTTAGTGGCATTTTCTAGATGATATACTAGGAGTACTGTGGCATTGATAATGGTGCCAGTAGTAATATATAGTTTATCTGCATAGTCAATACCGGTCAGTTTATTTATTTATTTTTTTGCAGGACTTGAAAGTCTTGGTGACAATGTAAAACCTAGATAATAAAATTTATCGAGAAGTTCTCAACATGTAGTCAACGGTAGTAACAAAGAGAAAATGTTCAAGGCTATCACCCTGAAGAACTCCTACTTCGATGTCGAAGAAACTAGTGCCTTCGTCTGGGGATCTAACCACTGATTTCGTATTTTTGTATAACATCATTACGGCAGTGACTGTCTTAGTGGTGGATTCCATGTCAGAAGACGCTTTTCCATTTCCCCACTATGTACGGAATCGAAGGCTTAAGAGAAATCTACAAAAATAAGTCGGCTTCTAGATTTTTGCCCAGACATCCTCAATAATCAATCAAACAGTCATGATTTGTTCAAGAGAGAGAAATATGAATTTAAGACTAATGTTCACATTATGATCAATTTTCATTAGTTGTACATATAATATATACAAGGATATTTTAGAAAACAATTAGACATAATGTTTCACATTTTCTGTTTTATTACGATGTTAGCCAGAATCTTGTTATATATACAAATTAATAAGAATGTAATGAAAATTAAAGCTATACATGTTAAGAAGATTGAAGAAAGTGTTTACATCGGTATATTGTATCTAATTAGATGTATAATACTTCGTATTAAATAGATTCAGTAAAATGTATCCGTTTTTCTCATTTATGTTCTGTGGAAGATCTATTCAATTGTTGACTAGACATTGAAATTTCCGTAATGTCTTCAAAATAGCTAACTTTTCTTTCCACTCTATGAGAAATCAAAAAAGGTTCGCAAGCTTGTATCCACTTAGAATAAATAAATAAGTATAAGGGCATCTAGTGCCAGTAGTTTCAGAAAAGGTTCATCGCTTCTGGAACACATGATTTCTCTGTTAATAAATGTTCCAGAATATCTCTAATGAACTGTCTTTAATGGATACAATTACACAAACTATCGGTTTTAGCTTACTTTTCTTTTTTATTAACTTTTTCTTTTCTTACATTTTTGCTGTCTTTTCATCTTTTCCTTTCTTTCTTCCTCAAACTTTTTCTCTGATTTTTTCCCTTTCTTTTTTGTTTATTTTCTTTTACGTTTTCATAGCTTTTCTCTTATTTTTTTATTTTTTCTTTCATTTCCTTTTCTCATTTTTCATTCTCTTATTCTTTTTTTTCCCCTTGTATTTATGGAATTTTCTTTACAAAGTTTCCCCAATTTTTATTCATCACTTCATTGGACATTTTCCACGCGATTTTCTTTACAACATTTCTCTTTCTTTTTATATTCTATCCTTCGCAAAGTCATTCAATTTCTTATTCTTATTGTCGCTTTTACCCTTGGTACGATTTACACGTGTAAACTTCCGTTTGTTAACGATGGGCATAAAACTAAATAGAAAATACTTTTCAGAGATGGTTACGAATTTTTCTTGCCTTTTGACAAATATACAGTCACTGCCCGTAAAACGACTTGCATTTTTAAATATCACAACTCGACTAGTCATAAAATCTTAGAATAAAAAAATCTCATCAGTTGGTATTGTACGTTAGAGGAAAACTTTGATCGTGATAGTTTTGTCTCTCTTCAAAATGAATCAAAATAAATCAAATGATTAAAGGGAAAATAAATATTTTTTTAAAACTTCTACTGTATTTACAGTATGCAGATGATAATAATGCATAGAAGATAAATTGTTTTTCGAATTTATTACGTTTACTATTCAATACGCTAATATATTGTATGAACATTTAGAAATAAATTAGTAATATTATAAATGGTGCATAAGTGGCATTATAGCTATCTCAAATCGATCAACACTAACTCATTACACGCATAATAGGCCTGAATTAGCAGTCAAATACTTTTCACTTACCAATCTACTCGTTTAGCAAACAGGTCGTTAAGTGAGAAGTGGCTATATATTTGTAAGTTTTTTTCTTTACATAAAGGAAAAGGGAACCATTCTCCATTAAACGTTAAAGATATAAACTATCTTCTATATTTAAATAATAGAATGGCTGTAGTAACCATATTTTGCAATAATTAGTGCTGTGAGGTAATTTTAATAGAGGTGATTGTGCATATAGTCACTTATCATTTTTTGTCTGATTGGTGCACAGTGAATAACCAGATAATAACCAACACCTGGTTTTAAGACATGATAAGAATGGACATGATAAGAACCAGGAAGTGAAATCGACTATATTACTATAAACAGGAGATTCAGGGATGCAACTGTTCATTGCTAAACTTATCCAAGTGCCAACTGTGGAAGCGAATACTTCCTGATTATGTTTTTTTTATAATCATATCGCCCCAAGCAAGGCAGTTTACTGCCACTGGTGTGCAGGGGGTTGCATAGGAGGAAAGTTATAAGAAAGAGTGACAGGTTATAGGGGGTGTCAGGGAGTGGGCAAGAGAAGGATGAGAATACTGATGAGAGTAGAGTAGATGAAGAAAGGTGCATGAGAGAGAGAGAGAGAGAGAGAGAGAGAGAGAGAGTGATGCAAGTTAGTGAGATAGGAGATGACTATTGACTTTACATTTAAATTCCTGGAGATTGTAGCTGTCGGGGAAGCAAGCAAATGGAAGGGAATTCCACAGGCGGGAAGTGTGAGAAAAGAAGTTACTGGAAAAGAATTTGCGTTTACAATTTATCGGTTTCACAGTTAAAGGGTGGGACCTAGTTGCTAATCTTGTGGCTAGAGGAAATTCATATATAGGGGGTACCAGTGAGCTAAGTTCATCGGAGCAGAAGCCGTGAAAGTATTTGTAGAAGAGACACAGAGAAGCTACATTGCGCCGGTGACAAAGTGACTGTATCTGAACTGCCAAGTCGGAATCGATCACATTACAGATTCTCCGTTGGATTTTGTCAAGGACCCCTAGGTGGATAGCAGGAGCATGATATGGCAGCAATATTCAATGCACTGCCGGATGGTAGATTTATATATGTGCAGGATGGTTTCAGACGGGAAAAACTTCCTGGCCCTATACAGAGAACCGACCTTCTTAGCAGCGGATTTAGCTATGAATTCGATATAGTCATTCCACTTGAGGTCTGTTGTGGGAGTTAACCCGAGGAGTTAACCAAGGAGACTAGCCTGATCCATGCCTATTAGTGGGTGGGTAGGAGCGACTGTCTGTGATGGTTGATAGATAGCAGCTTTGTTTTGGAAAAATTAAAATTCACGAGCCATTTCTTACCCCAGTCCAACACGGATTGGAGGCCCTTTTCAAGCTCGGCAGCGAGGTTTGCTTTGTCAGCCCTGGCATATTTTTGATCAAGGCGAGAGTAAACCGTAGTGTCGTCAACGTATATGCCTACTAGGAATCTTATTACATCGGAGAGATCATTAATGTAGATCAGAAAAAGTGTAAGACCTAAAATAGAGCCTTGAGGGACACCCTCGTTCGTATGATAGTATTGGGAGGCATGTCCGCTCAATACTACCTTCATTGTGCGATTTAAAAGGAATGACTGGATTAGGTCAAACAATATCTTGTTATACCATAGCCCCGCAGTTTGCGTAGAAGGCCAGCATTCCAGACTCTGTCAAACGCTTTGGAGATACCTAGGGCAACAGTTCGGGCTTCGCCGTTCTTGTCGAGAGCCTGGTGTATATACTCAGTTATGGTCGTGAGCATATCAGCAGTAGACCTGGTGAAGCGGAAACCATACTGTTTGTCAGAGAAGAGGCTGTGGGCTGTGAGATGTTGAACCACCTCGGCGTTGATGACGGCTTTGAACATTTTAGGAGACTGATAGGGCGATAATTAGAGAGGTTAGAGGGTTCACCAGTATTTTTATATATTGGAACCACGGAGGAGGATTTCCAGCAGGTAGGAAAGCAAGAAGCAAAGAGAAAGTAGTCATAGAGTTTGGAGAGAACAGAGAGAGTTCAGGGAACATTTCTTCAGGATAATGATTGGGATTCCGTCACCGCTGCTCGCTTTATGGGGGTCAAGCTTTGAAATTATGTTAGAGACCACTGAGGGGGTAATGTGGATGTTGGTAGGAGGTAGGAGGTAGGAGGTCGGGTACAAATACTTCAGACGAGTCCAGTGTCGAGTTGGTGGAGAATCTGCGAGCAAAGCACTCAGCCTTGTCTCTTGTAGAGGTAAGGACCTCAAATTCGTTGATTAGAGAGGGATTGAGGATTTGCTATTGTTTTATAGAGCCTTCAGTAGTCTTTGGAACCGAACTTACAGGATGCTATGCGCTGCTTCATTCTGACTGCAAACAGCAGCTTAGCTTCTTTAATATCTTCTTTAAATATCTTCTTTAAATATCTTCTGCAGAGGCAAAGAGGCGCCTGTTATGGTTCGATGCATGACTCCGATAAAGCCGGAAGAAGGGATTTCGATGGGCAATGTCGGCCGAGCAAGCAGGAGAGAACCAGGGGGACGAGTGGGATTTAAGTCTCAACTTCCTGGCTGGGATGAAAGCTTCGATGCCAGCCTTAACCCAAGAGGAGACCTCAGCCGCACATTCCTCAACGGGAAGACTAAAGACTTTGTTCCAAGGGACGTCAAACAGGAAATTGCCGAACGAGTCCCAATCAGCACTTTGGTTGTAGTAAGATATTCTGCTAGTCTGAGGTTCTTGGGTGGAGTGGGAGATGAAGGAGATGTTAACGGAAACCACCGCATGATCAGAGTTTTCTAGGGGGCATAGTTGCTTGACATTGCAAGAGTCAGGAACGAAAGTAAAACAGAGATCTAGCAGTGAGTCAAGTCCATTAGGGTTATTAGAGAAATGCGTGGGGAACTCCACCACTTGCGTAAGGGACTAAGTGATTAAAAAATTCATGGTGTGGACACCAGCAAGATCTGTGACAGTTTTCCAGCCACTTGGCGTGGTGGGTGTTAAAGTCGCCAAACACAAATATTTAGGCAAACGGAAAATGCCTTCTCGATATTATTGGAGATGCTGTCAAGAACGGAACAGTCGGGGGATGAGGGAGAGCGGTAGAGAAAGAAGAGATAACTAACTGAGCTTAGTAGGGAGATACGGAAACACACATAAGAATGATCTAGGGATTCAAGAGAGGTCATCCTAGCTAGAGGAAGGTGTTCACTGACGTAAACACCAAGCCCATGCATGTGGACATTGAGTCCTGCCTGAAGAGGGGAAGGTAACCATGGACTTAGAATTCAGAAGAGAGGATAGAAGGATCAAGGTTAGTTTCACAGATGTCTAAGATGTCAGATGAGTTTACTTGGAGGAAGGATTCGGCATTGTAAAAGTTGGTGCGTATACCTCGTATGTTAGTGAAGGAGATGTTAATGGGTTTGGGTGTTTTTTGGTTAGCTGGTTTAGATTTACTATTATGTAAAGTAAGGTTAAAGCTTTGGAAACTGAAAAGCTTAGTTCAGCACTCAGACTGCAATACAACAGACTCGTGAACGACTTCAATCTGCAGGAAAATACACAGACAGTATGAAAAAATACGAGGAACAAACTGGAAACGAAAACTCGAAATGGTACGCACTAAAGGAAACGTTAGTGACACCAGCAAACGACATCATTCCAAAGGAAAACAGATGTAGAAGAAAAGTATGAGTGGATCATAGATGAGATTCTCGATATGATGTAAAAGAGATAGAAAACAATTCTAAGACATGGAACGGAATATAGGAAACTAAACAAGGAAATAAATAGCAAATGCAGACAAGAGGAGTGACTCAACGGCAAATGTGCAGAAATAGAGATATTGAGTATGAATAATAAAGTAGACAGGCATAAAATATAAGAGAACTAACAGAACAAAAGACATGCTCCTCAACAGGATATGTAAAATCCAAGGATGGAACACTAATATTATAGAAAGAAAAAATAGTTCAGCTCTAGAAGTCCTGCCAGTATTCAATATTAGCGGCCGCAATCTGAACAATATATGACATACAGATGATACAGTGTTGATAAACAAAAATTCAAGATTTCCTACAGGAAGTAGTTAAAGAACGCAGAGCGGAGAAAAAGGACTACATATATACTATAAGAAAACTGAATGCACAATCATCAGTAAAAAGAGGAGCTCAAAATGCCGACTATAGACCGGGGATACTGAAATCAAGCAGGTACAAAAGTTTAAATACCTGGGAAGTGTTCTAACAGAGGGCAGAAAGTGCGACACTGAGATCCGAAGGCGAATTGGCATGACCAAGGATGCATTCCAGAAACTGAGTAAAGTGTTGAGAGACAGGAAAATTTCGCTGGAAACAAAGAAAGTAGCACTAGATTGTTCTGTGATATCTATCCTTCAATATGGCAGCGAATGCTAGACAATATCATCAAAGATAAAGGAAAGACCCAAGGCAACCGAAATATGGTTCTGCAAAAGGATGCTGAGGATACCATGGACTAAACATGTGAGCAACGACAAGGTTTTGAAGAGGATGGAAACGAAAAGAAACTTGATACTTAAAGAAAAGGCAGCTGAAGTTTCTGAGACAAGTAATAATTAAGAAGGGCTTAAAGAATTTGATACTCATGAGACAGATAGAGAGAAGGAGAGGCGTGGGAAGCAACGAGTGACATACTTGATGGGCAATGGATGGCAGAAGAGGGCCTGGGAGGGTAACAATAAAAGAGGTGTTAAGAGCTACAAGGAATAGAGAGTCGTGGAGAGCCATGATCATCTACGTCCTGAAGGAGCACGGCACATAGAAGAAGAAGATCATCGATACATACCAAAGATAAGACTACTGTCAAAATGATTATTGATGTAGTAATATGCATGGAAAAATCGCGTCATGTACGTTGTCCGTTGAATTACTACAAAAACTGCAATTAAAAAATTAAATTATATTATTTACAGTGATATTCACCCTGGGAGCCACTCTAAGTGAAGGGTTGCAGAGTAAGAGGCACAGTTTATGCGAATATGTGGGAAAGATAATAGTTGATATTTGACTTGAAGTAGTTAATATTGTAGTGATCGGAAAATATCTCTCTTAGGAGTCGTTCTCAGAGAGCAGCAGTTCGCGAGCAGCATAGTGAGTCTTAGCTCTGATTTTTAGAGCTGGTTGAACTAAGGAATGTAGTTTGTCTGAGCACTTTCCATGGAAATAGCGATAGAGAGGCTTACAACGTTTCGGGGTTGTAGGTGGAAAATAATTTGTCCCCAATAAGGACACGGAGAGGCTTTTGAACTCTATCGAGACTTGAAAGTGAAGACTTGGTAGTCACCGGCCGTTAACAACCACCTTCAGGGACCTCCCCCTTAGGAGGGACTTTTTCCTGGGATGTGATAAAAATACTCTTAAGAGCGTGCTCAGTGAGACGGGGGAAATCGGGAACGTTGAGTTAGAGGAAAAAATCAAAGCGATGTAGATAAATAATGCCTAGTTTACCACTTTTAAAGACTGCGTTGACACACACACGCACGAACGCATACATAGATACACATACATATATGAAATGTAAAGAGAAAAATTATTTCTGTTTCAATACTTTTAACATTTAGTATAAAGATTTTGCACAATAGCCATTTAGTACATGAAGATCCCGTTATATAGTTGGAAGTTAATGGGCAATTATCTCCTTTAAAATTATTTTCTTGCGTCTTCCAATTACATGAAGCAAATGTAGAAAATAAGAATCAGCAGTAAATGTTTTACACACCCACGGTGTACTGGATTCGATAAGTTAAAATGTAGTTTCGTGGAACAAACCTTGTATTTTACGTTTGCTCAAAGGTGATTCCTTTTTCTCTCTTGCTCTTTTTCATTAAAAAAAATGAACGTGGCTTCATTGATGAACAAAAGCTGTTGTTACCATTATTCGTAATGAAATGCTTCAGTTTTTACTCTCACATACGTTCTCTTCGAAGTCAAACTGTCATTAAAACAATTTTGAGATCTAAACAAGCAGAAAAATTATGCAGTTCTAACGAATACATTTTTTTGGTGCAGATAATATTCTCCCAGGAAAAAGAAGCAATAAACTGAATTTATTTTCTCGTCCCATCTGCTCATGTCATTTTTGCTTTAGGCTTAGTCGAGACACCATTAATACTTATATAAGTACTGAAATGATATGAAAGATAAAGTAACGCTAAAACTTCCTTTTGATAATATACAATACCTAGTTTTCAAAAGCTGAAGGCAGATCCCATAAAATGAAACAAATGATTCATTTATCACAAGTAGGAATCTGCGCGCCAGTAAATGACTTAAGAAACCAACAAAAGAAAAAGAGGATAAAGTAAAGAAAATAGTGAATTTGATATAGGGAGAAGTTACTATTCAGTAAAGATGGGGAGGGAGAGAGAAAGGCAGGGAAGAAAGTAAGAGAGAGAGAGAGAATGAGAGAGACTCGGATATGTTACAGTGAGATTGGCGGTATTACGTAATAACATTTTTAGAAATCTGTCGATTGAAAAGAGTGAAAAGAAGTTAACTTCTTTGGAATAGCGACACAGTGTGAACGAAAAGCTTATTGAATTGGTCACAATTAATTTAATCTCTATTATTTTAATTTCGTGAATAGAGATCTTCCTCACTTATGCTCCACTATTCTTAGCCAGGTGTTCAACATCCGTTCTTGAACCTTATGACATTCCCACTTTTATTTGTTTCTTTTGAAGATTTAATTTCCAAACGAGAAACAAACTTGATTAGCGGAATTTGCCTTTTTTAGTGTTTTCTATTTTTATCAATATAATAAATGTTTGTGCCAACTAGCAAGAACATCTTATTATATATAGGCGCAAGGAGCGTGCTGTAAAGTTCTCATCCTGATCAGGAAAAGATAAAAAAAGCGATGTTTGGCCATTTGGTTAGATTTTGTAAGTGTGTTGGTTCGAGAACTTTTCATCACTCCTCCAACCCCACATATAGTGATTTTCTAAGCGTAGCTTAGATGTGGCAAAAGGCCGAAAGTAAGGGACACCCAGTGAGGATGGAACTCACTACTCAATTGTAACGATTCATAGACAAGCTTGCTAACCATTACACCACGTCGAGGTGTCCCCCCGCCAGCTCACATATATATAGTGTTGAGTTGTAATAATGTTTAGAGCTAAGATTGTCGTTTTTTTATAAACAACCGATGACAAATCTTGGCATAACATATAAACAACTTCCACTTCCATGGACCCCAGAACCTTCAAACTATCTCCTGTATAGGTTTGCAGCTGGGTGCTTGAGTTTTGTAATGATGGACGAATTTTCATGGCTGCAAAAGTTATTTCACTTATTACCGTGACTGTTGCTCCTGTGTCTATTTCCATGATTATCTCGTTGCCATTTATGAGTATTTTTGTCTGGTATGGTTTGGATTTACCAGCCTTTTCGTCCAATCGGAACATGTCATACATTTCTGGTTGTTCCATATCCGATCCTGTGTCTGTTTCTGCCACTTGGTGTGTCGGTTTATATCCAGAGTTGGCATTTGGCTGTGCATACCTCCTTTCATTTGGTGGTGTACGGTCACTTTTATTCAATTGTCTGCTGCGACAGCAACGTATCAAATGTCCTGTTTTTTTTTTGTTTTTTTTTGTGTGGACACTCTTCCGCTTTGTCATTTTCCCCACAACACAATAGCATGTGATAATCCCTGTTTGTCACCTTGTTTTTTTTTTTATCCTTCTCAATACTCCTAATAGTGTACCACACGTCTTCTTTCCCATCACTCGCTAGATTTTGGTCCCCTAAATCCGAGACATATCTGCGAGCCGCCTCTATTCCTTGAGCAATTTCAAAGGCTTTCTTGAAAGTTAATTCGTTTTCAGAGAGTAATTTTTTTTGAATGTTTACATCGTTTATGCCACATAAAATTCTGTCTCGTAGCATCGTTTCCAAAGTGGTACACCAATTACAGTTCTCAGATAAACGTTTCAAATCCGATACAAAGTCAGATACAGTCTCGTCTGTTTTCCTAACACGTGAGTAAAATTTATAGCGCTGGGCAATCTCAGACAGTTTCAGTTGGAAATGTTTTTTTTTTAAACTTCAACTATTTCTTGATAACTTGCATCTGTTATTTTCTTTGGAGCTAACAAATTCCGAACTAGTCCGTACGTCTTACTTCCGATAAGACTCAGTAGAATTGCCTTCTGAATTCTCCGGCGTATTCTCTATGTCATTCGCAGTGAAGAATTCCAATCTCTCTATGTATTGGGACCACTCTTCGGACTCTGTATATTCCACCATGGTACCATAGGCAGCCATTTGTACTTCTGCCTCACCGAGGAAAACACTTTAAAACATAAACAAACCAAAAAAACAGCGAACTTCCTACGTCACTATCGTTTTCGTTACGTTAGCGCACGCTACAAAAAGTTAACACAATTTTCTTACTTGTTTTCAACCGTCATACGTTGTTTTCTTTTAGAGTTCGCTCCCGGAAGGTTAGTGTACATCTCGGACATAAAAGTTCGTTCCTATTCCTCGTCGCCAGTATTGTATTTACATATTTAAACGGACAAAGCGGATAAGGTATAAAAACAGATCTATTCAAGATGGCACTAAATGTTGTAACAACAACAATAAAAACCAAGGGAAGCAACTCCCACAGTCCTAGTAATGCATTTTATACAACAGCCTCTAAAACAGTGGTTCCCAAACTTTTTTTTGTCATTCACCCAGTTCAAAAATCCAGATTTTCCCCTTCATGTATATGAGAGAAAGAGCAGTTAAAACACGCTGAGACTATTTACTAATTTATTTTTCAAATGTACAAGTATACTGATAAACTTATAGTTACAGAGTAAAGTGGATAGAGAGCAGTTAGTAACAACTAAGCATAGCCATAGAGAGCGGTTAGTAACAAATAAAAGAACTTTTGTTTGCTCTTCTAATTCAGAATTAAATTAGTGAGAAGAGTGATGCTATAGCGGGTATCTTATCTATTCCGTTTGTAGTGAAGGGTAATTGTATACCGTTGCAGGTTAACGGAATTTGGCCTTGTGGGAGATAGCCCACTATAAGTCATAAAATGATTATAAAATCAAGAAGGGCAATTTGAGTATAAAATAACATTTATATATACACATGTCAATTAATGTTTTACAATTAAAGCAATACTTGAAATAAAGTTCCAACGGAGGTTAGAATGTTCATGGAAAATAAGGATGAGCTGAAAGAGATAAAAGGCTTAGGAATGCGGAGGCGTATTGTAGGTAGGGTTGTTCATTTTGAAGTTGCCACTTCTAAGGACAGTAAGTCAGTAAGTTGGTTTGTGTGGAATGTCTTTGAAAAGGTCACTCTTGAGGTCAGTAAGTACGTTTGAGACAGGGAGAAGGAAAGAGGTCAGCATAGTAGCCGCTCGACTTAAGTCAAGGGGAGGCACTGGTAACTCTATCCTATCGGTCCTGTCTGATGATGCATTTTGTCTCCGCTTTTTATATCTGTCTTTTGGATCAAAAGCTCGTTTTGAATTTCACGCTTGTATTTGATTCCGCGCTTCCCATTGGCTGGTAAATAAAATTCGCATAGGCTCGCGAAATGGAGATTTGATATTTGATTAATTTTTATTTTTCAACCGGAACATCTACGCGAATACCTGCGCAGAGGTGATTTTTATTCATTCACTTTCTGGTTGTTATAGAGCAAACTTCCGGTCAGCTCGCTTTTGCTCGGTCGGTACCACCACAATGCTGCTTCTTGTGCACCAGTGTATCACTATCAGGGTTTTGGCAAGCGCGCAACGTATGAGATTTTTTTTATTTGGTAGGTAGTGTAATTATTTTTCCCCTGGTAGCTTCAAATTTCCTCCCAGGGGGAAATTTCTCCCAGTTTGGGAATCACTGCTCTAAAAAGTACATGTTTTTTTAACTCTTATATTAGACATGATTCTATATCTCCTAATTTTTCTAGGTCTAAGAGAGCGCCCATAAAATCAAAGTCTTTGTCTTCACTTGAGTTGTTTTCTGTGTACTTTGCTGTGAAATGCATTAAAAACTATTAAAACCTTTATCGAATGTTTGTATCAAAGACATATTGATTGCCGTTGATGAACAAATAAGGTTATCTTGGTTGTTGTACGAAAAAACAATAAACAATTTCTCAAGAATAGATTAAAAGACGTTAAAGAAGAAGACCTACAATAGTTACGTTCCAAATATGAGTTACCAGTAAAATTGAAATATGTTCCTCAAAAAACTCTGCTGATTTACTCGGTGATTGAATCGTGATACGTTTAGACAAAACTTTAAATGTTGGTCTTCTGGTCCTTCAGTTAAATAAGGGTCCATTAGCTTGACCCTGAAAGTGAGCGAGGAGATTATTTAAAAAAACCGAGTGTATCACAACGTTGGCTATAATAGTTTTTAGAACCAGTTTAAATTTGGATAAATATTCTAAGATATCCAAATTAATGACTATTAAATTATAGGAGTTATGGGAAATGCTTAATTTCCCCAACACTATATTTTTTAGGCACACAAATGAATGACGAAACTTGCTTTTAGAATAACAACAAAGAATGGTTTATTACATAGTAAACGTACAAGATTGGTAGTATGTAAGTGTCCATGGTGAAGCTAGCAGCAGATAGTATGTAAGTGTCCATGGTGAAGCTAGCAGCAGATAGTATGTAAGTGTCCATGGTGAAGCTAGCAGCAGCGTCTTCCACGAAAGCATTCCATGGGGAATCAGTGGCAGCGATGTGAGAGAGACGTCCGTTACTGCCGCGGGCTCATGGCTCTCTGGCTTTCCTCCGTTCTACAAACAGGACTAGGAAAAATAGTTCTAGAGAGGAATCAATGCGCTCCGCCCGTTGATTGGTCAGTGAGTGACCGAATCTCCCGTCGGGGGCATTGATTCGCTAAAGGAAATAGATCTGTGGCTGCTATAAAATTTAGTGTTTAAATTAAACATTCTAATTCAAACCATAAGCAAGATACAAAAATAAGATACATCTACTGAAATTAATGAGCAATGAATCATTTGGTAAAAGAGCTGCGTTTGTTTTTTTGTCCAAAACCAATAAAGGGTTTCCTTCCAAATACGTTACTTGGAATTTGAACGTAAACCTTTTTCTTGGTTTGAATGGAAAACAAGCGCTGTTGTTTTACAACTAATCAAAATGTATCATAAATAATTTTGAAATATAAAAATTAAGCAATGTTCTACCTATCACAGCGTCTGCAATATTTCTGAAAACTTGATGTATGCTTGTAATTAAATTTGTTATATGGAATGTTTAAATGGCCCTTGACATCACATCTGGTATAGTCTAGGAAGAGATTAAAAATAGAACGGGGCGCCCATTTCTTCCTTCATACTACTGAAAGGCCCTGAAAGGGATGCGTATAATGTTTATTTCGGTTTATTTACTTTTTTGAGAAATCGGAGAACCTAGTTCGAATTCTACCCAAATTCGTTTCATTCTCCACTCAATTGCCAAAAAAAACAGCATTGCAATTATAAGAGCAAACTTAATAAAAATAAAGTTTTATCATCAAAATGTTTATGCTATTGAGAGGAAACATCAAATGTTGTCATTTTGAAAACTTTTTTTTATTCCTTTCTAACACGTTCGAAATTTCATTTTTTTTTAACGCTACGTTTAAGCTAAACGTAATATTACGCAAGTCATTTTTTTGGTGTTGAAAGACACATTAAATTTTAAATTTCTTCTAGTTACTCAGTGTCTTCGGTTATTAATTCATTAAAAATAAACTTTATTTACAAATCGAACATTCATAAGCTTAATGCAAATCATTTAGAATTAAAATTTTTAAAATAATTTCTAATTTTTTTAATGTTAAACTGCACATTTCTTTTATTATGGAAACTTAAGAGACTTATTAAGGGTTGTTTTAAGGGTTGTTCCCCTTACGAAATGTTAAACTGGGTTATGTCAACTTTTGGTCACCAGTCTTCCAGATTGATTGATAGGTGCTGTCATCGCCTACTTCATAGATCAACTAGTCAGGCCTTTGTGATTAAGAAATACTCTTATTCTAAAGTTCATGCTATAAACAAGTAATATTTGTTTCAAATCAGATTAATCTAACTTTAAATTTGATAATTTTCCAAAAATAACGGGTGAGAGATGTATATTTTATTTTTACGATATTTTTAAAACCCAATTAATTTTTGTTTACAAATGTGTCCATCGCTCAAAAAATGTCCTAAAAATTTGAAAATTAAAAAAAAATTCTCAAAATTTTAGATTCCAATTAATATAATCTCTGTTTGAAAAGCACCCGAGTATTTTACTTAGTGGAAATAGTAAATTTAATTATTTAGCTTTCAATTAAGCTTAAATTAAAATTTCAAGAAAAAAGTTTTCGTTTTTAAAAATTCAATTTAAAACTTAGGTATCAAAAATGGAGTGGAGGTACCTACTTGGGAAAGCTATTAATCCATCTCTCCTCCATCCAGCTATGGGTTGAATAGCAGGAAAGATTGGGTTCTATAGCCTTAGTTGGCAAAGGATCTACCGCAGAAAGTTATGGCAACTTACTGTGGGAAAATCTGTCTAGTCAGACATGTCTCTTTCGAAACATGATCGCCCAAACGCAACTAACTGACTGATCGGTGATTTTTGTCCGATGATTTATAATTCAGACAGTTTTAACAAAAGAAAATAATAAAACTAGTTGTGCTCGCGGAAATTCCATTGAGCTTTTTAGAACACTGATAGGTAGATCCACTAATCTGCTGAAAGATAAAACAGCATAGTATGATAAAAAAAGGCCTAAAACTTAACAAAAACGAACTTTTCTCATTAAAATGTTTATTAAAAGAAAGGATCAAAGTATTTTCTAATTATTTATAATTTAAAAAAAAATTCTTTCCAACTCCTTCGAAATTTGCGTTAAATATCTTGTTTTGATTTTCGTCAGCTGGCAAAAAGTTTACAAATGAACTAAATTATTTTTGAAATGATTATTTCAGAAAATCTTGGT
The DNA here is from genome assembly GCA_037127315.1 of Ascarosepion bandense. Lineage (NCBI taxonomy): Eukaryota > Metazoa > Mollusca > Cephalopoda > Sepiida > Sepiidae > Ascarosepion > Ascarosepion bandense. Next base: position 3,103,153 of record JBBBDQ010001763.1, on the reverse strand, counting down.
AAAAATATTGCTTTTACATCTGTTACCCCTCCTCCATATAAATTCATAAAATTTCAAGAAATTAAATTTTGTAGCGAAATGTGTTTTATTAGTTAAACGCAGGACTCATTGAAGAATGTAAATCATCTATTTTTTCAAACAGCTGGCTTTTTTCCGAAAATCTGATCCCAATAGTAAAACTAAAAAATAATGCAATAACACTATAATATTATTGAATTAGATAAGCTTTTAAATTGCTTTTATAAATAATATATGTTAAGGACATTATTGACTGAAGAAAAAAATCGATAAATAATGAAATTTTAAAAGAATTGTTTCATTTTTTTCTTTTTTAATTATAATAATTTATGAAATTTCAATTTTTTTAAAATTCTACAAAGCCTTGTCGGGTTTAGTTTTTAAATTTATTAAGTGAAGACTATATTTACTAATCTATAACTGAAAAGTTTAATGCAAATCGTTTTCAATATTTGTGTGTGTGTGTGTGTGTGTGTGTGTGTGTGTGTGTGTGTGTGTGTGTGTGTGTTTTAGTATGGTATTTTGTCTTAGATTAAAAATTTATGTGTTTCAGGGTTTCTTCTTTTTACAGGAAAAATATTTGGACAATTATGTCTATTCTGGTCACCGTATTAGCTGTTATCGTTCACTTCACACATCAATCACTTGTCACCTCCGTGATTAAGAAATTTTTTTTTCTAAATTTTATACTATAAATAAGTAATACTTGCGTAAATCAGATTAATTTAACTTTTTATTTGTTAATTTTCCCAAAATAACGTGTCACAAAATGTATATTTTATTTTTGTAATATTTTTAAAACCGAGAATTAACTTTTATTAACAAATGTGTCGATCACTCAAAGTACGACCGAAAAATCTCAAAATTTTTAAAAATCTCAAAATTTTAGATTCCAATCAATATAATTTCCGTTTTAAATACACCAGAGTATTTTGCTTACTAGAAATAGTAAATTTAATCCTTTAGATTTCAGTTAAAGCTAAAATTAAAGGTTCAAGAAAACTTTTTTTTCAATTTAAAATTTAGGTATCGAAAATGAGTGGAAGAATCTAATTTTTAGATTAAATTATGAACGTAAGTATTTGTACTAAAGATTGACATCAAGAATGAATTACGTGAAGATGCTTTTTTGCTTCCTTCTAATTTCAATTTACTCATGGGAAAATTCTTTTGACATAGAGTTCTTAAAACACCAGGCAGATGGGAGGAGGGGTCTAAAGCATAAATTTCTTCTTCTATGTGCCTTGTCCCTTCAGGACGTAGGCAATCATGGCTTTCCACGTCTCTCTATCCCTGGTGGCTCTCAGCGCGCTTTCCCCTTTTACCTCGTGCAACCCTCGTTCCGACATCCACTCGCACAGGCCTGTCAAGTATATTACACGCTGTTTTCCCTGCCTTTTCTTCCCTCTATCTGGCCTGTTAGTATCAGGTTCTCCAAGTCCTTCTTCCTCATTGCATGTCCCAGAAACTTCAACTGTCTCTTCTTGATTATTAATTTCCTTTTAATTTTATTGCTCACATGTTCGATCCATGATATCCGCAGCATCCTTCTGTAGAATTACATTTCAGTTGCCTCAAGTCTTCCTTCATCTTCGATGATATTGTCCAGCATTCACTGTCATATTGAAGAAGTGACATCACATAGTAATCTAGTAATCTCTTCTTTGTTTCTAGTGAAAGTTTCTTGTGTCTTAATACTTTACTCAGCTTCTGGAACGCGTCCATGCCAATTCGCCTTCGGATTTCTGTGTCGCACTTTCCGTTTTCGGTTAGAACATTTCCCAGGTATTTAAATTTTTGTACTTGCTTGATTTTAGTGTCTCCCACCTGTATTTGGCATTTTGGGCAGCTCTTTTTACTGATGACTATACATACGGTTTTCTCGCATTTTATTTGTAGTTTTTTCTTGTCACTCTCTTCCGCTACCTTCTGTAGGAAGTATTCTATTTTCCTTTCCGTGTCTGCTATCAGCACCGTATCATCCGCGTACCTTATGTTATTTTTTTTACTGATATAAGGTATTTTGGTGAGCAGCTTTCTTATCGTAAAGTGCTCGATATCAGGGTAGTGACTCTATCACTAATAAACGTTAATAAGATTAATGCAGAGAAGTTTGTCACATAACTGAGCAGGTTCATACCGACTTCGAAGTTTCGTGAAGACACCGTTATAATGTCGTTGCTCGCCAGGGCTAGGTTTTCGATCTGCTTTCTTGTCCCGTTTTTGTCTTTTCTCATTTATATGGAGCTTGGTGTCATTTGATATTTTTGTTGTAGAAGTGGTCTGCCGGTGGTTAATGGTTTTTATTGCTTTTGTTGTGTTGATTTCTTTTTAATGATGTATTATTTGCGGGTGGTTGATTTTTTTATTGTATACGTGTTTGATTTCATTTGTTTTCTAATGTACGCGTGAATGAATCTTCACTTAACTGTTTTATATTGAATAGGTGTCCGCCTTGTTGCCTTTTTCTTGGTTTGTTCTAGTCATTTAGGTTAACCTCTTTTTATTGTGCTGAACTCATTTTATTGTATTGGCTTAATCTTTTTCTTACCGTGTTGGTTTATGTTGTAACTTAAAAGGTTACTGCTTGAGTAATAACCCAAATGGAGGTTGGAAATAAATAGTAATATTTATAATATTACCAAATACAAAACTCGCAAGCTACAGGAAGTAAATAACCACTGCTAGTAGAGATCTGCTAGACAGTAAGAAAACACCACTCTCTCAATAGAGTCCAACGTATTATATAAAGGTTGGGACTTACCAATTATTGTCCACAGATACATAGCAGTGTTATGTATGTATCAAAGGTTTTTTTAGGTCATTGTTTAGTGTCCGTGCTTTTGTGTGTATTTGCGTTTGTTGGTTTTTTGGCAATTTTTTTCTGTTTGGTGGCTATATATTGGTTTCTCATTTTTGTCGTGATTGATTGTTTATATATCTATATTTTTATTCATATGTGGTAGTTTTGTGTTTTGTGCTGTGTTTATTTGACTTTGTTATTATTTGCGTAGCAAAGCAGATATTTGTTCGTATGGCTGGTTTTTCTTCTAAATATAATTTGCAATTGTTGCAATTGCTGATATATGGTGATGTTCATTTAACGATTTCTCATTTAATTTTGGTGGTAATATTATTTTCTTTTTAGTTCCATGTGTATTTTTATAGCGTTGGATTGTTTTTGCATTTTTCTGTGCTGAGTGAGGAAATTACTGTTGCTCATTTCTAAATATTTTTGTTAGTGCTAATGTTATTTCTCAAATAGGCTTTATGTTGTTTGATAGACATTTATTATTAAATGGATGGTTGCATTTGTTCGTATTGTTGTTATTAGTTTTGTTGTGCATTTTCTTATTGTGTTTGGTTATTGTTTTCTCTAAGTTTTCCATGCAACTGTAACTGATTTTAACTGTGCTGTTGTTGGTGGTTTTTGATAGTTTGTTGTGTTTAGGGAAATGTTTTTCTATTATATTGAAAAAATATTTGCCTATTTTTGTTTTTGTCGTTTTCTTGTAGGGTGGGTTGAACCAGATAATATTTCTTTTGCTATTGTTTTAGTTTGGTTTATCTTCGTTTGTATATTCGATTGAGTTTGAGTATCCGGTGTTTGTTAGTGCTGATTTGTACATTTCTTCGTTTTCGTTGAGTATTTTTATGCTGCTGGAATTCGTTGATAACCTTTTGTTTATAAATGTGGGTATGTGTTTGAATTCATTGGGAGTGTGATTAGAATTTTTGTTGATATATATGGGGTTGTTGTTTTCTTTTCTGTATGGCTTGTATGTATTGTTGTTTCAGTTGAGTGTTATATCCAAGAAATTTACTATTTTTAGATTTATTTTCATGTCACTTGCGAATCCTAGAGTGTTAAAGATTTTTATAATTTGTTTTCTTATATTTTCCGTAGTTCTACTGTTGCAGTTTAATAGAATTATAACCTATATCTTTTTTGTTGGGAATCTTCTGTTAGTTTGTTGATTATGCATATGCCTATAATTTCGCATATTTCTGCTTCGTCGTATCTTCTCATTGTTACGTCAAAGTTATAGTCATTGTTGATGTTGTTGTTAGTATTTTGCTTTTTTTAGTCATATTTTATTGTTATGGACTTTCTGCAGTGTTTGATAATGTTTAGGTTTTCTTTTAAAATGTTTATATATTGTTTCACCAGGTTTAGTGCGTGATTTAGCGTGTGTTTGTTAATAGATATGTAGACATCTTTTAAGTCTAATTATATGAATGAGTATTTCTCTTTGTTGGCAATATCTTTGAGTCCATTGACTGTTCTTTTTGTGTTTTTCCACTGGTTTATTTTTAGTATTTTTGAGCATATTTCCTTTACTATTTACCTACTTATTTTTCCGATGTTAGATTTTGTGGGATTTATTAGTCTGCATGTTGATTTGTTTAAGAATTATCTTTGCGGTCTTTTAGTTTAATGAATGGTTCTACTTTCATTAGTTGCTTGATACTGTTATCTGGTTTTAATTTATCGGCTATCATTTTTGCTTCCTTGTTTATGTTGTTTTCCATATTATTTTTAGTGGTTTTATAGAACTTAGTAATTTCTTTTTCAATTAGTGTTTTGTAGTTGTTAGTGTTCATTTTTAGGCTCTACAAACCCTACGACCAGGAGTTAGGATCAAAGTGTTTTATATAGTTCTATCTATCGTACTGTCATTCCATATCGGATAAATTGAAATGTAAGCGTGATATTCTCCCAAGAGAAGTGAACAAATATACAAGAATTACCATTGTCTGACAAATGCACAGATTATACTAAAAATAAAATTAAAGTCCTAAAACATTCCAAATTCGAAACAAGATATCCATTGCCATTGCAAGTATGATAATTTTCAAACTGCAGTTCGTGTGATAATTCTTGCATATCTGGGCAAATCAAGTATGACTGTTAACGTCAATTACAAAATCGAAAAAGCCATAGAAAGTTTACTCTTCAGTTTTACCATCTTTGTCTTTGGAACTTCTTTATCATTCATTGCATCACTAAGCAGCATACAATCTCGTATCACCATCACTTCCATTGATATTTGGCTGCATCAATCCCAGAGCAATACACTGTGTCATTACACAGTAAATAGGAGATAGTATTTTTTTTAATTTTTAATTACACTAGAGATATAGCGTTCGTAATTACCTCCAGAACAATACTAGGGAAATGACCAATGAAAAAATACAAAAAGTCAAGTTTTCGATTTAGATTCACCTCAACAAATGAACCGCAGTCATACTGAACTCAACATATAAATTATTCTCCCACATTCGGGGCACAGAACAAAAAAAAAAAGGTCTTACGTGACTGTCCGGCTTTAATAGCTAAACGGCGTGTTAGAACCCAACCACCACGACAAGATCAATGCAGGTAGACGGTCGAATAATGAACGAGTTGTCAGTTAAGATATATATTCTTGGAAGAGCCAGCCGGATACATGTGTATTAAAATTTTTATCGATTTGCTTGCTATAAACTTAAAACTAATGTTGTGTATGATAAAAATGGTTATGATTTTGAAAATATAGTCTAAATTACAACTTTAATCCTTGATGTATAGTGTGAGGAAGAAACATACACTGTGAGTATGAGTATGTGTATGCGCATACTTGTGTAAGTGAGTAGGCGTAATTTTTTCTTTTTTGTTCTCTTCAAATAAATTTCTTTTTTTTCTTTTCATTGCTAATCTTATATTTTTTTCTTCATTTGTTCTTTTCTGTTGGATTGTTTGTTTTTATTTTCTGTAACATTTATTGCATTCATTTTGTTGTCTTTCTTTCCTGCATTTTCATGTTTTCGGTTTTATTGATGTATCAAATAAGGCTGCAGCGACGCTACAACCTTTTGGAAGATAAAATAAACTTTGTATACAGTCAGTTATATTTAGACTAATTAAAATTTACCCTTTTTTAAAAATCCTATCTCATTTTCCTCAAAATCTTTCATTGATTCAAATATTTATTGCTATATATTTATACAGAAATAATTAATTAAAAAGTGAGTAGAATTAAATGAAAACAATCATTGAATAACCCCACTACCTGAATGCTACTAATGATGCAACAAATACCATTAAAACTGCTATTATTATTACAACTGTGAATTTATATGTAATTATTAATATTTACAGTATGTAACCTTTTGTTACGAAGTTATCTATTGACACCGAAAACAAAATTCACTTCTGGAAAAGTCTCGTGGTCGGCTCTCCAAAGAAGAGGAGCATTTTAGAATAGATTTGTAAATGGAAAAGATTTTATACAGTTCATCAAAGATAAAACCATTAAATAGCAAGTTTTTGGATGTATTGTTGTTATCATAAAATTTGAACTAAAAGCAGTATTTAAAATAATTGAACTGATTTGAATAAAAATGCATTTAAATTAATTAAAATGCCTTCTTTTCAATAAAAAATGTTTTATTAGAACGATAACAGTCTAAAGCTAATCTGTATGCAAAAAAAAAAAAACAACAAAAAAACAAAACAAAAATCTCCGTATATAAATAAAGATTTTAGGCATTTTAAAAACATTTTGACATTCACTCGTCCCTCATCGAAAAACCAAACCGCCATTATAGACAAAAAAAATATAAGCAGCAAATGTAAAAATTTCTTAGAAATTTAAGTCCTCGAGAAGTGTGTCAAAGTAAATTGGCAAATTTAAGAATTAATTAACTGAATTTTGTAAAATGTTATGCTTATTTTTTGCTTAAAACATAATGAAAATATAATGATAATTGCAAAGTATGTTGGGAATAAAACTAAATAGATCCGCTGAATAGGACAACTGGTCATTTGCAATGATAGAAATTAGATATTATATCTTCATATTGATACGGATATATATATAAAAATACAACACATCATTGGTGATCGGTTTAAATTTACTAAATTAAATACAAACACCACGGAGACGGAAAAAATCACCAACAAACTTATTAAACAACGCCGACGTCGCATCCTTGAAAATTAACAAAATCATTGGAGATTACGAATCAGCATACCTCAACGGAAACGTTAAAATACATAAATCCGGATGTCCACTATAAGCCATTATTTTGCATAACACTTAGCAGCTATCAAGATTCCTCAGCAGTATTCCTACCACATAACTACCTATCAATTATAGCATCTCAGCCACTCATGAATTATTTCAAATCCTTAAAACTATACAACCAAACCAAGGCATTTTTAGCATCCCTTGATGTAAAAAATTATTTACAAACACTGAATTGCAGATTATATAATCTGCAATTCTGTATATAAATATAACATCTATCAAATCAAATATCATTAGAAAATTTCTACATACATTAACAACTAAATTCCTCTTCTACGACCATAATAGCAACATTTACGTTAAAGGCATTAATAGAAAATCTACTCGGACAGTGCTTCTCTAACTATTACATGTCTTATGTTAAAAATAAGGTATCTAAAAGTGTTACTAAACTTAAAATATATGTCCGCTATGTAGATGATTTTTTTAATTTTAGCTGAAGACAAAAATAAAATGAGAATCACAAGACTTCATGTAAAGAAAACTCTCTCCTTAACTTAAATAGTGAACAAACTCCATTCTTAGACGTTCTTGTAGAATCTAGTAATAACACATCCACTTTTGGCACTTTAGTTTTACAAGTGAATGTCTTCTTAGATATAAAATATGCGTTGTAAAAAAATTCTTAAAAGGAGCGCATGAGATTTCACCTTTTGTTCGTTTTTCATTAAAGAACTCAACAACGTGAAACAAACGCAAACTAATAACGGTTTACCGAACTACCTCATGCATTAAAAATTAGAATGTTTATTTCTTAGGTAAACAATAGCGATCCTGCAATAACATTAACATTTCTGTAAAAATAAAATGCTTGTTATGTATAAGCAGGATGAATTTTTCCTTATAAATATTATAAAAATTACACAACCCCAGTCGATCAGAACAAGAAAATTAAAATAATTAACTACTATAAAAATCTAACGCAGCTAACTTTATGCTCAACAACAACAGAAGCAACTCATCTGAAAAATTCAAATTACAGAGAACCAATATCATTTATGAATTTACCTGCCCTTTCAAGAACTGCGCTTCTGATCAAACCACATTCAAGTATATTGGAAATAACACTACATGTCTAGCAAGACTCACGTTACACCACTCTGACCTTAGTTCAATTAAGATTCATTTAAACAGTCAGAAACTTACCAAACTCCATCTCCAACATACTTGCAGAAAATTCAAGCATCATATCCTGTTCTACATGTAGAAAAAGACTGAAAATAATGGATGCACTAATAATAAGCAAGCACGCAACAAAGTCAACTATGAAGATGACCACAATGGCTCTTGTAATGATTTCGATCCACTATATTTTGGTAATATAATCACAGAACGTTTTATATTCGCAACCAAAATATTCAGAAGGAATAAAAATTTTAATTATAGAAAGCGATAATGAGTAAAACAGAGAAAGAGACTAAGTTAATTATTATTTCAATATAAATTCCAAGAAATTTTGATTGATTGATTCGTTTTCTAAGGCTTATCATGTCTTTGCAGGTTATTTAAAGTCAGAAAATATTTTTAGATATATTATCCACACATCCAAACTTACAGCAAACGTCCATTAAATAGAACACATTTATATATCTCACATTTTTCTCATGTAAATATATGAAAAAGTACACCCACATTTCTGTACAATTTCTTTTCGTGGCATCCATTACTAAAAAAAAAAAAAAAAATTAGAAATATTTTTTAAAAATTACCCTCCACTCATTAAACAACATTTTTTACCATAGCGACGTTTTTATTTGTTCATTTTCATAAAATCCATTTCCGTTTCAGTCCCTTTCGTGTCTGTCACATTATTTACACCACCAACCAACATTAAAGTTGGAAACAAGCACTTTAAAATGTCAAAACTGTCGTACAACGTCACCTATGAAATAAAATCTATTTATTTCATTTCGGGAGAGAATATTTTTGGATATATACTTAGGAAAATTAAACGCTAAATAAGTGACGAAGAAGAATTTCAGAAAACAAATAAAGAAAGCGTGTTTTAAAGAAGCTGAACTTCTAAAGAGACAAATAAATAATATGTGTAATAGCGCAGCACATGAAATTAATTTATTGAAGCAAAAATATTTAAAATTTGTCAAATAACAAATCTTGCCTATGTGGAGAAAGAAGTAAAATAGTTTCACACGTGAAAGCAGTAAACTCCTATAGTGTCAGTATGTTCCGCAACAATGAGATTTTCTAGGCTTAATTAGAATCTTGTAGTCAACAGACTTCTAGTAGTAGTAGTAGCCAGTGTAGCTGACTGACTTTGTATACATATAGTTCATGTAAAATATGATAGACCATAAATACGCAATTGCTCGTTACAATATTTGATAACAGAAAAAGGGATTGACTTCGGACTGAAGAAAAGACAAAGGCCAAAGTTTAACTAGTCTTTGTGAAAATTTATTTTGACCAATAAAAAGGGACCAGCTAAGAAACTGATAAAAAGTAACGAGCTGATGTGAAATCGCTTTTTGAGATAAATAGGCAGAGAAAATTGAATTAAAAAGAAGAAATAGATAAACGCAGAGTCCCACGCGTCTGAATAAAGTGGGTGTCAAATTACACACTGATACATTATAAGCCTCTGATAAGAACAGAGGAATTTCAAAGTACTCTATTCAACTCCTAAGTAGCTTAAAATATGTTTTTATTTATGTTGAATACAACCGTATAAATTTTATGTGAGAAACGGATTCTCTCAATTTGTTTTAAGCATTTTGGAATATTACTTTGTGTCCGATGATTTAATATGAACATTTTCTCCTTTTGACAATTAATCGAAACTACGAACCTTTACTGTTTGAATACTTGAAACAAGCTACTGAAACTTCAAATGTGTAAATTTGTAAATAAGTTCCTTATCTTGTTTCGTAAAAAATAACACGTGTTTCCTCGTCATTATCCTACGTAAGATTCAACATTGAAAAACAAAAACAAACAACTATACAAGGGTATGAAAAGATAAATTTCCAGTAAAAAAGCCCTGTCTCGGGAGAATTGAAGCAACGAAAATGCATATGGGAACAACCGAATAAAAAAGCTTCAGCATAAGTTTACAAATAACTGTTTCGTTCTTATTTATCTTTTTTTAAGAAGTCTAATTTTAATAAATAAGCACAAAAATGGTTAAAGTTTTCTTTTAACACCACCAAACCAGTTGGACACAGTCATGAGAAATAGAAATCCTACACCAAAGGTATCCACCTTTGGAAATGGAAAATGGACTTTGACATATTTATATTTATGGACTTTGAAATATTTATATTTATGGACTTTGGAATATTTATTACAGCTAAACTTCTGAAAGCAGTGCTTTGTTAACGGATGGAGAGTGTTTGCATGAATCTTGAATAATTTCACAGAATTGTCGGAGCAGACGTCAATGCAGATGGAACTCAAATGGCTGTATGTCAAATAGCCATTCACCTTTTTGATAAAACCTTAACTCTGAAGGAATCTATTTTTAAGGCCTCTACAAAATTTTGGTAATTTGTGAAAAACACAAGCAAAACAGTGAGCTTTTTTACTACTCGTCTAAAAGGAATGGCGAAATCGTGCAGCTTCACACCTAAGTCAACTCAAAAATTATCCTCTATATAAAGGATAGAGAGTTAAAAGTCAAACTTTATAGAGAGGACTTTATGGTGATAGACTCTGGTGCTCAACATCACATTATTGGTTAGGATTTTAAGAAGCTGGAAAAAGAGAAACCGGAAATTAAACTCCAACCAGATTCTACCAACACCAGGGCACAGACAATTTCCAGTATAGGGAAATATTTATTGAATGAGAAAGATATTGATACTGCTCAGTGTTTAACTATTCCGTTTCTTTTGTTGTACCACATTCTCAAGCATCCCTTTTAAGCTGCAGAATCATTAAAAAACCTAGGGCTTTTGAAATGGGTATTGATATCAACATCATGCGTTGTTCGGAAGTTGATGTCAAAACTGCAAACAAAATTTCCAAAAGTATTCATTAGGCTGAATAAAGAACTATCTGCTGAAATTCCAAATAAATCCAGACGTCACTCTAGTTATTCAGCCAGTATGTCGAATTTGAGTTAAACGATGGCGGCGCATTATGGACAAGCACCAACCGATGGTTGAACTGGATGACATCGAATGAGTCACAGAACTTGCTTAATAGGTCTACCCTGTAGTAACAGTGAAGAAAATGTTTGATCAAAAGGGAAAACAGGGAGATGTTAAAATATGCGTTGACAAACAAAAGGTGAATGAAGCCATCGTCCGTGATTGTTGAAAAATGTTGAATGATAGAAGAGAATTATTATTTATCTATGCGACAATATGGCAGAATGCTCTTGTTTCACGCCCCTGAAACTGGATGTAGTTAATTTTTGCCTGAAAAGTCATCAAATGGCGGATGAGGCTTGCTGTCACTTAGACCAACAGATATCTTTGATAAAAACGACATAAGTAATCATAGAAATAATAATGAATAAATAAATGTAGGTTTTGCCAAACGCTGATACTTGGAGGGCCGTAATCGCACTTTATTGCAGAAAAATCTGAAGCAAAATTCAATATCTAATTATATGCTGTCAAAAACGATCAGACTAATGGCTAAAGTGACTCAAGTAAAATGCATCTGTTATTTAGGGAAATGCTTCAGAAATGAATGTTCTTTGGTAAGGAGCAGTACAAAAATTGAGTAGCAATTATATTTAAGAGAAACATTATAAAAAATGACACTATACACTGTTCTTCGGTGCAATATATTTTGGATCTGTTTTGTATTGTTTCTTTCCCATTTTGTTTCTTTATATTTTCTTCGTTTTTTATTCTTTTGTTGCTTTTTGCCCATTTTTGTTTTAACTATCTTAAATTTTTTCACTTTTCTTTTTTAACTTTTCTACTGCCTTTTTATTAATTTATTTGTTAAATGATTCTTTTTATTTAATTGCTTTTCTTTTCATTCTCTAGTAATTTCCCGAGTCATTAATTCATTTTTGTTTGTTTGCTTTTACAAGGACTAAAACCTGTATCCACTCATCAAAGAATACAATGCTGCCAAATAAGTATGATGCCACAAAAAACTTTTCTACAAACTTGCTTTACTTTTCGGGCTTATCAATTATTATTATGTCATTTTTCATCATATTTCGATTTCTGCTTTGATCTCACTACCAACTAAGTCTGCGGGGAGACCTAAGGCAGGTAGTGGCGTGTTGTTATGGCTCCATTTCATGTTTTTCTATCTTCCCTATCATCTCCAGCATTACATAGATAAAGTTTTCCTTAGTGTGTGGGCTGTACTTAATAAGACAATTTTTTGTATATCTCTTAAGCTGGGGTTTCCAGGGATTCTTTCAATGTGTTGTTTTGTTCCATTTTTTATCATTCCAAGTGCACCTACTATCACTGGCACAACTCTTGTTTTCAATTTCCACATTTTTTCTATTTCAATTTCCAGGTCTTTATATTTTGACAGTTTTTCAAATTCCTTGATTGCTATGTTACAATCCACTGGACAAGCCATATCAATTAATAGACAAGTTTTCTCCTTCTGGTTTTTAACAATAATGTCTGGCCTGTTTGCTTCAATTTTTCTGTCTGTGTAGATGGTGTAATCCCATAGAATGGTTACATCTTCTATTTCTGTAACCGGTGCTGGGTGATGTTCATACCAGTGTTTGCCTACAGCTTTTCCATAATGTTTGCATATTGCCAAATGTAAATATTGCCCAACTCTATCGTGGCGATTTTTATATTCATTTGGGGCAAGCACAGAACAGCCTGAGATTAGGTGGTCTATTGTTTCTTGGTGTTTATCACAAAACCTGCATTTTGGATCCATATTATTATGCATACTATTTGCCTGAAAGTTTCTCGTGAAAAGACTTTGGTCTTGTGCTGCAAGAATAAAGCCTTCAGTTTCAGACTTTAATCCAGATGCACGTAACCATCGATGAGTATTAACTTTGTCAACATTGGATTTATTGGCACGTACTGGATATTGGCCATGCAGAGGTTTGTCTTGCCAGCGCTGTTTCATCTGTTAAAGAGCTTTATCTTTGGCTTTCATTTTCATATTCTTTGCCGCGATAGCCGGCTCTTGGCTTCCGTTCTGCTTTTCTACAGAATCTACTAACTATAAATCTTGTTTGAATTTACTGCCTTCTTTTATTATTGAATATTTTTTCTTTCTTTCTTCATGTTGCCTTACTAATTGTATCATCCAATCCTTTGTTGTTTCTATGTATGTTAGTAAGCCAATAGTTGTTGTCTTGTATGACAATTCCAGCTGAATAAGATCTCTTCCACCTTCTTTACGGGGTATGTATAGACGGTCTACATCAGCCTTTGGATGATGCATCTTATGCTTAGAAAGAAGCTTTCTTGTTTTAGCATCCATTCGCCTGATGTCGTTTAGAGTACAGTTTAAGATGTTAAAGCTATATTGGACAACTGGGATTGCAAGGCTATTATTGGCCATAATTCTGTTTTCAGAATTCAATTCAGTTTTTAATATCATTCGTAGCCTTCTATAGTACTCTTTACGCACTATTTCTTTCATTTTTTTATGGTGAATGTTTTCACTCTCATTTACACCTAGGTATTTATAAGCTTCTTCTGGTTTCAATTCTTTTATTGTTACAGCAGGGTCTAGGCTAATTGAGGATGTTTCTTGTATTGATCCACGTAAAACTGTAGCTTTAGCACATTTATTCAAATTAAATTTCATTCCAATGTCTTCACTGAAGCATTTTACAGTTTGCAGAAGACCTTCCAGCTCATTATCATTCTTAGCATATAACTTCAAGTCTTCCATGTAAAATAGATGGCTTATTTTCTTTTGTCCTATTTTATAACCACATTCTGTCTTATTAAGTTGACTGGTTAGTGCTATTAATGATATGCAGAATAGTAAGGGAGATAAAGAATCACCTTGAAATATACCTCTTTTGATGTTTATTTCATCAGACTTATAGGTTCCATTTATATGATTGAGGTAAAGGGTTGTTTTCCATATAGACATGCACTGTTTGATGAAATTGATGATGACGGGCGATATCTTGTATATATTTAAAGTCTTTAAAATCCAGTCATGTGGCACACTATCGAATGCCTTTCGATAGTCTATCCAGGCAGTACTAAGATTTTTCTTTGTACTGTAGCAGTTTTCCAGGATCATTTTGTTAATCAGCAATTGGTCTTTACAACCATAACAGCCACGTTTGCACCCTTTTTGTTCAAGCGGTATCATGTCATTTCTTTCTAAGAATAAATATGTCTGTTTTGTTAAAATAGATGTTAATAGTTTATATGTTGTCGGAAGACATGTAATTGGTCTGTAGTTTTTCGGGTTGTTTGTGTTACCATTCTTGGGTAGAAGAAATGTAATTCCTTTGGTCATCCATGCAGGAATTTTAATGGGATCGTCAACCATTTCTTGAAGTTCTTTGGCTAGTTTTTTATGTGCTGCATTTAAATAATATAGCCAAAAGTTAGGAATTTTATCTATTCCTGGGAATTTCCAATTGTGTGCTTTTTTTAGTGCAAATTTAACATCATCTTCTGTAATTCCAGACCATGTCTGTTCGGGTTTATTTTTCATTCGTTCTATCTCTTGCGTAATCCAATGTACTTCCTTGTTAAGTTCTTTAGGGCAAGCCCATATCTTTTCCCAGAACTGTGTGACTTCTTCCATTCAGTTGGGTACTGTCACTTCAATTCTTTTTTTACCTATTTCCCTGTAAAATCTCTTTGTATCAGTCTGAAAAATCTTGTTTTGTCTGTAAAATCTTGCTCTTTTTTCATAGCGTCTTATTCTTTGAGCCTTCAGTTGGATTTTTTGCTTTATTTTTTCTTTGTTTGATAAGACTTCATTTACATTCCTGATGTTATATTTTTTTTCGGCTCTTCTGCGTTTCCTAGTTCTTACATTTATTCCTCTACTCAGTTCATCATTAAAGTTTATTATTATTATTATTATTATTATTATTATTATTATTATTATTATTATTATTATTTCTAATTGTGTTTGTGGTATTCAATAAAGGTACTCTATTCAGTCATACTCAAGGCTTTCAGTTTTAGTCAGTCTCTGTGATGTGATTTTAGGTCAAGATTTTATGGGCCAACACTCAAAAGTATCGTTCGCTTTTTGTGACAAAAGTCTTCACATTTCTAGTTTTACTTCTTGCAGTGATCATGCTTTCTCTATTTCCAACCTGACTCCAAACTGCAAATATATTGCCACTAAATCAAAAAAATTTGGAAATGATGATAAGAGGTTTGTATAGTCTAAGATTGATAAGATGCTACAAGAAGGAATTAATAAATAAAGCACATCTCCTTGGAGGGAGAAGGTTCGTATCGTATCCAACGAACGTAATCAAAAGATACCGGCTGTTGACTACAGTTAGACTATCAACAGATTTACTAACGTTGATGATTACTTTCTCCCAAGGATAGATGATCTTGTCTATGATATTTCTCGGTTCAAGCATTATAGACCTGAAAAGTGCTTACCATCCGAAGTAGTAAAGCATACACTGCCTTTGAGGCTAATAGCAAGCTTTACCAGTTCTGCAGAATTTTATCTGGCGTCACGAATAGATACTATAGATACTAAAGATGTTATAAGAAGACAACGCTATCTCCTTATAACCTACGCCTACGTAGTCAATATAATCATTACTTGAAGGACACAGCAAGAAAATGATTAAAAGAAAGGTTATGTGTGACTGTCAAGCTTTAAAATATCACCTTTAATAAAAAGAAGTTGGTCATATCAACGGAATAAATTGACTTTCTCAGATATACCATAATCCCTGGTTCGCTAAGACCTGATGTAGAGCTACCAGTTTTTAACGACAATACTATTTTACGCAGTGTGTTTGGGCTTTTCTCCTATTATTCTCAGTGGATTTTAAAGTCTTCAGATAAGATTATACTACTGGATGATGATGAAACATTTCCTGTCAATCAAGAGGCAGTCAAAGCCTTCAGTGACCTTAACGAGGAAATTGAGAAAGTATTGTTGCAGTCCGTTGATAAAAGAATACCACTCAGTAGAAACTGATGTTTCTGACAATGCCGTAGCAGCTACTCTGAGCCAAGCTAGTCACCCGGTTGCCCCTTTCACCGTACACTTATCCCACGGAACGAAAGCATACATCTGCTGAAAAGGAGGCCTTTATCAACGTAGAGGTCGTAGAGGAACATTTACAATAATCACAAATCAGCAGAATGTAAACTTTATGTTGCACTCGAAAAGACTGGAAAAAATTAAAAACAAAATTTAACGATGTAGGATAAAATTGGAATGCTAAGGGTGCGATATCGAAGCAGCAAAGGTAATATCCTAACAGACACTCTCTCAAGAGCGCACTGTGGGGCTGCCATCAACAAAGCAAAATTATCAAACCTCCATGATCGTCTTTTTCATGCAGAAACAACGAGACGTGCTTTTTTGCGATAAGATTTACTGAGGAAGTAAGACGGTTTGTACTGAGTGCCTCGTATGTGCTCCGTTAAAACCACGATTTTACATTCCAAGGAAATCAAGGCCACACAACCAATGGAACGAATCAGCATGGATTTCAAAAGGTCCCTATTTTCTGTTTCCGAGAATTGTTATTTACTCGTAGTAATAGATGAGTATTCCCGTTTTCCATCCGCATTCCAATGCCAAAATATAAAAACAGAAACCGTTATCCAATGTCTGAATTTGATATTTGTGTTCGGAATGCCTGCATACATATATTCTAATCGGCAATAGAGCTGCAAGAGTACCTGACAAAATTAGAAATTGCAACCAGCTGAACAATGACTTATAATCCACAAGGAAATTGACAATGTGAGCGTTACGATGGCATTATCTAGAGACACATGACACTGACCCGGACATCCAAGAAACAGAGAATCTCACTGGGAGCGAATATTACACGAAGTGTTATACTCTTTTAGATTTCCACTCTACGCCACGCCTCATGTAAAATTCTTCATACTAGCGTCGTTCCCTCAGTGGCCACTTAGCTGGCCCTCTGTACCCGGACCAGTATTAATACGTCACTATGTCTGTTCCAGTGAATACAATCCTCTGGTTGACGAAGTTGATTCATTAGAAGCGTTTGCACAATATACCTAGATACGATACACAGAAGAACGTGAATTAACAGTCGCAATACGTGACTTAAATCCAACTTGTGAGACGGGTTCGATGGAATCTGTGAATTCGCTTATTGATTCGGAAGACTTGAATGTTCCTGAACAACAGAACATGACATGGAATTCATGCACCAAGGGTTAGTGGTTCTCCTCGCAAGGAATCTAATAATCACTCCAAATTCAAATCATCAAATGAATCCTCCACTACAGTTTCTGTAACGTGTGAGTGACAATGTGTAAGATCGTCATCGTTCGATATCAGGAACCCTAAGCCTTTAAAATAGGGGAGAATGTGGTATTCAGAACACTTGCCAGTTCCTTTCGGGAACAGGTATTTTCCTAATAATCTCCCCTTTGACATACTATTAATAACCTTCCTTTGTTGTTGACTCTTCAGTTGAAAATGTAGCCATTTTGTTAGTTCATTAAAGCCTTCTAAAGGTATAACATCTTCTTGTTATCAATTCTTTGTTTTAGTGTCTTTACTGCCTTACTTGAAGTGAAATAATTAAGAATAATGTCCCTTCAGGTTTTCTTTATCTTTGAATAGATATGAGTTTTTGAGAAAGATAAGGAAGTGTTTTGCTCTTTCGTTCAACACGGTCTGGAATTGTTACCCATAGATTGGCTATCAACCAAGCGCACAGTCTACCCTGTTATTTAACCAACAGCTGGGATGATTTATGCTTTTTCCAAAAGCATTAGTGGGAAAGTGAACTTAGCAGAATATGTTGGAATTTGAATCCGGCTCATCGATTACATGTCCCACACCAGTATCTGTTACGATAACGGCACATCAACGTTTATTAAAAATTATTAATTCTCCTGGAAAGTTCACGGTGCAAAAAGAAATGGAAGTTCATGACTTTTTACAAAGTTCAATTGAAGCAAAATTAATTTTAAAATTAAGCATCAATTACTTAAATGAATAATAATGGCAAAGATCTAACGATATAGCAAATTAGTAATTATAAAATCGATGAGTACTTAACCAAAGATAAATCGTTGCTGTTTATTATCGTTCTTATATTAAAGGCGAGGGTTACGCCTCATTTAGAAGCTTCAAAACTTTGTAAGAAGACTATGGTGATATCTTTTCATGTCCAGATGGCATTCATTAGACGAAGTGAATTTTTTATAAGGCAATGACATGAATTCTGGGTATGACGATAAACTGCATCCGACAGCAATTCTCTGATCAGGAGAGTGAAGATTTTGAGGATCCTGAAACCACCTCTTAATTGGTGTTGTTCCCACATTCACCCTGGCCTTGGGTGGTAGTGTCTGTTAGGGTCCCGGCTATGGGAAAATAGTGAGCCCAGCAAACAAAAACACTACATGTAAAAATGCATATTTTAATAGTAACAGTATTAGCAATACATGTTTATATAAAAAAGACCGATAATACATTATCAACAATACATTTTATCTGTAGTAGAAAATATATAAATGTGTTCAAAATATATTTAGTTGAAGCGATAAAATTGCGTTCAAATTATTTAGATTTCAGCATCAAATAACCCATAGTGGTTGATATGCCGTTAACCAAAATCAACCAATCAAAAACAAACAATAATATGATTACTAAAAGTATAGATCCAACTCATCATTAGTGGCTTACGAGTACAGCACACTAATTATGTTTAATTGGGAATGGTTTTTACATGCAGTATAAATGAAGAATCATTTTTTACATTCATATGGTGTTTACATTGTGTATTTCCATGATTTAGGAAAGGTATTAAAATGTCCCGGAATTTATAGTGAAAACAATGAAAAATCTTGCATAAAAGGATCCGTCTTCACTCTGGATCTATTCAACCTTAAAAGCGAAGCAATTCTAAGAGAGCTAGAAGTCCTTCCAGGATTTATTATTGGTGGAAACAGTCTTGGCAACCATATGCAGATAATGTAGTACTGATGGCAGACACAGAAAGAAAACTGTAGTAACTTCTCGATAAGGAAGGCGGGAAGAAGGTCTAACTATGAATTATAAGAAACTAGAATGTATGTTTGTAAGCAAGAACAGCCGGAGATGTGAACTACAAATTGAAAATGTCAAAATTAAGGATGTATATGAGTTTAAATATCTGGGAGGTGTGACACCAAAATCTGAAAGTGCAATGGAATAGCAAAAGATGCATTCAAAAAGCTAAACATGTATTAAGAAACAGGAAAATTTCAGTGTCTTGAACTGTTATGCAACATCAGTCATCCAATATAGCAATGAATGCTGGTAAATTTTTCCTCAAATGAAAATGAGACTTGATGTCGTTCTACAAAAGGATGTTGATAATACCATGGATAGAACATGTTAGCAACGAGTAAGTTTTAGAGAAAATGGACACTTTTACTTAGAAGAAAAAGATAGTTGAAACAGAACACATAATGAGGAAAGGAAGCTTTGAGAACTTGACACACATGAAGCATATTTCAGGCAAGAGAGATAGAGGCAAACATCGACTAAACCTCACAAGGAGCTTGGTAAATAGATATCATAACAGGGAGTGAGAGAGTAAAAAGACGAATATTGTTAAGATTCTATAACAGGTAGAAAGCTGTGGATAATCATAATTGTCGACGTTCTTGAGAGACACGACATATAGAAAAAGTGGTAAAAATAATTTTTAATCAAGTTGTATAAATATCGACTTCAATATCTAGAATTATACGATTGTATTTTGAGTGAGAAAGAGGAAAACTCACCTTGTAAAATATTTTCTATCTGATGTGCATACGTGTATCTAAATTGATTAATCTTTTTTTTAACTAATTTCAAATTTCTCTTCTTTTATTCCTTTTTTTTCTGATCGTTGTATTTGTAATCACTCTGCTCTCTTTCTTATTTTCATTTCTGTTGTGGGCTAAGGGTATCAAGAGTTCCTAGTAACTTGTGTGTATATATGCATGAACGTTGTCTTTGGATAGGAGTGTCTTTGAAGTTATCACCAAAGTGAATGGTGAAAAGGAAGGAGGTGAGAGAGAAATTGAGAGGCAGTTGTAATAACGATCGCTTGACGTTTGTCAAGGGACGTGTTAATTATGCTTGTCTCATTTCTTTCTGGCGACAGAAGGTCATTTGGGAATTTACTCCCGGATGTGATTCTGGACTTTCTATTTTGTTTTTAGATGTTTCCTAGTTTTCTATTGGCCGTAAAACATTTCGCATCGAGGTGTGAATTTTCACGAGTTAAGCAAAGTTTGTAATTCGAGAATTTTTTTTATTTCTAACAATGAGGCAGTGTTTATTATTTGAATCTTTAATGTACAACTTGTTTTGTTCACTACAATGTAAGGATATTTGTGTAAGAAGCATTTTCGTACTTATTTTGTTCATTTAAAATACTTCTATATCATAAATACGTATCATTCATATACTTCTATATCATGAATTTACCTCAAATTAAATGATGTTGATGTAAAATCAGATATAAAAATTTGCTAATTATTTTACTTTATAAGAGGAAACGAATGTAACAGTTGAAAAAAATAAAATGCTTAAACATTTTGCTACTGTGGGTGTTTTCTGAGCGATATACAATCCATCAATAGCTGAAAGAGAAGTTGCTTGTCTTTGTGTCTCCGATTGTAAAGATCTTAATCTTTCTTTTATACTCAAAACAGGAATTATTCAAGTAACGTCATTTGAAGACCAATGAAAATGACTACAACATAAATATTTCACTCAGCCCACACCATTTCCAGTATCAGTGGTTTGTTTCTTCAGACATCCTTGTTTTTTCTTCTTTCCTTATAAAAATCAAACGATAATGCACAGTTTTTAGAATGGATCTGGGCGCCACAGAAATATAAAAGATTTTATAAAGACGTGGGGGGGGGAGTGATAGTCGACCAAAAACTTGCTTGTATGAAAATTCACGTCTTTTGTTTATTTTCTGAATTTGTTTTTTTTTAACGGCTCACTTCAATCCGATCGAGAATCCTACTCAATTGCTAGATTCTATTTATATCAGATACCCCTAACAATAGAAAACTCATTTGAGAAAACAGCCATTAGCATTGACATAAAAACAGCGTATTTTCTGTCTATGTTTGTTTAATGGTGTTGGTATTAAGATTTTATCTCAAAGACACAGTACATTGTGTAAGAAATTATCTGAGTAAATTTCAGTTGACGAATTCTCGGATTAGGTTTTCTATTGACCATTAATTTTTAGTAATCATATTTTTACTATTATAGTTATTGTAATTAGCAATCACAAATTTTATTAGTCATAAAAATATTATTTTTTTGTAAAAAAAAATAACACGTTCAACTCTAGTAGGATAAGAATTTATCCTCGTGATAGGTATAATTTAACCTTCTTAAATTTTTATCCTGCGTTCAAGAGGAGAAACTCTTCTCTCTAACGTGGTGTTCACTGCGGCAAAGCAAAATAAGATTAAAAATGCGTGCGTCTCAATTATAGAACTATTTATTATAACATATAAAATTAGAATACATAAAAAGGTTTTTATATTTAACATGTACAGTTCAATAAATGATTAGCATTAGAAATATGTACAATAAAGACAGGAGAACTGCTAAAATTATAGGTATTTTAGCGTCAAAACTGATTGTGGAACATACAATAAAATATTGCGACCAAGTCACGAATTAGCCAAGAAGGAAGGAGGGAGGTGTGCTTTACGAACACAGACACAAAGTACTTGCGAGAAGGTGGAAATACAAATGGCGTTCTCTTAAATTCGGGATGCTGACAAGACAAGGTCTCCGTAGCCGAAAACTTCTTTCTTCAGAGACTTGTTGGGCCGAAGCTTTCTTTCCTTCTTCTTCTTTAGGATAGCGGCTCAGGACAAACAGCACTTGAAGGATTTCTCAAACGCAGCAGAAATTCAATATGGAGTCGAATATTTAAGGGACTCCGGAAGCCACAATTAGGCGATTCAATTAATGGCACAACCAACGCTTAGCCAGGCGAATGTAGGTTCTCTACATCGCAAAAAATACTTCAACAATTATATCCCCTTGAAAAGGAGATAAAACACACACTTCGGCTGTACGAAGAAGAATGGCAGCTAACGACCCCTCAGAAAGTATGGGAAAACACAAAGCAGGCTTCACATCACGCGGCCACACTGCAGCGAAAAGTCTGACGTACTCCTTGCCTGAGCCTAGTGCTGCTACTGCTACTCTTCTTCGCCGCCCGGTGCAAGTCCCGGGGGGGGGGGGAATCTCCCTGTTCCCTCATCAAGTTACGTGCCTTGTGATTGGTCAGCAGCGAGGGTACGCTGAAAGCGCCTCTGCCATTGAAAACGCCTCTGCCATTGGCCATTTTCTTCACAAAAGGGGACAACCACATGAAATCAAGGATCGGTGCAAGTTTAAAAAGTACCACCTGAAATAAATCTCCCTTCTAACCAAAATAATTCTTACACTAATACTTCGCATATTCGGAAGGAAAGTATAGGATATATTCATTCTTTAATTTGAAAATAAGAAATTAAGTTATCTACTTGATTGAAACTCATAAACGGAAGAAAAAGACAGCAAGAGCCGAACATAAAGAAATAAAAACAGAAAACCAAACAGAGGGAACAAAAAGGTGAAAAGGAAGAAACGAAATGATAAACGCGGGACAAAGATATTAAAACTCTTACGGCTCCACTTGGGCATTTATAAAGATAAATACAAACCGTATAAAGCTTTTTGCATATTTATATGAAAATTTAGGATAACATAATTCTGGTGTATAGCATCTTAATTTCGGATTTATTATCAGTGAATCAATATTATGATATAATAAATAAGAATATAATATGTTGCATATCGGAAAATGTATAAAATATATACTAAGTATGTTCCTTTTGTTATTTAACTTTAATGATTTCGGAACCGTGTCAGGTAAATTTTAATCTATTTTTGTTAATTTTAAAAAGGTATGAGAAAGAAAACTTAAACAATTTTACTGTACAGAAAAAATCCAGAGAAAAGAAAAGTAAAAGGTGGAGACAGAAAGGGGAAAATAGATAGATGCCAACAGTAGATACCCACCCCTTCCCACATTATACGTAAGCTATAAACGCGTAGGCGAAGAACAGCAGGAACAGCAGATGAACGTTGGAATAAGAACAGCAGGAGCAGCAGATGAAAGAAGCAACGCGATTGGCTGAAGACAACCAATCAGCGAGCCAGAAATTTAGGCGCCAAAATGATGAAGATCATGAGGTGGATTTTGAAAATTCAGTAGCTGGCTATATTTTGACGGGTGAAGTCATATTAACAACGACTCCAAGAAATGAGCTGAGACTGCACATTCCCTGAGGCAGAAGACAAACCGTATTGTTCCAGATGCCAAGAATGTGAGAAATATTGTCTATCGCAGAACAAGCCATAGCACTCAAGACAGAAATCCCGAAGGAAGAAGGAAAATAAATCTGATGCCAGAAAATATAGTTCCCGATCGTCAAAGAAAAGATTAAAATAGTTCCTGGTCGTCAGAGAAAAGATTGAAAATATAATTCCCAGTCGTCAGAGAAAAGATAGATAGTAAAAAACAAAGCTGTTCGATAGAGTATAAAAAAGAAAAGAAAAGAGGACTGTCGGATAAGTAATCCCCATTTTAGCCTTAGCCTACAATCAACATAAAAAATATTATGTTCGTACAGACACCATTACACATATCAAAATAGAATATTATAATAATATTGTCTATATTGTAACATCGGGTTATTGTTGGTTTGCATCGCTCGCCGCTCATTATCTCTTGATTGTTGAATAAGAGCAATATTTTACAGATCCCCCACCCATATTTGTTATCCATCCCTTTTTGTTCATTAAACTGTTATGTTTTGATATTCAGTGTTTTTGTTCATTCATGGTCCACGGTCAGTTAAATGTCTTATTTAGGGTATCCGGAAACATTACTTTTATTTTTATAAATCTTTTACTGCCGATAAACATTCAGCACAAGGGAGGCAACCCTGACAGTTTAACGAACGTTAAAAGGAATTTATCGCAGCGGAATATCTGATTCTAACCGGACGCTGTTCACCCACGCGTGGCCAACGTTTTAGGTGGGATCTATGATAAAAATAGATAGATAGATCACTCTTATTTACTGTCACAGTTGCTTACTATCAACTTTTTATGAAACTTTAAATAGTTGTTGCAGCTGTACACTCGCCTAAACGGTTATTTAAGCGGGATTCTTGTACATTAACAATTTGAAGAGCTGGATGCCACTTGACCTGGTATTATGACGCCAACCAAGAATGAAATTCTTTTATGCTTCAACCTGCTTCAACTATTGGATATAAGCTTATCTGAAAAAAGATTTGAACCGAAAATCCTCTTTTCGTCTATAATTATGAAGTTAGTAAAACAATCGACAATTGACTATGCTTTATTGCAAAACAACTCACCAACTGCTTAATCAGTACAAAGTGATGATACAAACTTTCTACTATCAATATCTTTATGAATTTACTTTTTGAAAACTCATTCATTCAAATACTAAGGCATTCATAGTCGTACTCTTCTTCATTTCAGCACGCCATACAGCAAATTTAATTATTTTAATTACATCTAAGTTCGTATTTTGTTTTCGTACTTATTCTACAAATTCAATGTCGTTTCGAAGCGTTAATTTTATTTACTTAGCTTATTTACCAGAACCATATCGGTAGTCAGAGATTAGTGATTCGAATGACCTCGACATTTTCATTATTTCAACCAGGCCCTGTTGAACTATAATCGACCTTCACAGAAGTAAATATCATTATTACTACTATCGTTACGTTTCTCAATTTTCTTTTTGTGCTGTGTTCATTTTTGCTGTGTTCATTCATGGCTCTCCACAATTTCCTGTCTCTCATAGCCCTTAATAATTTTTTTCTTTTTGCTAATTCCCCTAAACTTTGTTTACTCAAGCTTATTAAATATATGTATTATTTGTCCCACTTGTTTTCAATCTGTCTCGTCAGTATCAGATTTTTCAAGCTCTCTTCCCTCATTATGTGTCCTAGAAATTTCAACTATCTCCTCCTGGTGTTAAATATGTTTCCTATTTATTTCTTTTTTCTCTAAAACTTTGTCATTGCTAACATATTCAGTACAAACGAAATTTTTCAGTTTCTAAATACTCTGCTTAGCTTTTGGAATGCATATTTGGCTATCCCATTGAGCCTTCCTATTTTTGCGTCACACTTTTCTTCCTCTGTTAAAACAACTGATATTTAAATTTTTGTACTTCCTTGATATTGATATCTTCAAATTGTAGTTTGCATTTTGGGCCAATCTTTTTCCTATCGATCATGCATTGTCTTCTTGCAGTTGATGTTTTCCTTTGTGATAATACCGACCGAGCAAAAGCGAGCAAACCAGATGTTGGCTCTATGCCGACCAGAAAGCTAATGAATAAAAATAATTTCCGCGCAAGTGAATTCGCGCAGATGTTCCGGTTGAAAACTAAAAATTAATCAAATATCAAATTACCATTTCGCGAATTTTATTTACCAGCCAATGGGAAGCCCGGAATCAAATACAAGGATGAAATTCGAAACGACTAGCTTTTGATCCAAAAGGCAAATATAAAAGGCCGAGACAAAAGGCACCCAGACAGACAGGCACAGACCAGAGGAAAAGAGTGTAACTAATCCCCTTGACCTAAGTCGAGCGGCTACTATGCTTGCCTCTTTCTTCCTTCCCTGTCTCATAAGTACTTATCGACCTTTTCAAAGACATTCCACACAAACCAACTAACTGACCTCTTCAAAGACATTCCTCAAAAGTACTTATTGACCTGAGAATCGGCAATATGAAAATGAGCATAAATCATACTACTAAGCCTTTTACCTTTTCAGCTCATTATTTTCCATGAACATTCTTTTATCTCTTTCAGCTTATTATTTAGCCATGAAATCTCTAAGTTCCGTTGGACTTTTATTTCAAGTATTGTTTTAATTGTAAAATAAAACTACTATATATATATATAAATGTTATTTTGTACTCTAATTGCCTTTCTTGATTCTATAATCATTTTATGAATAATAGTGGGCTATCTTCCCACAAGGCCAAATTCCGTTAACCTGCTACGGCATACTGCTACTCCTAACTACAAACGGAATAAAATAAGAGATACCCCGCTATAAAGTGGTAAACCCCGAAGTGACATACAGACGCATAACGCAACCTTCTCTCGGCCAACAAATAAAGGCATTTCCACAAATAAATTGGTATACCCCGGCGTTCCCCAGCTAAACTGGTGATGAACACGCACAAAGGCATTTCCTCAAATAAATTGGTATTCTCCAACGTTACACCAAATAACCTGGCGAACCTGAAGTTTCCCAGATAAACTCGTAACCAACACGTGGATTTTCAACACATATATATATACACACAAAAAACTTTGGACTTTCAGCGAAATTTGAACATTTCTCTGCAACAAATTCACCATGGCAACGGACGCAGAAGAAACAATGAACTCAAACCAACCAATTCAAGCTGTTTCAATAAAACCGCCGAACTTTCTCGAATCGAATGTAACGGCTTGGTTTGCTATAATGGAGGTGCAATTTAATATTGCAAATATCAGACAGCCCCACCAAAAATTTTTCAATATTCTGGCAGCACTCCACGTGGATATAGTAGGAAAAATACAACCTGCTATATTACAATCAAAAGATTACGACGCACTGAAAGGATCAGTGACGAGCGCTTACGAAAAAACAAAACCGGAGATGCTGGATAAACTAATGTTGTCAGCTAAAGTAACGAGCCGTGTACTTGAAGAATGAACTCAGGTCACTGGCAGGTCAAATTGGCGAAGATGTACGCCACAAATTCATACAAGCCCTACCCCGCTCTATCAAGCCTGTAGTAGCAGCACATGTTGACTTAGATACAAACCGACTTGGGAAAATGGCGGACGACTTACTGCTATATTTTAATTCGCAAGATTCCGCACATATTCAACAGGTTACAGAGAAGAAAAAAGACGAAACAAAAAGGACACATGGCTGTTCCCATAATGAAAAAAAATTCCCCACCAGCGTTCGCCCTTTCAACAAGGATCAAAAACCTCAAATTTGCCGAGCGCATTTATATTTTGCGGAACGTTCAAAATTTTGCAAACCGTGGTGCAGATTGCCTCACAAACGAAATCTTCAAATGCAACCCAGCTCTCACCCAACTTCACCAATTCCTCGTGAGAATTCGGAAAACTACCTAAGCGAGAGATGTTAGCTTTCATTTCCTCGCCGCTTCTTGTTGTAGCCGCACGGTTAGAAGCTGAGAGAATAAATTTTATTGTGGATACAGGAGCTGCTGTATCTATACTACCAAAAAGATACTTAAACGGAGACGTCATCTACCCAACCAATATCTCCTTAGTATATCAGCTAACGAAAAAAAAAAAAAAATTGAATGCTCAGGACAAATGGTACTGAATCTAACGCTACAAAACCTAAGACGGGAATTCACCTGGATATAGTAGCCGAAACTGCTCAGCCACTCCTAGGGTATGATTTCCTAAACAATTTCGGATTAGTGGTGGATTGCAAAAATAACAAACTAGTCGATAAAATGACTAACAGACAATCGAATGTGCACCCATCATCTATTATTATGAATATAGATGTAGTACCGAACAAAAATGACAACAAAACAGTACGAACAATCCTGGAAAAATATCCTAAATTAATTTCTCCTCTCCACAAATGCGACGAAACCAAAAATATATCACAGGATAGAAACTGGTAGCAATCCTCCTACCTTCTCCAGAGCCAGACAGCTATCAGCTCAGAGATGTGATATCGCAAAAGAGGAATTTAAGAAACTACTAAAAGCAGGAATAATTTCTCCCTCGAACTCAGAATGAAGTTCAGCTTTACACATGGTACCGAAGGCAGACGGCACATACAGACCTGTCGGCGATTATAGACACCTAAACACGATAACAAAAGTCGATAGATAAAGTACCAAACAAATTCCTTGGCTTCAAAGCTGCATAACAAAAAATTCTTCTCAAAGATTGACCTGTCGTCTGCTTATCACCAGATACCAGTGCACCCGGATGATATCTGTAAAACAGTCATCTCTACCCCTTTCCGGTTATTTGAATATAACTACATGCCTTTCGGACTACGGAACGCATCATGCACTTTTCAAAGAATGATGGACAATATATTCCGCGATATCGATTATACATTTGTGTATATCGATGATATCCTGATATTCTCAGAAGACGAAGAAACTCATTCCAAACATATCGACCAAGTACTACAAAAATTAAGTGAGTACGACTTTAAAATTTGTCTTTTCAAATGCACATTTAGTGCTAATGAGTTAGACTTTTTAGGATTCCACATTTCTTCAAATGGTCTCAGACCTAGTTCTAAAATGTTAACTGAACTAAGTGAATTTTCTCAACCAAACGATTCAAATCGCTACGCCGTTTCCTTGGAATGGCAAATTTTTATAGGAAACTTGTACCGAATTTCAGTAACAATACGCCTAAACCAAAATTCAAAATCTTTAACTTTAACAAAGGAAGAAGTCGAATCTTTTAAAAACATAAAAAATACTTTATCAAATATAACCGTTCTAGCTTTCCCCAATTCGAAAGCTAACAATTATCAGCTAGTAACAGATAGTTCAAACTATGCGGTGGGTGCAGCACTTCACCAAATGATTGACAACCAACCCATCCCCAGAGGCTTCTTTTCAAAGAAATTATCCCAGACCCAGCAGAAATATTCTACTTTAGCTGCCTATCTAGCAGTACTCCACTTTAAACATCTAATAGAAGGCAGAAATGTAATTTTGCTGACGGACCACAAGCCACTTTGCAGTGCTTTTAAAAGCCAATCCTCTCTAAAATCTGACAGACAACAGCGTCACCTCTGTTTTATCAGTGAATATGTAAATGATATTTCACAGATAAGAGGATCGCAAAACATAGTAGCTGACTGTTTATCAAGACCTGTAAATGCTATAATTATTGATGTGTGTGACTTACAGGAAATAATGAAGCATCAAGCTACTGACAACGAAATCCAAACATTCAAAGACCAACTGAAAACATATACAATAAATAAAAAGGACACTATATTATGCAACACGTCATTACCTTTCCCACGACCTTTTGTGACAGAAAAGCTCAGAAAATCGGTATTCGACAGTCTTCATAACCTGTCACACCCGGGAATAGCAGCTTTCAGAAAAATGATAACATCTCGATATTATTGGCCGAATATAGACAAATCAATAAAAGTTTGGTGCACAGAATGCCAGAATTGCCAACAAGCAAAAGTCATAAGACACACGAAGAGCGAAGTAAGTCCATTCGAACTACCTTCTAGCCGTTTTGAAACTGTACATGTTGACATTGTCGGTCCCTTACCACCAGTAAAAAACCAAATGGACCCTTACTTTTCACCTTACCGATATTTATTGACATGCATCGATAGAAACATGAGGTGGATAGAAGCATGCCCAGTAACGGAAATCACGGCGAAATCTGTATCAATGGCTTTTGTCAATCTGTGGATCTCCCGATTCGGGGTTCCTCTTCATGTCGTTACGGACAGAGGAAGCCAATTTGAATCTGAACTATTCGCAGAAATATAAAAAATAATAGGCTTTCATCGATTAAGAACAACAGTCTACTATCCACAAACGAACGGACTAGTAGCGAGAGCTCACAGAACCCTAAAAACTGCTATAATAGCCAGGAAAGAATCATGGTTATCAGTTCTCCCTATCGTTCTTCTAGGAATGAGAATAACTCCCAACGAATAAAACTATTCTCCATTTACCGCAGTAACGGAAACTCACGCACAAATTCCCCGATTACTGATCGACCCTAACAAGAACGAAAACAGCGAGATAACAAACTCGCACGTTAAAATTTTAACTGACGAAATGCAGAAATTTGATATGGACAAATTATCCAGCGGACACCTACATTCAACACTTAATTCCTACATCCCAAAAGATTTACAGACATGTAAAAGTATTTGGTTAAGAACTGACAGAGTAAGAAAACCGTTGGAAGCCCCATACACAGGTCCTTATCAAGCAATAAGTCGTCACGAAAAATATTTTACTATAAAAAAATCAGACGACGTTCATAGTAAAGTCTCAATAGACAGATTAAAACCGGCGTACATTGCTGAAAATATAAAATCAAAATATTCCATCGAATCAAGACGGGATTTCGATAAACCCCCATCTTGTACCGAGGAAACTAATGAAAACAAACCAAAAATGAAAACTAAGTTCGGTAGAACGGTTAAATGGAAGAAAGAAAACACATATTTTTATTTCTAACAAAACAAACAAACAAACAAACAAACAAACAAACAAAAAAGTAAAAGAAAACAGCAAAACTATAAAAAAAAACTATTTGAAAAAAGCGACAACAGATACCCCCCCTCCCCAAAAAAAACCACTCCATTTTCTAGGGCGAAAGTTATGTGGTGATACCGACCGAACAAAAGCGAGCACACCGGATGTTGGCTCTATGCCAACCAGAAAGCTAATGAATAAAAATCATTTCCGCGCAAGTGAATTCGCGCAGATGTTCCGGTTGAAAACTAAAAATTAATCAAATATCAAATTACCATTTCGCGAGCCTTCGCGAATTTTACTTACCAGCCAATGGGAAGCCCGGAATCAAATACAAGGATGAAATTCGAAACGACTAGCTTTTGATCCAAAAGGCAAATATAAAAGGTCGAGACAAAAGGCACCCAGACAGACAGGCACAGACCAGAGGAGAAGAGTGTAACTAATCCCCTTGACCTAAGTCGAGCGGCTACTATGCTTGCCTCTTTCTTCCTTCCCTGTCTCATAAGTACTTATCGACCTTTTCAAAGACATTCCACACAAACCAACTAACTGACCTCTTCAAAGACATTCCTCAAAAGTACTTATTGACCTGAGAATCGGCAACATGAAAATGAGCATAAATCATACTACTAAGCCTTTTACCTTTTCAGCTCATTATTTTCCATGAACATTCTTTTATCTCTTTCAGCTTATTATTTAGCCATGAAATCTCTAAGTTCCGTTGGACTTTTATTTCAAGTATTGTTTTAATTGTAAAATAAAACTACTATGTATATATATATATAAATGTTATTTTGTACTCTAATTGCCTTTCTTGATTCTATAATCATTTTATGAATTATAGTGGGCTATCTTCCCACAAGGCCAAATTCCGTTAACCTGCTACGGCATACTGCTACTCCTTACTACAAACGGAATAAAATAAGAGATACCCCGCTATGGAAGATTTTTTGTTTTCTTCCCGTATCTGCTATCAACACAGTATCACCTGCATTCTTCTTCTTCTTCTTCTTCTTCTTCTTCTTCTTCTTCTTCTTCTTCTTCTTTATGTGCTGTGTCCCTCCAGGACGTAGGCGACCATGAATTTATACTTGCCCCTGTCCCTTGTCGCTTTTAATATTTTTCTTCTTGGTATCTCTCCCAAACCCCTCTCCATCATCCATTTACTATCAAATATGTCTCGCGCTGATTTCCCTCTCTCCATTCCGTTAGTATTAGATTCTCCAAACTCTCCTTACTCATTACATCTCCCAGAAGCCTCAGCTGTCTCTTCCTATAAGTTTTCTTCCTCTATAAGTTTTCTTCTCATTTGCGTCCTCTCCTTGTCGTTGCTCACGTGCTCGATCCATGGTATTGTCAGCATCCTTCTGTAGAACCACATTTCTGTTGCTTCGAGTTTCTCTAACATCCTTGAAGAGATCGTTCAGCATTTACTGTCATATAGAAGGACAGATATCACATAGCAGTCTAGCTCCCTTTTCTTTGTTTCTAATGAAATATTCCTGTTTTTCAGTACTCTGGTTAGTTTTTGAATTGTGTTCTTGGTAATGCCAATTCGTCTTTGGAACTCACGGTCGCATTTTCCATCTTCTGTCAGAACACTTCCCAGGTATCTAAATATTTTCAGCTGTTTTTATTTTGGCTTATCCGACCTGTAGGTGGCATTTTGGGGTCTTCTTTTTGCTGATGACCATGCATTAAGTTTTCTTGAAGTTTATGCTTTGTTCTTTCTTTTCGCTTTTTTTGCAACCTTCTGTAGGAGGTCCTGAAATTTTCTTTCTGTGTCTGCTATCAGCACTGTGTCATCCGCGTACCCTATTGCTACGATTGTGATCGCCAATGACGAGTTCTGACACGGATTCTCAGAATTCTTTCGTTGAATAGGTTAAATAGATTCGGTGACAAAACACACCCTTGTCTTACCCCCATTTTCTATTTTTGTATATCTGCTGAATTTGTTTTCTATTCGTACGCAAGCGGTTTGTTGCGAATATAGGTTCTTGATTGTCCTAATATTCTTCTCGAATATGTTCAGGTTGCCGAGCATCTCTAACAAGTCTTTGTAGTGTACTTTGTCAAACGCATTTACATAGTCTATAAAGCACAGGTGCAGGTCCTTCTGTGTTTGTATTGCTCTTTCTGATTGCATTCTGAGCATGAATATCGCGTTCTTTGTTTTTAACGAAATCGCACTGTTCTTGTTCATCAGAATTTAGACAATGCGTTTTGTTATGTGGCTGATTAAGCTGATTGTTCGGTGGAGTTCACATTCCTTTGAACCTGGCTTCTTAGGTCGTGCTATGAAAATTGATCTACTTAGGTCCTACAGTATATTGTCACTGTTGTAGATCACGTTTCTTATTCCTGTGATTTTGTTTACACTAATCCATCTAAGACCGCAAGTATCTCTATTACAATGCCGTCTGGTCCTGTTGTTTTGTTTCTGCTCAATTTAGCCAGTGTAGTTTCAGTTTTTAATATTTTTGGTCCGTCGGTATTTCTCTAGATTGCCGGTTGCTCTCTCCCGTCGCGGAAGAGATCCCCGATATGTTTGTTCCATCACTGAAGTATTTGTTTTTTCTCTAATATGAGTGTTCCATCCTATGATTTTATTCATCCTCGTGCTGAGCGTGTCTTTTGTCCTGTTCTTTTATTTTTTTATGCATATCTTCTTCATTTGTCGTGTTCAGTCTTTCTATTTCTGCGATTTATTGTTGAGCCATTCTTCTTTAGCATGTCTGCATTTGCTCCTTATATCCTTGTGTAGTCTCCTGTATTCCGTTCCATGTCTTGGCATTGTTTTCTGTCTCCTTTGCATCATGTCAACATCTGTTCAATTTCCTCCTCCGTCCTTTTTCACGACAAACATCCATCATCAAATTACAAATGATGACGCCAAAATGAATACGCGAAAAGTGGCCAAGCTATTCAAAATAACACCTCTACAATGTAGGCAAAATGGAATATTTTGATATGATTTAAGTTAAAGGTTTCTATTGATTTATTTAATAAATCTTAAAGTATGTTTAGAAATTACTAATATCTCCAATATTTAGTTGAGTAATTTTTTTAATTTCATGGATGCATTGTCGTGTCGTGTGTTGGTGAACATATTTCTAATCATGCCTCTCTACAACTTCCTTTCCTTTGCGTCTTTTAATAAGGTTTGTTCTTTTTCAATCTCTCTTAAATAATACTAATATGCAAACTAAACATAGGACTGAGACAGTAGATACGAGCATCATAACAGGCAGATATTTGTACTAACGGTAGGGCTTGTATATGGAAAAATCTTTATTATTCACAAAAAGTGTTAATGAAATATTCTTTCGCAAAAAGTGAATTATTCTTACATTAAAAAATATGCGATGAAATTGTCTGAAAGATGGTAGAAAAAAGTACAGCAAAACGGTAAGGACGATGTTAAAAAAAATTAATTTTGAAAAAACGAACATCTTTTTTATTTGAGGTACAGATTTTATCCGTATTTAGACAATCATGTTTGTTCTACTCAACCTAGGTATTTTGATAAAAAAAAAGAAGTGGTTTAGTCTTATTATTTTGACAGTATCCGACCAAGGCATATAAATCCAGCAATTATGGATAACGGAAACCTCTATAGAGCACACACAGTTATTTACTAAGTGCAGCTTAGATGTAGCATAAGTTCGGAAGTATGGGGCATCGAGTGAGAATTGAACCCAGTATTCAATTGTAATTGATCTAGCGAAACATATTAGCCACACATATATGTATACGAAGGAAGCAAGCTAAAGAAGAAAAGTGTATGACGTGAGAAGTAGAGAAATGATAAGAGAAATAGTGAAATTCAATAAGATGTATGAAAATTCCTAAAAAAGAATATTTGACGAACGATTAAAATAAATAAAAATTTGGAATGATTTCGAGAAGAAAAAATAAAGACTGAAGAAAAAGAAAAACAACCGAAAGAATAAAAAAGAACGATAAATCGTTGTAAGTTACTGAACAAGAAATCGAATATGTTACAAAATCGAAACTTTGATTTTGAAAAGAAAATGGAAAGAAAGAAAATGCTGACGTCAGTCTTTATTAGGCTTCTTATTGATTTGACTAACAAGTTGAGAAGAGTGCAAACAATTTGGCTACGATACACGGAACGTCTTTTGGCAAATTAAGAATGTTTATCATGTATCATTATTTAAAAATAGCACTTAAAAAGATAGCGAGATCTCATGCTATCGAACTATGAACTTGCTTTCACATTTAATCTTTTCATTTAATTTTTTTCATTCATATCTATCTTGCTATCTATCTATATGCCAAATTATTGCTCTTTACATCCTTTGAACACAAATGACAAAGAAAATTAATTTCTGATAATCATTTTAAATTCCTGTTACAGTGAAAATTCACTCCTTTTTCTTTGACAACCCCAACCTAAATATCTAAAATATAAAAGCTATTCCCTTAATGCCTGATCAATGTAATCACTGCAAAGTAATTATTCTAATGATATTACTCAGAATTTAGGTAAATTAATGCATCTCTGATTAAGCTACAAGTAAAAACATTTCTTAATATTTCCCATATGATATCAGGTACATTATTTGTGCTCCTACAATTTTTAATTTACCTATAAGGCGGAAATAGAAATTATAAGTTGCTA
Source organism: Ascarosepion bandense (assembly GCA_037127315.1). Lineage (NCBI taxonomy): Eukaryota > Metazoa > Mollusca > Cephalopoda > Sepiida > Sepiidae > Ascarosepion > Ascarosepion bandense. Next base: position 3,067,942 of record JBBBDQ010001763.1, on the reverse strand, counting down.
ATCTGAGGAAAGATGGGAGATTTAATCGAGTGTGGAAGCCAAAATGAGTCTAGCATCATGTATCACATTTATGAGATAAAATGCACTTTTGACAAATTTTAAACTTCTTTCCCCATTCTTTTTTTTAACTATGAGAATCATTGAAAAGTCCATAATAATGTACTAATGATAACTGTACCAAACGATGTGTCATTTTTTGACAGTCTTTATTTTACAAATATATCTGGGGAGGTAGAATCTCTTAGCAAATAGTGAATCCATAAACAAAAATTAACAGTACATTATTATAACAAAATGACAATCAGTGCAACACTAAAAAATATAAAAATACATTTTTATGAAAAAATAACCAGCAAAATACGGATGTCCCTTTTGTGTAATACAGTTTAAACATCTTTAACTGGATTATAGATGACATTAAGTGAATTGATGTTAAAACGGTAAAGCTTCTCACTTGGCACCACATACATCATCCTAAGGTTGATGTCGTCTGCATGCGCCCATATCAGAAGGAGGCAGAGGTTTAGCTCATCTAGAACTATCTTACGAAACGACAACAATTAGTTTTCAATGATATCTGGAAACTAAAGAATACTGGGTGATGATCTGTATCAAAGAACATGAAAGAAATAAAAAATAATAACAAGTCAACAAATTAAAAAAAAAACGAATGCAATGTACCAGTTACAGAAACTATGGGAAGATAAATCTCTTCATGGTTAAAATTCCAAACAAGCTGATGTAGACAAACCTCGTAACCGTCAGTGGTCACGTATTGCAGAGTTAAAAGCTGAAACCGAAATTTATATTCTTGCTGCACAGGACTAGTGCTTGCTAACTATACCTTTTCAACTTCAAAATGATAATAATCAACTTCAAAATGGACTTATTTTCAGGTAAAAAAATTAATCAACTCCAAAATGGATTAATCAACTTCAAATTGGAAAGCAACTTCAAAATGAGAAATAATCAACTTCAAATTGAGAATTAATATAATACTAGTAAATTTAGTATTTTTTCTTTCATTTTTACTTAAAAGGGATATAAAAAATATAAACGCTCCTAAGAAATTCATTTAAAAGATTACATCATCTAAGTTAATTATAGAGGGAAGTAATCTCTGTAGGCGGCGCCATTCACCATCCTTCACCTGCTGCAATTAACGACCATCTGACCCTACTCTAGACCTATCTCTATCCACAACTAAAACCAGCATGAAATTAAACAAACAAAACAGCAAGACTAAACCAGCTAGTCATAAATCGCCCAAACCTATCTGCGTTTCCTTCACAAACATATGAGGTATTCGACTTTATTAGTGTAGAATCATTCCTTCTAACTAACTCACCCGATATCTTAGCTATATGTGAGACTAAACTTGACCCTTCTATCTCCTCTTCGGAGCTGTTCGTTCCTGGTTACCTTCCCCTCTTCAGGAAGGACTCCAATGTCCATATGCATGGGCTTGGTGTATATGTCAGCGAACAACTCCCTATAGCCAGGGTCACATCTCTTGAATCCCTGGATCATTCCTTCATGTGCTTCCGTCTCTCACTTATAAGCTCGGTTAGCTATCTCTTCTTCCTCTACCGCTCCCCCTCCTCCTCTGACTGTACGGTACTTGATAGCATCTCTACTAATATCGACAGGGCCATTTCTTCTCACCCATCTGCCCATATATTTGTGTTTGGCGATTTTAACGCCCACCACATCAAGTGGCTAGAAAACTTAGCCACCGACCTTGCTGGGATCCACACCATGTATTTTTCAATAACCCAAGCTCTAACGCAAGTGGTGGACTTCCCCACGCGTTTCTCTAATAACCCTAACGGAAGAGACTCTTTACTCGACCTTTGCTTTACTTCCATTCCAGACTCCTGCACTACCAGGCAGCTCTGCCCCCTCGGAAACTCTGACCACGCGCTAACTCTACCAAAGAAAACCAGACCAGCAGAATATCATACTGCTACCAGAGAGCAGACTGGGACTCGTTCCGCGACATCCTCTGCGACGTCCCCTGGAACAACGTCTTCGATCTTCCTGTCGAAGACTGTGCCTCCGAGGTCTCCTCTTGGGTTAAGGCTGGCATCGATGCTTTTATCCCGGCCAGGAAATTCCAACTAAAATCAAATTCGTCCCCCTGGTTCTCACCCGCTTGTTCAGCCGCCATTGCCCACCGGAACCATTTCTTCCGGCTCTATCGAAGCTGCTCGTCGAACCAAAACAGGCGCCTTTTCGCCTCAGCACGGAATAAGTGTAAAAAAGTACTGAACGAAGCTAAGAGGGCGTTTGCTACCAGAATGAGGCAACGCATAGCATCCTTTAAGTTTGGCTCCAAAGATTACTGGCGACTCTGCAAAAGCGTGCTCAACAAGAGAAAGACTTCAATGCCCCCACTAATCAATGAATTTGAAGTTCTCACCTCCCCAGCGGACAAGGCTGAATGCCTTGCCCGTAGATTCTCCACCAATTTGACACTGGACTCGTTAGGAATACCTACACCCGACTTCCCACCCAGAACTAAGGCTCAACTAAATAACGTCCACATTACACCCTCGCTGGTCGCCAAGATAATTGCACAACTTGACCCACACAAAGCGAGCGGCGGTGACGGAATCCCAGTCATAGTACTGAAGAAATGTGCCCCAGAACTTTCCTCTGTCCTCTCTAAACTCTATAACCTCTGCCTATCTGCTTCCTGTTTTCCTGCCTGTTGGAAGTCCTCCTGTGTAGTTCCTATATTTAAGAATTCTGGCGAACCCTCAGACCCCGCCAATTACCGTCCTATTAGTCTCCTTCCGATCTTTGGCAAAGTTTTCGAAGCCATTATCAACGCCGAGGTGATTCAGCATCTCACGGCCCACAGGCATCTTTCTGACAAACAGTACGGGTTTCGCTTCACCAGGTCTACTGCTGATATGCTAACGACCATTACCGAGTACATATACCGGGCACTTGACAAGAATGGCGAAGCCCGAACCGTTGCCTTGGATATCTCCAAAGCGTTCTACAGGGTCTGACACGCTGGCCTCTTGTGCAAACTGCGGAGCTACGGGATATCTGGGCATCTGTTTGACCTCATCCAGTCATTCCTCTCTAACCGCACATTGAAGGTAGTATTAAATGGGCATGCCTCCCAAAACTACCATACGAATGCGGGCGTACCTCAAGGTTCTATCCTAGGCCCCACGCTCTTTCTGATCTACATTAATGATCTCCCCGACGCCATTAGATCCCAAGTTAGCATGTATGCCGATGACACAACAATCTACTCTCGCATCGATCAAAAACCAGGTGTGGGCGACAAAGCGAACCTCGCTGCCGTGCTTGAAAAGGACCTCCAATCCGTAGTGGCCTGGGGTAGGAAATGGCTAGTAAATTTCAATACTTGCTAAAACGAAGCTGTTATCAACTAACCACCATAGACAATAGCATGGGACAGGCTAGCCTCCCAGAGAGTAAAATACTACGCCTCCTTGGCCTTACAATTTCGGCGGACCTCAAATGGAATGACTATATCGAATCCATTGTCAAATCTGCCGCTATGTGGCTCTCTGTGCAGTTTTTCCCACCTGAATCTATTCTGCACATATACAAATCTACCATCCGCCCGTGTATTGAATATTGCTGCCATATCTGGTCGGGTGCCCCTGCTGCTCACCTTGGGCTTCTTGACAAAATACAAAGGAGGATCTGTAACGTGGTTGATACTGACTTGGCAGACCGGCTGCAACCACTCTCTCACCGGCGTGATGTGGCTTCCCTGTGCCTCTTCTACAAGTACTTTCATGGCTTCTGCTCCGATGAACTTAGAGCACTGGTGCCGCCTAAGCAGGAATTTACACGAGATACTAGATTAGCAAACAGATAAGATGTAACCGTAAATTCTACTCCAACAGCTTCTTTTTTCGCGCTTCCCGCCTGTGGAACTCCCTTCCACAAGTCTGCTTTCCCGACAGCTACAATCTCCAGGTGTTTAAATGTAGGGTCAATAGACACCTCCTATCACTCTAACTCCCAATTATTTTCAGAACACTCTCATCTACCTAACCCTCATTCTCGGTATCCTTACTCGCCTAACACCCACCCTCTGTCATTTCCTATATTTAACCATTCTCGGTATCCCTACCCGCCTATCACCCACCCTCTGACATTTCCTATATTTAATCATCCTTTCTCCACTCTATGTAGCCCCCTGCGAAGTAGTGGCAGTGACATGCCTTGCTCGGGGTGAAACGCTTATAAAAAAAAAATCCAGATACGAAGTTAGTGCGAGTCTCGGAGATCATCGCTTCTAACTTGCTTAGGAGGAATTCTTTTGTAGTTGAAGATCCCTGGCCATCACCTCTTAAAATCCCAACAATTGAGTCTGCCATACTTCTTTTTTCGTCAGTTTTAATCACTGACCAAACCTTTTCAATGGGATTTAGCATCGGACTATAGAGGGCAAGTCTGAATATTTGGTGTTTCCTAAATTCATCCTCCTCCACAACTTCTTCAATTGAAGTATGGCAAGGAGCGTTATCAATAACTAAGACAACTCCCCTTTCATAAATTTTATTTGCCTCCCTGGTTCATTCTTTCGCATCCTCTTTTTTGAAAGAGTCTCTTAATTTTTGGATGAATTAATCCATTATTACAAATACACCCAATAACATGGATGTTATTTCCCTTGGATTCAGCCGCGACCTTCTATTCTTGAAATATAGAGATTAAAATTGGTTTCATCCATATAAAGAATTGGCGGACTTTAGGACTGAAATTCTAATAAAGCTACTGCGTAATCCTTACGTTTCGCCTTCTTGACATTATTATTGGCAGCTTCTGGTTCATAATGAACCGCTTTTAAAATAAAGGCTATGGAGTCCAAGTGCTTTCTTATGCATTCTTTCGTCACACGAACCTCATACTTTTCGACCAACTTATTTACAATGTCTTGAGAAGTAACCCTAGTAGAGTTTTCAATTAATTAGCCCATAAAATTCTAATGCTCTTGCGTAATTTTATATTTTCTTGCTCCTTCCCTAGAATCACTCTGATGAGCACCCTAATCTAACCAACGGTACGCTATTGGCAGAGGCACACCAATTGTTTTTGCCAGGTTTTTCCAATTTCTTGCTGCGGCATATGCAGCTAAAATCTGGGCCTTTTTTTGCCAGCCACAGTTTTCTTGAGGTAAGTCCTCTTTGGAGCTGTTGCTAATTCTTCTTCAGCTTCTTTTGTAGAGGTTTCTCCAGCATCATCATCAATCATCATTTTTTCCCATATTACTGTAGGCTCACCCAATGCTTTCTTGGCCTTTAAGTTGTTTGCATTTTGGTTTTTTTCTTCATCTATAAAATAAAGACGAACAGTCAGTTTCGTTACTCATGGGGTAAATTAATTGAAAAAATAATTTTCAATTTACCAAAAAATTACCTTAATTTGAAGTTGTTTATTCCAATTTGAAGTTGTTTATTCTTATTTTGAAGTTAATTGTTTTCAGGTTTTTGACATTTTCTCAATTTGAAATTGATTAACCTATTTTGAAGTTGATTGTTCTATTTTGAAGTTGATTGATTTAATTTGAAGTTTAATAATACATTTTGAAGTTGATTAATCTTTTTACTTGAAAATAAGTCCATTTTGAAGTTGATTATTATCATTTTGAGGTTGAAAAGGTATAGCTCCCATAATCTATAGTCTACCCACCCGCATAAATATATTGATTCTCCCAACTTCTGATAATTAATTTGTTTCACTGATATATCACCTATTAGTTCAACTACATGTATTTGACGTACATTATATTTTGACACTTTCCATTCTTTATTTTAAGTGATAACAACTTAAAAAAAAACTGTAACCGTTTCACGAACACATTCGATGGCATTGCCGTCATGCCATAATAAAAAATGTATACATTCAATTGTTTCTTAACTAATACCAAAAAATCTAGCTTTCCATAACATCTTAATTCTCTACTCCACCTTACTCTATTAACTCTTCCCCCACTTTCCATCATTGCCTTACTTTTTATTGATTAACCAAGCCCAACCTTTCGAATTTCACTCCTCTCCGCTTGATTGGATATGGTAACAACTGTGTGTTTTTTAATTTCTGTATATAATTAATCCTAACAGAAAAATATTTCACTTCCTGATGAGGTAGTACCGAAACACAACAGTTTTTGTATTGCAGTCAACTATGTTTTTTTTTTATAAATACTTATAATTAAAATTTTGCTATAAATCTATTAATCAAGCACTCTTCAACAAGTAAATTACTACAAACAGTGAATTGATAATGTAAGATATATACGGTTTAAATTCCACTTGTGTCATTTTTATAAGCTTTGAAAAATATTTTCAAAGCGTGTCAGGTTATTATTTGTTTTGTTATTCGTTCATTTTGCCCTAAATATGATAATACCATAGAACCAAGACAACCACTACAAAGGCGGTCAAAAAGATTTAATTTCGGTGAGAATTGAATTATATTTGTTCCATCTTAGGAAGGAGTAACTGTGGAACAAAATGTCAGACGCCGACCTTTTTCAGTATCGGTTTTAGACCTATGAAAAGAAGAATGAAAACGAAATGATACAGTACGAAATCGAAAGGAAAAATCGAAATAAAGTGAAGCTAAAAATAAAACTAATCCGTCAGTCCGTTCTTTGTACACTTCTATGGCTTCCGGTTATAGCACAGACAAGGAACACATTGTGCTTTTTGTCATCTGGTTTCTATCAGTTTAATAATTGTCTGGATTGCTATACTGAAAAATTGTACCTATAAAGTTATTTTCCCAAAACGAGGATATTCTGGCATCGTTTCGTCTAGAATATTTTGCAGTTCCTGAATTTGAAACAACCTCTGTTGCAGGGAAAGTTTTTTTACGAGGAACAATATTAAGATATTAAGAGAATTTAAGGTAATGAGGAAATCAACTCTTTGTTTTAAATCCATGTGAAGTTAACAATTGTAACATTGCAACTGCTTTGTGAAAATGAGGAAAATAAAAGATAAAATTGGGAAGATATAAAAATGTAAAAATGATAACAAAAGGTGATAAAATCGGAAAGAGAGATAGAGAATAGAAAGGAAGCAAATACAAACAGAGAAAAGATAGAAGCTATTGTATTCTGAAATATATTCCCAAGATCAGCATTTATTATTATTTTAAACTGATGCATTCTAACTGGTTGATTCTATAATTGATCTCATGAACTGTTTACGAACGACCAGACTCACTTAACAGTTGCACTATTGCATTGAAAGAAAGGTGGCGTTTGAGAGTTTTAACATATTTGTTTTTTTTTCCTGATCAAAGACTCCCATATGGTATTTTATTCTTTTGACTCAACGGAATGAAAGAATGGGAGGAGTTGAAGAAACGCCAACAAAAACTGGTACAAATTTCCAACCATCTAAGATTCCTATTCAGATGCAGAGATGTGAAGCTGATTCAACTCATTTCAAATATCACAGAATCTGTCAATTACAGAAGGGCATAGATGATAGCGGAAAGAACGTTCAATACCGTAGGTCACAGAGAAATTTATATATTCTATATCATCCTCTAGCATGGTAAAGTAAATGGATTAAATAAAAGATCTGTTTCAAATTTTGTAGAATATTACAGACAGCTGAAGATGGCCAGAGGTTATAAAGTCCGAAAAATGGTAGTTATAACAACTAAAATGAGGATGTTGGAAGCAATCAGTTTATAACAGAGAAAGATTTATGCCAAAAATACCATACAAAATATTCTGTAAAGAAAGAAATACAAAAACAATAAATTTATTGTTTCTATGAATTCTTCCAAGGATAAAATTGTTCCGTTATTTTCTAAAAGTATAAAGTAACTACGTTAATTTGAATCTCAGGTAAACGAAACAATTTCTTCATCAGTTGTTCTGATTTTCATACAAGGAAGGATCAATAACTTTGTACTTTGATACGTAGTTATTAGCTGCATTTTGATTTGAAATGTTTACTGTATAACATGAGTGATATTCGCCAATGAATAAAGTGCATTTACAAAAGAGATTAGACTGAAAAATTAACATTTGTTGTGTAAAATAATTGCTTTATTAATTCACTTATTGAACTGTCTACTTTTTCGTCAGTTTGTTTTATATAATTGATTTTTCTCTACTGCAAAATACAACTGCTTGTTAGAAGTGTCCAGGAATATGTGTGTCAAAGTCTAGAAATATTTCAGTTAGCCTAAAAAATCATGAATAATGAACATAACTTCATTTCTTTATTAATTGAACAAGTAATTAAATATTCCCTTTCCTCTTTCCTGGTAATAATAAAGCTGAAAGATTTATTAAGGGCAGAAGTAAATCTAACTGGAATTTGAACTCGCTTTGACTGTGGTATTTTAGAAGTAGTTCTTTGCTCATTTAATTCTTACTTCTTAGCTTTGCTTGTAGGAGAGATTAGATTCAATAAAATGCATACGAAAAGTATTGCATATTTATTCATGAAGCATGCTGTAAATGTTCCCAAAATCTGACGAAATTACCAAACCTCAAAAGTCATGGTTTCTTGGTCTGGATGAGAAAATCCTAGCACTCCTTCTATATATATTTATAATAGATATGTGTGCAGCTGGAGAAAATAAGATCTAGAAGGTAGAGGAAAAGAAGTTGAACAATAAAGAAGATTTTGAAAATGGAAAACAATTTATGATATCAAATTAGTTATAATACTAAAATAAATTTTACATAATTGTGAAGATATGTTAAGGTTAACATCAATAGATTAATTGAGAATAAAATTTGAATTTTCAATAAATAGAAATTCGATACATTTTTTTCATGTGTGGACGTTTGTTGTTGTGCGTACATCAAATTATTTATCAATCAGCACATTCCTGTCTCGCTTGAGATTCTCTTCGATATGGAATATGGTAACATTGACATCGTCAAATGGCGTGTTTGATTTTATTCAATTCGTTTATTTTCCCACTGCGATCACTAGATGGAAAATTTCGAAATTATTAACTTCTCCAGAGACGAGAAAGAGTATAATTTAGTATATGTTGACCTTAAATGCTTCTCGTAAGAATTTTTGAAAGAATATTTTAAACTGATGTCGATTGATAGTATTTTGTACATCATAATGGACTCAACTGAGTGTACATATAATCCTGCCTATAGCAAGAACGGCAGCTGATCAGTTGCAGAGTTTAGTAGAGTTGTAAGTTGGTGCAGAGTTAGTTGGAATTGGTTGGATCTATAATCAGTTACCCGGGCATACTTTTCATTTCAAGACTGTATATATTATTTCTACTTATAGTATTCCTCAATTGTCTAACCCGCGTTTCAATTTGTATATTTCGTTCAATATAACTTTCTATCTCAATATCTGTTTTTGTTATTTATTATTTTGTGTGGTTTCTCACCCGGAATCAACAACAGATGGCAAGGAATTAAATTTGCTCCTAATGAGAAAAAATTAACAAAATGAGGACTTACACATAGATCCATGCGAGATTGTTGTTAGTAGATTGATATTAACATACACAGGTTGATAGATATTGCTGCTAATATGTCTTTTCAATATTCAATGAATAATTAAAACAATATTACTTTATTTTGACATATCAGAAAATCAGTCAGTCAGTTAAGTGCCATACGTGAAACTCGCTTGGGCGATCATGTCTCAAAAGAGACATGACTGACTGGGCAGAAGATTATAACGCAGGAGGTTGCCATTGCTTTCTGCAATAGATTGGTTGCCAGCCAAGGCTATAGAACCCAATCTGTCCTGTTATTTAACCCATAACTGGAAGGAAGAGACGGATTAATACCTTTCCCAAGGGTATTTGCGCGTAAGTGAATGCAATGAATTCAACCGGAATTCGAACTCGGTTCCCCGATTTCTCGTTCCGAGCCGATATCCACTGCACCACAACGCACATCCCACATCAGAAAATCACATCAGAAAATCACTTATCCTAAAATCAATATCAGTCAAAGCACTCTCTCAATAACTGATGGCAAAAGACAAAGAAATCGTATTTATTTTATAAAATTTTGACATTACATAATATTTTTCTAATAATGTCTCCATTCAACTTTACTAGCTTCTACACCGACGAAATAAAAATGATAATCCGAAATAAATTTGAAGTGAGGCCAATATCTCGCATTGTTTGGAAAAAATGCTAAATTACTAGCAAATAAGTAAAAAACAAGCATTGTTTTTTAAAAATAGAATAGGTAAGCTGTACAAGACTTTGTTCTCATATTGGGAAGATGAGTAATTACCATTTTTGTTGATGTCATCATTGTTGTAATTGAAATAAAATGTTTCTGTTAAGAACTTTTTATACGAAGCCCGCAGAATTAGCTAATTAAAATAATGATCGTGAATTTTGAATCACAAAATATCTTCCAAAGCTTTACCCATCCGTTTCGAAAAGCCGCTTTACACATGCCTATATATATATATATATATATATATATATATATATATATATATATATATAGGCGCCTGAGTACATGTGTGAATCTGTTTGCGTCAAACTCCATTCCAGATTGATATAGATTTTGCGTAGAAAACTTAGCAAATTCAAAACAAGTTTTATTCTAATTAAAATGTTCATTATCTGACTTTGTTATTCTTAAAGCTGTCTTTAGCCTCCGCTATTCTTTGCTCTTCTCACTTTCTCTTAACTCTTCTCTTACCATTCAATAATTTCTTCTCTCTCAAATCCAGCAATTAAAACCTCTGACATTTTTGAGCTCACGAAGGCTCAAATAAAATTTCTGCACATTATAAAAATTTCTAGACATGCTATTAATCAATGACAATAAAAAAATATAACAGTCTATATTTTTAACAAGAATTAATTTACCGCCACAACCAGGATTTATCCATAAACAAATTTTTGTTGCCTTTTCCACTGTCCATTATTTAAGATCAATAGTGCGGGAAAAAAATAAAAATTACAGGAGTGAAAAGTATGGAGATCTAGCACAATTAATATTATAACTATTGTAAATTCTTGAAAATTCATGATCATTTTAAATTTTACTATATGACGTAAATTAAGAAATCACAGCTGAAAATGATAATACAATTTCTTTATCGTATATTTTATATGAATTACATGGTTTTGTTTTCTTCCCCGCCACAAGAATTTACTCGGGCAACCAGACTGGCAAAAAGGTCTCAACCTTTTACAGTTAGATCAATCAAATGCAGGCGGCAATTCTATTCCATCAGCTTCTTTTCTCGCGTTTCCCGCCTGTGGAATTCCCTTCCATATAATTTCTTTTGTAGAGGGTCAATGAGTTTTTACAATTAGGAAACGTAAAATGTTTGTTTTATTAAATAAAAAAAAATTTATTCGACTTAATTTTATCAATCAATATATTTAGCATAATTTTCCAAAATCTTCTGTCATCTTTCAAGCAACTTTGTAAATTGGAATAGATAGACTAAACTATCGCCCGGTTCACACTCCACCCACGTCTATTGAACAGGTGTAGAGGCTCATCCCTTGTTCCCTGTTTAGGATGTGGTTTCCGGCTTTCTCTTTTCTAATCTTCTCACTTTGTTTTTTTTTCAATTGGAGTAGATAGCTCTATCTATCGCCCGATTCACACTCCACTCACGTCTATTGAACAGGTTAAGAGTCTCATCCCTTATTCCCTGTTTAGGATGTGGTTTCCGGCTTTCTCTTTTCCAGTCTTTTCACTATTGCGTAGCCCCCTGCACATCAGTGGCGTTACCGCCTTGCTCGGGGTGATACGATTAAAAAAAAAATCCGGCCTCACAGAATATCTTATCTTTCTTGGTAAAGAACTATATAAATTGCCTTTACACTTTTCCCGGTAACTGAATTTTTTTTTAATCAAAAGAATTCTAAAAAACTGAAATACATTGTTCCACTAGGCTTAGAGTGAAAGGATATATTATGCTAGACTGACCGCTGAAAAGTCAAAGCAACACAAAAACGACAGGACACGTGGTAGACTTAACTCATTTATTTAAACTGCCCGCTGAATCCGTCTTGAAGCCAGCATTCTCTAGTGGGAACAGGCGTGCTTACAATCATTATTGACATTATTGATGTTGCTATAATCTACAAGAATCTAAATGTGTAATATCTGATAAATTTAATGAATAAGTGGAAATTTGCTAGTTGTAAGAATTGTTGCTTGATCCCCAAAGAAACGCACTGTCTAGCATTATTTTATTGGAATTTCGATCAACTAATTTAAAAAAATTGCTTTTCGTGGATTGCTACCTTCAATTAGTTTGAGAGAGTACTTGTTCAAATCAATTGTTTGCTTCAGTCCCACCGTATGACGAGAGCATCATCTTTTTGAGTGGAAGCTAGCCTTTCGTACGGTTAACAGCTTCGTACAGTTTCACTTTCCTTTCGATTTCATCTTCCACGTTGATGTAGAATGCTACTAACGAATCAAGTGACGATTAATTTCCTTTCGCTCGAGATATTTCTCACTAAAAATAAAATATTCAAACTACTTTTAACATATTCGATCACTGACATTACCTTATTCTCAAATGACACCATATTTTGTGTTTGAAATGCATTTTTATTTTTCCCGCACTAAGAATATGACATGCCTTAAATGTTGCCTATTTCAACTTGGGAAAATATTTTTAATCTATGCTGGCTTCATATCTGTGATAATACAATCAAATGTTTTCCTTTTTCAAGGAGTAACTTAAAAGCTAAACATTCCTAAAGCCATCTAACAACCAAAAACAATAAATATTTATGAATTCAACAGAATTTTGTAAATACAAAATCGATTGCCGAACAAAAGTCTTTTTTCATTCTCCTTATTGATTGTCTATTTTGTTTAACTAAGCTGAAAATTTTAGTCTCACTTTTGATGCATTCAACTGTCTACTGTGAAACTTTAATTTTAGAATCACTACTATGAGCATATAAATAAAAAAGACCTAAATTGGCGTATACGTTGAGCCTAGGTTAGAAAAGAAAACGTTTGGCTGGTATTCAGCTTAAGAACATTTTGATCTAAGTTTGCTCACATAGGTCAAAAGGTAATTGGTCCCTACTGTCGTAGAAGAGTTCTCTAGTGCATTCTTTCCATCTTTGAAGTATTTCTTCTATCTCTAATATCAGTGACCCGTCTTTAAATTTTATGCATTCTTATAATGAGAACGACTTTTGCCATGTTGAGAATTTCATCTATCATTTAACAGCAATTTTTCATTTGACCAAAAGAAATATCTATTGGTGAGTCGGTATATATTGAAAGGAATTATTTAACAAATCATATCTTACCTTCCAAAGTATGTAGCCGTATGTGAGGCGTAGGGTGGTCAAACAGCAAATGAAAAAAATGGGGGTTTGCACAATCTCATGAAGGCATATAAAAAACAAAATTTAAATGTCTTTTCTTTAATTCGCATATATATATATATATATATATATATATATATATATATATATATATATATATATATGAATTATTGGTTGTAAAAATATCATATTATGCCAAGAAATATATTCAGTTTAATACTTACAGGCATTGTGTAAGATGAAAAATAAAAAATAAAACCACAGAGAGAACAACCAACCTCTTAAAGATCATTTGGGAAAATTTATTTCTTCTTTTTTAAAAAAATTTAAAAATGAAGATGAAATTGTATGATAAAAATATGTTTACAGAGAGATGTTCTCCTGAACCTTACATACAATGACTCTAATGCATGCAAATGAAATAAAGAGTGCGAACCAGTCAAAACGGAAAACTGGTCCGCACTAAAGCCAGTCACACAATCTCTGTTTTTTATAAGATTTTAAGTAATAGCTAACCCTGATGTGTTCACCAGCTGGCTCATACTGCCATCCGGATTAAGAACTCTAGATGGGATATGCTGTCTAATCCTACAATCCAAGCGCTGCGAAGTCCTTTCTATGTAGCTGCTACCACAACCACAATTAAACATATAAATTACAGATGAAACATGATGAGGGGGAAGGAGGTTCTTATGCAAAGAAGGAAAACAGAAAAAGTCTCAAAATGAATTTTAATTAGAGCAGAGAAATAAGAAGAGCGAACTGCAGAAGAAATCCGCCACGTGAACCAATACAAGGAAGCCGTAAGTAAACAGGGCATTTCTCCACAATATGCGGCTTATCCTTAAAGAAATTATTTATCTTATCACTATTCCCAATATCACTAGAATATCCATTTTTCAGAAGAGTGCTGCGAACAAAATCTAATTCAGCATATAAAAATACACCTCGTTCTTCTGAATCAGTTTGCAATATTAGGGCTATTCTTAATGATCTGACACATGCCTATGCCAGTACACCTGTTGCTTTTTCTGAATCTAAATGAGGTTTCGAGACACATGACCGCACTATTTCTATCGAGGCTAAATTTTAAAAGCAGCTTGTAGTTTGGATTAAACGGGGTTTCCTCTCAACGAAAATTTCTGCTGATATTAGACCTACAGGCTCTATTCGTTCCCGTTCTTATGGTTTGCCGAAGATCCACACGGGATACCTTTACGACCCATTCTTTCTATGATGGGGTCTCCCCAACTTAAATTTGCTAGTTTTCTGGCCGGAATACTTCAACCTGTTATTGAATAATATTAAGGATTTTTTTCTTTTTCTGAAATTATCTGTGATACCCCTTCTGGAGACAAACTTATGTGTTCCTTTGATGTGTGTTCATTGCTCACTTGTGTTCCAGTATTGGAGACTATTAATATCTGCTGTGATATGTTATATCGTAGTTTTTTGTCTCGTCCGGATATACCAGAGCTTATATAATAGAGCTTATGAAGTTCGCCACTACGTCCGTCTAATTTAGTTTCAATAACTTTATGCATAGGCAGATTGATGAGATTTCTATGCCCCACCTCCCATGGACCCTGCTTTGGCCAACATTTTTGTTGGCTTTTATGAGTCATTCCTTTTCACATATAATAATGAACCATCCATGTATTTTCGGTACGTAGATGGTACTTTCTGTTTATTTAATACTAAAGTTGTGGCTGATTCTTTTCTCTCAGTTTTGAACCAATTACAGCCTTCTTTGAAATTGACTGTGGAAAAGGAGTCCGATTACTGTTTGCCATTTTTCAATGTGTGTGTGTGTGTGTGTGTGTGTGTGTGTGTGTGTGTGTGTGTGTGTGTGTGTGTGTGTGTGTGTGTGTGCATCGGACACACACACACAAATTTCAGACTTCCGTGTTCCGCAAAACTACGTTCTCAGGTTTGTACACACATAGGGACTCTTTCTGTCCCCGAAAGCGAAAACTTAATTTTATTAAAACCATTACACATAGGGTTCTTAAGATATGCACAGAAAGGTTTTTGGATGCTAAATTAGATTTTGATAAAATTGATAAAATTACAGACATAATAAATAAAATATAAACAGTAGTGAAAGACCTAAGTAAATCCATATGCACAGTATTGCCTAATAAGTCAGGTGCAAAAGTATGTACACGCCATAGGACAGCCATGTAACAAAACGTATCATCCAAATCATGATTAATAGAGCACATAGAAGAATCAAACCGGAAATAAGTCAAAAATAGTGCAGGTTTGTTAAATAGAATAGAACAAGGAATGCAGTATTTATGCCCAGAATTATATAATAAAGTGTAATAAAAAAAATGCAAATGTTTCATTGATTATGCTAAAGTGTTTGATAAAGTACGCCACAAAGAACTGCTCAAACACCCATCTAACCTTGACATATGTGGGAAGGATATTGGAATAATCCAAAATCAATACTGGCAGAAAATTGCCAGCATATGGATAAGAAATTTGTTCAGTATATAAACAAAAATAGAAAGAGTTGTAAGACAACGATGCGTCCTCACCAGACCTTTTCTACTAATACAGTGAGGCCATCATGAGAGAATTAAAAGTTTTATCAGGATTCATTATTGGCAAACACAATCTTAACAACATAAATGTCTATTTTTCTTATATCAGGTATTGTAACTATTTACATTGCTCGGGCTGTTTTCCTCATATTTATTGCCATATTTACGATGTTTCAGCCGCTGTACGATCCGCTCTATTGGTAATATTTTTTGGAGAGTTGAGTTACCAAGGATAATGAACTGAAAATGAAATATCCAAACGAATAGTACGTGAAATTAAAACGATCTACCTCCTTTCGGTTCGAAATTCCAAGAAATATCACCTAAAGAAAGCCGGAGCGTACAACGGCTGAAACATTGTGAATATAACAATAAATCCGAGGACAACAGTCCAAACGAGGTAAATATGATATATGGATGACACAGTGTTATTGACGAAGACAAGAGAAATTAAAAAAAAAAACTTGTACAGAAGGTAATGAAGGAAAACGAAAAGAAAGGACTAAAAATCAATTTCAAGAAGACTGAATGCAAAAGGAACAGTCCAACATACAAATTACAGATTGGAGATACTGAATTCAAAGATGGGCAAAAAGTTATACAACTAAGAAGCGTAGTAAGAGTGGACGGACATTGTTCTGATATATAGAAATTTAAATATCATATTCTTACACACACACACACACACACACACACACACACACACACACACACACGCACGCACACACACACACACACACACACACACACATATATATATATATATATATATATATATATATACAGCGATTTAGATATATACAGAAAAAGTGTCCTTAATAGAAAAAAATGAAAATCTGTCTCCTTTGTTCCAGTAAATGAATCATAAAAAGAAGAAATGCCAGAAGATAAAAACAGTAATATTTGGTGAATATGACGGTAATAATTATAATCAGTGGAGCACTAAAAACAGTATCAAAGACCTTTACTAATACGTTCGGTCAATTTATATCTTGCTTAAAATGTGAAATCATGCATACCGCAGTATTGTTAACGATGATGAAATTGATGGTAAAACTTGCAATCAATTGGTCTCCAGTGATTATCATTAATGATGTTTAGGCTCAAGTAACAAGGCAAAGAGTAGTAATGATCGCAATTAAAAAGAAAATAATAATTTCACTATATTAATAATGAAAACACAGATTCGAAAGTGACCATGGGATAAATTTTGCTTAAACAACAACAACAACAACAACAACAACAATAATAATAATAACAAAAAATGAAAGAAATAGTGCGTAAAGAGTACTATAGAAGGCTACGAATGATATTAAAAACTGAATTGAATTCTCAGAACAGAGTTATGGCCATTAATAGCCTTGCAATCCCAGTTGTCCAATATAGCTTCAACATCTTAAACTGGACTCTAAACGACATCAGGCGAATGGATTCTAAAACAAGAAAGCTTCTTTCTAAGCATAAGATGCATCATCCAAAGGCTGATGTAGACCGTCTATACATACCCCGCAAAGAAGGTTGAAGAGGTCTTATTCAGCTGGAATTGTCATACAAGACAACAACTATTGGCTTACTAACATACATAGAAACAACAAAGGATTGGATGATACAATTAGTAAGGCAACATGAAGAAAGAAAGAAAAAATATTCAATAATAAAAGAAGGCAGTAAATACAAACAAGATTTACAGTTAGTAGATTCTGTAGAAAAGCAAAACAGAAGCCAAGAACCAACTATTGCGGCAAAAAATATGAAAATGAAAGCCAAAGATAAAGCTCTTGAACAGATGAAACAGCGCTGGCAAGACAAACCTCTGCATAGAATCAGAATCCCTGGAAACCCCAGCTTAAGAGATATACAAAAAATTGTCTTATTAAGTGCAGCCCACACACTAAGGAAAACTTTATCTATGTAATGCTAGAGATGATAGGGAAGATAGAAAAACATGAAATGGAGCCATAACAACACGCCACTACCTGCCTTAGGTCTCCCCGCAGACTTGGTTGGTAGTGAGACCAAAGCAGAAATCGAAATATGATGAAAAATGACATAATAATAATAATAATAATAATAATAATAATAATAATAATAATAATTGTCTTATTAAGTACAGCCCACACACTAAGGAAAACTTTATCTATGTAATGCTGAGGATGATAGGGAAGATAGAAAAACATGAAATGGAGCCATAACAACACGCCACTACCTGCCTTAGGTCTCCCCGCAGTCTTGGTTGGTAGTGAGAACAAAGCAGAAATCGAAATATGATGAAAAAATGACATAATAATAATAATAATAATAATAATAATAATAATAATGTGGAAGAGGTCTTATTCAACTGGAATTGTCATACAAGACAACAACTATTGGCTTACTAACATGCATAGAAACAACAAAGGATTGAATGATACAATTAGTAAGGCAACATGAAGAAAGAAAGAAAAAATATTCAATAATAAAAGAAGGCAGTAAATCCAAACAAGATTTACAGCTAGTAGATTCTGTAGAAAAGCAAAACAGAAGCCAAGAACCAACTATTGCGGCAAAAAATATGAAAATGAAAGCCAAAGATAAAGCTCTTGAACAGATGAAACAGCGCTGGCAAGACAAACCTCTGCATGGCCAATATCCAGAACGTGCCAATAAATCCAATGTTGACAAAGTTAATACTCATCGATGGTTGCGTGCATCTGGATTAAAGTCTGAAACTGAAGGCTTTATTCTTGCAGCACAAGACCAAAGTCTTTTCACTAGAAACTTTCAGGCAAATTTTATGCATAATAATATGGATCCAAAATGCAGGTTTTGTGATAAACACCAAGAAACAATAGACCACCTAATCTCAGGCTGTTCTGTGCTTGCCCCAAATGAATATAAAAATCGAGTTGGGCAATATTTACATTGGACAATGTGCAAACATTATGGAAAATCTGTAAACAAACACTGGTATGAACATCACCCAGCACCGGTTACAGAAATAGAAGATGTAACCATTCTATGGGATTACACCATCTACACAGACAGAAAAATTGAAGCAAACAGGCCAGACATTATTGTTAAAAACCAGAAGGAGAAAACTTGTCTATTAATTGATATGGCTTGTCCAGCGGATTGTAACATAGCAATCAAGGAATTTGAAAAACTGTCAAAATATAAAGACCTGGAAATTGAAATAGAAAAAATGTGGAAATTGAAAACAAGAGTTGTGCCAGTGATAGTAGGTGCACTTGGAATGATAAAAAATGGAACAAAATAAAATAAAATTGAAATAATCCCTGGAAACCCCAGCTTAAGAGATATACAAAAAATTGTCTTATTAAGTACAGCCTACACACTAAGGAAAACTTTATCTATGCACTGCTCGGGATGATAGGGTAGATAGAAAAACATGAAATGGAGCCATAACAACACGCCACGACCTGCCTTAGGTCTCCCCGCAGACTTGGTTGGTAGTGAGACCAAAGCAGAAATCGAAATATGATGAAAAATGACATAATAACAAAAATATTGAGTGGAGAAATATTTGCACTGGACAATGTACAAGCTCTTTTTAAAAGATGTTAACACTGATATGAACATCACCCAGCACCGGTTACAGAAAGAGAAGGCATCAACATTCTATGGGATTGCACCATCTTTACAGACATAAAGATTGAAGCAAATAAGCAGAACATAATTGTCAAAAATTGAAAAGAAAAACTTTCCTGCTTATTGATACAGCGAACATAACAATCAAGGAATTTGAAAAACTATCGAAGTATAAAGAAATGGAAATGGAAATAGAAAAATTTGGAAATTGAAAATATGAATAGTACCGGTGCGCTTGGAATTCTAAAAAAAGGAACACAACAACATGAAAAAATCCCTGAAAATACCAACTTAAGAGAAATAAAAATATGCCTTGATATGCATAAGAACTTTGTCCATGTAACGTTACTAATATTATGGGAGTTAGAAAAGTAAATCATGAAATGTCGCCATATCATCACCTCACTATCTGCCTTTGGTCTGGGCACCTCGGAGTGGTGTAATGGTTAGTAAGCTTGTCTTGTTAGAACCTATTACAACTGAATAGTGAGTTCGATCCTCACTGGGTACATCATATTTTCGGCCTTGTGCCACATCTAAGAGGCTCTTAGAAAATTAACTCTCTGTCTTATGTCTTCCCACTTACTTGGTAGGTAGTGCGACCATAGCAGAAAGAGAAATATAATATAATTATAATAATAAATACCACAACCACTAATAATAATAATGAAAAACAATGATGACGACAATTTATGTCACGTTTCATGATAAATTATTGTTATTATACAATAACAACGCCAATACTTGTAATATAAGACCAAGGCATTATTAATTTTGTCGAACTCTAGATGTCGTATTAATAAATTTAGTCAACTGCCAATGGGCATTTTTCTTTTCTTTCATATTATGTAACATTGATTACAACGAGTTTTTAAAAATATTTTGCTTCTACTTGTCTAATTGAAACTCTATGTTAATAAATTTAATTTCATTATACACTCCTCCGTTCAAATTTCAAATATGTCTCTCTATCTTTCTATCACTCACACGCTCATAACATATTTTATTTTATTTTACATATTTTTACACACAATAACTCATGTTTTTGCATGTATTTTCTTTGCATCATCTAAAAACATCTTTTTCATTTTCTTTTTTTTTCTCCTCCTTTCTTCGCTCTTTTCTCCGCATTATTTCATCTCCTGACTTTCGTCTTTTTATCTTGCATGAGCCATTTTTTGATATTCCATCACATATTTTTCTTCTATTCCATCATTTCCTTTATTTCGTCTGTTTCCACGTTCTTCCTTTTCTTCCTTTTTTCTTCCACGTTTTTCTTCAAATATTTAACCTTATGAAACGAGATCATTTATAATTTTAACTGTTTATCAATTCGTGCATTTTTTTCTAAGATTTTACATAGTTTTTACTTAATTCATCTTTTTAATATTCTACTTTTGTCTTTTTCTTTCTCTCTTCATTATTTAATCTGTATTACATTCTCGTTACCCCCTTTTCCTTTTCCCTTTTTTCACACCTTTTTCTTTCTTTTCTTTCTTGTATCTCTATTTCGTTCTCTTTCTTTGCGACTTCATCACTACTTCTTTGCCCAATTATTTTCTTTACTGTAATAAATACATTAAAATTTTCTTGTGGGTAGCGGATGTCAGCATGGAATCGGCCCAATGAGTTCGACTTAAAGCTGTTAAAGCTGACTTTGTGCTAAGCGTGACCGCCTTTTTCTTTGATGTATCATGTCTCTTCAGGATTTCATTTTCTATTTTTTGTGTATTCACAAAACTCATTCTCTATCCATATGCAAACTGTTTGTTTACATTACAGATTACTTGAATACTTTTCCTATATTAATTCTTTTATCAACTGCTTGAGAGCACGTGTTTTTTTGTGGGGGGGGGGGTTGGGAACAACTTCACTAGTAAGTCATGATTTTGCTTTGATTTGATTTTATTTTGATTTTTTGTTGTGGCTAATTTGAAAAGTTTCATAGTTATTTGAACGAGTGCTTTTTTTTTGTATTTCTTTCAAAGAAATTTTTTTTACTGGACTTTAAAACTTAGTTAACTCAACGCCCCTACTTTTTATTTTTATTTTTATTATTTTTATTTATTTATTTATTTATTTTTTCAATTGGAGTAGATAGACTAAACTATCGCCCGGTTCACACTTCACCCACGTCTATTGAACAGGTGTAGAGGCTCATCCCTTGTTCCCTGTTTAGGATGTGGTTTCCGGCTTTCTCTTTTCTAATCTTTTCACTTTTCTTTTTCTTTTTTTCTTTTTCTATTTTTTTTCAATTGGAGTAGATAGACTAAACTATCGCCCGGTTCACACTCCAGTCACGTCTGTTGTACAGGTGTAGAGGCTCATCACTTGTTCCTGTTTAGGATGTGGTTTCCGGCTTTCTCTTTTCCAGTCTTTTCACTTTTCTTCCTTTTTTTTTGTCTTTTTCTTTTTTTTTCAGTTGGAGTAGATAGACTAAACTATTGCCCGTTCACACTCCACCCACGTCTATTGTACAGGTGTAGAGGCTCATCCCTTGTTCCCTGTTTAGGATGCGGTTTCCGGCTTTCTCTTTTCCAATCTTTTCACTTTTTTCTTTTTTTTTTCCTTTTCTTTTTTTGTTTTTTTTTCAATTGGATTAGATAGACTAAACTATCGCCCGGTTCACACTCCACCCACGTCTACTGTACAGGCGAAGAGGCTCATCCCTTGGTCCCTGTTTAGGATGTGGTTTCCGGCTTTCTCTTTTCCAAATCTTTTCACTCTCACGTAGCCCCCCTGCACATCAGTGGCGGGCGTTACTGCCTTGCTCAGTGTAATATGATTTAAAAAAAAAGATGAGGCGATTCTAATATTTCAAGTAGGTTTTCATGCTGCATTCTATCAAACGCTTTTGTTTAATCTACGAAATATATGAATAGGACTTTCTGTATTTATATTGCACTCTTTGATAGCATTCTTTTTCTAGTTTCTTGAACAAAATCTCATTGATTTTTCATATTCTATATATAATTCTGCTATGAGCTCTTGTTACTAGAATATTAATAAGTTTACTTATGTAGCTCATCAGTTTGATTATCTGATATAATTTGCATGCATTTTCACTTGTTTTCTTTGACAAAGGTCTTTCGGTATTTTACTCATAAAAATATATATAAAATATTGAGGTCTTTCGTTATTTCGTCATATATTTAATTTATCATTTAGACAATTTTATTGACCTCGAAATCGTCTAAGCACATCTGCTTCTCTCTTACAATCTTATCTGATCCTACTGCTTTGTCTTTCTTCATCATGGTCAGTGCCTATTTTACATCAGATTTTAATACTTCATGTTTTTTAATGCTTCTTTTTTCTATTGTCATGGAAAAGCTCTCCGTTTCATCGCTGTAGTATTTTTATTTATCTATTTTAAGTGTTTCCTTATTAAGGCATATACATCATATTGAAGAGCACGTTTATACTCGGCTATTTCTTTTATCTTTTTATGCATGCCTATATTCCGTAGCTTTTCTATATCTGCACAATTCTCGTTGAGTCATTCATTTTTATTTGCTTGCGTTTATTTCTCATGTCTACGCCAATCTTCAAAAATGCCACATTAATGGCATACTATGCCAATTGACAAAGCGCAAGTGTGCATGCTCTCTTATGTTTCTATTCAGGAAAAGTAAAACTGACGCCTTCTATTTTCAACCATTATAGGGACCAATCAGATTGTTTTTGTCCTACTTATTAATATATTATATTTATTTACTTATTTTCCCATTTTGGTCTTTTTTCTTCTTTCTTGTTTACGAAATTTTCTAATCTTTCTTAATTTTTATATTTTCTTCTGAATCTATCTTTTCCTTTTGGTTTATTTTCTTGTTTTATTCATTTATTTCCTTTCATTTTACGTGTCTCACGTTCCATTCTTTTTTATTACTTTCTCATTTTCATTTTCTTTCTTTTTCTTATCCTTTTCTTTATTGCACATTTTTAACTATTGCTTATATCATTTTCTTTCTTTCTTTTTTCTTCTTAGTTCCCCACCGATTGCATTCATTTCTCTCTTCACTTTCTGTTTTTTCTTTACTTTTCGTTGTTTCTTCTCATATCCTTCTATTTTAATTACGACTGCAAACTCAGACAGCAATCTATTGATTTAGTACGGAAAATCAAACAACATACATTTTCGCTTTTTATTAATATTTCTTAAATAAAATGAACACAGAGATAAAAAAAAATTATAGAGGATTGAACAAAATCACCAAATTATACGAGATCAAACAATATAATATAATATCAATCTTAATTAAAAATGTTATAGGTTCTGATTATTTTTTCGATACAGCTATATTCCATATCAGTTAAAACGGATGGTGAAGGCCTATTACATCAAAAAACTAATAAAACTCTTATAATAAATTGTATAAATATACAAGCTTATTTAATTCAAGGTACTAACAGATTTTAATTGATACTCAATGAACTCATTATGAAGTCAGTTTTACTTTTTTCCTATTTGATATTAAAAAACGTTATTCAACATTCGTTCTGAAAGTTATATTTTCAAAATTGCTGACATAATGTATATAATTGTAAAAAACATCCCTCACCAAATAGGTTCCAGTGTAAAACTAATGTTTTGTTGTTGCCTATATTTCTGAGATGAGGTAGTATTTACAGTATTTACTTTATTCGGACTATTGTCCTCATCTTTGTTGCAAAAAAAAAAAATAAATAAATAAATAAAATAAAATAAAATAAAGGTTAGTGGACATTAAGTTTATAAGTCCCAAAAATTCAGTTGTTCTTGTCCTTAAGGACCAGTGAATATAGACGTTGGTTAGTTCCTGACTTGACTCTTAGAGTTGTGAGTTCAATACCAGGCTACAGCAGTGGTGAACAAGTAACTTGCAGGGTTAGAGGGAGATAACTCATGAATCAGTACGCAAGTGATTGTAATAAAGGGTTCGGTTCGAAATTCCTAGCACCTGAAGAAGGCCGGGGCGTACAACGGCCGAAACGTCGTACAAATGGTAACAAAGATGAGGACAATAGTCCGAATAATGTAAATACTGTAATGTTTTGTTATTCTAAATAAAAAACGCTATTTCCATGAATGTGAAGTAAAATAGTATTTTTTTAATTATTACTTGATGGATTTTGCCGTAATAGAATAATTTTTGATTAAGATTTTACACTTATTCGCTTCAACAGCAATATTACCTACCGCCAGAAAATAAAATAAAATAGAGAAATATATATTAATCATTGTGCGTAAAATACAGCATTCGCTTGGTCATAAGTTATTATGATTTCGTCATGTGACTATAGAATGAAAAAAAAATTGTTCATATTCATTATAAATAAAAGTGCTGCGAATTTCATTCCAGAAAATTATATTTTCTTTGTAACCTAATTTAATTAAGACTACATACATTTTACATAAATAAAGCTCTTCGTAACGTGTGAACTACATATGAGTACATTTTTTCTGTATTTCTCTATGTCATGGACTACCAGAAATCCCTTCCAATCTGAAGGCTCTAAATTACAACTGAAAATTATTGATATTCTTATGTGCCATAAAATTGCTGCAAGTCTTACTTCTGTAACCGTGTCTTGGTGATGTTCTGTTAGGGCGCCGCTCCTATTTGACTACAAATGGACTGTTCCCATTGCTATATATAGCAATGGTGGATTCTCTACAGGAGGGTCGGTAGAGAGTCACTTGAGAGTCTCTAATGAGTTACTGAAGAGTCAGTGCGAGTCAGTAATGAGTTAGTCACACTTCCGGTGGCGTACCGGAAGTAATCACGTATACACACGTCTTACGACGGATTGGACTCTTGTATCTTTCTATTGTAAATATTATTAATCACTTCTGTACATACTAACCGTCTTTCCGCGGAATACAACTTATATTCTGATTCTGTTGTTGAGTTATTCATTTATACTTGGCGACATAACAGTGGCGACGAAGATGTTGGAAGAAAAAATCGTCCCACGACATTAACAGTGGCGACGAAGATACGTTAAATTACTTCGAATTTACGCGGAGGTGAAAACCAAAATTCGTCACACAACATAATAGTGGCAACAAAGTTTACTTCGAATTGCTTCGAATTTACGCAGAAGTGGAAACAAAATTCGTCCCAAACATAACGGTGGTGACGAAAAGATCTCAAAGAAGAAGAAACCAAAACGCGTCCCACAATACAATAGCGGACGAAGAATTCCAAATTTACGCAAAGATTTCAATTGGATGTAGAAAAAAAGTTTCGCAGGTCATACGCGAAAGTACTTCTGAAAAATATACGTACTACATCATTAACTGCGTTGACGAGAATTATTACACGGCAAAGAAAGTGTAAGTTATATCTTTCTATTTTTGTCTGTGGTGAAATTTTTTTCTGTTGAGGAGGTTGAAATTTCGGTCTTTTTCCCCTCGGTATAAAGAAATTGTAATAATGGAACAATTTCAAGCGTCCATGTTAGAACTGTTGAAATGTTAATGCAACAGCAATTACAGATACAAGAAAGAATGGAGGAAAAATTCCAAAAACAGCAATTGGAACTACAGGAGAAGATGATGCAGTTACGTCTAGAAAGTGACAAAAAACAACAAAAATGGCAAGAAGAACTCGTAGGGTTAATTCTAGAGAAGAATAAAAACTCAGATGAGAGTACGTTCTCCCAGAAAACCATCTGGTCGACTATTGAAACTTTCAATTATAATCCAGACGAAGACAAAACTTTTGAAAGGTATTACCATAGATACCAGGACTTTTTTGAAATCGACTGTAAGTCATGGTCTTCGGAGAAAAAAATCAGGTTACTCCTCAGGAAATTAGGCACGCATGAACATAACAAATTCACGGACTTCATCCTTCCGAAAAAAACAAGGGATCTAGAATTCAATGAGGCTGTAAAACTATTAAAAGAATTATATAGCCCTAGGTTATCCTTGTTCCATAAAAGGTGGAGATGCCTAAATCTGCAAAAGAACGAGGCTGAAGATTACACCACGTTCGCAAAAACTGCGACGATTTTAGACTTGCAGAACTAACTGCAAACAATTTTAAATGTTTAATTTTCGTGCAAGGTCTGGTGTCAGGGAAAGACAGCGTGATGAGGAAAAAAATTTTGACAAAGTTGGAGAACGAACAAAAGATATCTCTGCAAAATCTGGCGGATTATTGCCAGAAATGTATAAGTATTAAAGAAGACGCAAAAAAAAAAAAAAAAATACAGGAATTCGCTGTAGCCAATGTAAAAAAGATAAATCGCAAGTCACACTTTCGGTCTCCGTCTCCAAGACGAAGAAATCATTCGGCCTTGGGGGAAAAAAAAAATTTTTTTTGAAAAAAGACCCCTCCCAAAAAGCTTGCTATGCTTGTGGAGGATGGCACTGGCGCAGTGACTGTCCGTTCAAATTTAAAAAAATGCAGACACTGTAATAAGCTAGGTCACAAAATGTCTAAGTGTAGATTTAGACGTAAATCGCAGGTAAAATTAACCAGATCATATGAGCAAAACGGCGTTAGAAAATATTTAGAAGTGAAAATATTTAAAAAACTGGTGAGAATGCAACTTGATAGTGGATCGGATATAAGGATCATAAATATGAAAACCTGGTACAAGTTAAATAAACCAAGATTGATGAAGACTAGTAAAGTGGCTAAAACGGTGAACTGGAAAGAGGATCAAATTTGAAGGTGAGCTAATTCTCAACGTAAATTTTCACAATCAAACAAAAAGGCTGAAAACGTTCGTTATGAAAGGAACGAATAATCTGTTGGGCACTGACTGGATGAGTGAATTTAATTTGTGGGATCTTCCCATAAATTCTTATTGTAAAAATATAAGAGGAGACTCGTCTGACGTGACAACAATACTAAAGGAGGGGATAAAAAAAGATTTCCCGGAAGTATTCTCTGAAGGTTTGGGCAGATGTACCAAAACGTCGGCGATAATCAAATTAAAAGAAAACGTGACTCCGGTGTTCAAAAAGAAGAGAAACGCGCCTTATGCGGCTATTGATAAAATTGACGCTGAGCTTGAAATACTAGAAAAAATAGGCGTACTAACAAAAGTCGACTATAGCGATTGGGCCGCACCTGCTGTTTACGTAAAAAAGAAGACGGGAGAGATTAGAATATGCGCTGATTTTTCGACCGGACTAAACAACGCCATTGAGGATTATCACTACCCTCTACCAAGCCCGGAGGAGGTATTTTCTAAGCTGAATGGCGGGAAGGTTTTTTCAAAAATAGAACTTAGCGACGCATATCTCCAAATTCCAGTGGAGAATGAAAGTTCAAAGCTATTGTGCATAAATACTCACAAGGAGCTTTACAAATACAAACGGTTGGCGTTCGGAATAAAAACAGCACCGGCGGTGTTCCAGCAGACAATGGACACTATGCTGGCAGGATTAGATTTCGCGATTGCATATCTTGATGACATCCTAATAAAAAGCGAAACTGTCGAAGAACATAAGGGTCACCTACGGGAAGTTTTCAAAAGAATACGGAATTATGGCTTGAAGATAAAGGAAAGCAAATGTGATTTGTTGCTGGAAGAAATTAAATATCTGGGTCATATTATCAATAAAGATGGGAAAAAGCCAGACCCAAATCACTCCCATGCGATTCGCAATATGCCAGATCCAAAAAACGTAAAGACATTGCAAAGTTTTCTAGGTTTGGTGAGTTACTATCAGGAGTTCATTCCAAATCTGCACAAGTTGCGTGCGCCTTTAAATGAGCTACTAAAAAAAGATAAAGTATGGTGCTGGTCTGAGGATTGCAAGAAAGCATTTAAGGAGATAAAAGATAGACTTACATCAGATTTATTTTTAGCTCACTACGATCCCAAATTAGACATCGTAATCGCTTGCGATGCTAGCACATATGGGATTGGTGCATGTATATTACACAAGTGGAAGGATGGACAAATAAAGCACATGCAAGCAGAACACTGCTCCCGGCTGAACAAAAGTACTCACAAATCGAAAAGGAGGCACTGGCAATAGTGTTTGCAGTAATTAAGTTTCACAGATATATTCATGGAAGGAAATTCACATTGCAGACGGATCATAAACCGTTGTTGACCATTTACGGATCCAAAAAGGGACTCTCTACATATATTGCAAATAGACTACTGAGATGGGGTACTTTGCTTCTAAATTACAATTTTGACTTACAACACTTAGCATCAACAAAAACTGGACACGCAGATGGGTTGTCGAGACTCATTCCAAAGTCAAACGAACCTTTAGAGGACACCGTTATAGCAGCATTAAAATCTGAAGTGGAAGTGAAGAATACTCTCACTGGAACTGTCAGAGATTTACCGGTGTCATTAGCAGATATAAAAAAGGAAGCGTCAAAAGACGCTTCCCTTTTTTTTTTTATATCTGCTAATGACACATCTTTGATGTCAAAAGACATCAAAGATGTAAAAAATAAATTACTGGAAAAAGACCACCCAATGGCAGAAACTTTTTCTACGTGCGACAACGTATTACTCTACAGCGAAAGAGTTGTAATTCCTAAAGTGTTACAGAGGAAAATACTGAAAGATTTTCATATGGGTCATCCCGGTGTGAATCGAATGAAAAGTTTAATGCGGTCGTACGTGTTCTGGCCAGGCATGGACGCGGACATTGCGGCCATGGTTGGAAAATGTGAGGGTTGTACGCTGGCGGCGAAATCGCCACAAGTACTACAAAAGCTTTGGCCG
Organism: Ascarosepion bandense; assembly: GCA_037127315.1. Lineage (NCBI taxonomy): Eukaryota > Metazoa > Mollusca > Cephalopoda > Sepiida > Sepiidae > Ascarosepion > Ascarosepion bandense. The sequence continues at coordinate 3,038,804 of JBBBDQ010001763.1, read as the reverse complement.
AAAACGGATAGACCGTGGTCGAGACTGCACATAGACTTTGCCGGTCCAATGGGTAAAACGTATTACTTAATTGTCGTAGATAGCTACAGCAAGTGGCCGGAAGTTTTTCAAATGAAACAACCCACAACAAAAAATACTATAAACAGACTCCATGAGCTTTTCGCAAGATTTGGAGTAGTAGACAAAATTGTCAGTGACAACGGGTCACAATTTACATCACAAGAGTTTAAGGAATTCTGCGATACATTTCAAGTGGAACATATAACCACTCCACCTTATCACCCACGTAGTAATGGTCTAGCTGAAAGATTCGTGGATACTCTAAATAGAGAATGAAGGAAGGCTACGGGGACGCCCACGAAAACGGCTTTACAGTTATTCCTACATGTATACAGAATTACGCCGAACAAAGCAGCTCCATCAGCGCTGTCGCCAGCTGAATTAATGTTCGCAAGAAAAGTACGTTCGGTTTTTGATAAGCTAATTCCATTAAAGAAATCTGATACACCTAATGTAAGCACACCCAAAAGAAAATTTGTGGTGAATGAAAAAGTGTTTTTCAAGAACTATAAAAACAACACTACGTCCTGGAGGACAGGCAAAATTAAAGGACGTATAGGGAACATGCTCTATGTGGTGCAAGGACCGAAATTTGAACATAGAAGGCATGTTAATCAATTAAGAAAAAGATTTTCGGAAGAGACAACTGTTGCGCCTGAAGAGATGGATGAAAATGTGGAGGATCTTTTTGATACTTTCGAGTTACAAATGCCTCAGGTACAAGAAGGTAGTACCAGGAAATCCACCCGCAAAAGGAAATTAACACACCAGTTGTAAGTAAACCCGAAAAAGAAAAAAATACGATTGAAGCAAAAGTCTTAGGAGGGGGGTGTTAGGGCGCCGCTCCTATTTGACTACAAATGGACTGTTCCCATTGCTATATATAGCAATGGTGGATTCTCTACAGGAGGGTCGGTAGAGAGTCACTTGAGAGTCTCTAATGAGTTACTGAAGAGTCAGTGCGAGTCAGTAATGAGTTAGTCACACTTCCGGTGGCGTACCGGAAGTAATCACGTATACACACGTCTTACGACGGATTGGACTCTTGTATCTTTCTATTGTAAATATTACTAATCACTTCTGTACATACTAACCGTCTTTCCGCGGAATACAACTTATATTCTGATTCTGTTGTTGAGTTATTCATTTATACTTGGCGACATAACATGTTCATATCAGTTTCTTGCAGTTTCTTTCCCTAAAAGTTGCACATTTTCCAGTGAAGATAATGGATCATTCTATCGTGCCGAATTTTATTTTCAGTGGGTAATAACATCGTAGATTCTAGTACAAGATGGTCAATTGTTTGTAAATATTTATCACAGAATTTGCATTTCGGATTGACAAAATTTTTTAGTATGTGTGTATCATAATTTCTATACCTTTTCGATTTCAAAATGATAATAATCAACTTCAAAATAGACTTATTTTCAGGTAAAAAAAAAAATTAATCAACTCCAAAATGAACTAATCAACTTCAAAATGGATTTATCCACTTCAAATTGAAAAACAACTTAAAAATGAGAAATAATCAACTTCAAATTGGATTAATCAACTTCAAATTGAGAATTAATATAATACAAATAAATTTAATATTTATTCTTTTATTTTTACTTAAAAGGGATATAAAAATATATACACGTTCCTAAGAAATTTATTTAAAAGATTACATAATCTAAGTTAATTATAGAGGGAAGTAATCTCTGTATTCCAGATACGAAGTTAGTGCAAATCTCTGGGGAAATATATTAATTGCCTCGGAGATCATCGCTTCTAACTTGCTGAGGCGGAGTTCTTTAGTAGTTAAAGATTCCTGGCCATCACCTCTTAAAACCCCAACAAGTGAGTCTGCCATACTTCTTTTTTCGTCAGTTTTAATGACTGACCAAACCTTTTCAATGAGATTTAACATCGGATTATAGGGAGCAATTCTGAAAATTTGGTGTTGCCTAAATTCATCCTCCTCCGCAACTTCTTCAGTTGAAGTATGGCAAGAGGCATTATCAATAACTAAGACAACTTCCCTTTCATAAATTTAATTTGCCTTTCTAAGGCACTCCCTGGTCTATTCTTTCGCATCCTGTTTTTGAAACAACCTTTTTTAATTTTATGATGAATTAATCCATTATTACTAATACATCAAAAAACATGGCTGTTATTTACCCTGGATCCGACCGCGACTGTAGTGCTCCTGGTGCCTTTTTGGTGCCTTCTCTTCTTGAAATATAGAGATTAAAATTGGTTTCATCCATATAAAGAATTGGTACACTTTGGGACTGAAATTCTAATAAATCTACTGCCTAATCCTTCGTTTCGCCTTCTTGACATTATTATTGGCAGCTTCTGGTTCAAAATGAACCGCTTTTAAAGTAAAGGCCATGGAGTCCAAGTGCTTTCTTATGCATTCTTTCGTCACATGAACCTCATACTTTTCGACCAACTTATTTACAATATCTTGAAAAGTGACCCTAGGAGAGTTTTCAATTAATTCGGCCATGAAATTCTTATGCTCTTGCGTAATTTTATATCTTTTTGCTTCTTCCCTAGAGTCACTCTGATAAGCACCCTGGTCTGACCAACGGTACGCTGTTGGCAGAGGCACACCAATTGTTCTTGCCAGGTTTTTCCAATTTCTTGCTGCGGCATGTGCAGCTAAAATCTGGGCCTTTTTTCTTTTTTCGCCAGCCACAGTTTTCTTGAGGTAAGTCCTCTTTGGAGCTGTTGCTAATTCTTCTTCAGCTTCTTTTGTAGAGGTTTTTCCAGCATTATCATCAATCATCATTTTTACCCATACGGGAATTTCTCCTCCTAGTTTTATTGTAGGCTCACCCAATGTTTTTTGGCCTCTAAGCTGTTTGTATTTTGTTTTTTTCTTCGTCTATATAACAAAGACGAACAGTCAATTTCCTTACTCATGGGGTAAATTAATTAAAAAAAATAATTTTCAATTTACAAAAAAAAAATATCTCAATTTAAAGTTGTTTATTCCAATTTGAAGTTGTTTATTCTTATTTTGAAGTTAATTTTTTTAGGTTTTTGACATTTTCTCAATTTGAAATTGATTAACCCATTTTGAAGTTAATTGTTCCATTTTGAAGTTGATTGATCCAATTTGAAGTTGATTAATTCATTTTGAAGTTGATTGATTCATTTTGAAATTGATTGATCCATTTTGAAGTTGATTAATCCATTTTGGAGTTGATTAATCTTTTTACTTGAAAATAAGTCCATTTTGAAGTTGATTATTATCATTTTGAAGTTGAAAAGGTGTAGAATTATTTAAAAAAACAAACAAGTAAAAACGATGAGCTACTTTTTTTCTATTCAAAGAAATGAAATGTATTTAAATGCTGCTGAATGTCATACTCCGCTGCAAATTAGCTCACTCAACGTGACGACCGGATGTAAGCGCTAAGAACGCAAAACTCCAAATAAAAAGGTGACTTCTGCGCACCAGCTCCGAGCATCACATCCGGCCCACAAGAATCTAAAATACAATATAAAAGAAGCCAGTTACAAACGTTTCCCCCAAAGAAGAAAGATTAGTCTGAGAGCCACCAGATTTGCTTAAGAGAAAGACTATCATAAATGTCTGACACAGAATGCGACCGATACCGGGCGGGCTCTCGACGTCACCACTGTGATTTCAGTCAACTGACTCAACCTGTATATCCGCTACAAACCTATCCTCCTGAAAACACCACAGAGACATTCCGTCCATTTTCTGTAACACCGGACCCACCAAGTGCACCAACTCTACTCACATTCAAAATAGATAGCACCTAGTAAACCGCAACGATAAGAATGGCACGCCTCGCCGACAAGTTAGTGCAGCTTAACATCATGACGGCATCCCATCAACATGGCCCTCATGACCGCCGGCCAAATCTACACGCATCACCAGCGTCAATTTCGCTATTGAAGAAAGATGACTCAACACCGACAACGACACCCCGCTAGTCCAACCAACTGCGTATGTGTCTTGGGCTTTCGTAAAACTACGTATACTGGTATTGAGTATCATATATTCTGAAAATTGTTCAATACGCAACTGTGAAAATTTTAATCCTTCTTTGTTATTTCCTTTGCAACCATACACTGTATGTAACATGAAGAAGAGTGGAAAAAAGAGAAGAAAGAAAAAGATTGGCAAGAGAAACTGGAGTATGGAAAAGAAGATAATATTTCAGAAAGAAAAGTGCAAAATGATTAAATAAGGAAGATATGTAGAGCATCGTGTAGATATAAGAATTATATAAAAGACAGAAAAAGAGGTTGAATAATATTAAAGTAAAAGAAAATGTGTAAGAAAAACCAAGGAAAAAATATTAAAGTGAAAATGAGATCTAAACTGAAGTGTATGATAAAAAAAGGCGTAACAAATGAGGAAATAAGATGGAAAGAGAAAAATGAAAAAACAAGAAATGAAAGAAAAACTGTGAAGTCTGGAAGTGAAGGGAAAAAACTTAGAAGAAAAAGAAATATTTAAAAAATGCAATACAAAACAAATGGTATAAATAACATTTATTATAAATAATTATATTTCCATCATCATTATCATCACTTAGTTTTCATAATGATAGCATCTGATGATTTACAACGATTTTCCTTCATATTCCAACACTATTCATTATTCTCGCTATTTTCATTAACGTCCTTAACTATCTGATGTATCCTCTGTTACCTTTCCTCCTTTTTACATACGTTTATTCTTTGTCGTTTTTTAGATACAATGATTTGCGCATTGTCATGGATTTCTTATTGATGGATTTCCAACCGAGGATGCTCCCTTGTATCTACTTATATTCTCCAGGAGTTCATTCCATTTATCAGATTTTTGCTATTTAACTAAATACTTTCAAGTATCTTTCTTAACTTCCTTAGATCTTATTTTTTATTCTCTCTGCTTTATCGATGTCCCATTCTAGTACCCCGAGGTAATTATAGCGATCCTATTAATTTCCTTTTTGTTTTCTTATTCGGTATGTTAATTCTTTTGCATTACTAATGATAAATGTTTTTTCTTTCAAATTTCATTCAGATGTCTCCGCGGAAGCATTTAACTTTGTTAGTTTGTGTTTCGAATTCTTATTCTTGGCAAATAATTTTATATAATTCATAAACAGGATATTATTGAATTTTTCTTCTGTAACGAAGAATTGATATCCTTTGCAGTTTTTAAGATTAGATTTTGTGCTATAATAACTATAAAAATTATAGTGAAGATACTTCTTGATTTTATTACTTTTGGGTCATCTGGTCAACATGAGCCAGGTTAATTGGTTCTTTGGTTCATTTCCTGCAAACATTCTGTTATTCTCTTGGATTCGTATATTTTTCTGTTATATATAACGATTTCGCGTTAATGGTGGATAAGTTATCAGTAGGTATATCATGTTTTTTTTTTCTCTGCTTGGCTTCTTTTTTAATGATGGTTATTCTGCTTCTGGTCATCCATTTTCCATTTGAAGGAGCATTTTATCAGCAATGCAGAATTGAATTGATTGAAGCTCTGATTAGTGATTAGTTGTAAAGTATTGTAGTTTACTGATTAAATCTTTCCTAGTAAGTTTTAATTAGCATACCCTCATGTTGCTTATAAAAAGAAACAAAATACGAAAATAGCATATTCCTCATGATAGAATGAGTACATTCCACAAAATATGTTGAAAAATAACGATTTCATTAATCGATTATAAAATACGAAAATATTATTAAAAATGTCGAGGATGCAAAAATAAAACATTTGTAAAATTCGAAATATGCTTATTTCTAATGCGAAGGAAAAGAAATTACTTGAAATATGCAGTGAATTACGATTTGATATACTATTTATAAACAAACGACAAATCCGAAAATGTCATTAGAATTGTAGAGAATGAAAAATACGAAAATAGTATATTTTTGTTGAATTACACAAAACGTACCGAAAAATGAAAATTTGATATATCGGTTATAAAATGACACCAAATCCGATGACGTTATTAGAAAAGTAGAGGATGCCAAAGGAAAATGTATGAAAACTTCAAAAATATAACATAGCTGATGATGGATAAAAAACTGCACAAAATATGCCGAAAAATGAAGGTTTTATATATCGATTATAAAATGATACTAAATTCGACAACGCAATTAGAAACGTCAGTAAAAGATTTAAGAAATTCGGAAAGATCATATTTGTGATGATGAAGCAAAGAAACTACACAAAATATAAAAAAATTGAAATCATATATGATGGTTATAAAAAGAACGCCGAATTTGAAAACGCTTTTACAAATGAAGTGGATACAAAAGGAAAACATTTTAAAAAATCTGAAAATAGTATATTTCTGAAAATAGAGGAATGAAATTTCTCAAAACTTGTAGACGAATAAAGATATCAGTTATAAAAAATGCAAAAACCGAAATCGTTATTAGAAATGTATAGAATGTAAAAGGGGAGAATTTAAACAAAAAATGAAAATAGCATATTTTTGATGATTTGGCAAATAAATTACACAATAGATATAGATAATGAAGATTTGCCATATCGGCCATAAAATGAAGCAAATTCAAAGATTTATTTGAAATTCAGATCTAAAAAGGAAATATTTGAAAACTTCGAAAAATATATTTCAGATATTGTAACGAGGAAATTAAACAAAATATGTAGAAAAATGAATATTTTATATATATCAGTTATAAAAAAAGTCAAATTTGAAGATGATGTAAAAGATAAATATTTGAAGATTTGAAAATAGCATTTTTCTGATAATGAAGCAAGCAAATTACGCAAAATATGTAGAAATATGACGATTTGCCACATCGGTAATAAAAAAGCTCAAAATTCGAAAACTTCATTAAAAATGTAGAGGATATAAAAAAAAACGTCGATTCAACACTAGAAGTTTTATTAGAAATGCAGAGGATGTCAATGGAAACATTTGCAAAACGGTGAAAATCCAATATTTCCTAATACAGAGTAAGGAAATTACATAAAATATTTAGAAAATGTAGTTTTGAATATGTCAATTATAAAATGTTGCCAATCCAGAAATTCTTATTAGAAATATAGTGGATTTAATAGAAAAACATTTGAAAAATGCGAAAATAGAACATTTCCCATGGTGAAGCAAGGAAAACCAATGAAATATATAAGAACACGAAGACGCGAAAATTTCGATAATAAAAAATGTCAAACTAGAAAAACACAAAACTAGAAAATGTTATAATTAATGTACATGATTTATAAAGGGAAACATTATATAGAAAATATTTATCATAATCGAGTTTGAAAAATACAAATGATATATAGAAAACTCAAGATTTGAAAAAGTCGTCTATAAAAATATTAAAAAATTGAAAATTTTCGTAGAAATGAAGAAGATATAAAGAAAATTTTTATATTAAAATTAATAACTTATTGCATCGATTATAAAAAATTGAGTGAATAATTGAGAGGAAATATAGAGGATATAAAAGTGCGACAACTGAAAAAATAAATTTGGCTGAGGCTGTATAAACATTAAAATATATGTTTATATAGACAAACGCCGTGTAAAAATGTTGAGAAAAGAAGAATATTTTCGAATAAAAAAAGATCGTTATGATACGAAAATAGGCAAAAATCAAGTACATGCATAGAAATAAGAAAATGCATTCGAATAAACGAAGATAAAAAACGTGTAGAAACATCGAATAAATTCTTGAAAGAAATATTTTAAAAATTAGAGTTTGCGAAGAAAAAGTGAGTGAAAATGTAGGTATTGAGAAGATGGGAAAATAGAGAAATATATTCTAATTTTGCATTTTTCATATACTCAAGATTTTAAAATATAAGTTTTGAATAAATAAATTATGGGTAAGTGGCAAAATTAACAAAAAATATATACTTTTAGAGGACAAAAAGTATACTTTTAGAGGACAAAAATAAAGCGGAAACCGATACGTGAGCAGAAACGTAGACATGATGCAAAAATGTTAAAAAAAATGCATGAAAAATCGAGTATGCAAATTATGCGATAAAAATATGTGAGTTGGGGACTGAAAAAATGTTAAGATAGAAATATTAAGTTGATTAGTCGAGTATAGAAAAACAGTGAAATTAGAAGAAAAGGCTGATTTGAAAAATTCTAGTCAATAAAAAAATGACTTGAAAAGCAGCAAATAAGAAAGTGTCGGAAATAAAAAAATTATTTGAAAAATTCGAGTGAAGAAAAATGCAAAAATAGAATAAATTATGAAAAAAAAGAAAAATACGTTATGAAAAATTCGAGTATATAAACAGTGTAAAAATAAAAAAATCATTAGAAACGTAGGTGATAGAAAAGAGACAAAAATAGATAAAATGATTTGAAAGTAAAGAAAACAATGAAAAATAGAAAGACAAATTTGAGTAAAATCTTACAGTACAGAAAAAAGGGAAAAATAAGGTGAATTGAAATGTAGAAGATAGAAGAGATGTGAAAATATAAAGATATAAATTTAAAAATTATCAAGTATAAAAAGATGTGCAAAATTAAATGAAGATATTGATTTGTTAAAATTGTGTATAGAAGGGATAGAAAATCTGAAAAATATGAGTAGAAAAGTAGAGAGTAAGAAAGAAACAAATTGTAAAAATTGGAAAGCGATAAAAATCGAATAGAAAACTTTTCGCAAATAAAAAAATATATCAGAAGAAAATATAGAGAATAAAGACAATGCGAAAATAGACGAAAACATTATCCAAAAATTTTGAGGACAGACAGAAAGATAAGTTAAAAAACACGAGTAGAAAACTAGAGGATAACAAAAGTGGAAAACTGAAATTAGTAAAAATCGAGTATAGAAAAGATGAAAAAGTAGAAAAACGGAATAAAAAGTTGAAAGATAGAAAGATGTGAAAATCGAAAAAAAGTCTGAATAAACTGAGTTTAGAAACGTTGCAACAGGGCAAAAATGTAAATGATAGAAAAGATACTAAAACAGGGAAAGAATTCTTAAACAAATTCTATAAATATCAGTTATAGAAAAGATGCGAAAATAGAAAAAAGATTAATTTGCATATGCAGAGTATTTAAAGGATATGAAAATAGAAACAAATATTGAAAATTTGACCGTATAAAAGTTGAGAATTTAGTTTGAAAGACTTAAAACAACGATTAGGGAAAAGATGCAATGATAAGAGATTTGAATTTTTCACGTAGAGAAAAGATGCTAAAATTTAAAAAAATGTGAATTTGAAACAATCAGGTAAAGAAAAGATGCAGAAATAGAAAAAATTAGAAACTTAGTGGAAAGAAAATGCAAAAATTTTAAAACAAAGATATAAAAATCAACATGTTTCGAAAATTCGAGTTTGCGAAGAAAATGTAAGTGAAAATGTAGGTATTGAGAAGATGTGAAAATGGAAAAATATATTTTAAAATCTTGAGTATATGGAAGATGCAAAAGTTGTAAAACTTTTTAAAAATTTATAAAAATTATTGTTAAAAATAACGTGAGTAGAAACGCAAATTAATTAAATTATTTGAAAAATAAATTTTTAAAAAGTTAGCTACCGAAAAAATGCAAATATCGTAACAATTTTAATTTGAAAAAGTCGAATATTGAAACTTTGTTGGAATGGAAAAATTGTGAGAAAATAGCGAGGATATACAAGATGCAAAAATAGAAAAAATGCAACTTTGAATCAGCCGAGTATGAAAAGATTTGAAAAGTATTGGATAGTACCTTAAGGTTTGAAAAAACTATAGAAAACCAGTGAATATAGAAATATCATAGAATAGAAAATTATGATAGATCAGATGCAAAAAAAAACAAAAAAACAACGATATACTTGAAAAAATATGAGAACAAAACACAGAGGAAGCAAAATGAGATAAATAAGTAAATAGAAATGTTTAGGATAAAATGAAGCGGTAATTGAAAATATCATTTAAAAAGTTCTGAAAAAGAGTAATTAAATTTAGAGAATTGAAAAGGTGAGAAAATAGAAAAAGTTTTTAAAAAGACCAGTATAGAAAAATACGAAAACGAAAATTGTAAGTAGAACCAAGTAAAAATATGAGAATAGAAGAAGTAAAAGTCGCTTTGAAGTTTTCCGTGCATAAATTGATGAAAATAGAAAAATATGTGTGGGAAAATTATAAGAGAGAAAAGACGTGAAAACAGAAAACAAAGGATATTTTGACAAAGTAGAGTAAATAGCAGATGCTGAATTAGAGGAAAATGGTAGAGGTAAAAAGATACAGAAAGAAAACAGTCTACAATAACAGAAACATTCAAGGATATAAAACTTGAAAAAAACTGGGAGAAATTTTTAATACGAAATGTCATGGAATAAAACGTTTCGGAAATTATTTAAAAATGAACATTATAAAATCGAAGACAAAAAATAAAAAAACAGAAAAATCAACGAGAATAGAAAATTCGAAGATACAAAATACGGGAATTGTAGATGCCGACGATATGAAAGTTGCTAATATATACACAAAAATACGAGAACAGAAAAGTTGTGCATATATAAGATACGAGAATGTAATTAGAAATATTCGATATTAAAAAAAAGATGATAAAATAGGAAAACCGAGTAAAAGAAAAAGTAGAGGATAAGCGATAATAAAACGGAGAATTTTCGAGAAAAGAAAATTTGTGAAAATAGAAAATAATGTTGAAATTTGAAAACTAAATTGAAATGTAGATAATGTGAAAATAGAAAACAAGTTTATAATTGTTGATTCAAAAATAGACTAAAAAACGAGGGATAGTTACAGTCGGTTTTAGAAAAGATGCGAAAAAACGAGAGCAGAAAATGAGTGTAGAAATTGTCATGGAAAGAATATAAAAATGAATAAAAAATGGAGTAATTATGAGAATAGGTGATGTTAAGGATATAATGGTAGAAGCTTAAAAAGAAACAAGAAACAAAAAAATAAACGAAAGTAGATAAGTCGAGAATAGGAATATATTTAAACGAGTGTGAAAATATCGGCTATTGAATAACTTCTAAAATAAAAAAAAAACGCTGGTTGAAAATATTCGAAATAAATCGAATGTAGCGGAATCGAAGAAAAATAGAGTGACAAATAGAAACAAAAACAAGAATAGAAAATATCCACAATAAATCATTATGTGAAAATAGGAAAAAATGCAAAAAATATCCAAGAAAGAAAAAAAAATAAATGAAAATTTGAAAGTAAAATATGTTGCAAATATGAAGGTAGAGAAAAAGACCATGAAAGAAAATGTCAGAGATAGGAATTACGAAAAGTTATGTATACCTTGAGCGGGTGTAAATGAAGTTGAGTACAGAAAGGCTTCAAACATAGATAAAATAGATTGTAGCATGCCGAAGATAGAAATGAATGAGGAGAGAAATGACGCAAAATCGTAGAATTAAACAAGAATAGAACTAATACTTCAGGAACCAGATGCAAATGAATGCGAGCTCTATCAGACAGTTAGCCTAATGACGAAACTTATAATCCGGATTCTAAGAAATAGAGCGCGTAGCTAAATTATAGGAATAGGACAAGGATCGCAGTTCCGTTAAATATAGCAAGAGACGTGATATTTTTGCCTAGAATGGTATCTGAAAGAGCAATACACATGCAGAAGGGTGTATACCTAAGTTTTATAGATTATGCAAAAACATTTGATAAGGTACGGCACAAATGTCTGTTTGAACTGCTTGATAAGATTGATTTATTTGGAAAATATATGAGAATAATCCAGAATTTATACTTGGATCAAACTACTGGACTTACAAATAGGTGATCCTGAAAGAATTGTAAGTGCTACCAGTATTCATTGTTGGCGGACATAATCTTAAGAACATAAGATATGCAGATGATACAGTACTGATAGCATTTTATGAAAGGAGGCTACAATAATTCGTAAAGAAGGTAGTAAAAGAAAGTGAGAAGAAAGGACTAAACATAGATTGCAAGAAGACAAAATATATGGTTGTCAGCAAAAAGAACAGTCCAAAATACTAATTTGAGATACCAAAATTAAGCAAGTTCGAAAATTTAAATATGTAGATAATGTTTTAACAGTATTGGTAATATGTGACACCAAAATCCGAAGTAGCATTGGAATAGCAAAATATGCATTCCAAAAGCTAAGCAACTGGAAAATGTTGGTTGGGGAATTGCCCATGCCCACTGGGAAGGATTGATGTGAGATGTCAATAAAAGAAGGAAGAAATTATCGGAATTGATCTATACCTGTGAACGGGATGGGATGATAATTGTCTTCATGAGAAATTCTAACGTCAGAACTACCAAAACGCAGTACAAAACAAAAAAAAAAAAAAAAAAAACATATATAAAGCATTTAGTTTTATTAATTTTTTTTTTAAACTTTCGTCTTCATTTTGCCTTGACCAATACGACAATTCCCGAGGACGATTTGGTCTTACCAGTTTTATGATCAAACTAAACACAACGTGAGATAAGGCAGGGTTTGGATCGAAGCGGTCATCTCATTGATCAGCCGTGAGAGTTGGATATTCGGACGACCAGGCTAGAATGCGAGACGACAGATAGAAATGATTCGAAAATAAATAAAAAAAGAGAATAGAAAACTTGACAATATGAAAGCTGGTAGAATAAAAAAAAATTGAAAACAGAAAAAATAATAGAAAAGTTATGAATTTTGAATAATAAATTGAGATTAGAAAGAGATGATATGAGAAAAAGTTCTAAACTAGAGAAAACGAGTGAAGGAAAAAGTCGTAGGTAGAAAAGATACGAAATTAAATTTTAAAAAAATTCGACGATAGAAAAAATTATAAAACAAAAAAATGGAGTATATAAAAGATATGAATGACATGAGTAGAAAAGACAGACAAAAATCACGAAGTCAGAAATGTTGAGGATAGAAAAACTCAAAAATTGATAAAAAAAAGAGGGAGAATAGACAAATACAAAATTAACAAAGTAGGAAAAGATACATAATTAACAAAGAAATTTTCTATAGCGAAAATATTCAAAAATATTTAGAGTAGTAGAAAAAACAATGATGGAAGTTATACTAAAATAAATAAAATGAAATGAAAAGTCGTGATTTAAAAAAGTGCAAAAATAGAGGAAAATCCTCGTTTAGAAAATGACAAGAGTAAAACTGATAAGAAGATAGAAATAGGCAAAGAACGATAATAAAAAACTGGAAAAAGAAAATATCTGAAGAGAAAATAAAAATCGAAAATAGAGAAAAACACACGAAAACAGAAAAAAATCAGGGTGAGCAGGGGAAAATATGACAAATACGAAAAAGGAAAATATAAAACATGAATGAAAGAAGTTCGAAAATCGAAAAGAAAAATACGAGAATAGAAAAAATTGCGCACAGAAAACTTTAAAAAATAGAAGCGAAAAAATAGTGGCGCGAAGTTAAGTTTTGAAAATAAAAAAATAAAGAAAATACAAAATATCAAGGAGAGAACAGCTCTGAAATAAATAATAGGCAACACAACAGAAATGTGAAGGAGACAAAAGACAACACTGCATAAAATACCGAGAACTGAAAACACTGTAGAAAGAGAAAAAATTGTGAGTAGTTACTAATTAATTTGCGTATCTTTATAATTTTGTGGACGAGTAGAAGTTTTTCCTTGCACATCATGAGGATTTTTCTTAGTATGTTAAGGCATTTTGTGATGGGTATGCTTGTGTATAGTGATTTGATGTCTAAACTTGCTATAGTCAGGTTAGACATATTAATATTTCCTATTCTTTGAAGTAAGTCACCCAAGTGTTTGATGTGTGTAGAGCTGATGGTGCCTCGGAACAGTTTCATGATTTTAGCAATGTCTCTAGCTAACTTATGGGATACACTATTAATTCTGGATATAGTGGGTCTGATGAATATGTCTAGTTTATGTGTTTTGGGTAAGAAGTCCAAGGAAAAAGCTTATTTTATTGGATAAATTTACTTTTTAGTATTTCAAGTTATTTTTACGTAATTTTGGTAAATATATCTGTTAAAATGAGATGTCAGTGTTATTTTCTTTTTTTTATTATCCATCGCACCCTGTATATATATATATATATATATATATATATATATATTTATTATAAATTATGTTTTAGAACATGTACATAAATATATAGAAGAAATGATGTACATGTTCTAAAACATAATTTATAATAAATATTCACTGCTCTATACATCATATATCGAGCACTGTTTTAAATTAATGTTTTGGACGGAAAATTTTTTTCCTTTTTCTCTCCTCATTCTATACTCACTCGGATATATATATATATATATATATATATATATATTATGGCGTTGAAGATAAGACATTTTTTACTATAATAGGCCATGATAAATTTTAAAACAAAAACACCAGTTAACTGGTTTCGCCCCCGCTCAACAGAACTGTAAATGGGGGACAATTATGAAAAGAAAATCTGTCACAGCTGACATAAATGAACGGAAAGGGAATTATAAAAGTTATTACATTTGAAGATGCTAGAGACCCATCAGAACAAGCCCAAGCAAACAGTTCTTTTGTTTACAAAGAGAGGGCCACCTAGACCTAATAAATAGCGTCTCCAACATCGTCAGATTAACCAACGAGTGCGTCCTGGCCAAAACAGAAAACCACTTCGCACTATATTTATTACGGAAAATACAGTAACTGTGGCACAAAGCCACAGAAGAAGGTGGGTAGAGTTTGGTACTCATTTACTATCCTACACCTAGTTAATCACGTTCACGACCCAATCACTCATTAACAATTTGCTCATTTATCACAAGAACCCATCCCTCACCTTACAATCATTCAAACACCACAATACCACCTCAGGACAATGGTAGAAGGCGAGCGCAGCTGTTTCTTCTAAACCAAGGTCACACCGATGACAGTCGAGCAAATCCGCCCCGCCCCATTTGAATGCGCTGTCATTGAGAGATAACACGTTCCGAATCAATCACCAGCTAAGCGAAAACTCAGGTTTACTGAGGTAATCTGCCGCTGGCGCCTAAGACCAAAACGAGCATGACGGTTGCCGACAAGACGAGCCGATCACATAGAGGGCCCTTCGTCGCGACCCCCTCCACTAATAAACGATACAAATGCCTCTGGCGTCGAGAAAGGTCAGCGGATCTAGGAATGGACCGCAAGGCATCACGGCACTCAAGTAAGAATTTCGATTGATTTCGGGGCTTACGTTGGCGCTCAGCACGCGAAATGAGAGGAGTGATAGTAAGGCAAGGGAAGGCATCCCAAACACTCCTATCCAAAATCGAATACTCTGTCAACACGTGGCGTAGGAAAACCAACCTCGAGGCGTCTCTATGACTCGCCACGTTTGGCATTCTCAGCCCCCTTTGACACGGAAGTTTGATGTAGACTTCTCTGTTGACCAGATTCTTGAGTTTATCCCACAACAAACGCTCGATTGCCTTCCTCTGGCCCTTACAGAGAAGGAGTACCGACAACCGGTAAAGGATAAAGGAAAGACGTATCAGACGCCTTAGCCCGATTATTCACGGACAACCGCAGTCAAAGCCAAGTCTAGACAAACGCTATGACCTTTACCAGTACACACGACCAATTCTTCTATCCGGTTCGAACCACACTCCAAGAATGCGGACTGGTCCGTCAGTCCAACTGAAGGGCCTCGAGAGAGCAACGCCTTTCCAGGCACCTAACCGCAGACCGGAAGACTTGTCACGCTTAATTTTGGCCCTTATAACCCCGTACTGCTCAAGTGCCTTCTCTACCACCCCAGGACGACATAAAAATGGATACGTCATCAGCGTATGCAGCAACCTTGGATCGAACCTCACCAGGGATTGCACTGCCGGCGAAAGAGGGTTTCTAACGCCAAAGCGTAAAATAAGGGCGACAGCGGGCAACCCTGACGAACCGACCGAGACAACACAAAAGCGCATAATTGCTTTCCGTTCACTAGTACCACAACACAGAGGGAGCGATACAGCAGGCTGATTCACTTTCAGAAGTCGGCTTTGAATGACTGCAAGTGCCCCGTTAGGATCTTGGCCCAAATCTTTAACTCTGTGTTTAGCAGAGGTATGGGCCCGTAATCATCTAAGTCCTCCCCAACACCCTTGATCTTTTTCAACAGCGTGATCACACCTCTGGAAATCTAGCCTGGCACGGAACCCTGCCCGAACCAGTTGTTGAACATCACCGTAAAATCGGTACAAAGATGTGCGACAGCCTCAAGTATAATTCATAGGGTAGACGATCAAGTCCCAGTGACTTACCACTGCCGACCCTCTTCAATGCCAAGTGAACTTCATTTTCCGTGATCTCACCCTCGCAGCTAGCTGCTTCAGTCGGCCCAAACCGAGGAAAATCAGCTAAATATCTGCGAAACTTCTCATCGCAGAGACCAGGCTCTTGGTAAAGTGGCACTTGAAATGCCACCGAAACGCCACTCAGATATTGTCGGTCGACCTCAGAGTACGCCCCTTTCGGGGTCTTCACCTTTCGAATATATCGATCGCCACCTCGACAGATCTCTTCCTTGTGCAATTTAGTGCCCATGTTCACGGCTTCACCAGACATCTTGTTTAACCTATGCCTAATTACCTGATCCTGGTACCGTTTGCTAGCCAAACGATCTAAAACCTGCCTAGCTAACGATATCTCTAGAGTATCCCCCCAGCCTCCGCCGGGGATAGACTATCTTTAAGTGTCTTCACTTTGTTAACCTTAGCTAGGGCGAATTGATGGCTATAGTCAGCGATGAAAGACCTAATGCTATCCTTAAGTCACTCCCAACACTTATTCCCGATAACCGCCCCCACCAACTCCCATTAACTAATCTAGTTAGCTGTTGCCGGAAGTCTAGCTTGTCCAGTAAAGGCACGTTGAACTTCCAGTGTCCAGCCAGAAAAGTTATCTGGGTTTTCAATGTTCTTTCCGTCCAAAACGGACATTTTGAAAAGAGCCCTAAGAGGGCCTTCTTTCTGGAGGACATGTCTTTTCCCAAGGCCTGCCTATCTACCGTACACAGTTTTTTACTTTTGAAATACAGTTCCCTATCTATTTTTCTTCTTTTCTTTTTCTTGTTTTTCAGCCGGGCTGGGTAAGATCATGGGGAGGGTGTGGGGGAGGGAGTGGAAGGAGCTCTAGATGGGGGAAGAAGAATGTTTACTTACTTTTGCTGAAGATTCTTCTGTTTTGACAGGCGAAGCAGGAACAGATTGGGACTTGGCGACTACTAGCGCCTTTTCCGCCCTGCTCCGCTCTACTTTCTTTTCCTTTTTTTAGATATGTCCTTCTCTTCCTCCTTCCCCCGTTTCAGCGACGAAGAGCGTGGAAGAGGCATTTCTTCACACTCCAGAGCTTCTGACACTGTTGGTTTTTGTTGACGCTGCTGCTGCTTTTTAGCTAGTGTCTTCCTTGACAGTGACTTCTTTTCATTGTCATCTTGGGGGGGGGGGTCGCCTTATTTCCTCTCTCCACCACCTCCGTCTATTCGTTTGATGGTTGCTGCTTCTCCTTGTCTATCCACCACTACCCCCTTCTCCGATGCAGGTTTTTCTTTCACCGTTACTACCGGTGTTTCTGGTGTTGACACCTGGTTCCTTGCTGGGCACAATTTTGCCAGATGACCAGATACCCTACACGCCCAACAGTGGATTCTTCTTGCCTCCACAACAACAAATATCCTTCTTCCACGGCAAACTGGCTGAAAAAAGCTCCCACATGGTCACTTGATATGTCAAGTGGCACACCTTGAATGCCAATCCAGATCATTCTCGTTCCCATGTGTTCTGTTTGCAGTCTAACATTCTTGGTTGTTAGTACGCTGCCAGACAGTTTCTTTGCCTCCTCCTCCTCCGACGACGACAAGAGTGCCTCCCACATAGCACGCGACCGTTGTGCCAGAATCTTCGGCACAATTTTGAGGCTCCTGAGAGCCTTCTCCATTATCTCCCTCCTAATGCCAATAAACTTCCGTGTCTTCACGTCAGTCATCAGCAGGGAGATAGTCCTTGTTGCAACAACATTCAAAGCCTCCGGGATGGTAACCAATTCGTTGTCTTTAATAAAATCCTTGTTCTTTTCTCTCATCTGGTCATAATAGACCGCATCCTTCTTCTCAGACTTTTTACTCCACACAGTCAGTGTTGGTGACACCGATGGTTCAACATTCTGCTGGAGAGACCCCTCCATGGCAATCCCACCACAGCAAGAAAAAACAGATAAACGAAAGTTCAAATAAACAAATACAATAATATAAGGAGACAGATAAAAACCGACGTATAGCAACAAATACGCTCACTCGTTCAATAAAGATTCGTCGCATTTACAATAAACAACCACTCCAAATGGAAAACCAGTTCACACTAAAATCCGCAGCACAACTCGCGCTATTTATCAAATGATCCGCAATGAAAAACGCGTATGTATTTCGAATATCACCAGACGACAAATTCTTGTTGACGATTTTAGCAGGCGCATGCTGTTTAATCCTAACATCCAGACGCTGCGTCGTTCTACCTATGTAGCCGAATCCACAATTACATTTAGAATAATAAATAGCAGAAATAATATGGTGGGCGGGGTAGAACGCCTTTACTTATAAATGGAAGGACAAACCTAGTTTTAAAAACAACACGAACGTTACCTGCATAATAACACTCACGTGAGCTCGTGTTGTTTTTGCTATTTTGGCCAGAGCACACTCGTTCCATCTGAAGGTGTTGGAGACGCTGTTTATCAGGTCTAGGTGGCCCTCTCTTTGTAAACAAAGGGACTGTTTGTGCTTGCTCAGTTGAGTCTCTAGCATCTTCAGATGTAATAACTTTTATTCTTCCCTTTTCGTTCAATCATGTCACTCATGATAGATTTTTTTTCATAATTTCACCCCTTTACAGTGCTGATGATAGGGGGACAAAATCGGTCGACTAGAGTTTTTGTTTTAAAGTTTATCATAGCCTATTATATTAAAAAAAGTATTGTCTTCAATGCCATAATACGATTTTGTACCGTTATATATATATATATATATATATATATATATATATATATATATATTATTTCACGCATTATTATTGAAATGACGGTGCATATTGTTCTGTTACTCCATATTCACACTACTCCAACACTATTAAAGTACATTCTGTCTATAAATTATTGCTCTTTCAATTTTCTTTGTAACTGTAACAGCTTCTCTACCCCTCTCTCTGATAACCTTACGAAATCAACAGTTAAGCTAATGCTTGTAAAGTTAAATGACGGCTTATAGAAACAGGGTCGACTGATGGCAAATAACAGTACATCATACGTATGGAGTCACGTGGCCCAGTACGAATAATTACGCAGGAAGAATGCGCTTAATCATTTGGACTGTAGATGAAGGCTCTTTCTCATGTTATCGTCAAATTAGGCGATTGCTTAACGAAGAGATCAAATCCAACACACATGTATTAAGAGTTATGGTGGATTACAGACATAACTCTTTTCCTGTCACCGACAGATTTGAATGTTTCAAAATGAATAGGGCAAATATTTTATCCAACTCATTCACATTAATCCCATGTCACATATGAAAATTTATTCGATTGACTAAATAGTCATAAACCAAAAAGCAACAGTCAATCGCCAATTGTGTTAATCACTATATATAAAGGCATGCATGATTTTTCCAGTTAAGATGACTTGTGAACACTTCAGTCAAACTTATATTAAATTTTTACAGCAGAAAGATAACTTTTATTCTGTCAAAAACTGCGAAGAGGACTGGAACATCACTTGGCAACAGAAAAGTGCAACTTCAAGAAGTCAAAACTTGTAGCTAAATGGCATTTCCATGATCGTGAGAAAGAAAGCTAGAGAGAGAAAATAAAAATGAGTATATTTGTGATTTCAGATAACGGACAAAGTTATTTTTTTCGATTCTCATATTGCACACAACTTTCCTCACAGACATGTGTTCTTGTATTATTTTTGCTTTCTATTAAATCTTGTTAAATTTTAATATCGGTGTTTGTTTGTCCCTATTGGTTATTTTCTTTATCTGTGTATCTAACTCAGTGAAAGAAACCATCTACTACCGGAGCAAAAATCTTGGTCGTACCTTTTAGTAACAAGCTAAATATTCTTTTTTTTTTTTTTACTTTTCTGTATAAATTTAATCTTGCAGCAATTTGATCGTAACAACATATATCAAGAAAGTTTCTAATTGCTTGATTGTGAAGGTTTTCGTAGCTGAGTGGTTAAACACGTCGAATATCAGGTTGTTTTTCCAGCAATGAAGGGTGCGAGATGGAATTCTACGGGAGATGACATTTGCTTTATTAAATTTTCTCAAGTTTTCAAGCCGGTAGACACAATAAATATTGCTTAAAATAAAACGGAGCGTCTATTAAAATACAGATGTCCATTAAAAATAACATTAGAAATAATAATATGTTGAAATAGAAAATAAAATGAATTAACTCTTTATATATATATATATATATATATATATATATATATAAAGAGTTAATTCATTTTATATATATATATATATATATATATATATATATAGTCATGTAGATTAATAAATATGCATATGAGGAGGGTGTACATATGTATAGTATTATTATTCAGGTCTTAATAAAACAGTTCTCAATGTATGAACAGAGCTGTATTATATATATTAATAAATATACATATTATCCTACCTTTATGGCACGACTCGGAGTTTCATGCGTTATGCAATCATCAAGTGCATATTTCAAACTGATAGTTTAATAGATTTGAATTTAAGTTCACTCGATATTTATGGGAATTAAATCTTATAAAGTTAAGTTACTGCTTTTTTAATAACAAGATTGAAAATTTAAATATTCTAAGGTGACATGCAGATAAAAATTTAAAATTAAAATAAAAAATATTAAAAGTAATAAAATGCAGGAGAGAAGGAATCAAAAGGACGAAAAACATGAGACTTAAACATTCAAATATTCAAATATTATATGTAGAGAAAAAATGTAGAGAAAATTAAAACTTGAAATAAACATAAAAGAAAATGAAAAGAAAAATTAAGAAGTAAAATTTAGAATTAAGAATTAAAATTAAAAATGTAAGTAGCAAAAATAAAAGGGCTTTAATTCATAATTGTTAAAAGTAATATTGCTGGAGAAAAAAAGAAAAAAGGGAAAAGAAATAAAGAGGCAACATATAGAGGAATCTGTATCTTTCTAGGTCTAAGAATTTAAGTAATTATTTCTTTCTATGACAGCATGTGATCATTAAATCACTTTTTATATTAAGCAAATTAGAATTATTGATATGATTTAAGATGACAAGTTTTTTAAAAGGCCTAGCTTACATTTATGTTTCATTGTAAGTTTTGGATTTAGCTACGATATTCCAGGTAATAATAAACTTCTTGTTTTTTAATTCCAATAATGTATGGATAAAGCAGTACTTTTGCTGAATTTAATGTTGTTTAAAGACAATATGAGGTTATCGAATCTTATCTTCCACACGTTAGAAGTACTTCCAAAGTAAAATCATTATCATCCGAATGAATTAGTTGGGTGACCGATGTTGTTAATGTGGGCCAAATATTTATTTGATATCATAGCATTATGTTGTGAAATATATTTATCTATGTTTTTAACGCGACCATAACTGCCTTTAATATTGTTTTTTTGAAGATGTCTTTTTAGTGTAGATGAAGGGTAGAAATGTTTGTGAATTAAGTTAAGGAAGAGTTTACCAATGTTAGTTTTGGCGTTACAACTAAACGGTGGTTTAAACCAAATTTACGTAACGTGATTTCTGCTTACCTTGTTGTTTCTAAACTAGTGTTGAGTTAACTTTTTCTAAAGCATTAATATATATATATATATATATATATATATATATATATATATATATATATATATATATGTATGCACTGTCGTTTATACGCAATGTGCTTATTCGATTTCAGAATGATATGCATTTCTTTATATGAAATAATGTTTAATCTGCTTGATAGAGTAATACAAATTTTTAATTCAGCTTTCCTAAAGACATTTAAAAAAAATTCTGAAACTTCATTCATACAAGAGTGCATTTAAAAAGGAATAAACGAAACATATTGATATAGACGTACCGTCACAATCAACGAAATAAACGAAAAAAAATTGATATAGACGTACCGTCAGTTTTATGATCTTATTTGTCCACAAATGACAAACATTTGCGATGATAAATTCTGAAGTCAGCATATCAAAGAATCTTACTTACTCAACAGTGTCTTATTTTAGAATTTTTTGGATATTAATTATCCTTTGAATAAGAAAATATTAAAAACAAAGAAAAAACATTCTTCTTCTCACTCAATTGTATATTTTATCAACTAGACGCCAAAAATAGTGTTTTTTATATTTGATCTGTAATATAATTTGTTGTTATTTACGAAATGTAGGTTAGTTTTGACTCAAGGATTGAACTCACTATCTAATAACAATGATTAGCTTACTGGCCATTACGTTAAGTTACTTAGACAATATAAGGCGTTATTTTTGACGTTTGATGAATTGCAACTAGTACCCTATCTATTAGCAAGTTTTGATGACGTTATTGCTTTTTTAAAATCACTAACTACCAATCTTTGTTTCGTATATAGCAATAACATTTTTCATCATTAATTTTGAAAGAAACCTTTTATTGGTCTATTGATCCTGATTTTTAGCAACACTATATATTTTGATCCTTTTATATGTGACGACACTTCATATAATAACTTTCTGGCTACGAGCAAGTTCTCTTTAATGATGTGCATTTTCATAGCATATTCATGAAAAATTATACTTTAATATTGATCTGAGTATGGTAATGAATACGATTTTATGGTCCATCACTTTCGATATCTTAGTCTTGACTTGCCATAACATGCGGATATTTTAAGGATATTATGCACAGACATTATCATTATTTTGGGTTTAATTATTTTTGCCTTAATAGATCTATCTATCTATCTATCTATCTATCTATCTATCTATCTATCTATCTATCTATCTATCTATCTATTGAAGCGACTTTTTAGTATATAATAGAATTCTAGTACTGATTTTATATCGAAACAACTGCCAATTCAACATTAATAAATTCGAAATGCTGAGTTAAGTTCAACAATAACATTGACTGGGGCTGAGAACGCCATTTTCAACGTTTGCTGTTGCTGGAAGTTGTGTAATCTTATTTATTGTTTGAATATTATAATTAGTTATCAAAATTGATCTATGTTTATATTGTAATTATTTACACTATTTACGTTGTTCGGACTATTTTCCTCATCTTTTTGCCAAATCCACTATGTTTCGGCCTTCTTTAGGTAACTGAAATTTCGAACTGAACTCTTTATTTTGTCCACCAGGGTAAACTGTTCTAGTTCCACCTGCCATGCATCTTCCAGATATCTCAGTGTCAGTTATCTCTCTTTAACTTAACTCCCTAAGTTTTTCTTAATTGACTTATAACTATTTGGGTCAAGTCCCTGGATTCAGCCAACGCTTTCATACAGTGGGACATGTGCCCTTTAGGAAATCGGTGTATTAATTTTTGGGACTTATAAATCTAATGTCAGTAAAAATATTTTTTACCAGAGCTCATATTACACTTTTGTTGTTTGTTATTTTTTTTCTAACATCGTATTACTGGTGCTCATATTGTATTCATGTCTATGCCTGCACAACTTAGTAGATTTTTGTAACCCAGCAAATGCACCAATTTTTTAAGTTTTTGCATTTGTCAGGTATTACTGGAGAGGTACAGGGAACAAATGATTTTTCAAACATGTTTAGCGAGGTATTGTATTTACGAGTTCCTCTTATGATCTGAGGTGTGAAGTTTCAATAGGCGTTCAAGTCAAAGGGGCCACTTTAAAAAAACAGCCGTTCATTGCGACAGTCGAAAATTAGGGTTTACTTGTTGATGATTGAACATTAATAGTTTGATTGTTTAGGTACTGAATGTGACCAGACAGTTTTTCCCCATTGAGCTGTTAGAGGAGAGATCATTTTCTAGATTCTGGCTGTTTAGATTTCTGAAGGGGCATATATATATATATATATATATATATATATATATATATATATATATATATACAAACCGTTGCACCACCAACATAACTATTCAGTAAAGATCGGTGTATATTCTTAGGCCAATCTTTAATATAAAGTAAAAAGAGAGAGGGTAGGAGCAAGAAGTGAGATTTGAGGGACGCCTGCATTGATCTAATAAGTCTTGAAAAACTGACTAGCAACAAGATTTATGAACCTACCTGTTATGAAGGACTTGATAATTTAGAAAACTCATTAATTGATTCCATAATTAGAGACCTTGTAAAGCAACTTCCTGTGCCAGACTTGTCAACGGCCTTCGATATATCGAAGCCGGTCATCCTCGTAATGTATTTATTATGAAATTCCCTACTGATTTTTGCGCACAATGACAGTAATAATATCATCAGCGAACCTAGCTTTATATAGTTTGTCGATTAGGAATTTTTTCCTGTTGAAGTGTTCAGTAATCTTCTTGTTAATGACAGCCTAAAAGTGTATTTTGTTGACACTAAGACTGATGATCCGATATTACGACTGGTATGAGTACTCACTCACATTCTTGACATATTCCACAGACCTTTATCCTTCAGGCAACGGTTAAAGAATTTTACCCAAATTTTCCATAACTCTCAATAATTACTGGCAATTCTAAATTCCGCAAGAATTCTACTACACTGCTACCTGTGATAGATAACGTAGTGGTTGTGAGCCGTGGCTGCAGTAGAATCTGGCATAAACCATGGTTATTCGTTTTTTATTGGTATTTTTCTGGGGTATATTTGGTTTTTGTTGTTGTTTTTTCTGGGGTATATTTGTTTTTTGTTGGTGTTTTTCTATGGTATAAAACTGTCCATGCCAGAAAGGATTCATTCAGAGTTGAGAGCATCAGTTCTGGAGGCTCTATATTTGACAAATGCTCCGCCATGCAAGATCTGAAGCTATCCCAATCACGCTTGTACCAAAAGATCATCTTATGAAACTGCACATCAGAGGATGCCTTTGGTTTAGTATTAAAGTTAACAGGCCACTGAATGGGCTGATGTACCAAAGGGAAGTAATACTAAAGTGGAGCATATTTCAAAGTAGAATGTAAGGAAAATTCTAGCATACATTGCGTGATGGTCCTGTTGTATCGGGAACACTAGTGAGCCTATCAATGATCTATCTATGTTCTTAAGCAATGGAAAAGTCTTGGCAGTATCTTTCTTCTTCATTACTTTTGTTTGAGTGAACTAACCACTCTTTGTGGTGAATATTAAAGCCATCAGATCATCAATGTCAGCTATTTGGTCAATCATTAAGGTTCCGTCATCCTGTGGGCGTTATACAGTGAAGATGAGGAGGTACTGTGAAAAATAAAGGCAAAAAAAAAAAAAAAGAAAAAAAAGAACAGTGTTAGAAATCAAGATTATCGTTTTGGTGGTCCCTGCCACTTAGTAATCCGTCATTTATGTAGAATCTGATGTTGAGTTTCATGTTTCACTATCAGGAGGCGACTAGCCCGAGATTGCGAGTTCCTTCACTGAGATAGATGGATCGATATTAGTTTCAGACAGAAAAAAACCCTCACATTGGGAAAAGAGATGGTGAATCTGGGTTTACTTCTGGTTTTGTGAGTTAAGTTTCTTTCTTTTGTTTGATTTTTTTGTAGTCCTGGTTAAATATCATATATCTATACAGGTAAATTAGGTAGTTTAACATTCACATCAACAGATAATGTGTATATCTATAACCTAAACCAAAATTTTTGGATGTACAACCATTACTATATGATTCATCATGGCATCGAGAAGCTCCACTGGAGACTACTGAATGTTACAGATAATATTTACAAAATGACATTATAATAGTCTCCTCAGAAGTTACTCTATGATTCGGATAACTGACTATTTTTTTTAATCATTTCACCCCCAAGCAAGGCATTCCACTGCCACTATTGCGCATGGGGTTATATAGAGGAAGGTAAATAGAAAGAGTGGTTAGATATAGGAAATGTCAGAAGGAGGGTGATAGATGGGTAAGGATACCGAGGCTGAGGGCTGGGTAGATGGGAAGAGTGTTTGAAAGAATAGATGCGAGTTAGTGTGTTAGGAGGTTTCTATTGACCTTACATTTAAACTCCTGGAGATTTTAGCCGTCGGGGAAGCAATCATGTGGAAGGGAATTCCACAGTCGGGAAGTGCGAGAAAAGAAAATTTAAAACATTTTTTCAGATAATCTAGGCGAGTTGATTGCCTGTGGGTTGGCCAGAACGGGGTGAAAGAGAGAGAGAGAGAGAGAGAGAGAGAGAGAGAGAGAAAGAGAGAGAGAGTGAAAGAGAGACTACGAAGCATGTGTCCGAGAGCTAGGTGGAGGGGGGAATGACCCATAGTCAAAGTCTACTTAACCTTAATTCTTTTACAAGACAAAATCGCTAACAAAAATAAGATAAATAATACCACAATTCATTTATATCGAAACGATCCTTGAATGGCAAAATAATTTACAAAGTACTTAAGTTAGTAACAAAAGAATAAATAAATAAATAAATAAATAAATAAATAAAAGATAACCCAAAAATAAAGTTAAATATAAAAGAAGAACGGACCGATTCAAGCGAACTTACCACGTGCAGATAACAGGCTGAAAAGTTGGTTTAAAAATTTCAGAAGACAATCTTACCAAAATAAAATTTAAAACTTTTTATTGTGTCAACCGATTTACCTCCAGTACTCTTAATGAAAGGACAAAACAATCCAGGAAAAAAGATAGAGTTATGATACGGTAATGTCCTGAACAATAAAAGGAAATAACCTCTGGTGTCACAGGGGTTACGGCCCCTGCGGATCCATAAGGGCATTCTCCTTTAGTCTCTAAAACATCTTTACTGAACTGAGAACCCAGGTTCCGAGACAAGCTCGCTGGTATGTGAGGACTAAAAGACCCATTGAGAAAAGGGGATACATCGGTTGCTCGGGATGTACCAGCATCTCTTATCTATATTACCAAAGACTGATATAACTAAAACCGCTGTTAATTCTGTAACGACAAACACTTTTCTATTAAAAGTCTGTTTTTGTTTTATTTATTAAAAAGTTGTTGATACACACTACACAGTTTTTAAATATCAAGAATTAAGCTAACTACGAAAATAACATGATTATTCTAGCTTAGACGCAATGCTTCGATTATTCGATCAAATTATTAGCCATAAACGACTTTCAGTGATGGTCAATCTCTATTTCAGAAGATCATAAAGGATGACATCTTTCATATTTCACCAGACACAAAGAAAGAACTTATGAAAATTTAGTCCTGGTTATGGCGTTGTCACTGGTTTCTCATTCTGTGATGACCACTGTTTTTTCCTCATTACCTGTAACATTTCGATGCAAAAATGAAGGTTTGACATTCCTAGTTAAAATGTGCTGCAGATAGTTTAACGTTGTTTTCGATTCCCAAACGAAAGCTCATTAGAAACCAAAGTCCCCCTTTACATGTTTTCCAATTAAATTCTGAAAGTCAATGTAAACAATGCACGGTCGAATAGAAGAGATGATGAACTAATTCTAAACACTGTCTCTTACCATTCAACTTTGGTTCTATTCTTGGTTGTTTGATTGCTAATTCATAGCAGTAAAATTCATAATACGATCTTCGTAATATAAAATAAATATTTAAAAGTTTATTTTGCACTTTCCGCAAAACTCATTTCCTTCTGAAAAAGGATGTCAGAAACGTACTTGTACCTAAACAGCTATATTTTAAATAGAATTTTCACTTCCATGAATTTTAGTAGTAATTCTTCGAAGCCATTTTCACACCACTGACTGAAGACATAGTATTCTAAAAGTCGTCTACTTAGTGATCTAAGGTATTTTTATATGGAGATTTATTTGCAGACGAGGAATCTTGTCAGTGGTAGAGCCAGGTAGACGGATTTCTATCGCCACAATTACCAATTCTAAAGCGCAATCGTCATTTTCTTAAAAAACAAATTAAGATAATTATTGTAACTACATACGAGCACGGAAATTTACAGATTCATGCTTGATTTCTAGAAAATGTTAAATTAAAGAAGTATAGTATTTCATTATAAAAAAGAGTAAAAATTCTCAATCAAATCATTCGCTTCCATTTCTGATTCAGTAGTGTATATTTTATCTCTGATAATCAGTTGGATTAGAAGAAAACCAGGACAATAGTAATTGTAAGAACGAAACAACAAAAGAAAGGAGACACTTAAACACCGCGAAAAAAGATTGTATTTTTATTTATTTATTTTTTTTCTGGTTGTTTTACAAAAGATTTTGGAACTCATTTTAATAATTTTGTTGCGGAAATACCGTGAAATGCGTGGCACATTATATTATTTTAATAAACATTCATTGATATAATATTATGTGTGTGTTGTAGATGACAGTGTTTGTGGGATTCGGCGTGGGTGTGGCTGCGTTCATGTGCGTGTGTGCGTGTGTTTATGCGTAAGTCGATGGCGAGACAAACACGTTTGGACAAATATCAAAATATATTTGTATGTATGCTCAATTATATAGTAAACAATGTAGAAATGTTTTATGGGCATAGACATGTGTATATTCATGTACAAAGACATACGTATATATTCATAGAAAATATATTCGTATACATAAATATATATTTATAAAGAAATGTTATATATTCATAAAGAAATATATACTAGCACATATGTACATGTATATACGTATATATGTCAATAATAATGTGAAAAGATTCCCATTTACGGGAATAAATATGCGCATATATATGTATATTGATAAACTAAATAAGTATACGAATGTGTGTGTGTATATATATATATATATATATATATATATATATATATATATATAACATTTATCATATATATTAACTAAAACACATACGTATATAAACATGCACACTCATACACATATATAAATATTTATATACACCGTTTAAGAAGTGTAAAAATCGTTCGACTTTATGCCGTTTCTGTATTTATTTACTTTTTATTAATTTTAAGTTGATTTCTCATTGAATTTTAAAAAAATATCTTTCGGTCGAGTGTGCTGCTGACGTAAATTCTGATTTACTTTTTAATATTATTTCAGTTATAACGATAAAATAATGATAATTATAACAAAACAGCAACAATAATACATGTGTGCATGTATGTTTGTGTGTGTGTGTGTGTATATATATATATATATATATATATATATATATATATATATATAGTGTTAGTTTGAAAGACTGTTTGAAGCCAAAACTACTGACTTTCAGTGATTTACTAGTAGAAAGTGATTTAAGGTAAGCATGCTTTGCAATAAAGTGCTTGATACCAGAGATCGAGATAGAGCATTATTAGAATTACTATAGAAAAATATTGTCATTTAAGTGATCGGCCTCACTTCCTTCATGACGACTTCAAAGTTTCATGAACGAATGCGCTCAAGCATAAGGGCTTTTCAATATTTGTGTGTTTATATACTTTTGTGGAACTGGTGATATTTAGTAATTTTGTGTGAATGTCTGTGAGTGTGTAATTTTTTTTCTCTTGATGAATGTCATGCTATCCGGTTATCTTGTCTTCTCGTTTTTATTTCGTTTTTTTTTCTACTTTGTGTTTTTAATGTAAATTCTAATTTTAATTTTTGCGACATATTGGTCTAATGTGTATTTCCACTTTTTGCATGCGACTTTATTGTTTTTCATTTTTTTTGTTTATTTCTTTTTATTATACTATTATTAGTAGTATTGGTACATATATTAGATGTATACATGTACGTGAATGTCGGCATCTCTTCATTATTTCATTTTTCTCATTTAGTAGCTGGCTTTGATTTTTAGGTGATTATTACTATTTTTTTTCAAACACAGTTTGCAGTTTCTTCTATAGCTCTTGTGTGGGGCGCTCCTTTTATGATTTCCCATTTCATCCTGGTGGTGATATCCTTTTTGCTCTCTATATATTTTTTGATAATGTTGTGTTGTTTATGTATCTTTTTGTTATGAAGGACGTTTTATGATTGTAAAATTTTTCTTTAAAGTTTGTGTCTGTGGTTCCTATGTAAATTATTTCTTGTGTATTAATGATATTAGTTACGGTAGCTGTATTGTTGATTAGACATTTGTTGCTAAGTGGCTAGTTATTTTTATTTCGACAATTGCATTTATTGGTGCTGTTTTGTTGGTTTATGTTATATTCATCTGTCTTATTGATTATTTTTATATTGTGGTTAGTTATTATTTTCTTCATGATTTTCATCCAGCTGTAACTGATTCTGACAGTGTTTTTGCTAATGATTTTTAAGAGTTTGCTGTGTTTGCGGAATGTTTTTCAATTATTTTGAAGAATATTTATCTTATTTTGGTGTTTATTGTATTATTGTAAAGTGGGTGAATCAGGTTATGTCTATTTTCTGATGTTTTTGTTTCGTTTGTTTTCGTTTGTGTTACATAGTTTTTTCAAATAACCGCTATTTTTTAGTGCGGATTCGTATATAGTTTTTTTTTGTTTTCGTGGAATATTTTTATATTGCTGGAATTCGTTTATATTATTTTATTAATAGATATAGGAATATATTTGAATACGTTAGGGGGTGGTTAAAGTTGTTGTTAATGTATACAGAATTGTTTTTTTGTTTTTCTGTGGGGTTTGTATTTATTGTTGTTTAAATAGAATGTTATATCTATGAAATGTACTATTTTCAGATCATATTTTATGTCTATTGTAAATTCTAGTGTGCTAGATTTTTATAATTTATTTTCTTACTTTTTCTGTAGTTCTACCGTTACAACTTCTTACAATTATTAGGCCGTTGTCCCTGTATAAACCTATGTCTTTTTTGTTAATGATATTTGCTAATTTGTTGGTGATGCCTTTGAGTAGTTCCCATATTTTGCGCTATCGTAACTGCCTATTGTCGAGTCAAAGTTGTGATCGTTATTGACATTGTCGTTATCATTAGTGTTTTGTTTTTTCATCCATATTTTGTTGTAGTATAATACTGACTTTCTGCAGTGTTTAATAATGTTTAACTTTTTGTCTGAGATGTTTTTGTGTTGTTTCGCCAAGTCTAGTAAATTGCTCAGTGTGTGCTCATTGATGGATGTACAGTCATCTTTTATATCTAGTTGTATAAAGGAGCAGTTTTCTTTGTTAGTGATTGTCATAGGGGCGTACCCATATGACACATGAACTCGTCCAAAATATATAAATAGCAGTTCTGCTTTGTAAAAGCAGAGTAAGAGTAAGAGTAAGAGTAAGACATAGATAGGCGGAGAGAGTGAGAGCGGAATCTATTCCAGCAGATAGCTTTGGCAACCAGACTAAACAGTCACTCTAATAATCTTTCATTGATATATGTTCGTACTACTATTTTTGTAATATATTTGTTTAACACTATTTCGTCTTGTGACTTTATTTCTGGCCCCAGCGGATCACAACAACTTGGGGACGAAGATGTTGTTAAACCAATTGTTTCTTTTGTGTTTTGCCATTGATTTATGTTTAGTGTTTCCTTAATTTTCTGCACATTTTTTTTTTTTATATTTGCTGACTTATTTTTCTTTTGTTGATTTTTGTGGAATTTATTAGTCTACTTGTTCGTTTGTGTAAGAAGTTATCCTTGTGGTCTTTTAGTTTGATGAATGGTTCTACTTTCGGTAATTGATTGGAAGTACAGTACTGAATTTAATTGTATTTCTATCAAATATTTTGTGTAGCTTTTGGGGAAGTGTTTGTTAAGTAGTTCGAAAAATATTTTCCTTATTTTGGACTTTACATATAAATTAAAAGTCGGGTTAGACAAACTTCATTAGTGCGATTCCTTCTTCTTCAAATAAAGCCATAACCGTCTGAGCCTTGTTGCGAAGTTGCATTGTCCTGCATGAAAATAGAAGATTAATAAAGATTATGGTGTAATCTTGGTACCACATGCTACTGAAGAAGCCTTTTGTAAATCTCAGTATTGATATTGCCATGTACGCGTATGATAGGGCCAACTCCTGCAGATGAAATCATTCCTCACACTGCCGCCACCAAACTTACAGCGTACGTAAGTTTTGCTTTTAGAACCAATATAGTAAACTTGGACTCATCACTGAAATGAATTGTATCCCATTGTACGTCAGTCCAAGCAACATGTTCACTCGCATACTCCAGGCGTGCCCTTTGGTTTCGCTTTGAAATGATAGGCTTCGAAATTGGAATACGGGCATGCAATCCTGCATTTTTTAACCTACGAGCAAACGTTTTCCTTGAGATCTTATTATCTGTGTCTTCATTAAATTTACGAGCAATTGATGTAGCAGTTTCAAAACGGTTTATTGTAGATATTCTAATAATTCTTCGATCTTCTCTTTGCGATGTTTTTGGAGGTCTGCCGGTTTTTGGTTTTGCATCTAACGTTTTATCAGTTTTATACCTGCTAATTACACAATGAACGACCTATGAACAATATCAGAAATTTTTGAAATTGACTTTTTTATTGGTAGTTAGCGGTAATGAGTTTTTTCTTCAAAAAAGAGCGTTTTACGTGTAGAATTTGCCATATTGAACTTTTACTTATTGTTGAAAAGCTCTATCGAATTTTTTAACAATGTAAAAGTTTATGCAAATTATTAACATTGTTCCTTAACTTTTGTCCAGTAGCTTATTTCCTTTGTTCCATTTAATCTTTACTTAAAAAAAAAACTATTATGTAAATTTTTGTAACTTTGTATAATATTTATGCATTACACCCTAATCTTTATACGGTAAAAATTTCATTGCTAATCATGTATTACTTTTTAAGTAATACACATATTTATTTCTTTGTTGTTTCCATTCCTTATATTATGGCCGCTACTGTATATATATCCAAATGTAAAAGAGCGAGCAATAAAATTGCAACGTTCAAAGCATTAATTAAAAAAAGGGCTCAATATAAAAATAGAACAGAACATATTTATTATTCACTGTAACATAAAAACATGTAAGTAACCACTACAAAATTGTACGTTTTGTTTTGACACAAAATGTCGAAACAAAATGTACAATTTTGTAGTGGTTACTTACATGGTCTTATGTAACAGTAAATAATATATAACGTGAAGCATTGTAAAAACAGCCAAGCCTTACAACGGTGGCAAAATATGTAGACTGTGCCAACAAGAAAAGTTAGAGATTATGCAATTCCCAAACAAAAACGAACTGTTGAATGAAAGAACAGAAATTATAACTAAGTGTATCCATACTAAGAAATACCTCTTAGGTTCATACAACTATGGATAAAAACGCCATAATTCGTTTTAATTTTAAAATTGCGCGTTCAAAAATTCCCTGCCACGTGAGCGTTTAAATAAAACACCGTTACACGAGCGTTCTTAAAAAGAAAATCGGTAAACAGTAAAATCAGTTATTAAAAATCGCCTGAAGACACCACTCATGGTAGGAACCTAGATTACGTAATAACTCATTTAAAAATAGAAAATATTCAAAAGTTGTACAATATAATTGTATTGAACACTTTTTAAAACAAATGTGCGCTGGTCTAACCCTATTATGACCAAAAACTAAGTATTAAACAACCAACCAACCAACCAACCAATGAATGAATGAATGAATGAATGAATCATTCATTCATTAATATATATATATATATATATATATATATATATATATATATATATATATATTAATATATATTTTATTTGGAAACGAGTTATTTCTTGACCTATTATATACATTGCCAAAACTGGTGAACCATGGATTAAAAAAAATCAAATAACGACACATTTGTTGCACTACAAGGCTCGTTTGACAGAGACGAAATTTCAGAATTGATGAGAATACACATCCTAAGCAAAACCAAAGAAATAATCCACATAGACAATTACAGATTATACAGAGATGACGGATTAATGATAGAACTGGACAACAAAAGAGAGACTTATAGAATAAGAAAAATACTTTACAAACTTTAAAGATCTAGATTTTGAAATAGTAGTTGAAACAAATAAGAAGGTAGTTCAATATTTAGATGTAGAATTTAATTTACAAACTATCAGTGTCTCTCAATATATGAAAGCAAATACAACTTTAAAGTACGTAAACACAAGATCTAACCATCCCACAAGCATAATAATACACATCCATAAAGACATAGAGCACAGGTTATCACAAATTGGACAAACAAAGCAATCTTTGATGAAAAGAAAAAATCATGACGATGCCCTAAAATATAGTCATAAGAACATTTTAGAATACAAACCCCAACCAATCAGACAAATAAAAAGCAATAACAGAAATCAAAACATTCAGCCCGCCATTTAATTTAGAATTAAAAACCAAAATAGGACCAATAATTTTTAAACTAATCAATAAATACTTTTCAAAAAGCAAACATTTTTAATAGGAATTCAATCAAACTGAGTTATAGCTGTACAAGTAATTTAGAAAATTAATTAAAAAAAAAGGGACGCTAGAAAAATAAATAACAACGTGCAAAATAACATCATTAACAAGGAATGTTACTTTAGGGGGAAAAAATAAATGCCTACTTAACGTACTTTGTAATACAAAAGGTATTATTTACAAAGTACATGACATAAATGGTCAAAGCAAAATATATTTAGGATCTACTAAAGACAGTTTTAAAGTCAGATGGAATAACCATAAGTCTACATTTAAACTGGAAAATCTAAAAAATTGCACAAATCTGGCTAGTCACGCGTAGTAATTAAAATAAAAGTATGGAAAAAAAAACAGATATAACTTGGAGCATAGTAAAACCAGCCAAACCTTACAGCGGAGGTAAAATATGCAGAATATGCCATGAGGAAAAATTGGCTATTATGTTGTTACCAGACAAAACCGAATTACTAAATGAAAGAACAGAAATTATGTCCAAGTGTAACAATACCAATAAATACCTACTAGGATCATACAGTCATGGATGAAAGTGTTATAAGAACTTTAACTTCTCCTAATTTTGAAAATTGCGCGTTCATAAAATATCTCTGATACGTGAGCATTTGAAAAATGGTAAAATCAGTTATTGTAAATCGCCTGAAGACACCGAAAGGTAGAAACCGAGGTCACGAAATAACTCGTTTTCAAATGAAAAATATTCAAAACTTCTACAATATAATTGTATACACTTTTTAATACAACTGTGTATCGGTCTAATTTAATTATGACCAAAAGCTAACTAATTAACTGATTATATATATATATATATATATAGGAAAGAATATTAAAACGTTTTGAGTTTGAAAATGTGTTTTTTTGACAGTATTTGTTTATTTCTAATATTATATTTTATATTTCAGACCGTCCTCGGTCCTTCATCAGAAACAAATGATTTTAAAATTTGTATTAGTAAAGTATTTCGCGAGATTTCGCGAGAGCGTCAATGAAGAGTTTGTTTACATCACGTGACGCGTTTGTTTACATCACGTGACGCGTTTGTGGAGAGAATTTTTGTTTTTACATCAAGTGACGTTGAAAGCGACAGATTTTAAAAAAAATTATGTTTGTAAACGTAAACCTATCTTTAATAATGCTTATAAATTTGTTTCAGATAAACATTTTTTTTTAATTGTATCTAAAAAAGTTTAAAGAATATTTTTAAATGTATCTGAGAACGTTTAATTATTGAAGTATTTGTAAAGATTCAAAGCACCTAAGTCCCTATTTAACCCTAGCTTGTGTGTATTTAATTTTAAAATCTAGTATTTTTCTTTCTTTCTGCGTGCGTATGTAGAACTAAAAATTGGAGTCTATTAGAAAACTCCAATTTTAGTTCTACATACGCACGCAGAAAGAAAGAAAAATACTAGATTTTAGAATTAAATACACACAAGCTAGGGTTAAATAGGGACTTAGGTGCTTTGAATCTTTTCTTTACAAATACTTCAATAATTAAACGTTCTTAGATACATTTAAAAATATTCTTTAAACTTTTTTAGATACAATTAAAAAAAAATGTTTATCTGAAACAAATTTATAAGCATTATTAAAGATAGGTTTACGTTTACAAACATAATTTAAAAAAAAATCTGTCGCTTTCAACGTCACTTGATGTAAAAACAAAAGCTCTCTCCACAAACGCGTCACGTGATGTAAACAAACGCGTCACGTGATGTAAACAAACTCTTCATTGACGCTCTCGCGAAATCTCGCGAAATACTTTACTAATACAAATTTTAAAATCATTTGTTTCTGATGAAGGACCGTGGACGTTCTGAAATATAAAATATAATAGTAGAAATAAAAACAAATACTGTAAAAAAAAAACACATTTTCAAACTCAAAACGTTTTAATATTCTTTCCTATATACATATTAAGACAGTATACGTGGATCATCACTATGCTATATATATATATATATATATAATTACTCTAAATATATATTATATATGATGACTAATTTAAATAAATCACGGGCAATATTAAATATTATATATAAATTCCGTATTTTATGTTATATTAATTACATATACTTTTTAAAAAAATTGTCCTAAAATAATTTTGCACTCATTATTATTATTATTATTATTATTATTGTTGTTGTTGTTGTTGCTTTTACTGTCGTTATCATTTATCTATTTTAGTAATTTGTTTGTTTGTTTTCAGTTTAGTACAGTCGCTTACCAGACCATTACCAAATACTTGGGGAAAGGCAAATTAGTAAATATGTTTTTTTATTTGCACAAAGTTTGGTCGTAAGTGATACTTATATAGTGTTTATATTTTCTTTACATTGATAGCAGAAACCGAACAGTCATTGTTTCAGCTTTGAATGCGACATTGTTTCAGCTTTAACCACTACTAAAATATCTATCACAGGGAACGGTGTAGTAAGAGACTTGATGCGTCAGAACTGCCTGCAGTAGTTGCAAGAAGTGTAGCTATGCACGATCAGTTTATGCCCAGATTGAAATCAAGCAATTTGGATCCTGGGAGTTCTGGATAATCCCCAACAAAATCCTCAAATAAGAAACACGTGTGTGTTACTATCAAGATCATTTCATTCTCACCATTTAAGGTAAAGCTCTTCCCCACGATCTTTGCCTCTAACTCCACGTTAGTCCGTTTCCAGCTAACTTGTTTAAAAATGTATTATTATTTAAGAAGCTAGAGTCACCAAGCACATGGCTTTCATGTCTAAGTCAAGTCTCTGTCATTGAATATTTTAAACTTTAATCTTTAAGAAGTGGATAATCCTTTCTCTTTTTACCTTCTTCAAAGGATTTAAATCAGTCATTATCGTTCTTTCTAAAAAGTGAAAACTGTATTGATAATATTCTTTATGAATGCTAAACCAAAAACGTCAACCATTAAAGGTAATTGCATTTATTATTTTTCTATTTTCAAGTTTGATGACTAATTCTTACTCATTAAAATTTAAAGTGTACCCCAGATTTTTTCTTATTCTACAAAGAGTGGCCCAAATTAAAAAATAGAAGGTGAAAAACACTGTGCTAGACAATGATCACATCTCAAGGAAAACCGCATTAGATATTTCAAAGGCCTTTGATAAGATATATCATATATTATAGAGCTTTGCTATACAAGATTTCTACTAGAGAACGACTGGAAGAGTCTTCTCAATTACTAAGTCCTTCCTAACAGATAGGTCCCTGAAAGTAGTTGTTAACGGCTAGTTCTCTGAGGGCCAGATGATTAACGTATGTATACACTAGGTTCGCTTCTCGGCCCAACTCTTTCTATTTTAATTAAATGATCTAAAATGATCATTACCACCGAACAGACCATGAATGATGAACCGAAGTATCGTAATGAACCGAAGTTCTCTCTGGAAGGCGCTGTGTCTTGAGCGTCTATTGGAATTTAACCTCAATTCGGACCTCAAGTCAAATTCGTATATACGATTAATCGCCAAAGATATTTGAAATATGATGGATTTCTTGTACCGCTCTAGTAAGTACCTGATTCCTCCTGCTACCTTTACAAAAGCTACATCAGACCAAAATGCCATATAAAATGCCATAAAGTACTGCTGCCATATATGAGCAAGAGCTGCCCAGTTTTCGTTTTTCAGTCTTGATAGAGTTCAAAACGTTTTCCTTGTGGGTAATGAATTATTTTCCTCTCTACAATCCCTTTCCCGCAAATCTCTCGCAGCTCTATCACTGTTTCAATGGAAAGTGTTCAGGTGAAGCACATTCCTTAGTTTCACCAGTTCTAACCCTCACAATGCCATGCTAATTTTAGTAAACCACCCTCATTCCTTTCGAATTCCATTCGTTAGGTGTAAGTTCCACTCGAGCAACTTCTTCCCAGGAACCGCTGCTTTGTGGAACCGACTTCCAAGAGGATACTTTTCCGATTATTACAATCATAACCTTTTCAAGTCTAGGGTTAACCGTTATCTTTCCTACATATCCCCGAGTGGCCTTGTACAGAGTGAACATTATTGTAAACAAAATCCCTGAGTAGGTGAGCGTTTCCACAGAGTGCAAACTTATTTTGCTTATTTTGCAAACAGAGGCTTCCAGGGACTTCGTTAGTTTGTGTCTAACCTTTATGATTGTACCCAGGACTCCAATTATTATAGGTATAAGCATAATGTTTTGGTACTTGATTTTTTCAATTATATTTTCAAAATCCTTATATTTATTTATTTTGTCCTATTCTTCAAAAGTATATTTTTATCTGACAACACTTCCATATCTATAAGAACGCATTCTTTCTGTCTGAAATTTTTAATTACAATATCTGGTTTATTAGTTTTTAAATCTGTCAGTATGAATGGTAAGGTAAATGGTAAAATGGTTATTATTTTATTAACTGAAGTTCATTACTAACCTGTTATCCATTAGTTCAATGACATCTAGATGAACAGGCTTGTTTGACCAATCGATGTCAAATAAATGCAAATTTAGTATTTTCGATAGTTCTACGTTCATGTGTATTGATATTAGAACTGGGTTTGTGATTACCTCTACAAACTGGTTAGAAGTTCTCTGAAATCAAATAGTTCGTTACAGTTTCATCTGACGTAATTTGATAGAAAATTAGTTACATACTTGTTTACATCTCCTCGATTTCATTTAGTACAACACCAAAACCAAAAATAGCGTGAATAGATATTTTTTGAATATCACTCATTCTAATCATTATTAATGTTGAACTATTGACCACACTTAGCTTTATTTCACTCATAACTTCACCAGACATTTTAGTATATGTTTTTAATCATTTAATTGCATAAAGTTACTTCAGAAAAATCCCAGCTCCCGTTTCGGTTATGCATCATATTTAATATACTATTTTTATACTAACGGGCTTATTTTAATATTTTTATTTTATTTTAAATACTTTTCAGTAAGTATCTTTCATTGTATTAGACATCTTGCGACTATTTTGTAACTTATCTCGACACTAAAGTTTTCTTTTAGTCCTAATATGACTGATTCACTTTGTGGTGTAATAGATATCGAGTTCGAATTCTAGTTGAATTCGTTGCATTCACATACGCGCAAATACCCTTGAGAAAGGTATGAATTTATCTCTTTTCCCTATAGCTATGGGTAAATAGCAGGACAGATTAGGTTCTCTAGCCTTGTTTGCCAACCAGTCTACCGCAGCCTACATCGGAAAAATTTTCTGCCTAGTCAGTCATAATTCGAAAGAGACGTGATCGCTCAATCATGTACTATGCATGGAAATTAGCTGACTGACTGATGATTGATAGAAATATAACTATAGAAATAAATAAATGCAAAGAGTTACATGATAGAATGATCCTTCAAAGCTTTGATTTCCTCTTAAGTATTTCGATATTGTTTTTTGTCTGAATAGTTTCAATTATTTTCAAAGTTTCCATTTCTTTCCATCACGTCATTGAGAATGATCACTACTGTTACCCTTACTTTCAACGCTTTTAAAACATTTATTATTATTATTATTATTATTATTATTATCATTATTATTATTATTGCAGTGAATTTTAGTAAATATCTAGAATAGAGAAAATATGACGGATAGATATATGTTCTCAGCTAGATTTAATCGTATTAATCTTTGTAGTCGATTCTGTTTGGATTGTTTTTTCAAAGGTTGAACAATTCAATGCAATTTGAGAATAATAGGTTTAGTAGTTTAATCGTATTTTCTTTTATTTCAAGATAAGAATAAATGATTTTGCTTAGGGCGAAGTAAATTCCTGGTAATTTTTTTAGTAATTAATTAATATCAATTGTTTGATCTTCCACATCTTCATTAGGGGAGAGCATCGCAAACACCATCAGGTTTAATTTCTACTACTGGTCAATGAAAAATACTTTAAGATACTGAGATCCATTTTTCTAATATTGACATAATCAAGATTAATTTTTTTCTGCTGTAAGAATTGGCTTTAGGTAAAGTTGTCAAACCTATGAGTGAGGAGATAGCGATATATAAAGCTTTGTCGAAACTCATAGACAAGAGTTCAAATTGTATAGTCAGATCTTGTTTTTTGTTTCGTTCCCCTTTTCCGTTTGCAATCTCTTCCTGGGCCTTTTTTTCCTATATATATATGTAAACTACATCTGTATTTAAAGAAAGTGGTTGGTTGTTAGAAACAAAAAGATTAGTTCAAAATCCAATGGCTTAATTGTAAAGTATTTAGGTGCTAATGCTAGAAAGACAAGCGCATATAATTTGATTCTCCCACCCATAGAAATACTGTGACAGAGAAAATGAATACATAACCCAATCATAAACGACAGAGTTGTTAAAGAGAATTATTTTCATATTTCAGGCAGCACCCAGCAAGAAGTCAGAGGCCCAGATTTTATGGGTCATTATTTAGAATAAAATAAAATAAAAATAAATATCAAACAGAAAGATCTAGCAGAAGATAATTCATTAACAATTTATTTCAAGCTATCTCTCTCTCTCTCTCTCTCTCTCTCTCTCTCTCTCTCTCTCTCTCTAAACGTATATATATATAGGAGGCAATGGGTAAACTATCACCATTGTATATTTTTAATTTCGCTTAAGTGCGTTGTTTGTTTGATTTTTTCGATTGCACAGTATAGTAGGGCCAGTTGGGCAACGTCTGTAAGAAAAAGAGGACCATGATGCAATTTACCCCTCCAGAAATTTTAAAACCACTTGCTGTACTGCTTGGTATTCGCACCAGAACCTTCGTTACGAACATTTCAGAGTGTTTGGGTGTCAATCTTAGACAAAGGTTTCGGAAAGAATTGGATTAGAGTCTAATGGTGATTACGAAGGTGATTTGAGTGAGCATTAGTGATAGCGACATTATGCCTCCATTCAACTTCTCACAGGGTCTCACTCAACACAGATGCATACATCAAGTGCTTGAAGGAGATAGTGCTGCGTTGGATCAAGAGGGTATCTGCTAGAAGACCCTATGTCTGGTAACATGACCCTGCAACATGCCACACAAGCAGGAAAAATGAATCATGGCTGTCAGAAACTTCTGCGACCACATCACCGCTGTCCATCTAACTCCCAAGACTGTAACCTTTTTCATTATTATGTGGGGCACAGTTAGGGTTTAGCGAGAGACCAACTAAGGGAAAGGCTTAGTGCATCATTCACCAACTTAAACAAGGAAACCGTCCAGAAGAGTTACAGATGATTCCAAAATCGCTTTGAAGCCGTGGTTGAAGCCAATATCGATTTTATTAAATAAATTTAGTGTTTCGCCTTTCAAGATATTTTTGTATAATTTTTTTCAATAAAATGATAAGTCAGTATTATTTTCATTTTTACGTGATTTAGACGACAGTTCAACCATTGCCCCCCCCCCCTATATATATTCGGTACCCGCGCATCCTCTCTCCTGCTCTGGTGGCGGTGGCGGTGATGGTTGCGAAAACCGAGCCTACTCCTAAAGAGTCGTGAGCAGGAGTCACAGATGAGTGTGGGTTGTGGATGTGGCTGGGTGACAGCTTGTTAGAGATCCTCTTCATGTTGATGGTTGAACTTGAAAGTTTCGGTACCCACTCGTATGGTCCTACGTCAGAAGGTTTACTTGCAGTAATTTTAAGCAATTATTTTTTAAATCGACAATAGTTCTTATTATTATAATGATATAATCAAGATGTTGATCTTACACAGTACCTTAAACAAAAGACTAGAAATGTATACATATAATTGATATTTATTAATGTAATTTTAGTGCCCATAACTCCATATAGATCCATTGTTTTTTCTAACTAAAGAAATAACTTTGAAGGAGAAAGAAATGTTCAAGGCGTCCAGAAATAACGTTTCGAAAGACCACAGACATTCTTCAAATCCTCCAAAAGATGAGAGGCAACTGGAAACACATTTTGGAAACAATCTCCGAAAGAAACTTTTTGGCCAGAAGCGCCTAAGACAGACATTTCAAATTCGCGTGTGCAGCGCATTTTGAGACACACCTAATCGAAAAGTTTTTTTTCAATATTGATCCAAGCACTTAATGAAGATGATTTATAGCAAAATATGTTAAGGACACATAGTTTTCAAAGTCGATTGTTGGTGTGATTAAATTACATTTAAACTAAACGGTTCAGTTAACCATCACAATTGTAACTCCCAGACAAATAATTCGTTGCATGTTAGAGACGGACGCCATATAAACTTACCAGGATTACAATATGTTGTTGATTTTTAATGCTAAAATTTGTCATACCACATGTTTGGAGATGAGGAGGATTTTAATTTCGAGCATGATATAGCACTTGGTCATTACTATCATGCTAAAACTCTTTATCATGAAAATCTTCTGAAAATTGAACTTTGTCAAGAGATAGCACTGAAAACTCTCAGCATTCACCACACCTCACGTCGTTGTAATTTGTTTTCTTTTGCAGATACTTCAAAGATAAGATTTATCGCACAAATCAAAGAAATTAAATTATCTAATGAAAGAGAACGCAGTTAGATACAAAATGACGTAATTTGTGCTGTATGCAATTGCAGTAGTCCGCTTTTTTGTCAGCAATATCTGGTGCAGAATGTCATCACCCCTAATAATTAAAGATCAGTCTTCATTAGTTAATATATATATATATATATATATATATATATATATATATATAGGTTTCATTGAAAATAACAGACAATGTATTATCATTGAGTTTTATCTAATTTTTCATGTGTCCTTATGATTTTTTTCAGAACGTAAATTATATAAAAAATGTCCAATATGGTAAAGTGAAAATACACAAACCTGGATACCTCTTACGATCTATAATTGCTCAGATTCCAACACCTGTATACCAATTATCAAAGTCCCTTAATGATATTATCATCCCATTGGGTCAATCCATGAATTTACTTAAATTCTTAAATCTACAACACCAAACCAAGACACCCTCGCATCGCTTGATGTCGGAAATTTAATTACTAATTTACCTGTTGCTGAAACTATTGGCATAATAATAAACTCTGTATATAAACATAATTCAGTCTCACCCCATTTGTCAATTCTAATATTCTCAAGAAATTTTTAATTGCCTGCACCACTAAAGTTTCTTTCTACGACCATCATGGCAATATTTACACGCAATCTAACGGTGTAAGTATGGGTCCATGCTTCTTTAACTTTTATATGCCCCACGTTGATAACCAAAAATATATGCCCGATATGTTGACGATATTTTCATTTTAGCTGACAACAAAAATGAAATCGATAATTTTAAAACTACTTTTGAAAAAATTCCTCCTTCAAATTTACATATGGAGTTAATCAAAAATAAAAAAGAAGAAATCTCTTATTTATGGATGTCTAGTAATAATATTTTCACTATTTCAATATATAAATAAACGCTAGCAACCTTGCCATCTTAATCTTATTAGTCAATATCCTCTTAGACACAAAACTGGTGTTATTAAAACTTTTCTCATGAGAGCTTAAGAGAATTCATGTTCTCAACTGCTTTTCTTCAAAGAACTCCACAATTTGAAACAAACACTTGTTAACAACGGCTTTTCAAATTATTTACCATATCAGACTTTTTCTTTGTAACGTAAACAATAGCAACTATAAATACGTAGACAAAAAGAATAACTAATATTTTCTACAAAAAATAAAATGCACAGTAATTATGAACAAGACGAATCTTCACTTTGCAACATCATAAAAAATTATGCAATTCCGATTAACATAAACAAGAAAATTAACTTATCTACTGAAAAAAAATTCAAAACTGCCAATCTCATGTTCAATAATAATAATTCACCAGCAAAATCTAAACTGCAGAGAAACAGTGTCATTTACGAATTTGTATGTCCTTTGAAGAGCTATGTTTCTCAACAATCCAAATTTGTAAACAATTACATCGG
The DNA here is from genome assembly GCA_037127315.1 of Ascarosepion bandense. Lineage (NCBI taxonomy): Eukaryota > Metazoa > Mollusca > Cephalopoda > Sepiida > Sepiidae > Ascarosepion > Ascarosepion bandense. Next base: position 2,994,459 of record JBBBDQ010001763.1, on the reverse strand, counting down.
ACACACTGCTCCAAAATTCACGAGAACAGCGTCATTACACCTTTCAATTCATAGTTCGATCCGATTTCATTTAAACACACACCACAATCTAGCAGGACCTATCCGTGATGTACTTGTTGACAATACATACATAACAGCATCATCCATGTACAAATGAAGATTGAAAATAATAGAAGCATTACTAATAAAAAAGAGAAATCCTATACTTAATAATATCAATAATGATGTCCACACCGTGTTCGGAACATAACATACACATGACTTTATATACATAAACTTTACACATATTTATTTACAAGTAAAACAAAATTCCTTATTGAAAATGGCTAAAAGTAATACTGAAAGCGCTCGAATAAATAAAATCTTTGAACAATTCGTATATAATTTGAGTGCTGAAAAGAAAAACTTCATAAAGACACATAAAAATTGATATAAAAAAACTTAATGATAATACCTTGTCTGATATTTTTAATGAAACCTGCATAAAAGAGAGATTGCTGCCCAAATACACACACACACACACACACACACACACACACACACACACACACACACACACACACAAGTATATATATATATATACATATATATATGTATATATATATATACATATATATATGTATATATATGTATATATACAAGTATATATATATATATATATATGTATTGTTTTTTTTTCTAAACATATACTGTTAAATATAAGAGACAATGAATGTCTAATATGTTTAATCATGAGCCGTTCTAAACGTCGTATTTTGGTTTTAATTTCAGTTATTGGAGGCCATGTACATTAAGTCCAAACAACCCACACTTAATAAAATCACGCTTAAATCTGCTCATAACACATTACATTGCATTTGAATACATGGTTCTGTTGTCATTTCGTGCTATCACGCAGTGTGACGTCATAGAACCGCATTGCAAATTTGCGAACTGCGTTTGTTATTTTTGATAACTATTGCCGTTGCCTAGCGGAGTTTTATGTCAACACAAAATAAAGTCGTCGCTGATGGTGGATGTTATTGTGCTATCGTCTTAATAACCTCTCTGAAGATGGCTCATGTGAGCCGAAAGCTTAGAACCAAATTAATAAAAATTATCCAAATGTTGGAGAATTTTTGTTTTCACTTTCAAATGAAATTAAAGCCAAAATACGACGTTTAGAACGGCTCATGATTGAACATAATAGACATTCATTGTCTCTTATATTTAACAGTATATGTTTAGAAAATTATTTGCTACCTCGATACACTATATATATATATATATATATATATATATATATATGCGTGTGTGGGTGTGTTTTATATATATATATATATATATATGTGTGTGCATCTATATGTGGTTGTGTTTTATAGATATCTCTCTCTCTCTCTCTCTCTATATATATATATATATATATACATATATATACATATATATCACTATCTATACATACATATACATATATATATATATGCATATATATATATATATATATATATATATATATATATGTATGTGTGGGGGTGATTCTATTTGTTTATGCATTTATACTTATAAAATGTTTCCTTATTGTGTCATGAATGTCATGTAAAAAAAGACAAGCCTAAAAACACATAAAAACTTAATTAATAATTGTACTTTATTAATTATTAAGCAAATCATAACAATCATATACAAACTTCAATTTATTTAAAGAGATTTATACTGTTCGTGATGCTTAATATTCGGTCAATGAAATTTCTACACTGTTGACTTTGACCATAATCTTTTAGAAATAATTTTAATCTCGACCAATAGCTCTCTGAATTTTAACGATAGGAGTTTGGACTATATCATTTGTTTCTTATTTGTTAAAAAAAGCTATGTTATTCAATCATGTTTAGCGCGTCTACATTTCATTATTATCTTGCGAGGCTTTTTTATGATGAAAAATAAAAACAATTATTCGACAAAAACGTACCTAAGCATTTGCAATTAGATCCCTGCCCACACACACACACACACACACACACACACACACACACACACAAAAAAAAAAACTACACTGGCATTAATAGTGGATTTATAATATTTATTATAATGTTATTGTTGCCGACTTTAAAGACAGAAATAAACACCCGCTCTAAAGAAATAGCGTAAAATGTTAAAACAATAATTAATCTAAGAAATAGAAATGTGGTAAACATACTGAACTTAATTCCTAATTAGTCATTACTGATAGTTGAGAATTAAGTAGTATATAATAATAAACTCTTTTCATTATACCCATTTATCAAATCATTACTTGAGAGATCTCCTGTGTTTTTATATTGTTTGCATGCAAGTTTTAAGCTTCAATAATAGCTGTTGTATCGAAAAATGAGCAAAAGGCGATTACTCTCAATTGCAACAATGATTAGTTCAATTGGATCCGTGTATTTAGTAGACTTATTTCTACAAACAGAGTCGGTTTCATTTCATAGCGCTACAAATGTTACTGTTTCCATTGCATTTTCTTATTTGTGTGTTTTATTTTAGTTAAGATTGTTGTTTTTGTGGAGAATTTCTGATGTGATTGGCTTGCTAATTCGTTGGTAACTCGTTCTTATATAATGTTTGATGTAGAATAGGTAACACATGGAACGTATCTGGAAAATCATATTTCTGTCTTTCTCTTCATTTTACAATTTAAATAAAATTTCATAGTTACTATATCAAATTTTTATGGAAGTCAACAACTTACTACACATGCAGTGTGTGCATATGTATATTTTGTACGTGTGTATATGTATGTGTATGTGTGCGCCTTATATTTTCTACTCATCAAGTGTATGCAAACTATGTAAGTTGGTATCAAGCTCAGTTAATCCTTTTAGAAGACATATATGAAGACGGAATCAGAAGACAAGCTGTTTAATTAATATTTTCATTATAAAAACTGTATTTTCGAAATTTCTTTGAGATGTCAATCATCTGATAAGTATGAATAGAAGCGTAAAATCTTTTTTTTGTAATTAATTTGAAACGCCGTTAAATTGACCTTGCAATTTTGGCCAATGAATTGCAAAACATAAACTCATCTTGGAAAAACTTGAAATTTGTAAAGTTGGTTATCATAGAAAGAAATATTTGCCAAGAAAAGAAATATTCATTGCATTGATTAGAGGAGGGACATATTATGTTATAATTTATTTTGGTTTATAAAAATATTTTTTACGGGCTTGAACCACACAAGAAGTAATTCAATTTTATCTAATTTGTTTAAAGTGATTCAATTTTATCTAATTTGTTTGAGTTCTAAAAGTAGCCAAATTAGTTTACTTATTTGCATAAAGCAGTTTTTGTGTAACATTAGAGAAAAGAAGAATGTATTCATGATATGATAACGGTATTAATTTTTATTAATAAACTCCATTTTATTAGTATTTTCAAAGTGATTATTGAATGTAATTACTAACACAAAATTGTAGAAAAGTCGATATATGATTTTATCTGAATTTTTATAGTACAACGGCCGATAAACATGGGAGAAAAGCAATGAAACGATAAAGAAATTAGTTAAAACTACAAATAAAATATGTAGACTTAAAGAAAATACTTCTTGCTGTAAGAATAATCTCTTTGATACACACGAAAATCTGGAATTGTAGTAATTATGACATAACTTAAATATGATTAAATCCAGGCTATTGTTTACTTTGATCAACTCACTAGATTCAAAGCAGGTCTATGCATATTTTAATATGAAATTGACATAAAACAATTTAACTAAAATAACCCCGAACATAAAATCAGTATATGTTCGATTTTATCTGCTTCAAAAGAAATTTCGTTAACCGGGTTTACCTCGAGCGAAACAACGAGTTAGCAGGCCATTTTTTTGACTGAATACGTTGCCAAATCCATTGATGTTTTTTAATCTTCTTTTTCATTTATTGAATTTACAAATAAAAATCATTAAAAATTTACAAAACTTGTATCTTCAAATCAATCATTTTATAAGCCTTCTAAATAACTGTATCTAGAAAAATAAATAGATTTCGTAATATTACGGTAATTTCATTAGAAGCAAAACGGAACTTTCTTTTAAATTAATTATTAACTATATTATTAAATAATCATATTTTGAGTACAAAAAGTGATAATCTTTATTTCATATGTACTTATTTAGTCAATATTTGTAATTGTCAATCAGCTATTTGATTCAATTCAATCTTCATTTGCGATATCTAATAAAAAAGGATAATCAGTAATTTCAATAGTAACTGTATTCACCATTAGTCGGTGGTGGGACGATTGTTTATGTATTTTAAATAAAATCAATTAAAGTCACTAAAGTAAAGTACATATTTATTGAGTTTAATTGTAATTATTTTAAACTTCATTCATTTGCAAAAAAATATTTAATATTTAACAGTTTAACACACACACAGGCACACACACACGCACGCACACACACACACACACACACACACACACACACACACACACACACACACAGGCACATATATTTATTTACCCAATCTCTTTTTGTGAATGTATATTATCTACTTGTAGCATATTGCAGCCGTTGATTTTATCAGCTTCTTCATTACCATAATTTTTTTATTAGGCATTTTCACAATAAAAACAGGCGAAAAGAAATGCTCCAGGCTGAGTCATAAAACAATGTTTGGATATTTTGCATATAAACCTGTTAAAAGGCTTTTCTCATTTTACAAGATAAATAAAAATATATGTCAAGTACTCATTCCACGATACGTTAATTACTCCAAATGAAATTTATTAAAAAAGAGTTAAAACTTTAAAAAGATTTAATCTCTTGTGATTTTTATTCCATATTCATCTTAGTTGTGAACACACACACACACACACACACACACACACATACACACACACACACACACACACACACACACATGTATATATATATATATATATATATATATATATATATAAGATAGATTGATGTCATATGGATTGACTGAGAGACAGGCAGATTCATATATTCATAACATTTTGAGGTAGATGTATACATATATAGGAGTAAAATAATATAGATAGACAATCAGCCAATCTTAGCATAAATGATGTTGTTATAGCCGCTAAAATTAATAAATTCAAAGCTGATGGACAAACCTGTTCACCTGAAATAGATAAACGACAAATAGATGATTTAATTATAATTTTGAACCCTGGCAGTGGATTCTTGATAAAGCTATTTTAATTGTTATATGAATATGAATATATATTTGTGAAGGTTTTAAATGCCACGAAGTAAATTTTATTTAAATATTTCAATTATCACAACTTGCAATGATCTGTGATGCAAAAATAGCGGTTTCTTCAGTGACTGTCAAAGAAGCTATTTTAAAAAATAAAACTGGTGAAGGCAGGAAATTTTTAAACGAATATCAAAGTTTCATACTTTCACCAATTCTATTAATATATATTCTCTTAGTTACGTATTACAGATTGTTATTAATTTCACTGTATAAGATAAAAACTGATAGCAACTCAAATACGTGTATCTACTAAAAATAACGTTCATACTAATATGAAATACATTTATAGATGTGTGCGCATGTATTTATGTGTAGACATATGTATATATATACGTATATGTGAATTTGTATTTGTCAAATATTTATTAATCTGCATGGAACGTTAACGAATTACTGAAGTTTTCTATAATGCTTTCGAACAATCTTTAAAAAAATGATGAGATTTTCAAATGAAAAATGAATAAAAGACAACACGTAACACGGTTCAAGTATTAAGTTATTTGGAAATACAAACACTAGAAAATTAGTTTAGTATATTGTATTCTTGGTTTTTTGTTTTACTTGTGTTTTATAATTTTCTTAGGCAATCGGAAGGAATTTTGAAAAGCCATAATGATGGGGTCTGTGCATAAGTTAGTCATCTAATATGGTCACCATAATCGAACAAATAATGAATAAAAACTAAAATACACTTACAAAATAAAACACATTGGTAAACAAATAAAAAACAATTATGGCAAGAAATACCAGACGATTTCAATAAATCGCCCTTCGTAACATGAAATAGTTGTTCATTTTATGATTGAAATCTGTTTCTCTTTCATTTTCGATACATCTTCATTCTTCATATATAGTTCATCGCAAATGAAAATAATAGTAACAATGTTAAATAAAGCAACAATTTCCATCTCAGCTAGTGTGAAAAACTGTCTCAAACCTGCGCATAGTTACTTTCAGAAAAAAACAAAACAAAACAAAAAAGGCAAATGACAACACAATTAAAAATCTACAAAGTCGCATTTCGTATGTTTGCATACACACATTAACACGCGTGATTTTTTGTGTAGATTGGCATTCTTGTTTGGATTTGAATGTATACGAAAATTTTGGCGGAAAGCATTGCCAAAACCCGCCAAACATATATTTCTTCGTGACATATTTGTAATTTGTCTTAATTTGAAATCGGGAAGCTGCTTTCTGCTGATATATACATTCTAGTGCACATCAAATGACTACGTGGAATCATCATCGTGATTACAAAACATACTCATAAGTATATATATATATATATATATATATATATATATATATATATATATATATATGAGTGTGTGTGTGTTTATGTGCATGCACGTATCTATGTATATATGTATGTATTAGAGTACATGCGTTAGTATTTTATGTACGTATTATATATTCATATATATAATAGATATATATCTACAAGCAGTTACAACTATCTAATATGAACTATATATATGTATGTAGGTTTGTACATGTCTGCATATATATGTGTGTGTATATATGTATATATACATAAATATGTTTATATACATTTATAAGTATATATGCATAAATATGAATGCATACGTATATTATACACATACACACGTGTGTGTGTGTGTGTGTGTGTGTGTATGTGTGTGTGTGTGTGTGTAATCGACGTATATAAAGGGGGTTTTAACAAACCCTCCTTGCTGGAAATAAACGTGTCTATGTGTTTAAATTTTAAAATTTTCCCGCAACTATGCATCTTCATTTTTAAATCTCGTTTATCCTGTCTGATATTAACGCCATTAATACCTCCATTGTTCTTCTCAAAGATTTCAAGAAGAACCTCTGCACCATCTGAACAGTTTTACAACAAAAAGCAAAAGAAAACCAAAAAAGAAAAACAGCAAAGATATGTACATATATTTATGTCTAGTTTTGCCATTATAAGTATCATCGTGTCAACCGCAGCATCGTCTACAAGCCAAAATACTGACGTGTATGTTGTCAACTGGTGAGAACCAGTAATATTGCAAATAAGAACTGTATTAATGGGGAGGAGAATAACAGAGCTTTCAAAATCTCCTCTCGACATTTTCCTGTGATCTGAGGAATTTGTTCTACATGCGACAATCTTTACTAGAAGCTGATGGTTTTTACTATTAAGACTAAACCATTGCTTATTAGCAATCTTGTTGCCTTTACTATATTAACTGATATTATAATTATTAACGCTTTTATCATGTGGTTGTCTTATTCGGGTCTGTATTCTGTTGTTATTTTACTCCATTCACTCATAGCTTATAATTATTTCATTTGCTTTTCTATATTTTGTGTCCACCATCTCCAGAGTTTTTTTTCTTTTTTTTATCAATTTTTCCATAAAATATTTTCCTGCTTTGAATTAATTAATTTACTTATTTAAATTTCAGACAAAACAACGACTTTTTTAAAAATTTACGTTCTTTATCTTGTCCGGTTATTTTAAAAAAAAAATTAATGTTTTTACTGTTTTTTTTTTAAATTTTATCCCTGAATTAAATTTAGAAAGCTTTTGTTAAATTTTTCGTTTTATAATAATTGTTGATTTTTCTTTTTCAAAAACATCTTTCCTTTTAAATTTTTTATTTGTAGTCTTCAAAATAAGACCCTTAAAACTGATGGCGAGATTTTGTCTTCTGCTGTTTTCTTTCTAACATTTTGCGTGTCCGTTCCGGTCTTTTATCATGTATTCCTCATTTGTTCATTCATTTTCGCATTTTGCCATTTCTTAAATTCTTTTCTAATGCTTTTTCTTTATCTTGTCTTAATTTTACTTTTTTTGTTTTCTACTCTATTGTCTTTATTTTCTTCTTTCTCCATTCTTTTCCACTTTTCTTTTCACTGGACAATTTCTGATCGCTTCTTTTTTGTTTTTAATCATTTTCTATCTATTTTGAATTCTTATGTATGATTTCCATTCAAAATTCTCTCTTAATTTTTCTTTAAAAATATCAGTAAGCGATCAAACAGTAAAGAACCATCTCATGGAAGTCATTTTCATATTCCCCACGTTCGGTTTTGTTTAAATATTACAAATGAAAATGCCTTCAAATTCAATTTTTCTTTTTCATTTTAAAGTCAGCCTTCCCAGAAGGTGGCGATTTGTCATCAAATATCCTCTTTTCCAAGTTTCCGGTTTAAAATAGCCAGTGGCCCTACGCCACCTTGGAAGCCGACTTCTGATTGACTTTGTTGCATCATTCCTCGTTGAGCAGTTTCCCACAAGCGTTTCTGCATCATAGCAATGTTTATATTCTTAGCTTGTAGGAAATCTCTCATAGAGATCATCTCACCGGAATTGCGACGATACTCACTGTCGCTATCATAGTCTACATCTACAACAGTGACTCCGTCCGATTTTTTCTGACTTTGTCTCAGTCCAGGTGTAATAGCGTTCCTCCTTGCCCGAAACGTCGGTATATCTTTGCGGCACTGGCATCGGCAATTCAACTTCCGTAAAATCCAGTTTAAAAATTGTTTGATAATTATTGAAGCGACGTTGAACAGACTATAAATACAGCAGCAACCGATTACTATAAAAACAAAGTTGCCGAATCGGTAAAGGTGCACATAGTCGTAATGTGTCTTTTGGCTGACTACGTAATCCCCGAAGCCGATAGTTGCAAATGTGACAAAGCAAAAATATATTGATTCAAAATAAGACCAGTTTTCAACTGGCTGGTACATAGCTGAAGCACAACAGGCAACCAGCACTGCGCCTAACAACAAAATAAGCATGACCCAATAGACAGAAGGCTTCCATGCATCTAAACTGTCCTCAGAAACGACGGAACCTCTTCGCTCTCCGTTGTGCATTTCTGAATCAAGACCTTCTTTTCGCCGAAGTCCTCTCTCGTGTAATTTCTTCAAGATATGCGCCAAGAATGTGATTATTCGTTCGAGGAACAAGTTGAAGAATAAGAAAGCGCCTGCACAACCAAAAAAACCGTAGAAAATCAGCAGCACTTTTCCACCCTGCGTATTTGGGGTTGTCATTCCAAAACCTGAAAAAAAGAAATAAGTAAAAATATTAACATCAATCCAAACGTATTTTACTAGCAAGTATAAGGAAAAGGAAAGATAAAAATAAGAATTTCCTATGCTGTTAAGAGAGAAAATAAAATATTGTACATAGTAATGATAGAGTAACTCGACTATATCTAAATCTGCTATTGAATGAAATGTGCTTGTTTAATCTTTAAAGCAAGCTTCTATAACAGTCTGTTTGGGTTGTTTTTAACGAATTGTTAACCACAACATTCGATTTTATCGTTGATCATCTATTGTATCATGCGACTAGAATTAGTAAAAAGTGTGTAATATAAACTTAATACAATAACTATGTTAATTCTGTTTTAATCAATATTCAATTACGAAGCAAGAAAGTGTTGTTGGATTTATTATGATTTCTGTTTTTAGTCACATTAATCTGAAAATAGACGTTTATCGATCCGGGTGCCATAAGGGAATTTCGAACTAAACCATTTATTTAATCTACGTGGGTAGATTGTTCTTGTGTTGGAACTTTCCTGAAGGTTATCCACATCGACGAACATGTGAAGACTGTAGAGAACAATGGATGAAATTTGATGACATTAGTCCAAATGTAAATAATGCATATATTGAAGTTGCAACGGAAAATTTGAATGTTACTAAAACCAATTAAAATATTTTTTTTTTATATTTGAGCTATAAGAATATTTTTTCGGAGTTATCATTATTGCATAAATAATTTTTGTTTCGAAATATACTTCATTTGGTTTGTATATAAGAAATAGGAAAATAACTTGTATTACATTTTGTGTCAAGATTCAAAAGGGCGATCATGATTTTCCGGATTGCGTTTTCTTGACATGTAATGAAGTAGATATTTATACTTACGTTTTGTGGACATGTATGCAAGTTTGAATGGATGTGAAAATTCTCAGACATATGTATAATTACATGATTCTGTAGATAACAGTGTAGAGACATGAAGGCATAAAGTTTATCCGTAGTTGTCCAAAGGGGTATATTTTTTCATGTACGCTAGTTTGTTGGTTTTATAATAAGATATACTGTTTACTTGCTCAACCTTCTCAGTGCAATTTATTCACTAATCATAGTCGTAGAGTTTATTTTGAAACGTCTAGCTATACGATTTTTTTGTTGTTGACAACAATGTTTTTTTTTATTCTTTTCTTAATAAAAATAATATTGATCAGCAGGTCGGAGTAAGAGTCAAAAAAGCGAAGGAAATCCAACCAATCATCTGTTTATTTAATCTATCCGGAGGTTTTTTCATTAATGATGCTCTGGCACACACATTTCATTCGGTTAGCGGAAAGCGATTGAATAACCGATAATGAGTTGTTCGTCAGGGCGGATGTAAGAATCATGGACGTGAAGAAATGGTTACGACGAAATTTTGTTTAACACTTGCAAATAGGAAGTGGCAAGAAATATAAAAAAGAAATCAAACATTAGCTAGTGTCATTCCCGTTGTCTCTTTCACTATGTATATTTTAGTTATCGAAGCCCTTTTTAGAGACTAATAACAAAACGACTGAATGCAGTTTTACATATGATTTTTTAAAATGCAATCACTGTTATTTGATTAACACAATTACAAATATTTATCTAGTGTTCGTTGAATATTTAGTAAAACTAATTTATATCAAAGTGGAAAAAGTGGTTGAAACGCTCTACACGAACTATTTATAACGCTTTGTCATACATTTAAAAAGTTTTCTTCATATATAGAATTTACACACACACACACACACACACACACACACACACACACACACACACACTTGGCAAATTAATTGAAACAGCTGCTTTATTTTTTTTTTCCATACGGTCAGTGACAGGGCGTAATTGATTTCTATTTTTTCCTCAGGTTAGGTCATTTTGCATCAAAATTTTATCACGCCAGTCACTATTGTCTCGTCTGTCGATTAGTTCTTCTACGGCCATTGTTTGCAATGCACGTTACTCCAAGGAGGCATCCAAAAATTGTAACGCTGCACGAACGCACTAGGAAGCAAACTGGATCCATCAGTTCAAAACGTAAAGAAAAATGCTGTCGGAAGAGAAAAACAATGCCAAGAGACGTAGTATCCGTAATAAGAAAATGTGTGAAAGATCCTAGGAAGACATTAATCCGTTATTCAATTAATTTACACAAGGGTGTATATATATATATATATATATATATATATATATATATATATAAAAACGACAAAATATTTAGAAATTGCTTTAATCGTGAGATAATCTACAATAAATTTGCATCCAGGTTATTACAACGTTTCACCATTCTTGACAGAACTGTTATCACCATATGGGGTGTTTCAAAACAAAAGTGACGGAAACGTAAACAAAAAGAAAAAATGAAATCGGCTTGATTATATAACTAAAACACGTAAAAAATTCATTCTTAAATTTAAAAATCTCAGCATCTCTCTTTCATTCATGGGGGTGTGTATTTGCATCAAAGCAAATAGTCCGATGAAGTCCTGAAAGACAAACGCATTTGTTGAATAAGATCCACATTTATTGAACCCCATTTCAGTTGCCGGAAGATTATAAGATTTATGACTAAAGATTATAAGATTTATGACTAAATTCAGTTGCCGGAAGATTATAAGATTTATGACTAAAGATTATAAGATTTATGACTAAATTCAGTTGCCGGAAGATTATAAGATTTATGACTAAAGATTATAAGATTTATGACTAAATTCAGTTGCCGGAAGATTATAAGATTTATGACTAAATTTTTCAACTTTACGCTGCTATAGAAAGGTAGACATAGCATAACAGTCTTAAACTATTTTCTTTCATTCTAATTTTTTTTTCGATCCTTTAGAATGTTACTTAGTTTCTGAAATACATTTCCGCTACTCTTACGCAAATTTGAATATCCGTGTCTCACTTTCCATGGTCTGTTATTAGACTACTACATTGATAACTGCATTTTCGCACTTTTTCGATGTGCTACTAACATCGTTGGATACTACTTTTTTGTTAATCACCAAGCATCCCGTCTTACAATTAATGCATACTTCTTTTCGTAGCCTTGACAGCTTGTTTAATAGATCTGTTTTCCTTCTAAACTGTAACCAGCACAGTGCTGTCTGTATAGCGTACGTTACTAATTTTAAGCTCGCGGATAATAAGTCTTTGCAGTTCTCTTAGAATCATCTTTCTGGACAGATTCAATAAATCCGGTGAGATGATCTTGTACTCCTCTTTCTATTTTTGCCTACTCATTAATTTCGTTGTCTATTTGCATGCAAGCTATTTGCTCTCAATACAGAACACAATAATTGTATTTACTTTCCGCGTAAATAAAATCTTTTCTAACATATAAAGTTCTTGAAATATTTTATCGAATACCTTTGTATGAAACATAGGTAATTCTGCATAAGTCATTTTGTATTTCCACTGCTAATTCTGACAACATTTTGTAATGGTGCTTGTTGCAGTGTCTTGTATAAATTTTTCCGATATCTGTTCACTAGTAGCCTAATTATTCGTTTTGTTATGTAGCCAATCGAGCTGATTGGTCGATGAAGCTCATATTCATCTGCTCCTGATTTATTTGGTAACGTTATGAACATTGATTTATATGGAACTTATGGTATTTCATTATTTTTGTATATCTAATTTAAGCAACATTATCAATTCCAAAATAATATAAACATCTCCACGAACAATTAATCTATTTCTACTGCTATTTCCCTGTTGGCTATTGCTGTTTTTATTTCTAATTTTCCTGCGACTAGTCCTTCTCTGCTTTTATGTATTGTCATTTTCTTTTTAGAGTAGACTTCTTCTGCTGTTGTAAATAGCGTTTCCTTACAAGAGTTCAAATTTAAATACAAACCATATTCCAAAGCCTCCTTGTACTTAACCGCACATGCGTGTTTGCAAATTGAGTCACTGTGAAGCTAAGGAATTGTTTTGTTTTTGGCTTTGTTTGTATTTTTCAATTTTTGTAATATTACTCTAAATGTTTACTTAGGTAAATTTTTGCGTCCATAACTGCACTTGTAATTTTTTCTTTGTTAGTGCAGGAAGAGTCTTGCGGTGCAGTGGATATCGGCTTGGAATAAGAAATCGGAGAGCCGAGTTCAAATTCCACTTGAATTTGTTGTATTCACTTATGCGCAAGTACCTTTGGGAAAGGCATTAATCTGTTACTTCTCCCTCCAGATATGGGTTAAATAGCAGGACAGATTGGGTTCTATATTTTTTGTTGGCATACAGTCTATCGCAGAAATTAATGGCAACCTATTTCGTTAAATTCTTCTGCCCAGTCAGTCATATCTCCGAGAAAAGATCGCCCAAGCGTGTATCACTGATTGAAGTTTTCCTTCTTTGCCAGATGTTCTTTAAATCAACTGTTTGTCGTACACAAATAAAGTATTTTTTCCGCGCTCCTTGCGTGATTCAAGTTAGAATTTACCGATCATTTCATTAATAATGTTCCTTTCTTACTCTTGCGTGTTAAAGTCTCTATCATGATTTATTGAGTCTCGTTTTGAAATTTGGCATTTTATAACTTATTGTTAAACTTGTCTGTACTTTCTGGCGTAGTTACATTTACTATTATAATAGATATATCGAATGATTTACACTTCATTTTCACCAGCAGGATATTGTCTGATGGTTGCCATTAACTGAAAAGCACATTTTTATTACAATGATGTTCACTCTATACAAGTTCCGAGGGCCACTCGAGGTAGTGTCTTAGAAAGTAAAGGGGCACATCCTATACGGATATGTGAGAAAGTTATAATTTAATGCTAGACTTGAACAGGTTTAGATTGTAGTGATCGGGGAAACATCACCTTCGGGGTCAGTTGCACAAGGCAGCAGTTGGTGGGAAGAAGCTACTCGAGTGAAACTTACATCTCACCAAAGAATATGAAAGGAATTAGAGTGGTTCGCTATAATATGCATTGCATGGCGGGTCTTAGCTGTGAAGATCAGGCAGGACTGGTGGAACTAAGGAGTGTAGTTTCAAGTAATTTAAACAGTTTTCATGGAAATAGTGATAGAGAAACGAGAAACTTGCGTCGTTTCATCTGTGAAAATGGGATGTAGTGTGGAAAATAATTCGTCACCCACAAGACCACGAAGATGCTTTTGGATTCTATTGAGAGTAGAAAATGAACACTGGGCTTCACCTGCCCATCTATTACAGCAGTACATTTTCGGTGTGATCTGTCTCTTACGAATATGGAGAATAGCAGGAGCCGGTACATCTTTAGCGACGGATTGTATCTATTTGAGGTATGGATGCTCAATGCACGTGACTGTTCTGAGATTGGTGAAAGTTCTGGATTCCATCGCCAATGGTGGAATGTTACTTGATCGTTTGAACTTCGGAGGAGCTGACAAGAACTACCTCTAAAAGCCTAACCGTTGGGAAGGACTTTAGGATTGAGAAAACTCTCCCTGTGATTTCATAGCTAGAGAGTTAGTGTGCAATAACCTTTTATGTTGCACCCTATCAAAGGCTTGTGTATTTGCTGTCTACTGATTCTGTGGTTAATCGCAAAAAGATTAAACGGTGAATCGGGCCGATTAAAACCCATACTGTCTATCGCTCTAGATATTGTTTCTGTTGTGGTAATCAACAACCTTTTTGCTGATTATAGCTTCAAAGTGTTTGCTAATGAAAATGAAGAGACTAATGAGTCTATACTGTGAGTAGGATGGGCGCTTCCCTGCATTTTAAAATAAATAGCATAATGGGATGGATTTGTTCTTCAAGCAGCGATTAAACATTTTTGAATTGAATGAAGTGTACGTTCAAGAATTCTTAGGATTCTTGAACGTACACTTCATTCAATTCTTCTTTCCCCTTAGATGCATAAACCGGTAATTATCGCTTAAGGAACATTAATTCCTTTTCATCTCATTTTGAATACTCCTAGATCAGTGATCCTGTTTAATCTCTTGTTTAATAGTTTCTAACTTTCCTGATCGATGTATTATCCTATCATCTTAGCGGCCAATTGGGATTATTGGAGCGGAAAATATCTTTGAAAATGATGAGCACTTGCAATTTTACTTGTGACATAATTTCCACATCAGATTTATTTATACGAAACCTTCTTGGTCTGGCTAAGATTTTTCAGTACCCTTGGATATACGAGGGTGGGCTAAAATGTTTAAAGGCTGACTATGAAGGAGTGATGCCAGAGCTGTGAAATCTTGCGTGCATTAATTTCAACTCAATAACTGCATTCTTTTATTCCCGGTAAGCAGGCATCTGACTGTTCAAAATTAACTAATAGCGACATATTTTGAAATGCACAAAATTTGGCATTGTGATGTTAGCAAATACCTGCAAAAAGGGATTTGCCCCCAAGGACATTCATGCTGACACGGTTGCTACATTAGGTATGACGTTCAACAGTGAAAATGGCCGGCAGCTGAATTTAGGAGAGGACGTGAGAATCTTTAAGATGACCCAGGATCTGAACGTCTTACAAGTGTCACTACCGAGGAAAACATTGATCATAGCGATGGGTGACAGACGGTTAACTGTAAATTAAATAGCCCCTATTATTAACACATGAGAGTGTTGAGAATATTCTGTCCAATGAAATCTTCCGACGACTGATCACAACACTGAAAAATCCAGCTGGTTTCCTTAAACATTTTCTAACCCAGGATAAGTGTTTGGTTCATCACTTTGAGCGAGATTCCGAAACAATCCATATAGTGAAAACACACCTCTTCAACTGCTTCAAAGAAGGCCAAGGTTGTTTTATCTGCAGAGAAGGTGATAGACTCAATTCTGGGGGATGAAAAAGGCATTATTAACTAAATCGCTAAAAAACAGCATCAGTTAAGTGCCATACGTGATAAACGATTTGGGCGACCATGTCTCGAAAGAGACATGGCTGACTGGGCAGAAGATTATCCCGCAGTAGGTTGCCATTATTTTCTGCGGTAGACTGATTGCCAGCGAAGGCTATAGAACCCAGTCTGTCCTATTATTTAACCAATAACTGGAGGGAAGAGACAGATTAATACCTTTCCCAAGAATATTTGTGCGTAAGTGGATGCGAGGAATTCAAATGGAATTCGAAATCGGCTTCCTGATTTGTCGTTCTGAGTCGATATCCACTGAACCACAATGCACATTCAAAAACATCATAGTATGAAAGAAAAAGTTCCCAAACTTAATAAAACAAACCTTTTCCACCAAAATATTTATATTACTATTAAGAGGAAAGATCAAATTAATTTCTTAATTATTTTTTAAAAAAATTTAACTCTTCTAACATTTTCGAAATTTTGGCAAACAATCTTGTTTTGATTTGAGTTAGCGGGTGACCAAAACGTTACGACTGTTTACAATGAAAAACGTAAAAATTATATCACCCACTTTTTTCAGTTGACAAACATTAATTTGAAAATTCTTGTAAAAATCAAATAATTGTCGGATTTGAATGAAACTTTATGCACTCGTTCACAAGTGAATGAAATTATTTTTGAATTATTACTTTTTTAAATCTTGGTAAAAATATTTTTTACCTCTGTGATCCCCCCCCCTCCACGTAAATCTATGAAATTTTAATAACTTTCAGTGTTGCGGTCTATAATTTTGTTAGTTAACTCGGGAGTCATTGGGGAATATAAATCATCTATTTTTTTATTTTAAATTTTCGAACCGTACCTGAAAATCTGCTCCGAAGAGTTAAATGCAATAAAACTCTGATATTATTTAATTGGATAAGCTTTTAATTGCTTGAATAAGTAATCAAAAATTGGGACATTATAGTCTGAAAAAGAAAAACATTTTCAATAACTAATGAAGTTTTAAAAAATTGTTTTCATTTTTTTGTTTTGTTATTATAATAGTTTATAAAGTTTTAAAAATATTTTTAAAATCTTTAAAGAACCGTTGCGGTTAGATTTTTTAGTTAAGAATTGATGATTATATTGCCTATCGAAAATTGCATAGTTTAATAAAAATCGTTCTGCAACCATATCTTTAGAATAATTTAAACTTTTTTTGTGTATTTGATGTTTTTTTTTTGTATGGTAATTTTTATGTCAGAGTTTTCTCCCGTATTCCAAAAATTCAGGACAATTTTGTCCCTTATAAACGCCATACACTTTATCTCTAATCAAGAACCTGTCAAGAAAATCTTGATTTACGACATGTACAGGTCAAAAAGTTCAAATTTGTGATTAAGAAATGGTTTTATTCTAAATTTCACGCAATAAATAAGTAATACTTGTGTAAATCAGATTAATTTAGCATAATATTTTATAATATTTTTCAAAAATAATGTGTCACAGATGTATATTTTATTTTTGCAAGATTTTTAAAACCGAGAATCAACTTTTGTTTACAAATGTGTCGATCGCTCAAAAATGGTGGCAAATTAAAAAATTGAAAAAAAATCTCAAACTTTTATATTCCAATCAATATAATTTCTGTTTGAAATAAACCAGAGTATTTCGCTTACTGGAAATAGTAAATTTAATCATTTACCTTTCAATTAAAACTAAAATAAAAGTTTCAAAAACACTTTTCCATTTTAAAAAATCCAGTTTAAAAGTAACTATGCAGTTTTTACGCGATATACTGGGGGTACCTATTATCAACTATCTTTAAAAGTGCCAAACTATTAATGGAGAGAGGCAGTTATGAAAGGCTATCAACACCAAACGCCCAGGAAAACTGATTAAAATAGTTTTGTTTCATCAGGGCAATACTCCAGCACACACATTCTTTGTTTGAATGCTTGCTGTGTGTGAATGTGGCTTTAAACTAGTTTGTCACCCCGATATTCTTCTGATTTGACCTAATCTGACTATCATCTGTTACCCAACAAGTAAAATCACTAGACTAGCAACCAGTATCGCACTGATGATGTCATCATATCTGTTGCTGATGATTATTTGAGAGCAGGATGAAAGCTTTTTTACCAATGAAATTCAAGCACAGGCTGCAAGGGACACTATACTGAAAAATAAACCTCATTTGGCCATATTACATGAGAGTATTTTGATCAGACTAGGAACCTTTTCGGCCGACCTTCTTATATATGCTCGATTATGTGTTTGCTATCGACTCCCGTGGTCGGTAATATAACCTTGTTGAAACCCAGAGATTTAAAACTGATTCACCTGAAAGCTACACCTTTCTCAAATGTAAGAACGATATCATTTCATTTTCCACTTTTCTTAGTAGTTAATACATTAATGCTCTGATAAAACCTGTTACATGTTTTACTTTTATCCATTCATGTTTTTAGTTATCTTTTCGTCTGTTCATGCGTTCCTCTTTTTCCTCGTTCTTTTTCAATTAATCTACGATTTTAAGTATTTCTCACTAACATGCTGTTATTTTTATGATGGGTTTCATTTCCATTTTTTACTTTTTAAAAGTCATACGAGTTTGTCTTTTACTTTTCTTTAATTTATTTTGATAATAAAGTAACTAACACATAAATGTTAGTATTTTTCTAAAGTATTGAATATTATTGTAGAATACATAGCTGATTTCATTGTAACTTATTTTGAAACAAATGTTATAGTTATTGGTAATACTATTCTAGCAATATTATTCTTTCCTATAAGAAAATGATAATGTACTCATAGTTAGAAAATAGAAATAATTCATTAATTTAATGGAAAATTGGAGAAAATATTATTTTGTCTCTTTTTGTTCACATTGTGTATTCCATTTCAAATTAAGTGAATAAAAAATAAAGCCAGGGTATAAATTTGATCAAAATGTTTATGTATTTTATTTTCAAGCTAAAAGATAAAATGAAAATAAATATTCTTTATTTTACCCGTTTTAATGTTTTTAAAATCTCTCTCCATTTCTTTTTCCTTCTTTATATTTTTCACGCTTTTGATCTTGCTGAAAATAGCAAACGACAGAATTTGTAAAGAAAGAGAATTCCACAAGTTGACAAAAATACGAAATTACATTTCACATATACCTTTACAATAAATAATCACATATATAGACGTGTGTTTTTTTTTTGTATATAAATATATAACACATACATACACATGGGATTATTCTTGATTGTAATTGTAAACACTCGTATAGAATGAGGTACAAACTAAATCTGCTTCAACCGTTTCTCCTTCCGATCTTTGGCAAAGTTTTCGAAGCCATTATCAACGCCGAGGTGATTCAGCATCTCACGGCCAATAGTCTTCTCTCTGACAAACAGTACGGGTTTCGCTTCACCAGGTCTACTGCTGATATGCTAACGACCATTACCGAGTACATATACCGGGCACTTGACAAGAATGGTGAAGCCCAAACCGTTGCCTTGGATATCTCCAAAGCGTTCGACAGGGTCTGGCATGCTGGCCTCTTGTGCAAAATGCGGAGCTACGGGATAACTGGGCATCTGTTTGACCTCATCCAGTCATTCCTCTCAAACCGCACATTGAAGGTGGTATTAAATGGGCATGCCTTCCAAATCTACCATACGAACGCGGGCGTCCCTCAAGGTTCTATCCTAGGTCCCACGCTCTTTCTGATCTACATTAATGATCTCCCCGACGCCATTATATCCCAAGTTGGCATGTATGCCGATGACACAACAATCTACTCTCGCATCGATCAAAAACCAGGTATGGACGACAAAGTGAACCTCGCTGCCGTACTTGAAAAGGACCTCCAATCCGTCGTAGCCTGGTAAATTTCAATGGTAAAAATGGCTGGTAAATTTCAATGCCTCTAAAACGAAGCTGTTATCAACTAACCACCATAGACAATCGCATCTACCTCCCATTAGCATGGGACAGGTTAGCCTCCCAGAGAGTAAAATACTACGCTTCCTTGGTCTTACACTTTCGGCGGACCTCAAATGGAATGACTATATCGAATCCATTGCCAAATCTGCTGCTATGAAAGTCGGTTCTCTGTGCAGGGCCCGGAAGTTTTTCCCGTCTGAATCTATTCTGCACATATACAAATCTACCATCCGCCCGTGTATTGAATATTGCTGCCATATCTGATCGGGTGCCCCTGCTGCTCTCCTTGGGCTTCTTGACAAAATACAAAGGAGGATCTGTAACGTGGTTGATACTGACTTGGCAGACCGGCTGCAACCACTCTCTCACCGTCGTGATGTGGCTTCCCTGTGCCTCTTCTACTAGTACTTTCATGGCTTCTGCTCCGATGAGCTTAGATCACTGGTGCCGCCTAAGCACGAATTTACACGAGATACTAGATTAGCAACTAGGTCCCACCCTTTTACAGTTAAACAAATATGATGTAACCGTAAATTCTACTCCAACAGCTTCTTTTCTCGCGCTTCCCGCCTGTGGAATTCCCTTCCACAAGTCTGCTTTCCCGACAGCTACAATCTCCAGGTGTTTAAATGTAGGGTCAATAGACACCTCCTATCACACTAACTCCCAATTATTCTCAGAACACTCTCATTTACCCAACCCTCATTCTCGGTATCCTTACCCGCCTATCACCCACCCTCTGACATTTCCTATATTTAATCATCCTTTCTCCACTCTATGTAGCCCCCTGCGCAGTAGTGGCAGTGACATGCCTTGCTCGGGGTTAAACGCTTATAAAAAATTTAAAAAAATGTCTGGTACTGTAGTTGATATTTAATCAAGTATTAATGACATTACTTCCTACGTAGATTTATAGACACGTAGAGAGGATAATGAATCTTAGATTGGTTTTAAAGTATACATTTTCAAAATGATCATCACGTATAAATAACCACAGGTACCAAGCAAAGCCCTATTCACTTATGAGAAGGGAATTCTTTTGGAAAATCCCTTGTGCGAAAACAAATTACGATGTTAATCTCATCTGCCGAAATGCTCGAAGAATTGCATCGATTAGTGTGATATAATCTTTGCTAACAGCATTCTTCTAGCAGAGTTTACGCGTATTTTTATTTCATTGACTCTAATCAATTCAGATAAATGTTGGGCTCCTTATCCCGGATGTAATGTTTAGAGAGTTAGTTTGGTTGACCATTAATACGGTGTAGGATGTTCAATTCTCATTTGGTTTCAAGACTTGTAATCTTGTGCCAAACTAAACTAAGCTTAGCAAACAACAACATAAACACATACTTTCCTTCGCAGAAATTATGATAGCGTTTTTACTTTATCCTATTTATTCCCTCTTATTATTTCTGTAAAACATAATCTTGGTTTGTTATTGGTATCGTGTCGGGGTTAAAGTCAATAATCAAAATTAAACTTTCAACGTTAAGAATATGTGATTTCTAACCTGGAGAATGGGTTTTATAGAATATATAAAGCGTGGAATTTTAATGCAATAATATATTAGGGAACATTTCCTACACTATGAAATATTTATTCAAATCTCGTATGTGATATATTCTTTTATCCTATATCTCTACATATGAACTGACATATATCACGTGTTGTTTTGTATTTTTTCGGCGTCTGTGATAGAAATTCGAATTCATTATTTCAGATGCTGTTATTTAAGACTGACTATCGAGCATGTGAGCAATGATGAGGTCTTGGAAATGGTGGAAACAAAAAGGAAATTAATACTGAGCATCAAGACGAGACAGCTGAATTTCCTGGGACACGCAATGAGGAAGGAGGGCTTGAAGAATCTGATACTAACAGGCCAGATAGTTGGCAAAAGAGACAGGGGAAAGTAGCGGATAACATATTTGAAGGACCTAATCTGGTGAATGACGGAACGAGGATTGCATGGTGTAACAGGAGAAGGCGTCCTCAGAGCTACCAGGGATAGGAAAACGTGGAAAGCCATGATCGCCTATGTCCTGAAGGGACAGGGCACATAGAATAAGAAGTCCCTGCTTGTAAAATTGACGTAACTCAATTTTTCTACTACTACAGTTATAGCTATACGTTCCAATATATCGTGTATCCGTAATCTCCCGTCTCCATCTCTCTCTCTCTCGCTCTCGATATATATATATATATATATATATATATATATATATATATATATAATAGATGCTGAAAATTTCACAGCATAAATGACTTTACACACAAAAAAAACTTGTTGGTTTTTTGTTAAGAACTCGATAAATCCTCGTTATCAATGTATTCATTTCTGATGTCAGTGAATGGATCTCTCAGTTTATCTTAATTTGATAGTGTTTTTTAATAAAACAACCAATGGCTTATGTCTTGGTTGTTTGTAACTGTTGTATTTGTCCTAATGTTTTGAACTTCTGATTTTGAAAATCGGAAGTTTTAGAGTTTAAAATGTGTGAATATTTATGTGCTAGTAAAATTTATCTTTATAAATCAAAATTTGTAAAATTTTAAATATGCACTTTTATTTAATTTGCTGTCCATTTTTAAATGGGCAGCAAATTAAATAGAAGTGCATATTTTTTCTTGACTCAAAACAATAGATGTTTCCTTTACAGAGATCTAATGATTTTTGTCTCAAAACAAATAGTCACATAGTTTTATTCCGATTTAAAAAAAATAGAAATAGTTTCACGTAATATTTTTGTTGAGAAAAGCAATCAAGAGTGGAAATGTTTTCTTTTTTGCTATGATAATTATATAAATGAATATTTCATAGAGAATATATCAATTTAGATGTTGAAACTCATTGTACCGAATGGTAGAAATAATTACGGGGTGCAATTCTGATTGTACAGGGTAAACTTTCGCCGTATTATATTTTTAATTTCGAACATGCGCGTTGTTTGTTTTTGATTGTGTCAACTGCACAATAAAGTATGGTCAGTTGGGCATCGTATGTGAGAAAAAGAACTCCGCCAGAAATTCGGAAACGGCATACCGTATTGCGTAGCATTCCCGCCGGAAGCTCGAATACGAACATTTCAGAATGTTTGGCTGTCAATTTGAGGACAGTGCAAAGGATTCGGAAAAAGTTGAATGAGCCTAATAGCGATTATAAAAGTACAGTGACTCGGAAAACTCACTCTGATCGTTGTCATCAGAAAAGAACTCCCGAATTTGGTGAACTCAACACGGAGACCTACATCAAAAGGAGGTAGTGCTGACCTGTGTAAAGAGGGTGACTGCTGGAAGACCCGATACCTGTCAACAGGAATCGACATCATGTCACACAAGTAGGAGCACTCAGTCTTGTCTGTCAGACAATTTCTGCGGCTGCATCACCCCTTACATATGCTCCCAAGACAGCAACACCCTTGATTATTATGTGTGAGGTGTAGTTGAGTGAGAGACAGTCAAAACTCTTTGTGACAATAAAGATGAACTGAAGGCAAGGATTACCCAATTTAAACAAGGAAACTGTCCATAAGGGTTGCAAGAGATTCCGAAGTCGTCTGGAAGGCATGTTTGAAGCCTATGATGATTTTATTGAATAAATTTTCTCTTTAGTATTTCAATATATTTTTGTGTAATTTTGGTAAATATATCCGTTAAAATGATATGTCAGTGTTATTTTAATTTTTGCGTAGTTTAGACGACAATTTATCCATCACACCCCGTAGTTCCTATATCACAGCTTTTACGATCATTTTTTTAATTATCGTAAATCTATGATCTTCAACATTTTAATAGAAACTTTTATGTTTTTCTATCACTTTATCTGTTTTATCCTCATTGAACCAAATATCATGTGCAAATGTTTCTAAGAAGGATTTATGTCGGAGTATATAGAAAATTTCATCTTAAATGACTTGTAGATTTTCACAAGGTCATCGTCGGAATAAAGAGCAGGAAAATATTGAATAAAGTTTATGGTGATTCGTATATTGTTTTCGAATTGACTTCATATCTTTTCGTTTCGGCTTTTGATAAAGGATTTGATATTCTGTGTCCATCTGTTTCATTTTTGCTCTCTAATCTGACCTACTGGTAAAGTCAATATCAAATCTTCCAATCTTTAATGAAAATAACATAGTTTTTGGTACAGAGAAAGATACATTTTTAATTATGCTATGTTCTAATACTGAATGTGATTTGGAATTATTTCATATAAACACCGTTTCTTATCCAAAGTTACCTTCCAATCAATACTGTTTTTTAATTATTTACATATGAAATCTGCTGCTTCATGTTTCCTAACTGCCTGCGGTTCTATTATGCCACTCAAATGCAATAATATTCAACGCCACGCTTTCCGCAAAATTAAGACAGACAGGTTAGAGCCAACTGTATATTGATACTTTTACGACTAGACATATATATATACACATATATATATATATTGATGATATTCTTAAAAATATAGGAAAAATAATAAATCTAAAAAAAACTTTCAAAAGAACTCTGTCCTCAAGCTTACATAAGACCTTAACAAAGATAATAAAATCCCTTTCCGTGACATTTTAATAGACACAGACAATAACACATTTACACACAAAAAAAAACAATAACACATTAACACATAAAAAAACAACCAGCAAAAACTCTTGCACTCTCAACTATGAGAGTGAATGCCCTAACTACTACAAAATAGCACTTTTACACAACTTAATTAACCGAGCACAAATCAACTCCTTCACAAAAAAGATATTTTACTCTGAACTAAAAAATATTAAGCAGACTCTCATTAATAATGACTTCCCAAACTACATTATAGATGAAGAAACAAGAATCTCAATACACATCAAACAAAACATGGTACTTCCACAAAAGACCCTAAACATATCAAACTCTTCTATTGCAACCAGATGCACGAAAACTACAAACAGGATGAAAAAATAATCAAAAATCTCATTCGTACTAATATATCTCCCGTTGATCCTAATAAAAAATTAAAATTAATAATATATTATAAAAGGTACAATACTACTAATTTAATTATCCGTAATAACTCCTCCCCACCAACTGGTGTGTTACGTAAAACCAACATTATATATCAATTCAAATCTTCCTTGGAAGAATGTATCTCCGACAAAAAAACAAATATATATGTTGGATTTACAACAACTACATTAACAAGATGTCTTACATTACATCTGTCTGATCATTCGTCCATTTCTAGACATCATTCCTGTCTACATTCACAATATAAAAAATAATGATCGATAACACAACTATCCTCTTTCAAGAAAATAACAAAAAGCAAACTACAGATTCTCGAGGCAATATTCATTAAAAAACTTAAGCCGTCAATTAATAGAATCAGCTATGAATACTGCAGTAATGTTCTAAAATATTTGTAATAGGAACAGATTTTTCATGCATTAACACGTGAATGACCATGACATTACAACATATAAAAAATTCCATTTTGGATAATTGTCACGTTCTATTGAACGCTAGCAATTTGTCAACCTTCATATTTGAAGCAGAAAAAAATTTACAGTAATTTTTAGCAACACAGTTTTGCGGTTATTTTTTATTACCATAACTCATACTCCTGAAGATAGAAGATGATCTCGGAAAGAGATTGAAAGTACTTGGGTACCTTGAGAAATGAATGATAATAACATCTGTCAACGTTACAGCTCATTTCTGACATCTTTCAATTATAATATGCGAAAGTATATTATGAGTATGAACGGATAGTATATTATGAGTATGAACGGATTTTATTAAAAATAAGCAGGCACAATGTTTGCAATTTATTTAATGTGACATATCTAAAAGAGAATATGCTACCTAAGCACACACACACACACACACACACACACACACACACACACACACACACACACACACACACACACATATATATGTATATATATATATGATAAAGAAATAGAGTTGTTCCAACGAGAGAAATTTGTATAGAATAAAAAGTGTGAGAAGACGTGAACGTTTTCTTTAAAGTGTATATTTATTGTTTTTGTTATTAGACATGTTATGCTACATGGAGTGTCCATAATGGTATTTGTGACGCTACACGTGTTTCGAGTCTAAAATTGACTCTCTTCAGGCGAATAAATTTGTTGCTTTACGTATCGAGTTCCTTTTGTTTCTGATCGCCAAGTTGTTGTTTTATAAATAAGTAAGTAGAAAAAATAAGGCACGTTGAATGGTCTGTGTTTTTTTTTTCACATCAGCATGTGTATAAATGGATAAACAGATAAACAAATAAATGAACAGATGAATGAATCAAGTGTTTATCCCAATTTGATGTAGTTTTGGTCTGGGGTGACCTGTTTAGTATGTTAAAATTATCTTTTAGTCGCCTTAGCTTATCTATCATCGGTCATTTGGTTGTTCTTTATTGCTTTGACGGTATTTTGAATTTGGTGTGTGTGTGTGTGTGTGTGTGTGTGTGTGTGTGTGTGTGTGTGTGTGTGTAAGCGTTTTTTCCGCCTTTATGTTTTAGGATTGTTTTAGAATTATTCAAATTTGAAGTGGTTTTGCTCTGGGGTGACTTTTTTAGTATGTTAAAATTATCTTCTAGTCGCCTTAGCTTATCTATCATCGGTCATTTGCTTGTTCTTTATTGTTTTAACGGTGTTTTGAATTTGGTGTGTGTGTGCGTGTGTGTGTGTGTGTGTGTGTGTGTGTGTGTGTGTGTGTATGTCTCTGTGTGTGTGTGTGAGCGTTTTTTATTATTTTGTCTTTATGTTTTAGAATTGTTTTTTATGGGTCATCTGGTTCTTTTTTTATTGCTTTGGGTTATCTTTTGAATTTGGTGTGTGTGTATCTATGTGGGTGTCTGTATGTGTGTGTATGTATGTGTGTCTATATGTTTTTCGGTGTGTGTGTGTTTTTCATGTTGTTTTGTTGAGCGAAGGCTTGTATGTTTTTATGAATCTTTCTTCCTGCATTATTAATATTTCATAATCTGTGTTTTGATATATGGGTATAACTTTGAATTTGCCATCACTACATTCATGCAAATGTTGGGAAACATATACTTTCCTGTTATCTGATAATTTTATATTGCTTCTATGAAGAGAAATTCTATTGTTCAAGCATTGTGTGGATCCTACGTATATCTTTGCGCATTTGTCGCATTTTAGAGTGTAAACTACAGTTTTCGAATTGCAGATCAGATATTATTTCGAATGTAGTTGCGTTTTCGAACTGGAAGTGTTTTCCTTCTATTATTATGTTGCATACTCCACATCTTTTTTTGTTGCATTTTGTGAACCCCTGTGTCTTGTGTTGTTCGAATTTCGATGAGGTTAGGATGTCTTAAATTTTGGCGCTGGCGTTTGCTGTTAATTATTTTGGTTGTCTTTAAGATTTTTTCATTATTGTTGAGTAATTCCATGTGGGCTTTGATTTTGATTTTTGTGAATAATTCCGGATTGTTTTTGTTGTGAGTGGAAACGTTGCTCGAATGTTTTCTTCTTTTTCGTGTTTTTCTTGTTGTTTTTTTTTTTTTTTGGATTCCGGAGGGATTCTAATGGTATTTTTTCTGCTAGTTGGAAACCCTTGTCTATTAATGAGGTGGGGTATCCTCTTATTTGTAATGTTTTTCGTAATTCTTCTAGGCGTATTTTACGGAGGGTTTTGTCAGTTACTATCGTGAAAATTCGTCGTGCTAGGGAATAGGGGATGGATTTAAAACAGCTTTTTAGATGGTGACTCTTGAAGTGGAGGTATTGTTGGGTGTCTGTGGGTTTGTGGTAAATGTCTGTAATGATGTGATTGTTTTCGTTTTTTATGAGTATGTCTAGGAGCGGTAATTCTTTATAACTATATTCTAGCGTGAACTTGATTTTGGGGTGCAGGTGTTGTAGTATATTGTGTAGTTTGTTTATGTCCCCCCCCCCCCATGTTGATTTATATGTATATAATATATATATATATAATTTTTGTTGTTAAACCGGAAGGAATTGTTGTGTAAAATTAGATCTATACTTTGTAAAATAAATTCTTTTGTGAAGCGTGTGGGAAGTATTTCTGGGTGTTTTTCTATCTTGTTTTCCTAGTTCATGGGGTATGTTGCTGTACAAGTTGTTCACGTCAAAAGTTACTAAGAGTGTATCTGGGTCTACATTTTTTGCATGAAACTTAGGAAATGTATGCTGTCTCTGATGTAACTTTTTATTTTTGTGGTGTATGGTTGTAATATTTTATCAATTAAATATATATATATATATATATATATATATATATATATATATATATATAACAGCCATAAGTTGTGTTATTTATTTCATTTGGTAGTCTTGTTAATATTCCTATATTGATCGCTATGTTGGAGCATTTACTTTTAACATTAAGCTGAGTTAAGGATGAAGTACCTTTCTACTTATTCATATTGAATGTTACAGAAATAATGAGAAGTCTGAAACATTCATTAGTTTATAATCTCTCTATAATCTAGTCATGTGCAACACCATCAAAAGTCTTATAGTCTGTCCACTCAGTTCTTAGGTTACAATTTTTGGGTTGACAGTTTTCCAGTAACATCTTGTGGATCAGTAATTGATCCTTGCAACCGTAAAAACCATTCATTTAATTTTTTTATATCATTAGGGAGAAGGTTATTTCTCTGAAAGAATTGATGTGTTCTTTCAGTTAAAACTGATGTTGGCACTTTCTAAGTCTTAGATAAGCAAGTAATTGACTAGTAATTGGTAAATAGGTTGCTTAGCAGTCTCATCAAGTAGAGGAATTAAATTTGTAATGCTTGGGTCAGCTATACTGGGTTTTGTTATAGATCTTTAATGCATTTGTTTGTTCAAAGAAATTTGCTCATAGTTTGTGTATGGATATAAATAGCTAGATATTAGATAATGAGGACTTGCAATTTTTTGATTTTGTGAGAGCCTGTCTTTAGAATCTACGTTGTTCCTTTTCTATTCTTCTTTTTATTAACACTTTTGCTCGGCATTTTTAATCCATTCTGCATTGCTATATAATTCTGTTCATTCCTTTCATACGCATTCTTTTAATTCTTCTTGCGATAGTGTTTTTTCTACAGGCTTTATTATTATTCTCCACATTTCACTGTAGAACTTTTTGTGTTACATTTTAAAATGTAGCTTTGTTTGTAAAATTTACTTTTTTTCTCATATCTTTTTCTTTGTACTTGTAGCTGAATACCATGCCTTGGTATCTTCTTTGTAGTTTGTTTGTCACTTTCTTATTTTATGTTATATTTATGGCTTATTTTCAATAATCTTCTGCTTTATAATTTTATTTCTATTGATATTTCGCCTTAATCTCATTCTTTTATTTATATTATTACTGTTTCCGGAGAGTATATTATCTCATTTAGGACGGTAAAATTAAGATCAATTTCATTTATTTCAATCATTGCTTTGTTTCCTATTCCAATAAAGTTCTCCATTTTTTTATCATATTTGATTTTGTCCAATTTTTTCCTTTCTTCCATTTTAGTGTGTTGCGCTTTTATTAATTTTCTTATTAGGTTTATTTCCATTTCTTCAACTTCCTCATTATCTGTGTTAATTTCTTAATATCTTAATTAGTTTTCCTCTTCCTGGTATTTTTCTCGTCCATTTTGGAAAATATTTTTATTGGACTTCCATTTACATTATTATTTAGCATATCGATCTGTTGTTTTATATTTTCGGCATTTTTAATCCCATTAGTCTTTAAATCAGTATCCAGTTCTGTTTTAATATGTTCTCCTAATCCAGCATGCTTTGTATTTGATAATATTTTTCCTTTAATCCATTAATCCCAATTTTTACAACGGTGGATATTAATGGATTTTAGATAGAAAACTATATTATATAAAACAATAATTAATACAAGATGTTTTTTTAATTAATATCGGGTTTTAAAATGGGTGTATTAGCTTATTTTCCCTAATGTTCAGGAAATTTCTTATTTATATTCTGTAGGGCTGATTGCTTTTATTCTAACGGAGAATGTGCCACCCACTTGATATTTCCATTTTATTCTTTTTATTTTTGTTTGTTTGATTAGTAGACGATGGTGATTGAAGTAAACTATCATATGATCCTACACTCTGGTGGTATTCCTTTTCAGTATTTGAAGGATTAGAGCTTCTTCTGTATTCTTCAGTAGCGTATCTGGTAGTATATTCTTCAACGCCAGGCTGCTTTCGAACTTTGAGGGACACTACATCCGGCTAACCGCGCGACGACCCACGCGGGATGAGTGTATTTGTTCCATTAAGAATATGTTAAGTTTCCATTTAATCTTTCTAGGAAAAAGATATTTTTTGTGTCATCATCATCATCATCATCATCATCATCATCATCATTGTTATTATTATTGTTACTGTTGTTGTATTTAGCAGCAAAAGCAGAAGCAGAAGTAGTAATTTAAACCGATAACCTATTGAGTTACATCTGATAAAAGAAGACACAATTGAAATTTAAAGAGAGGTGCAATTAAAAATAAAATAAACTGAATAAAAAGCAGAAAACAAAATGTTTCAATAAAGATTATAAATATAGTACACACTGGTGACCAAACTAGTAATAATAAAATATAATCATTCAATAGTTTTTAAAAGTATTTAAATTTAATTTTGAATATGTATTTCATGTCGGCGAATAAATGCAAATGCATAATTTTGCTTAAATGATTATTGATATTAGCATTACTATTCCTACTGCTACAAATATGATTAACACCATCCACCTTATTATGATTATTTTTACTAATGTTCACTCGAGGAGCACTTAATGTAAATGTTTACTGTGTGGAGTTGGATTAGCCTTATAAAAGGGTAAGATAACAGGAAAGATAAACAGTTAATTCCAGATTTGATGAGGTCAAGATTTTATTAGCGAATAAGATTTCAAATTGCAGGTGGAGACGTTAAGTGCATAGAGTTGAAGTAAACTTTAGATAGAACCAAAAATCCTATCCTAAACAGGGAACAAGATTTAAACCTCTACTCCTGTTCAAAATACTGAGATGATGTGTAAATCGGACGAAAGGAAAATTTATCTTATTGGGAGAGAAAAATATAATAATACCTCAGAATAAAATTTCAGATTTCAGGCGGAGACGTCAGAAGTACAGAGTTAAAAGAAATCAACTCGTAAACAGGAAAAAGGGGTAAACCTCTAATTGGATTACTTTCCCCATAGCGATTCTTATTCTTGTATTAATTCCGTACCAATTTGCCACATTTACCGATTATGTCGTTCATTGTCTCATCTATTTCCCATAGAATCTACATTTGTCGTTTTTCTATCTTAAGAATCTTCACTTTTATATAGTTGCTTATTATGACGTTGTTTTGGTCAGCTATTAACAGCTACTCACTTCCACTCTTTCGGTTTCCCCTAGATAACCATGTTTATGTTGAATTATCTGCCACTACTTCTAATTGTCTTCTGGATTACCTATTTCATTGCCTTTCTTTACATTTTTGTGTTTCCGTCATTGTTTTCTGGGTTTCATTTTATTTTTCTATTTGTTTAATAGAATTTTGGACTGTGTGGACTCTTCGTGTTCCTTGATCGCAAAGTCAATGCAGTTCTCATTACTAACCAGTTGTCTTCCTTGTTTTTTTCTTGATTATTATTATTAGAAAAGGCATGACATAAGAGAGAATGAAGAATAAACTGATAAATGCAGATGAAAGTAAAAATATAGGAAAGGAGGTGCACAAATACCTTAATATTTCATTCTTATATTAATTTCCGTCGCCATTGTGAAATTGTACGTAATCAGTGAATGCATGAAGTAATGAATTGATTGACTGAAAGAAATCAATGCATAACGCTGTGAATGAATCATTTAACCTTATTTGCATCCGTTTCTCACGTTCCATCAAAAAACGGATAATTTGGACAGGCACACAATATTGGTATTTTTCTTGGTGAAGGATGGCATCTTTCCGTGTAGGAATATTAATTACCTAATCAGTGTTGCTACTTTCATTCTGACGTCGTAGCCTTTTGTGCCACGTACAAAATGATTAAGCTTGATAAAGGAGAAATAAAATATGAACAGGCAAAAACGATAGATATGTACAGAATTCGATGACAGAAGAATGTCATTTCAATCGTTTATTTTAAAAATAATGTAGTGCTTTGAATGGGACTTTTTTCTAGTAATTATTTTATAAAGTTTTATTGCTTTTAATTAAAAGAAATCAAATATAATTTTCCTTGGAAAATGCAAATACACTTAATGAGTATTTGCATTCAGGAAAACTAATAAAATAATGCTCGTATTAGATATAATTACTGGAACAATACTAAAAACATAAACACAAGATTCTCTTGAACTTTGTGATTTGAATAAATTACCTATTCTAAACTTGAAAACCAAATCATTTTTAGGAAAGAGAAAAACATGTCAT
Source organism: Ascarosepion bandense (assembly GCA_037127315.1). Lineage (NCBI taxonomy): Eukaryota > Metazoa > Mollusca > Cephalopoda > Sepiida > Sepiidae > Ascarosepion > Ascarosepion bandense. Next base: position 2,962,011 of record JBBBDQ010001763.1, on the reverse strand, counting down.
ATTGTGGATTTTTTTATTGACAACAAAGAAAACTAGATGACGGTAAAACGCTGAACTTCACTAGAAAATTGAAGAAGTTTTGAAATATGAAGATAAAAGTTGTATCAATTGTTGTTGGAATTCTGGCAATTTTTTTTAAAGCAAAAGAAAAAGGCCAGAAGAACTCAAAATCTGAGGGAGAATCCAATTTTCACACATGAAAACAGCCAGAATTTTATGAGATTATTAAAGAATTTGGATAACTCCTGATAACTTAATCTGCAGTTTAAACCTCCAGTTACTAATAGTATGAAAAGTGATATTATGATAAGAATAAGATTGATGATGATGATGATGATGCCTAAAAATGAAATATTAAAAGTAACGGTTATATAGACTAAAGACAACGTGATTATAGTAGTAGTAGTAGAATTCGTGTGTTAACAGTAATATGTATTTAGCTACCTTAGTAAATGGGATACGAACTCGTTTTTAATTTGGAGATCCAAAAGCAATAAAACCCATATAAAGAAATTTACCGGATCGTACAAAAGACTAACACAGTAACTTAAAATCTGCTTAACAAAAGAAACTCTAAAATTAATTACTGCAGACAGAATAACAATTATACAAAAAGATCCTGTAAAAAGGAATCCAGGCGAAAACAACAACAACAACAATGTAACTAAATCCCTGTTTTTGATGCAGTGACAGGACAAATATACCATGTAAGAGTACGGAGAGGTTGATTTGACTCGAAGAATATATCATTTAGAGGTAAGAAGAGGGCGAATCGATTTGAAAAATAAACCATTTAGCGGTAAAAAAGGGTGACTCGAAGATTATACTATTTTCCTGTAAGAAAGCCACGACTATATCATGTATTGGTAAGGAGAGGGCGACTCGACTTGAAGAAGAGAAAATATACAAAATAAAATAAAAAATATCAAATAAATCGATATAATGGTACCCACCAAAAAATCAAATTGAAAAACCTCGTCATTTGATACAATCACGACAGACGTACGTACAAATCAATCTTTCACACCTGTATCCATGAGTGACTTAGTTAAGGTTAACAAAGCAATGACAGAATACATAAAAATACATAATCACATGAAAGATAATCATGAGCAGAGGTAAGTACCAAAAGGAAGATTTTAATCATTCAAATATGTTTGTTATAAACATAATATTGATCCTAATATCAAACTGTTGTGGGGTGTTACCCACTTACCTATGGACTCTTCCTACCAGTATATTAACTGAGAGTTAATCACTCTCGTGGGTTCAGTTCAGCTCAGCACAGTCTGTCAGTAACTAGTAAGCTAAGCTTATATTTACTCTTTTCTCTTGTATCTATTTTTGACTTAATATATGTTGTTAACCTTACCGCCGTGTTTAGAGTTATTATTTCGTGGTCTTATCAACTGGCGACGAGGATTTCGAACATCAAGGAAATACGAGTTCATAAAAAGAATACCCTTCTCATCAACTGGCTAGCGGGAACTTCAAAAAACTAAAAACTAGTGTCAGATCCACAGCAACGAACGAAGATTCGAGCTAGTGTACTAACAGCGACTAACCAAGTGATAACCCCCCTCACATTAAATCTGTCGACAAACTTCGAAGTACCAAAAATACTCCATTTAAACCAACCTGCAACTGTTTCTAAAAAGAGAAAAATAAAACAACTTTGAACAAATTCAAGTCAAAACGCCACATCAAGAAATAATCTACAAGTCCCATCTAAAATTTTGGCGACGTAAAAAAAATAAGTGTGGGAAACTTCAATAATTAAGTATCGCATGAAAAGTCTTCTACAAGCTCGGAACAACGGTATTACAGAAAAAAATCTGTAAGTAGATTTTTTTGTGGCCCCTCTTCTTTTGCGTACGTCTAACAAAAACTGTAACTAGAGTTAGTTTTTTTTTCTGTGTTTTTACGTAAAAATTGGTCGTTTTAGTCTGAAATAAAAAATGGAAGATTTTCAGAAAGTAATAATCCAATTGATGAAAGCTCAGTTAGATTATCAGTAAAAATGTGACGAACGGCAGTAGAAAACCGAAGAGCGATTACTTCTACAACAACAACAGCAACAACTGTTTATGGAACTTCAGAAACAACAGAAAGATTTCCAAGAGCAAGCTCTTAAAAAAAGCGAGGAACGTCAAACTCAAATAGAAGATTTATTGTACAAATCACTAAATGACAAACAAACAAACATCTGAGAATGATACTGCATTTTCCCAGGGCAATATCTGGAGTACCATGGAGACTTTCGAATATGTACCAGAAGATGAAAAAACCTTCGATGCTTTCTACAAATACGAAGATTTATTCAACGTTGATTGCAAAGAATGGTCAAATTCAAAAAAAGTTCGGCTATTACTAAGAAAATTGGGTACCGCAGAACACAGTACGTTCATTGACTTTATCCTCCCCCAAAAGACAACGGACAACGGATTTCTCAGAAACAGTTAAGTTACTGTCAGAACTATTTGGGCCTAAGACGCCACTCTTCCACAAGAGATGGAAGTGCCTAAATCTATTCAAGGAGTATCAGCAGGACTATCTGACATTTGCGGCTACAGTAAATATACACTGTAATGACATTAAATTAGCAAATTTATCTGCTGACGACTTCAAATGTCTGATTTTTGGCCAGGGTTTAGTCTCAGCTGGAGATGCTGAAATTAGACGCCGAGTGCTGACAAAATTAGAGAATGGGACGGGTCTAACCCTCCAAAAATTGACAGAGGACTGCCAGAGGGTCGTATCCATAAAATGCGACTCTAGAAATATCGAGGAGTCGGGAGTAGCTCATATCAAAAAAATTAAGAGCAGACCAAAACACTACTCCCCGGAAAAAGAGAAAAGTAAATTTATGCAATCAAAATAGCGTGACAAGCTTACTACGAATAGACAAGAAAACTCACCACCAGGTCCGTGTTACATTTGCGGAAACCTACACTGGATGAGGTTTTGTCGGCCCAAAAAGAAGAAAATCTGTCAAAATTGTGGTAAAACTGGCCATGTAACATCATGCTGCTGGTATGTTAAAAAATTTAGAAGACCAAAAAATAAAATTAAGCAGACGCAGTCAAGCGATAAAGAAGATGGAAATTTGCGTAAATACGTAATTGTGCAAATATTCAACAAAACGATAAAATTCCAGCTCGACTGTAGGTTTGACCTTACGATTATTAATTTGCATACCTGGAAGCGACTGAACAAGCCAACTTTATTAAGAACAAAGAAAACAGCACGTTCTGTAACAGGTAATAAAATTAATATTTTAGGTGAAGTATTTTCTGCTGTAACATTAAAAAAAATAACGAAAAACTTAAAAGCTTATGTTATGAAAAACACAGAAAAATTATTTGGAACAGATTGGATTGAGAAGTTTAATCTGTGGGACTGTCCGATGAGTATGTTTTGTCGTCAAATATAAAGTACAGGCTCCAACATAGAGAACTGAAACAGGAACTCAAGCAAAAATTCCCTGATGTGTTTTCAGGCGGCTTAGGAAAATGTACCAAGATAAAAGCACAATTCCAGTTAAAAGATAACGCTAAGCCCGTGTTTAAAAAGAAAAGGAACGTTCCGTTTGCGGCGGTGAACCAACAATGAAGAGTTAGACAGATTGGAAAATGCAGGTATCCTGTCTAAAATAGATTTCAGTGAAGAGGCTGTACCAACAGTATATGTAAAGAAAAAATCAAGCCAAATCAGAGTATGTGTTGATTTCTCAACGGGATTAAACGCCGCACTAAAAGACCACCACTATTTTCTCCCTAGCCTCGAAGAGATATTTAATAAATTAAACAGTGGCAATTTTTTTTCTAAAATTGACTTATCGGATGCATATTTACAAATCAAGGTTGTATAAATACACATAGATGTTTGTATAAATCTAATACATTGGCTTTTGGAGTCAAGGTCGCGCCTGCTATTTTTCAGCAGATTATGGATACCATGCTGGACGACCTTGATTTCGCAGCTGCCTATCTTGATGATGTCCTAATTACTAGTAAATCGGTGAAAGACCACCGGGAGCACGTACTAAGCGTATTTGACAAAATTCAAGAATACGGCTTCAACGTCAAAGAGGCTAAATGTGATTTTTATTTGACGCAAATAAAATATTTTATTTGACGCAAATAAAATATTTGGAGCATATCATTAACAAAGACGGTCGACGACCGGATCCAGACAGAGCTACGAGGATCAAGGACACGCCGGCCCCGGATAATGTGCAAGCATTACAAAGCTTCCTAGGCTTAGCAAATTTTAGCCCGCTGCACATCAGTGGCGTTACCGCCTTGCTCGGGGTGATATGATTAAAAAAAAAAAAAAAACGAACTACGAAAGAAAGACAAGACTTGAGAAGGGACACCGGAATGCCAATCTGCATTCGAAAAAATAAAGAACACTCTCACTTCAGATCTTTCTCTCACTCACTATGACCCAAAGTTGAACATCATAGTAGCAAGCGATGGCAGCTCTTATGGCATCGGCGCCTGCATTTTACACAAATTTCCGGATGGAACGAGGAAACCCATCGCGCATGCGTCTCGAACTTTGCTGCCTGCGGAAAAGCAATATTCGCAGATCGAAATGGAGGCGTTAAGCATAATCTTTGCCGTTAACAAGTTTCACAGATATCTACACGGCAGATATTTTACGTTACAGACTGACCACAAACCACTGCTGACTATATACGGATCTAAGAAGGGATTACTGGTGTACACCGCGAACAGATTTATACGGTGGGGTGCAATTCTGCTGAAATATAATTCTAAGATTGAGTACCTGTCCTCCAAGAACATCTGCCACGCTGACGGTTTGTCTAGACTCGTTCCAAAAAACAAAGAAATATTTGAAGACTTGATAATAGCGACCTTAAGAACGAACTGCGAGATAAAGAACATGACTGTGAACACAGTGAGAGAGCTTCCAGTAACACTGTCAGACATCAAACGAGAGGCGTTAAAAGACGAGTTTATCCGAGGTCGTCGCTATATTACCAGGCCTGTTCTATGATTAAAGTTGACTTGCTGACGTCACACTTAGTAGTGTTGTTTTACTACCCGGCGTCCGTTAGCGTTAACTTATTTTCAGAACCAAATTGCAAAGGGAATTATAAAAATGGACCGAAAGTTCATTGTTTTTCGTTTCCAAAAAATAAACATTTATTTGATAAATGGAAACATGCCATTAAAAGGGAGAATTTTACTACAAGTCCATTTAACAAAGTGAGTAGTTAAAATTTTATCACCATTTATTTCAACAGTCGCTAAAATCAAAATTTGCTAAAAAATTAGTTTTGCCGTAGCACAAAAAAGAAAGCACTTTGTTCATAATATATCTTTTAAATTAATATAATAAAATAAGATATTATTTTTATTTATTTGAATAAAATTGAAATAAAAATTATCTTAAAAAATATCTGAATTAAAAAAATTAAATTTATGGCTATTCGTTCGTAAGCTTTTTTTTTTCAAAATGTTTTAAAACTTAAACTGAAGCCGAAAAAAGTTGTTAAGCATTATATTTTCTAAAATATATTTTAATTAATATTTTATTGATATTTTACTTAAGAAAATAATGTTTTCTTTTCAATGAAATGTTTAAAAAATTCTTAGGAATAGAAAGTAAAATCTTACTTAACTTTTCTATACTTGCAACTTTATGAATCGTTTTTAAACATGAAAAAATATTTCTGAATTAAATTTTTTTTATTCTTTTTCCTGTATTAACAAAAATTACAAAATTTATTTTTTAGTCAATTTTAAAAGAATTTGTTTTATTTTTAAGGTTTTTTATTTGAAAACTCCGTGAAATTATTTCTTGCAAAAATCAAGAAATCACTATTACCGAAAATTAAAACATGAAAATGATGATTTACACTTTGTTTAAACCTATTATTTCTGAATAATTTTTGAATTTATTTGAAACATACAGGCCTACATCACACCACACTTGAATTTTAAAACCTAATTTTTAAAATATTTAATTTTTAGAAAATATTTAGCACAAAATGAACACCCTCAAAAAATATTTTCCAAACATTTTTTTCCTATTTTTGATAATTTGAAGTTAATTATCGCTATTTATCCATAGAAAAAATTGGAAATAAAATATTAGAATTTTAACTGAAGAATAAATCTTTTATAGTTGGTTTAGGGTTTTTAATCCTTAAAAAATTAATTAGTAAGTAAAACATTAACCAAAAAAGAGTTTTGCAAAGAAATGATTTTTTTAATAAACAGTTTAACATCATAAATGAAATAGAAACATTAATTTTTACTTTTTTTTTCATTTTTTACAATTAAAATATTTTAAAAATGTAATTGAATTACCAAATATACTAGGATTTTTTAGGTGTAATTTTTTAAAGGTAAAAATTTATCTTTTTATTTCATCCAGTATGATTAACAATGGATTCAATCAAAATATTTCAAAATATTATTTTAAAATTCGAACTCCATTGTTTTTTAGCAGAATTTCCCTAAAGACATTTGTTGATATTAATAAATCTATTGGATTAAAAGTTCTCAAGACATTTTTAAAAATCTATTTCAGATTTAGCTATCCTATCGTTAATTCGTTCGATTCATACTTATTTATTGCTGTTATGCCGTTTTAAAAAAATGGAAATGTTATAGTTGTAAAAGTTTAGTATCAGGAAGACACCTGATATAAACAGTTATTTTCAAGGAATTAATAGAGGTTCCCAATGATGTAACAACAAATTTAGTACTATACAATTATATTGTTATTAATAAACTTGTAAAGAATCCTTCTTTTCTTCATTCAATGAATCAAAGAAAATTGTTTATGTACATAACATTGAATGTTTTGGCTAATGATGAACTTCTTTTTCATGTTGACTCAGGTGGTGAAGGTCACAGCATTGAAAAAATGATTATCTGGAGCTCTTCTAATGCATTATTAAATAATTTTTGTAGCAAGGAAAATGATAATATTACCTGTAAGAAGTTAAGTAAAAAAAGAAAATTTCAAACATTCAACTGAATTTTGAGACATAAAAAACTTTTATAAGCTTGGTTTTTAAAAAACAGTAACTTTTATCTTTAAAACTGTTTATTTACAAACACGACCGACAGTCAGTAGTCAACAATAATGTTTATATTTTCTTATTAATTATTGTTTTCCTTATTTTTAATTAAAATTAATAAAACCAGCATAAATCAAAAACATGTGTCTTTCTTATTTTTCTTGTTACATTTTAAAAAGTTTTAAAATCTTTATTAAAAAAAACGACTTTGTGATTATCAACATTGTCATGAAGTGAGAGACACGGCTGCTACGCTAATTCATGACTCTACTACTGTGACGTCACATTTCATCGCTTCGGCTTTGGTAATATATAGCGACGGCCTCGGTTTATCCCTACTACCAAGAACAATAAAGACTCGAGTGTGCCTGAGGTTGTTTCGCTATGTGACGATGTATAATGAAAGAGTGGTGATACCTAAAAATTTGCAAAAGAAAATCCTGAGGGGACTTTCATATGGGACATCCCGGAAAAAAAACGTACAAAAAGTCTCATGCGTTGTTACGTCTACTGGCCAAACATGGACAGAGCGATAGCTGTCATGATTGAGACATGCAAAGGGTCCGCGTTCGTAGCTAAAGCTCCACCAGCTATGTGCAAACCATGGCCAAAGATTGACCAGCCGTGGCAGAGGATTCACGTCGATTTCGCGGGTCCATAGGTAGACCATTACTACCTCATAGTCGTTGACAGCTACACTAAATGGTCGGTAGTTCTTAGATGCAGAAAACCTACCATGGGGTGCACGATAGCTTTCTTCATGAAATGTTCGCGCGTTTTGGCGCAGTGGATTGCGTGGTGACGGATAACGGAACGCAGTTCACGTCTGGTGAATTTAAACAGTTCTGTGAAACGTTCCAGGTGAAACACTATAACGACCCCGCCATATCACCCTAGGTCCAACGGACACGCGAAGTGATTAAAACGAGCACTTAAAAACGCGCAGGGCACACCGACTGATAACAGTTTCTGCAGATGTATAGAATTACACCGAACCCCAATACGCCAACGGGACTTTCACCTGCAGAAACGATGTTCGCAAGAAGGGTAAGATCAGTATTTGATAAGCTCATTCCAAAGCAGGCAAAATTTAAAAAAAACGGTTACCCTCCTCAGAAAACGTTACTCCTGCGGTGAGAAAGTATTGTTCAAAGTCTATAAGAACAACATGACATTTTGGGAAGTAGGCACAGTAAAGCAAAGAGTGGGAGATCTCGTATATATAATTCAAGGCACCAAGAATACACACAAGCGCCATCAGAACCAATTGAAGAAATGTCGGGCAACCGACATTAATGAATCACCACCGACCAATGAAGAGCCGATAGACACCATCTTTGAGAGTGTCGATTTCGAGGCACCCCAAGCTTCACCCGAAATAAGGCGATCTGGAAGAAAAAGAAAATTTGTGGATACTTTTATCGTCGATCCAAAACGGAAGAAATATTAAACAGCTTTTGATTAGCTCCCGAGGACATTTATACTTATATAATGACTACATTAGGGGATGACACTTCAGCTTTATCAGCAGTGCAAATGTGGGCATTTTAATTTCGGTGAGGTAGGGAAAGTCTTGCAGATGACCCAAGTACTAAACATCACCGTTGAAAACATAGATTGTATTTACCACATATAACCGATATTCTACCTCTTTAAAATAGAAGTTTTTTTTTTAGGGAATCATTATTGATCAACTTCAATTTAGTGGTAACATATTTAAATTTCGATTTAACTACCGGTACGATAGGAATTCAACTGTAGTTGCTGTATTTGACACCGATATGTTCATTTTTTTAATAAGTGGTTTGCATATGGAATTATATGTTAACTCAGCGACTATTCGTTTAACATTTTTCCAGTTTCCTCTCGACTCAAGTTTTTGACGAATGTCGAATATAGTCTGAATTTGGATTTAAGATAAAGAAATACTTTTCATAAGGGTTTTTGCTCCTAACTGCAAAAATTATTCTCCCTATAATCCCATTAAGAAAAACTATTTGATTTATAAATATTTATTAATTTATTTATTTAAAAATTAAGACATTTAGATTTGAACCCGGTGGAGGGAATCAAGATTTAGTTATGGAAAGTTATGACGAGACAATCCTTTGTTAATAAATTTATATACTTGACAAACCCTCAAGATACAAATGTACCAACTATGATAAGATGGTATAATTCGTTTGACTCTATCTAGATTAGAAAGTAAAGACTGAACAGCTCCCGTCCATATGTAGCAGCAGTACTCCGTGTTTAGCCTGATTTGGCTCTTGTAAAGGTAGAAGATAGCAAGACGAGTGAGATATTTGTGGGAGTGTTACGGGGAACTGACAATTTTTATAATCTTTTTAACAATGGATCGTATGTATGAGTTTCGCTTGAGATGCGGGTTGAGTTTAAGTTCCAATCTCATGTCACGAGGCCTTACTGAGGACACATCACGATTAGTGAAAGTTCTGGGTCGAGTCAGTGATTGTGAAAGTCACTAATTTGGTCTTTGCGGCCAGTCAGCTCCACTGAGCTGCTAGTGATATGTCAGAGGCGAGATCAGCTGCTAAGCTCAGGTAATTGAGGATTTTTGAGGTGCACCCGTTGTATCATTAGCATCGATATTCACAAATAATCAGAGTATTCTCTTAGACAGATAATTTATGTAGAGGAGGTAGAGAGTTGGACCGAGAAGCGAACGCGTTGATCGAAAGGCTGACCATTAACAATTACTGTCAATTACCTTCGTTAGGAAGGACTATGTAAAACGAAATTGGCCACCGTTAGCTACTTCAAAAGCCAGTTTGTATCCTGAGAATGTGATACTGTGTATATAGTGGAACTGAAAGAACATTCTATATTGCGATCTTCTTCCGTAAAAACGTACAGGAGCGATTAAGGGCAAGAATCGATGAAAAGCGTAAGGAATTAGCCAACTGAAGGGGTAACGTCTTCCATCAGGACAACGCCAGACTGGAGGTGTATTTACAGACACGCTATAAGTTGATACATCTTGGCTATGAAGTTCTACTCTACATGCCGTACTCACTTGATGTTTCACCTTTAGATTACCACTTATTTTCGGCACCTACAAAATTCTTTTAACATGAAGCACTTAGATTTTTTGGAGTCCAGTAAAAACACTACACCAATTCATCGCTCAGAAAAAAAGGCTTAAAGTTTGCTAAAGTTAGTGGAATAAAATACCACGTATCTGATGGAATAATGCTATGTACAAATATCTAAATATTAACTGAAATTGATTTAAAAACGTTAGATAAAAATACATTCATACATTGTATGAGTACGGATCTCAATGTCCGTGTTCTTCGTCGTCAAGAAGACTAGAAACGTGTGCAACAGATGGTGAATTCATATCTTTACAAATAAGACACTCGTTGGGACCATTTTTGCTAACTCTATTTTCGCATTCGAAACATAGACAAAGTAATTTTTATAAAATTAATATATTTTTATTTAAAAAAAAAACATTTTATTTCTCATTATTATAAGAGATATAGCAAAAGATGGCCAATTCTCAAAAATGCTAATTGAACCTTGTTTTTTGCGAAATCTTTCGCTTTTAGAGCTTAACCAGCTTGAAAATGATTTTTCTAATATAAAGCACAATTATATTATCTCGAATGCTCAGATGTCAATTACTGTGTTTCATAAAAAAGGTGACTACTCAAACACTTGTCTTCACGAAATATAACATTTACAATGTGTTAAAACGTTCATAAGCTGACCATGAAAGAGGAATGCTGGGGTTGTTAAATCTTGCATGCATTAATTTCAACTCATTTTATTAATAACTGCATTGTTTCTTTTCAAGTAAACTGACATCTGATCGTTCAAAGAAAACTTTGAAGTAACTAGTAGCGATTTCTCTTTAAAATGAACAAATTTCGGCATCATAGTGTTACCAAATGCCCGCAGAAAAAGAGTTTAACTCTCGAGGACATTTATGCTGACATAATTTCTACATTAGCGGATGACGCTCTAGCTTTATCAACAGTTCAAAAGTGGACATCTTAATTTAGGTGAGGAAAGGGATAGACCCAAGTACTAAACACCAGCGTTGAAAACATTGATTGTATTTACCACATTGTGGTCGACTTTAAATCAAAGAGCCAATGCTATTAGCATATCCCGTGAGAAAGTTGAGAATATTCTGCACAATAAACGGCATGACGAATGTTTTTTGACACCTGTTCAATCAGCCTAATCGCATCATGGGAAAATCTAACATTGTTTGACGCAGATTCAGATGGTTTCCTTAAACGTTTCATAACCCAGAATAAGTGTTTGGCTCATCACTTGAACCAGAGAGAGAGAGAGAGAGAGAGAGAGAGAGAGAGAGAGAGAGAGAGAGAGAGAGAGAGAAGGAAGGTAATGTCTTCAGTTTATTAAAGGATACGTAAGGCATTGTATTTATTGATTTCAAAAGGGCCAAAAAATAAATGGGGTACTATGCCTACTTGCTAAGACAATTAGGAATAGCTATAAAGACCAGACACCTAGAAAAACTGACAAAAGGGGTCTTGTTTTATCAGGACAATGTTCCAGCAGACAAGTTCTTGGTTTCAATCGATAATGTACATGACATTGGTTCCGAACTAGCTGACAACTCTCCTTATTCTCATGCTTTGGCTTCCATATGATTATCATCTGTTCTCTAACATGAAAAAAGCACTCGGCTGGGAACCAATATCGCAATGCTGATAACGTCATATCTACTGTTGATGACACTTTGAACAACACAATGTAAGCTTCTTTACCAATGTGATCCAAGCACTGCAACACTGAAGTGTGTGGACCGTAAGGGGGACTATGTTGAAAATAAACCTCATTTGGTAATATTCCATGAGAGTATCTTGGTCAGACTAAAAACTTCTCAACCGATCCTCGTAGTAATAAAAAGTTACTCATTAATTCTGTAGAAATACGATTTTGCATAACTCTTGCCGATATTTGTGCATGTGTATACTTAATTATATATTTACTATCAGTTACACCCGATATTGCGTTAGCCATTTCTTCTTGACCTGCCATCTTAAACATTCATTTATTCTTTTGAAATATTTACGCATGTTGTCAAATGCTATTAGCGAAACCGTCATGATTAAAACAGTTCAATATGTTTACGCATTTTGGTTGTCATTTATTTCTTATATGACATGTTTATCATTTATAATATGACATGTTTGAAATGTTAATATTAAAAATGCTGACAGTACTACAGAACTTTATTTCCAGGCTGTGATCAAAATGCTAAGGGGGTTGCCATGTTCAGGATGCAAAAATAGTTTTAGTTGCATAAATAATCTGTTTAATTATAAATCTATCAACAAAACAGTGACTTATTAATATAACAAAATATTAGATTAGAAATGAATTAAAAGTATGTTCGATTTTTAACTGTATTTTTAATTTGAATATGAAAATTAGTTATCTCTAAGATCTGCTAAGTTAGACAAGATAAAACACATATGCTTGCAGATGAAAAAATGAAAAAACTGAATTTCTTCTTGCAGCCTTTATTACTTAGCTTGAGCCTCAGGAGACTGCTTCCCCACCACCCCGAAGGGCGTTACCTCTTCTTCAGAAGTGGGACGGGGTTTTATGCGGTGCCTGAGGCGCCCCCAAGAGGTCTTCAGCAATTTTTTACCTTTGGTGTGGGCTGGCTCTGTAAACTCAACGTCTTTGTTACATTTTTTACGAGGTCGGCGTACAAATGAATGCAAAACCTGCAAAACTAAATAACTTTTGTCCTAATCCTAATGTATGCGTGGTACTCTAAACTTTAAACTCGGCTATATGCCCTATTATACTCGCGTAAGCGTTCAAATAAATATCAAAACCGCATGTTTTATGCGATCCTTATTAAGCTCAGATTCGAAGTGCTGGCTTTCAGGCAATTTCTCTACCAATTTCTCTACGGTTAATCCCTAACACCTGAGGCGTTCCAATAAGAAAATGTCGAGTGATCTAATTTTTGTTCCTAATCTCATGTGTGCGTAGGACCCTATCTCGGGTATGTGTTTGAATGAATGTACGGATAAATACCTAACGCCATTTATTTTGTCGCACATTCACACAATATTTGCACCGCCATACAGACAGACAATCAAGTTTATATATATTTAATTCATATTACTTGTTTCAAACAGACGAAAAATGTTGAGCTTTATATATCAAATGCGTTTAATTGTTACTGGAAGCAAAGGAGAAATACCATAGCAGATAGATTTATTGGCATGAAAATGTTAAAAATAAAATTGGTTAATAAAAATTTAAACTACGAATAAATTAAAAAAAAACATAAATCTAGTAAATGATGCAAACCATTGAAATATTATTCTGCCTGCGAACTTTAACCTTCATTTCACAAACATGCGCAGTGAGGAAGTGAATTTATTTTTACCTTATCAATTATATGAATGTTGTAGATCAGCTCTTGCATAAAATGCATTAAAATAAACAATTTTTAAGATTACCGAATGTTTTATTGAATAAGAAATAGGGGATTTGACTGACATCCATAACTCATTCTTTCTCTTTTCCTTCTTCTCTGTTTTAAGTCTTCTATTTTTCTCCCAACTCACTCACTTACTTTTACTCACTCTCATACACAAGTATACACATACATATTTTGTTAGGGCTGCGAGTGAGGTTCGTTAAGGTCATGTAGTGCTACAATTTCTGGAAACTAAAGTAAAATGCATAGGATGAATAAAGGTCTGAATATTAAAAATTCCTCAAAAATGTGTGTTTTGCATTAACGAATCGATCCTGTTTTAACAGAGTCAAAGTATTTTTGGAAATTATTAATTCAGATGCAATAAGTTTTATTGCCAGAGTTTAATAATGTTTAATGACGCGAGAAGTAACAAACCCTTTCATTTATTTTGTACTAATATCCTTGAGAAAAGCATGAATTTATTTTTCCTCTAGTTATGGATAAATAGGATACTAAATTTGGCTCTCTGGCATCAGGAAGGCAACTGCTCTTAGAGTACGACTACGCTGAATTCGAAACTCTGGAAGTCATCGAAAAATCGCATTACTGTTTTCCATTAGAAATCATTACAATTCACAGAGATTAAAATGTGACGCCTCATGCCAGGAGCTAGTCGTCTAGTTGTGACGCTCGTTCTCGTTGACGGTCATCTCAGTTGTGACACTGCCACCCGGCTGGCCCGATGGTTCGGTAGCTGTTGCTGGTTGTGACAATCTCGTCCGATGATGTCGTCACAAAAGCTGGTTTACAAGACGTCTCTTGCAACAACGCGCCACTGTCCCATGTTGTGAATTGATTCCAGAGGTCGTGTTGTGCAATTTTAGTAGTCGCCTTTTAGAGCCAGTCCGGACACTGGTGCACACTTGTGATTAAAAAAAAATAAATACGGCACAAAAGAAAAAATCAATAAAATAAATGAACAAGGCCGAACACGCCTGGAGAGTTACACGAAGAATGTCTTTATATATAAAAAAAAACAATGTTTCTTTTTTCCTTCACAGGAGCAGACAATACAGTTGTCAGAATGGTAGTTTACAAGAAAGAGAGAGAGAGAGAGAGAGAGAGAGAGAGTTTTAAAATTTCAGAGCTTTTAATCCTTAAATAGAAATGTATTTTCTAAATTTCGTTAAAGTAGACAGAGCTCTTCAAATTTTCGCTAAAATCTTTTCCGTATTATCTAAAATTGGAGCTGTCCGTTTTCTAGGTGATGTTAAAAAAATAATAAAGTTCTTTCGGGTTCTTTTCGGAACTTGACGAGATTTGCCGAATCAGAGGCGGTCAATGGCGGCAGTGGCGGCTAATGTGGCTGCGATGGAGGCGGCGGATTGGGGTTGGTTTCTCTGCCGTCTGGAGGCTTGCTCCCAGTTAACTGAACTTTTCTCGTCGAGAGTTTCTATTTTTATAACCTTTTTCAATCATCTCAGGGGATCTAGCCGACTTGAAACCTTCGGCCAATGAAATCATTTTCCGCCCACTCGATCTGCTCGACGAATGAGATATCACCAGCTCACGTCGTATCCAGTTTCCCACAGATTTCTGTTCCCAGGAAAATCTGTTGAGGGACTTTAACCCCGCCTGACCCCATCAAATAATCCTGACATTTTATTATGGCAACTAAAATTTTAGCTTTACCAAAAAATATCCGCTTCGAACACGAAAGAAGAAACATTATATTTTCCCCTTTTCTTTCCCAAAAATAGTTAAATTTTAAATTCCCCGGATTTTAGAAGTTCATGCTAGTATTAAAATAGTTAATTTTTTTATTCCCGATATTTTACAAGTATTTGATAGTATTAAAATAGTTTTTTACTTAAGCTCACATCGCGTATTACAATAAAGCATAACTAATAATATTACTAATATCAATTTCTCTCTCTTCCCTGTATTAAACTAAACAAGAGAAAGTATCCCCGCGGAAGATAGTGTCACAAAAAAAATAGGAAACTGTAGAGAGTCCTGACCACCTACATCTTCAATGGAAATGACATTTTAGCAAGTTATAATGATTGTGCATAAATATAGTTTTTTTTTCCACATTTAACCTTTATTCTGGAAGCTACTTTGAAAGACGGGACTTGTTCTGAGTTCTTGAAGAGTTTTATTTAGCATCGAAGAGCGACACACTGGGAACTTCTTTTCAGCAAATTCGATGTGATTAATTGCGAGTTGACTCTATTCTCAGAGACATTAAACTTGAAATGGTATTTGAAGGTTCAGCCTTGTTACAGAGATGCGCAAACCACATAAATGGAAAACTGACCGTCGATCTGTTATTAACAGCTGTGTGATTTTGAACATGGAACAGTTATATTTAATCATCGACTTACAAAACAAAACTGTTTCTTATCCATTTTTCGAGAGATCTTAAACATTTTTTTCTAATTTCTTTTTTATCGGAACTGGGAAGAGAGTGAGAGAATATAGAAAACGCAAATCAGAGAAATCGCATTGAGGTTGGATAATGGGAAAATTTTTTTCATAAAATTCTTTGGAGAAAATAATTCTCTGTGCTACCTAAAATCTCTCTTCACCTTACAGATTTGAAATCAATTTTTTATTTACTATGTTATCTTTCTGTCTTCTATTTCATTATTTAATTTATTTCTAGTTTTGTCAAAAGCGATAAACTAAGAAATTTCAGAGGCACAAAGACTTTAGTTGATAAAACGGAAGTAAAAGGAGCTGAAAAGAATAATTTAAACATATTTCCTTAAAAATTACCTTTTCATCATTAAAGCAGTAATGAAAATGTCATTTAAAAAAATCTGATTAAATTATTAATTTAGCACATTTTAAAGTCTCCTGTACTAATATACATTCTGGATGGACTCCGTCAGATTGCTTTTTTTTGTAAACACGCATCGCTATGATGATGCAACTGCAGTACATATTGTGCCCCTACGACCCTAATGGATTAGCGGGATTCGTGACATCACGTGATATTAACATGCATGTTCACCGTAGAATATCGACAGATATTTTTTGTTTTAAACAAAAAGACAGAAACAAACAGAGATCAACGTGTGCACTCTCAAAAAGGATGCAAATGAAACAAACCTAATCTTTCTAAGTGGTTAAGATTGCATGTCTTAAGATATTATATCGCCTCATACAAATCAGTTTCAATGTTGCTTTTGTTCTGGCTCGAAAACCATTTACTGGCAATAGCGTCAAAGTTTACAGAAAATGTTTCGTTAGATTGAGAGAGAAATAGATACAGAATGTTGATACCGTTAAAGTATTAAGAAACGAGAAAATTTCAATAGAAACAAAGAAAACCGTGATGGATTGCTATTTAATGTGGTAGTTAATACTAAACAATTTCCCTGTAGATGACGAGAATACTTAGGGCAACTGATATGTGGTTCTACAGAAGAATGCTGAGAATACCATGGATAGAGCCTGTAAGAAACTAGATAGTTTTAAAGAAAACAGAAACAAAATGAACGCCAGTTAGAAATATACAGTTGAAATGTCTGGGGTACATAATGAGAAAAGAAGGCTATGAGAACTTGGTACTCACATAACATATTGAAGGCATAAGGGAAACAGTAAATAAACAACCTAACTTATATAAATAGATGGGAGAACAGTGACTGGGATCGTAATATTACTTAGAGCTATAAAGGTTATCATCTTGCGTCTTGAAAGTACAAAGCGTATAAAAGAAAACTGCAAATTTTATTATAACAAAAAGTGACTGTTTTTGATAAGAAGATTGCGTAGATTTTGTTTTTCGAGTGATTTTATTTAACATTGGTTATTAAAATTCAGATCACGGGGATATGAAACAAATCAGTGGGTATTTCAGATTTTACAATTACTTAAGATTATTATTTTTGCGTAGGGAAATAATGTTACTGCAATCTAAGGACAGTGGAAAAGCTATAACAAAAAGATCTTGTAGATTTTACATCTGCCCAAATGTACTAATGTTTCAAGTTAGATAGATGTGTTTCGATAACACTGGTTAACAAAACAAAACACAAAATTAATTGAAATGGTGTCGAGACACCAAACATCTTTTCTTAGCTAATTTGGGAGCATTGAATCTGTAAATGACCTAACTTTTTAATGGTTAGCTACCGTTTTTGCTGTATAGAAATGCCTCTTTTTTCATTTGTTTTCTGTACATATGATATGACCGATGGCAATATTTCTCAAAGTATAGTTGCAGAAATTTCTCAATTCGTAGTTAAACAAAAAATATTGGTAGTATTACTCAATAGTAATACTATTTTCTCAATAATAATCAGACCCTAAGTCTTTAAATATAATATTATTGAATATACCAAGACCAACATGTATTTTAATCAACTCATTTAATAAACAACAGAAATGAAACCTTCGTTAGCATAAGAACAATGGTAAACATTTTCTCCTTCTGTTATGTTCAATGTTAGTTAAGTCTAGTTACCTTCACTTTTCAGTAAAAATTTTCGATACCTGATTTTAGAATGAAATTTTTAAAATGAAAAAAAGATTCTTGGACATTTCATTTTAGATTTAATTAAAAGCTTAGTGATTAAATTTATTATTTCCATTAAGTAAAAATTTATGGTGCATTTCAGATAGAAATTAGATAGATTTGAAGTCACATTTAATTTCGATTTCTTATATTTTCTTAAAAACGGCCATTTTCTTAAGTTTAAGAAATTTGTAAACAAACAAAAATTTATCGATTTTAAAAATATTTCAAAAGATTTCTGACACTTTATTTTAGTAAAATTAAAAGATTGAAAGCTAAATTAAGCTGATTTTAAAAAATATTACTTACTTATAACATAAAAAAGTAATATACAACAAATTATTAACAATTGTTCGTGTTCATCTGATCGAAAGTTTGACGGATTCTTGACTGATTTGGCGATGACAGGTTGTACACATGCTCAAAACCGACAATTTTCATAAACCTAAGTGAAGGGACAAAACTTAAATTACGAAACCGTTTCATAATAATGGCAATTTCAGTCTACCATAGATGAAAATAAGGTAAAAATATAATAAATCAAAAATTATTTTAGAAATAAATAACGTAACTACGTTTATTAATCTTTACAATTTTGAACTCGTAAATTTCGTTTCCATTTAATTACTATATCACATCCTATAATAATCCCAATACAGAATTTTACACGATTTTAAACTATTATAAATTATTATAATTAAAATGTAAAAAAAATGAAAAAATTCTTGTAAAATTCATTATTCATCAGAAAAAAATTATTTCTTCAGACAATAATGTCCTTAATATTACTTATTTACAAAAACAATTAAAAGCTTTTCTAATTAAGTAATGTCATAGTTTTATTGGATTCATTATTTTTCAATTCAGAGCAGATTTCCAGTTAAATGGTACAAATTTGAAAAAAAAAGTAGCTGATTTGCAATCTCCAATGACTCCTACTTTTAACAAAAAAAAAAAAATCCATAAACCTGAAGGTTCAGTGCTAAATTTAATGAAATTAAGTAAGTGGGAGGTGGGTGGGGGGTAAAACATTAAAAAAATTTTTTACCAATAATTTTTAAAACAAACATTTTAAAAATAATTTCATTCATTTGTGAATAAGTTCTGAAAATTTCATTAAAATTGGACAATTATTTGATTTGTACAAGAACTTTCAAATTAATGTTTTCAACAGGAAAAGGCGCAAAAAATCATTGTTAAACTTTGTAGAAGGCGATGGCGTAAACAAAACAAGCATTCTAACCAAAATTTCGATTTCAAAAAGGATTTTAAAAATTTTAAAAATAATTTAAAAATTCTTTGATCTTTTCTCTTAATAATAATATCAACATTTTGACGATAAAACTTTATTTTCGTTAATTTTGTGGCGTTTTGTATTATTTTATGCTGTTTTTCCCGTGAATTAGTGGAGGTACCTAGAAGTCTCTTTTGATATCCCAAAAATAGTCAGCCATCATTTGTTTATTCCACCGTTCCTGAAAATCACTTACATTGCCACAATTATCCGAATATTTATCTAGATGACTATGTAAAAAATGTACCTTAATACACATATTAGCATATTACTAATAAAGTGCATTATTGATAAAGTTTATCAGTTAATTTTGGCAATAAATTGGAAAAATCAGTAGTTTTATTTTTAAATTTTTGACTCAAAAACACTTTTTTCTGATAAAAAAATCAGGTGGTTGATATAATTTACTCGACCTAACTGAAGATCGATGGGTTTCTACGGCTTTTATTTAATATTTCAGTTAGAAAAATGTTGCAACCAGCCAAGATCGTTACTTGATCAAAATTTTCAAAATTTAAAAAAATTGAGCAAAAACAGTAACTAACCATAAAAATCTAAGGTTATGTTTTGTTTCTTGGCACCAAAAAACATGTTGACCAGTGTAATCTGCTCAACTTTAGCTAGTAGACACATAGATAAAAAGATTAAAAAGGAATTTATTTCATTTGAATGACCTTAAAAATACGAGATTAAAAAAAGAGAAAGAGAAATAATGGACTTTCAAATAGCATGGAAAACACTTATCCGACGTTTGTTTAAATCTCGCTTTTAAGATTTCGGCACCAAATGTGTCAAATACGAAGAACATAACCCCTAATTCTCATGTTCTATAGTTTTCTCAGTTCTTGGGCGATATGTCAGTCTTTTTTTTTTTTTGTTGTTTTTTTTTTAATACATCAAAGTACTTACATTGATAGGATGTGCGTTGGTGGTGTAAATATCGGCTCGGAATAAGAATCGGTAGAGTTGAATTCGAATTCCAGTTGAATTCGTTGCATTAAGGCAAATACACTTGTGAAATACTCTTCTCCCCCCAGCTATCGGTTAAATATCAGTGCAGATTAGGTTCTATAGCCTTAACTGGCAATCAGTCTACCGCAAAAAGAAATGGCAACCAAGTGCGGGAAAATCTTCTGTCTAGTCAGTCATGGATCGAAAGCGTGTATCACGTATGGCACTTACCTGACTGACTTACATTGTTAACGATTATTAAATCAGGATGAATCTCACATAATCCAGAGGATATTATTTTTTCTACGATAGCCTCTGCTTTGTTTTAAGACGTGTTGAATTCGTTTATATAGATCCCAGTGGATCAAAACTCCTGCTCTATCGGGCCAGTTTTATATTCTTTGTGAGTTAGCTGAAGGCAGTAGCCTTCAGTTATCATGTGACTTATTGTCTCATCTTTTCTCTACAAAAGAGGCATTTTTTCTTAGTTTTCGTTTATTTTCGCTTAAATTTTTCCTGATACATTTATGACGATAATAAATTGTTTCTCTTTTCAGATGTCCTCTATGTAGCCATATTCGTGACTGCCCGTCTGTTGCTACATTCTCCGTTGATAATTTTATTTTATTTTCTAACCTTCCTTTCCTTGTTGCTTTTAATACTGTTCCAATGTTAGTTGTCCTTTTGTCTTTTGTGGCCATGTTTCAAGCTCTGCTGTTAGTAGTTTTCAAATCCCCTCATGGCTATTTCGATAAATTTCTCGATGTTGATAACTTTTTACCGCCTTTCTTCTTTCGTCCGTAAAGTTTTGTCAGTGTCATCCTCGAGTTTTGTGCCTAATCATTAGATTTCTGGCGCATCGATTTTAATTCTTGTTTTGTTCCGTCTGTGTAGTTCAATATCGATATTGCCGCATGTTTTCATATTTTTTCATCAAATTCCTACCGTTTAGTTTTTCCGATATTTTCTTATTCCGTTGATATATTCCTTTCGTATCATTTCTCTAAATTCCTCCTGCTTTGTTGCGCTTTATTCAAGTCTTCAAGCAGTTAATGCTTTGATTGTTGTCTGGCAATTTGATTCCATTTATGATCACGGGCCTTCTCTTCTGTAGTAATACTGGTCGCTTCATTTCTGAATTCATTTTTTGATAACATCGCTGTAGTTCTAAACTATTTGATGAACGTTTCCGGATCTTTCTTAGTATCCACTTTCAAGTCATCCATGTTGATCAGGCGTCTTTGTTATTTGCAATGTTTGTGATGTGGACTGGTGATGGGACCACGAAACTCGAAGCACGGTGGTAATGTTAGCAGCATATATTAAGTCAAAAATAGATAGAAGAGAAAAGAGTAAATATAAGCTTGGCTTACTAGTGACTGACAGACAGACAGACTGAGCTGAGCTGAACTGAAGCCACGAGAGTGATTAACTCTCAGTTAATATAGTGGTAGGAAGAGTCTATAGTTAAGTGGGTAATGCTCCACAACTCCCCCGCCTTCCAGAGCTTTTTTTGGAATCAGTCTTGACAGACAATCCGCGTGTGCAATTTCTTTAGATGGAATAAATTTCATTTTGAAATTGTAATTTAACAAAATTACAGACCATCTTTGTAGCCTGTTCACTGAATGAGTCGGTACACCTTTTTTTTCGATCCAAATATTGATAATAACGGTTTATGGTCGGTTTGCAACACAAACGCTCTCCCATAAATGAATCTGTGGAATTTTTTACCGCATAAATTATAGTTAGTGCTTCCTTTTCTATCTGGCTATAATTTTTTCTGCTGGAAGCAACGCTCTCGAAGCATGAGCGATAGGTTTCGTTGTACCATCCTCGAATTTGTGTAACAATACAGCTCCAATGATGTATTCACTTGCATCTGTTGCTATAATTAACTCTTTCTTCGTATCAAAATGCACTCTACGCCAAATCTGACAACAAGCACTTTAAAAGCTTCGTCGCATTCTTTCGTCCAACACCGCTTTTTATTTTCTTTCCAATAATTCATTTAAGGGTGCTCTTAGGTCGTGCATATTAGGAATGTAGATGTTATAATAATTCGCAAACCCCAGAAATGACTGTAGCTTAGTTACATTATCTGGAATAGGCATATTTTTAATTGCTTCAGTTCTGTTTGGATTAAGGTTTTCTATCTTTGCGATCGATAATTTGACCTAAATACTCAATCTTGTCCAAGCAAAACTCGCATTTTTCAGGCCCTACTTTGAACCCATAATTCCTAATTCGCTTAAACACTTCACGGACACGCGTTTTATGCTCTTCTATATTTTCGCTTTTAATCAAAATGTCATCTAAGTACGCCATTGCATAGTCAAGACCCGATAACATAGTACCCATGATTTGTTGGAATGCACTAGGTGCTACCTTTAACCCAAACGGTAGACGTTTCAATCTGTATAATCCTCTATGTGTGTTTATTGTCAAATACTTTGAACATTCTTCCTCGACCTTGACCTGTAGATATGCTTCTGACAGATCTATCGTTGAAAAGATCTTTCCTCCATTTAACTTTGAAAATATCTCCTCTGGTGTGGGGAGTGAATACTTGTTATCTTTTAAGCATTCGTTTACTCCGTTCGAAAAATCTGCACACACTCTTATTTTGCTATTCTTCTTTTTTACATAGACCGTAGGTGATGCCCAGTCCGAATAATCTACTTTTTTAATAACTCCATTTTTCTCCAATCTTTCCAATTCTTTGTCTATCGCCTCTAATGATGCAAAGGGAACTTTCCTTTTCGGCTTAATGTTGTCCTTTATTTCAAACTTTACTTCAGTTTGCGTACAGCAACCCAGTTCCTCCGAAAATACTTCCGTGAACTCATTTTTTAAGTCTTTTACAAATTTTTCAGTCTACTTCGACTTTCCTACATTTGACTCATTTATCATTCTGCAAAACATATTCATGGGCTTTTCCCATAAATTAAATAACACGATTAAATCTATACCAAATAGATTTGTATTCGTTCCTAAAATCACATCGATTTTAGTCTTGTGTACTTTGCCGTCAAATGCTACTTTCGCGAAAAATTCACCTTCGAATTTTAATTTATTACCTGAAATGCCTCTTGCAATCTTTTTAGTTTCTGTAACTCTGGTCGGCCAATTTTTTCCCAGGTATATTCATCTACTGTAGAGATATCACTTCCGGTATCCAGTAAACAAGTTACATTTCGTTCATTTATTTTTATGTCCACTTACTTTCTAGTACCGCAATCCTTTGTAACTTAATTCATTACCAAAGTATTTATCCTTTTGTACTTCCAGTCCCTTTTTTCCTACACATCACTGCTTTGTGCCTCTTCTTCGTACATTCGAAGTATATTTTATCTCTAAAACAACATTTACTTGTAACGTGATTAGTTTTGCCACATGCTTCGCAGTATGGTTTTCCCTTTTCGTAGGCCTGTTGCTTAACTTTATGAATTCGAGCAACGCTTTTTTCTTCAATACAAACATTATCTCTTTTAATGTTTATCAATTTTTGGCATTCTTCCGATACTTTATGTAGTGTTATTTCTGCATCCTGATCCAACATTTTGAGAATCTTAGAACGTACTTCCTTATCTTTCGGTGCAGTTAACCCTTGTACAAAGATTAAACATTTAAACATGTCTTCTTTGATATCTTTGATTTTAAATCCTTCGCATTGTGAGTTAACTTTTCTAGCGTACGTAACAAAGTCTTCATGTTCTTCTTTTACGATATTTAAACACTTATATCGTGTATAGAACAAACTTTCCTTTTCTCCAAACATTTTCGACAAAATTTCGACCGTTTCGTCGAACGAAATGTCTTCAGGTTTTTTCGGTAAAATAAAGTTTGTGTATTTCATATTCTCCTGAGTTCCTATCTTTTTGTAATAGAAGCATTATTTTTTCCTCGTCGGTCCATGCTTTGGACCGTCTCAAAAAATCGTTTCGTATCTTTTATAGTACGAAGGAAAAGTAATTTCTTCTTCAGGATTGTATACAAATTCTGTAAGAGAGTTTGAAATACCCTCTGCAGAGAAGACTCTAGAACCTTCCTTCGGTTCGCCCTGCTTTAATACCATTTTTTTTCAAAACCTCTTGTTGAAGTATCATTTGTTGTTGGAGACCCGTTTGTAGTTTTTGTTGGCTTTTCTGTTGTTTTTGTTGGCTTTCCTGTTGTTTTAATAGTTGTTGTTGGAGCTCTGTATTTTTTGTTGAATTTGCTGTTATTGCATTAAATGTTGGACTGCTCCTCCTAGCGTCTTTGCAAATTCAGCTAATTATTCCATATTTTTTATATGTACAGCTGACAAATAAGTTATACCCTTCGGCAAGAACAATAAACATAATTTTTTATGGGGGAGTAAAAAAAACTACCTCTTACCTTAACTTATTTTTCTTTTCGCGTCAACCTTCCAAATCTTGGTCACCAGACTGATATTTGGCGAGCTTTGCGTAAATGCCGAATCTTTTTCACCAATCTGATATTTTGGCGAGTCCCAAGTAACTGCCAAATCTTCGTCGTCAATTTGATATTTTGGCGAGCCCCACGTAACTGCCAAATCTTCGTCATCAATCTGATATATCCCGGGAAGGAATATCAGGGAATAGTGTAAGAATAATACTTAACATTGAAGATAGATTAGAAGAGATTTATTATACAACAGTACAATAAACCAATAGACGTACAAGAACAATGAACGAATAGTAACAGGAATAACGATCAAGTAGCAAATGTCACCGCCTATGACGTATGCGTCCGTCTAGAGACGTATGCATTATTTAGCTGTCCCTCCCAGTAAGGGCAACATATGACACATGGTCAGTTTATAACTGGGCTTTCCGGGCTATATGGCCCGGCCAAAAAATGTCTGTTTAATATTCCCCAGTCGTGCTTCTACCCTTCGGCGGAACCACGACTCGGTCATTGCTCTCTGCTCGGAAGCAGAGATCGCCCTCCACCCGAAGGCAGAGAGCTGACAGTGTTATAGATTCGTCTAGTGACGTATGCTGACGTATGCCCTCAGTCACAGTCTTTTATAGACTAGACCATATCCATTACGGGGTAGGATAGGATGTTCTTCTACAACAAACTGTAATTAATTTTATATTGAAAATGATTATTGTTTAATAGTTTTCACCTCAAAATAATCCAAATGACGTTCCATTTATTCTTTTATTTTAAATCTCTTTTTGTTGGGAATGTAAGAAAACCCATGTCTCTGTAGCTTTTCCAAATATGCTTGCACAAATTGTATCGTACAAAAAATTACTATTTAGATACTGAACAAAGCTTAATTTATACAAACACGCAAAAGTTATTCCCCATAAATTTATAAAGTTTATTTTGCCTAAATTTTCGCTTAATGCATTTTGCATTAATGACATACATATTATTAGCACAAATGTGTTTATAGTATTTTATACAATTACATTTGCACAAAGTTTTTTTTATTACTGGTGCAGTCTATATTAAGGTATATTAAGGTTAAAGTGGGGTAATTAAATTATATAACAGAAGATTATTTCCGCTCGTTTAAAGAAAAACATTGTTGCTAAGTTTGACCATAATACCGTATATTTTGTTTATATCTGTATAACACTAATTAACTTCTCTTTGAAAATGGCTGAATTATATGTTGATTCCTTGGCAAAGAAGTATAAAACATTAAAGTCAAATCACATAAACCAAATTTTCGTCCTGCATTTCCTAACTTAACATGCTCCTATTTTCAATGGAAAAGCTTATGAAAAATTAGCACTTTTTATTTTATTCAAAGTGTTTGCTGTATACGCCGCATTCTCCAGGTGCTAGGAATTTCGAACTGAACCATTTATTAAGCTCACTATCATTCCAAGCACCTGAAAAACCTGGAGCATACAACAGCCGAAACATCGTAAACTTGGTGGCAAAGATGAGGACAATAGTCTGAATAATGTAAGTAGTGTAAGTACTACCTCATCTCAAAAGTATAGACAAATACTAGAGAAATTAGCGTTGAAAGATTTCATAGCATACTTTGAAAACCATGTAATGGGAATTAACTTAAAATCTTTGCGGTTGCAATTATTAAAGAGATATTTGAGTGATTATGCCACTCAAATTATTCAACATTGTAAGTATTTACAATGAAAATTACGCAGTCACTATCCAACTTCCTGAAATTAATTAATGGATAGAGAACTCATAAAAGTCAAAATTTTAAAATAAATATAGGAGAATAAACCCTCGTAGTAGTCAATAAATATCTGGCCAAAATCAAAGCTGATTTCCATGAATTGAAACCTTTTTTCAATTTAAACGTTTTAGAAAACCGAACTCTAAATACCATAGTTCCGTCATACATTTAAAATTACTTGGAAATTTGAAGAAGGAAATAATTCAGTGCGCTGGTTCAAAGTATCCTTTTTTAAACTAAATTTTAAGTAACTTTGGTGACATTACAAAAAATCCTGATAATTACCAAAGTTACAACTTACACTGCTGTAGCCAAATCCGGTACATTTTACTGGAAGCGTAAAGAAATAAAAAAAAAATCATATAAAACGAATAGTTGCTTCACTTTGAAGAATTTAATACAAAAATAAATATATATAATCTTAAATTAAGTACCTCTGCTCATTTTCGATACGTAACTTTTAAACTGAATTTTTTAAAATAAAAAAGAATTCCTTGAAACTTTCATTTTTGTTTTAACTGAAAGCTAAACAATTAAAGTTATTATTTCCAGTAAGCAAAATACTCTAGTGTATTTTAAACAGAAGCTAATTGATTACAATCTCAAATTTTGAGACTTTAAAAAATTTTCAATATTTAGGCCATTTTTGAGCGATCGACACATTTGTAGACAAAAGTTAATTCTCGGTTTAAGAAACTTGCAAAACTAAAATATACATCTGTGACACCTCATTTTTAAAAAATTCTTAAGTTTAAAGTTAAACTAATCTGTTTTACACAAGTATTACTTATTTATTGCATGAAATTTAGAATAAATCTATTTCTTAATCACGGAGCGTTGATCTTTCTGACCTTTGCCGTGATGACAGCCAGATGTGTGATGATGGTTAGATAAGCTAAGTATGATTGACCAGAATTGACATAATTGTCCAAACCGTGAAACATATGAGCTTTTAATGTAACACAGAAAATACAATATTAAAAAAATTCAAATACACACACACAAAAAAAAAAAAAAAAAATTAAAGTATTTTAAAAATACGATGGTTCGACAATTTGTATTAAACATTTCAATTTCCGATTAGTAAATATTGTCTTCACTCAATAACTTAATAACATAATCGCCACAAGGATTTGTGGAATTTTTTAAAAAGGTTTAACATTTTAGAAATTATTATAATTAAAAAAGAAAAATTAAAATAATTCTCTAAAAATTTTATTATTCATCGAAATTGTTTTTTGTATTTAATATATATTATTTATAAAAGCAATTAAAAGCTTATCTAATTAAATAATGTCATAGTTTTATTGTATTTTTTATTTTACTGTTCGGAGAAAACTTTCGGAAAAAAGGCCAAATGTTTGAACAAATTAATAGATGATTTGTATTCCCAATAAATCCTGCATTTAACTAAGAAAACAAATTGCGCTATAAAATTTAATTTCTTAAAATTTCACGAATTTACGTGGAGTTGGCGTAACAGATATAAAAAAAATATATTTTTACCAAAATTTTCTAAAAATAATAACTTAATAATAATTTAATTCATTTGTAAATAAGTCCAGAAAGTTTCATTAAAATATGACAATTATTTAATTTTTTGCAAGAATTTCCAAATTTATGTGTTTTTCCCCTAAAAAAAAATCTTAGCTACGTAATATTAAATTATCCATCTTAAACTTTGGTCACGATTTGGGTACTCGCTAACGAAAATCAGAACAAGATTTTTACCAAAATTTCGAAAGGATTACAATATTTTTAAAAATAATTAAAAATACATTGATTTTTCCTCTTAATAATGACATTAACATTTTGATAAAAAAACGTCGTTTTTATCAAGTTTGGGCCTTTGTTTTTTTTTATACTATGCTGTTTTTTTCATCGAATTATTTAGAGGTACCTACCTTAAATGCAATTTTTGCAAGACAAACGGACATTCTGCCTTTTAAAGCATTCTTCAATAGCATAAAGAATAACAAGATGCAAGGAATTGAATTGGTGCGTAAATTGTACTAGTTCTAAGCATGCTAGTTTTGGAAAGAAAATCAGTATAAAAAAACGAATGTAAAATCTGCAATCTAAACACCATATCCGCCTGTTAAAAATAACTTTATAGATACTAATGTTTGTATCCAGTAATTTATTAATTTCTATCGTAAAAGTAACTTTCTCTCTAAATAAAATTATATATTCTTTTAATTGCTTATTAGATACGGGTTAACAAAGATTGTATTTTTCCAGTATAATACCAGAAAAATTTAAATGCAAGAAACGTGATAATTTCATCTGCTTTCTTGGTCAGAAGATTTTTAATCACTCAAAGAAAAATCATCAAGCAAGAGGGTTTATGTGAAATGATCTCTAATAAAAGTATAATTATACCATCAGAATGAATTATACCCTCTCGGTCTAAGAACAAGTTCGAATATCTTACCATAGTTGGCACATTTATGACTTGAAAGTTTATCAAGTATAGAAATTTATTAACAAAGAACTGTCTCTGCAAAACATCCTATAAATAAATTTTGACTTTCTCTACCAGATCCAAATCTAAATAATTTTCTGAGACTTTACTTGAGGAATATTAGCTGATGTAACGATTAATTTATGTGATTGGGAACAAATGTTACTTACTTTTACATTAAAATATCGCAGGAATGCCTTTTTAAAACGGAGGTAGTTGTTTATTTAAGGTGTTGACCCCCCCCTTTTTTTTTTAGCTCTACTGACAACAGGAAATTTAACTATTTTTTCTACGGGGGATATATCTGTAAAAAATATAACGAGAGCGACTTTTTTATATATATAATGTTTAACTACTGAATAATCTTTTAAATTTAGGAAAATATTCTCTGTAATCTAACGGAGGTACGGAGGCTTTAAATTTACTATAGTTGTCGGGTTTTATTTCTGATAAAGTCGTGGATGAATATCTCTACAAAATCGTTTGTGTGTGTGTGTGTGTGTGTGTGTGTGTGTGTGTGTGTGTGTGTGTGTGTGTATACACACACAAAAAAAAACAATGGGCTAGGGGTCACTGAGTTGTAGTAAGCTTCTCTATCCATGTTTAATAAATGTAGTTTTATTTAATAGCAATACCACATAACCACTAAAATTAATACATGATTTTAAAAGATTTAAAACTTTATAAATTATTATGATTAAGATATTTTAAAATAAAAAAACTTTTTGTTAAAATTAATTATTCATTGAAAAAATTATTTTCTTAAGTAATAAGAATATTCATGATATATTTTATTCATAAAAGCAATTAAAAGCTTTTCTAATTAAATAATGCCTTATTTTTATTGCATTTTTATTTTACAATTCAGAGCAGATTTTCAGTACCTGGAGATCCTGTTTTACAAAAATAAAATCGATGATTTAAATTCTCAATAAAACTAATATGAACATGAAGCATTACAAAAATTTAACAAAATTTCATGAAATTAAATAAGTGTAGCTGGGAAAGTAAAAGACGTAAGTTTTTGTACTAAGATTTCCTAAAAATAAACCATTCTAAAATAATTTAATGCATTTGAAAATAAGTCTTGAAAGTTTCATTAAAATCTGACAATTATTTAATTTTTGTAAGAATTCTAAAATCCATGTGTTTTTCAACGCAAAAAAGACCCTAAAATTTTATATACTAATTTACGGTCCCCCACCGAAGAAAAAAAATCAACCAACATTTCGAGTCTCAAAAAGTATAATTTAAATAATTTTATAGTATAATTTGGTTTTATCTCTTAATTAATAATAACATAAAAATTCTGACAAAAGATTGATTTTTATAAAGTTTGGGGCATTATTTTTTATATATACCATTTTTTACCAAATCTTTGGAGGCACCTATAGTAAATTGAAGTTGATCAATAATGTTTCCCTAAAAAAGAAGAAAAACATCTATTTTAAAGAGGCAGTATATCGCTTATATTTGTTTATTATTTTGTACGATTAAAGGGAGAATACTTTCAGTAGAATTATCAAAGTTTTTTCACAATATATGACAAGAAAAATATATAGCTTTTGTTAATTTCTGTAAATTGTGAAAACTGATGTATGTTACGTTTTTGATTTTCTAGTTTATTTATAAACTGAAACATTTAGATATCGATTTAGATCCAGTGGATGGAACCAATTCTTTGTTGATAAATTTCTTGACAGTCCCTCAGGACAAAAAGTTACTTTTTAAGGATGGTGCTGTGGATATCGGCTCGGAACGAGAAATCGGGAAGTCGAGTTCGAATTCCAGTCGAATTCCTTGCATACACTTAAGAAAGGTATTAATCCGTCTCTTCCCTCCAGTTATGGGTTAAATAATAGGACAGATTGGGTTCTGTAGCCTTGGTCGGCAACCAGTCTACCAACCTACTGCGGGATAATCTTCTGCCCAGTCAGTCATGTTTCTTTCGAGACATGATCGCCCAAGCGTGTATCACGTATGGCACTTAACTGACTGACTGAATTACATTAATCATTTTAGAGTGTTATCACCAGTGAAAACATCTTGGAATTTCAGCCACATTAATCAAATTGAGACTATATATTATTAAGGGATAGACAGACCATTAAGAATATAATTTTGAATTACTGGATATGTAGAACGGCTAACGCACTTTTCAACTTTAGCAGGAAAGGGGGCATTATCACTGTGAAAGAAGGCATTTCTCTCCGGAAAAAGTTCTTGAATCATAGGATAAAGTTGATTACTTAAAATTATTATGGCTGTTGGTTTTAATAAACTTATTTAAATAATATCTGTAAAACACACACACACACACACACACACACACACACACACACACACACACACACACACACACACACACACACACACACACACACACACACACACATATATATATGGTAATTATTTTTATTATAATAATAATGGCATACTGCAATTTGATAGCTATAAAGTTTCGGTGTTAAAACACTATCATCATGCAATAAAATGTGGCTAATTTATTTTGTAATTTATAGATAAGGAGATTTACATAAATAAAAAATGAATAAATAACAATGAGAAGAATTAAGTTGGCTGGTGGTAATAAAACCTCAAATAACGGTGTGAGTATGCATGATTGATTTGCTATTTTATTTGTATTTATGATAATTTAAAAAAAATTTAGCTCAGCTAGTAATTCTTTAATTAATTATATTATTTTATTTGTACTTATAAACAAATCTCCGTAAGTACATATTTTAATATCTGAGTTCATTATTCTTAATTTTATCTTTCTGTTTGTTTTGAATTTTTCTTTTTCATTTGATCTTTTCCAACGCTTGTATTCGTCTTCTCTTTTTCTTTATTTCTTTTTTCCTTTAATTTACTTTTCTGTTTAATTTTTCTTCTTTCTGTTTAAAACTTGACATGGATTTCCACAGAAATTTCGCTAAACAACCGTCTAGCAAGACAATCATACATACTCACACTGTTATTTGAGGTTTTATTACCTCCCACCTCATTCATCTCATTAATTGGCCTTATTTTTATTTCTTCATCTTTATTTATTTATTTTTAATCTCTTTATCTATATATTACAAAATAAATTAACCACACTTTACTGCCTTACGATGGTGTTTTAACACCGAAACTTTATAGCTATCAAGTTAAAATATATAACAACAACAACAACAATAATAATAGTAATAATAATAACAGTAATAATAATAATAATAATTACCATATATTTATGATCTACTTTTGCATTGAGAACTTTTAAAGTAAATATCTGTGGATATATTTCCATTAGTAACTATTGTTAATATTTCATATATATATATATATATATATATATATATATATATATATATATATATATATATATATAAATGACTTCTTACGCGATCTAAGTTTCTACTATGTGGTGTCTTCAGATGTTTACAAATTAAAAAATATTCAAACGTTCTACAATATAATTGATTTGAACACTTTTTTATACGACTGTGTACTGGTCTAATTTAATTATGACGAAAAACTAAGTAATTATATATATATATATATATATATATATATATATATATATATATATATATTATTTAATCATTTAGTTTTTTATAGTTCTAATAACATTTATTTAGAATTTATAACATAATTATGTTATAATATAACTACAAAAGTAGCTACTTTGTTTCGACTCTACTTGTGTCTTATGTGGTGACTAATCAAAGTTTCTAATTTTAAGAACATAAAAGCAGACTCTAAAAATAAATTCTTGGCGAATTTATGTTAATATTTGATTAAAATAGAAATCAGTACTATTAAGCGAATACTAGTTTCACTTTATGATAAAAATTAAAATTCATTTTCAAAAAAGAATTATATATACGTATTTATTATGAATTAATGTTAAAGACTACGAATTTTAAATTCTAAGTTTAACAAAGCATTAGATTTAGATTATTGTAAAGTTATTCAAATAAGAAACGGTGTGACAAGAGATAGACACATAAATATATATGTCCACATATAACGACATACTCGTATTTACACATGTATTCGAGGATACCCTTTTACCAGCTAATCCCCATTGTAGACGCCTGCTCTGGAACACTGTTTGTTCAATACTCACAGAGTCCACCTGTGGTCTATGCTGAATGGACCTTAGTTACAGTTTCTGAGAGAGAGAGAGAGAGAGAGAGAGAGAGAGAGAGAGAGAGATTGTGTGTGTGTGTGTGTGTGTGTGTGTGTGTGTGTGTGTGTGTGTGTTATCTAGTATTAACAACATTCTAAACAAGGCCAGGGCGCTGAAACCCTCGGTCACGATGACTTGTGACTTCGAGCTAGCACAACCATTGACGACTCCTCAAAGGGAGCCGTCTATCACATTTCACAACCCAGAGTATGGTTTTCAGGCACATTCCAAAAGGGCCACATGCGAATCGATAAGACTAAGAAATCACCTTCCTGATAAATCGACCCTGGTGAGATTCGAACCGGGGTTTCATGGTCAAAAAGCGAAAGTTCTAACCATATGGCCACGCATGCACATATAAGCACATGTATATACATACAGAATTGTTTGCTTTGTTTTGTTTTAACTCTTGTTTTTAGTGATGTATCAATTTATCCGTTAAATTTAGAGCCAGGTTTGTAAAACGTCTGTAAACGCTATATATTTGATACAAGTTTAAATGAGGTCATAATTAAATATATGCGCGCGCAAATTCACAAACAAAAAAACAGAATACGTACGCGATTTAAAAATCCACAAAGCATCATATACAGAATAAAACCACATACATTGAACTACATATAGATAACTATAGGCATAGATACACACAGATAAACACAAGAACACAACATCTCCTCTGATGTAATTTCTATTCATCTTCTTCTTCTTGATTCAACTGGTTACGTCAGCAAATCTAGCTTTTTATTTTGGAAATTTCAATTCCAGTGAGATTCATAACTCGTTTTTATTCCAATAGTTAAAGCTTAAACCTTTTTAACCTCATCAAAGTTTTTGACAATCTTGTTTTGACTATCGCTATTTTTCACTTCCACTGGCCGCAAAAATAAAGCTTCTGATCGACTTTTGAATAAACAATGCAAAATGTATTTTTCCTTTCTATTCTCTTCAATTTTCAGCTAGTTTTTCTGTTTTTCAGATTTTACAAGTTTGTAACGAATCTTCTGTTTTCATTAACTCGACTCATATTGCGATTTACAATAAACAGCAAAATTAACAATACCCCTAGTAATAATTTCTTTCACTCCGTCGTATTAAACTTAGAATTACATTTTTTTTCATACGCAGAAATAGTGTTACATAAGGTAGGTATTGATAAAATTTCGTATGCAAAAAAAACAAAAAAAAAACACAAAAAACAACAACAAAAAAATCCACTATTCTTTTCTTGTTTATGAACATATATATGTGTGCGCATGCAGCTGTGTGAGTGTTCTTGTGTTTATCTGTGTGTATCTTCCTTCCAGGGCCAACTGGCCTATTTCCGATTGTTATCATATCAGTCGATGTCATTTCGCGAAAGCCTTGTGTTTCGCCTCTCTTCTATCTCTCGCCCACAATAATTGGTCC
This sequence comes from Ascarosepion bandense, assembly GCA_037127315.1. Classification (NCBI taxonomy): domain Eukaryota; kingdom Metazoa; phylum Mollusca; class Cephalopoda; order Sepiida; family Sepiidae; genus Ascarosepion; species Ascarosepion bandense. Next base: position 2,927,501 of record JBBBDQ010001763.1, on the reverse strand, counting down.
ACATAGACTGGCCTTTGCCACTGTCTTATTTTTTTGTTCTTGTCTGTTTCCCTCATTTCTGCATGATGTACCCAACCACCTCTTGATTTTCTGTTGTCGAGAAATGCAGCACGAAGACGACCGCCCTTTTTTCTCAGGTCCGTAGCTTTCTCTGAGATCAGAAATCACAACGCGGCAGAGAAAGAGAAAGATTTCGACCGATCATTTGACATCTTCGATTACCTGGGAGGCGGAACGGAAGCGAATAGCAGCAGACTCAGGTGCGACTAACTTACGGTCAGTTAACGCACGCAGGTTGGGTTATATTATAAGGTAGGTTTAATTTGTATGCATTTTTACACGTTGGCCATATACACAGTGTGCTAAGGATGAACTGTCGTCTAAATTGCACAAAAAAGAAAATATTACTGAGATATCATTTTAACAGATATATTTACCAAAATTACACGAAAATATCTTGAAATACGAAAGAGTAAATTTATTCAATAAAATCGCCACTGGCTTCAATTACGGCTTCAAATTTCGAGATAATTTATATCAAGAATATGTTTTCAGTTTTAGGGAAGAATGTAAAGATTTGTACGAAATTTTGTAATTTAATGAAAATTGATGATACCGTGGTAATCGAAAAATCATATCAAACACAGGTCATATTGGTCCATGCATAGAATTATGTAATTTATACAGGGGATGATCATGAGGTTCTTAGAGTTATAATAAAAAAATGGGAGTTGATACAAGTTTATTGGGAAGGTTTGATTTGCATTTTTTTCACAATTCATTTCAATATGACAATAAATACTTATAGCTTTTTATAATTTCTCTAAATTGTCAAAATTGATATCTGTAACTTTATTGATTTTCCAATTTAATTATAAACTGAAACATTTACATATTGATTTATATTTGGTGGAGGGAGCCAATCTTTTGTTAATAAATGTTTTGACAAACCATCAGAAAAAAAAGATAAGAAATTTACTCTTAGACTGAGAGAGTATAACGCATTCTTATAGTAGAATATGTGAAAGACATTTTTATATTTATGAAATTCGGTACCCTATTTTATTATCGAATGATAGAGATATAACTAAATGAATAATTTTAGATTGTCGTCATCAGTGTAAACATCTTGGAGTTTCAGTCACTTTAAACAACTTGAAACTATCACATTTTTCATTATTGAAGGCCAGTCAAACTATAAGTATTAGAATTTTTAATTGTAGAATGGTTAACGCACTTTCCTTCAAATATCCAAAGATCACAAATCTGCAAAAACATAGAATTGAAATAATATGGTTATTTGTTCATACTGGCATAGATTTTACTGGACACGTATAGCTAAGTGTTATGGACCAGGTCAAGGTCCGAAAAGAACAACACGACCACAAGGGTAGAAATAAAAAAATATATATTAACAAGGAATAACAATACAAAATGTGGAAGTTATTAGTATGACTGTCAGTCTGGTTTGGAGTGAACTCCTACCAACTCGAGATTGGAGGTGTAGTATATATAGTGTTAGGAATAGTTCATTCTGGAGTTACAGGTAAGGACCCATGACACTAAGTGTTAAAAATTTCTATATTGGTTTTAACTGTTAGAACTGCTCATATGCAATTAGTAAAAGATATGAGTGCACATTCTGTTAGTTTTTGCATTAATTAGGTTCTGCATTGTATATGGTATTCCTACACGTCTATAGTTCAACGCTAAATCTATTATAGCAGATTGTGACTTAATTAAGGAATTGGAAAGCAATAGTTTATTCTTGCATGTATAATACGCGGTTCTTTTGAACATGCGTTTCTTTTTAAAAATCAGTTATTAAAATGTTGTTGAGTGAATAAGACGTCTTCATATTGTAGAGACGCTTCTTGCTCTCCGCTTTAATAACGACCTTTGCGTGCTATCAATGATTATCGTCTTTGCCTACAGATAAAACATAGTGTCAAAAGTGGAAGAAATATTATAAAAAATGTTAATTTATTCGAAAAATGTCTTTAATACAGAGGCCAGCAAGTTTTGAAAAAAAGCTTGGACGATATTGAGACAGCGACTGAATTGGGTCTAAATTGAATTAGAATTCACGTGAAAAAGTTAAATCTTTCATTGTATGGTATGGAAAGTCAAGCGGAGAAGCTATATAGTTTTCTCATTCAAGCGAAAGATAAGAATTTCGAATCAGTAATATCAAAATTTGACGCGTATTTCACATCCAAAAGGAATATAATTTATGAGCGTGCGAGAGTCCACCAGAGCAAACACGAGAGAAACAATTGAGATGGAAATTATAACTCTATTTGAATTAACAGAACAATGCGCGTTTACAAATAATGAGGAAGAAATATATGCAGGCAAAGGTCGTCGCGTCGATCGAGATTTGGCGTCGAAGAAATTCGTCCTTAAAGGGTTTAGCTGAGGTGTCTGTTACATACGTCTTTCCCATTATCCTTTACTGGCTGTCTGTACTTCCACTTTGTGAATGGTGTGAGAAGGCGATCGAGAGTTTGTTATTCTCCCTTCTGTGGAGAGGACGTAAACATCACGTCGACAAACGTGTCTGTTACCAACGTCCGTTTCATGGGGGTCTGGGAATGCCGCACTTGGCGAGTCACAAGGTCGCTTCAAGGGTGGTTTTTCTCAGACGTGGGTTATTGGAAGACTTGTTGCTAACGGGGATAGTGAGGGACATATTCTCTAGCCTTACTATCGCTCCCCCGGTCTCGAGGCGGTGCCGTAAACCTCGGGTGCGATCGAGTTTTCTCCTCGAATGTCTGGTGGCCTTGAGAGCCATTGCCCGGTCCAGTGACCTTTCTCGGCCTAGGAAAGTCTTCTATCAGGGATTAGTGGCGAGTGTCGCGAAGGATACACTACGCAAAGTGCTCGGCATGTCGGAGGAGGAGTATCGCTCTTATTGGTCTTGGGCGCCAGGTGCCGATTATCTCAACAACTCTGAGTTTTCACTTACCTGGCGATTGGCTCGGAATAGGTTGTCTCCCAATGACGCGGCCTTCATATGGGGTCTGGCGGATTTGCCAGATTGTGAACGCTGTGACCTTGGTTTAATGGAGACGTCTGCGCACGCCTTCTACCATTGTTTTCGGGTTCGCCCTCCATGGGACCGTGTCGGCGAGTTGACTGCTCGTATCGCGCCTCGTGAGCTCGTGCTCGTTGATCGTGCATACGCCTGTGACAATATGCCGCCCCCGTTTCTGGGAGTGAAGCGAATGGTGTTTCTGTCGCTGCTGGCCACGGCACGAATGGTGATATAGATGGCGCGACTGGAGGAAATCTTGCGAGGTGGCCGACTTTCGCATCAGGATCTGATCCGATATTTTGAGCATCAGCTCAAAATTAAGATTAGATTTGATTGGAAACGGTTGACCTCGATAGGCTTTAGCGAAAGAAGGGTAAATGTAGCGAGCCTGGTTCGCGTGAACGGGACTAGCCTTAATTTTATCTTTTAGATCTACTAGTCACATCGATGTGGATTCCTTTGGAACCCTCCCCTGGTTAAGGTAGTTCCTTTTTGTGTACCTAGTTAATGTGAATGAATGTAAGTCCTAGCCTGTCCCCGGCATTGTCTTTTGATCCAGGTCGAGATTCCCAATTTCCTCAGTTTTTATTTTTTGTTCCGTTTTATGTCGTCTGGCTCAAGATTATATTCTCCCCATCAATTTTATTTTCTCCTCTCCACTCCCTGTAGAAAGAGTGCCTCTTTATTTTGTCCTATGGCCAGAATACAGCGGCCTCTTTGTTTTGTGGGTTGGTTGGGTCTATGATCATGATTTCTGTTTGTATCTTTTGTTTGAATTTTTTTTTTGTTTTTAGGATTTTATGTCATGCCCCTCCCCACATATTTCATGATATATTTTTAAATATATTTTTGTATCTATTATTCACAATAAAACATTTATAATTTTTTGTTTTGTTTTTTTTTAGGATTGAATGGTGGATGGACATGTCCTTGTGGTGGATGAGAAAATTGTAAAGTATGTTTGGGTTGTGAGTCGGAATAGCTAGGTATAGGATAGGTACTGAAGACCCAACCTGAGTTTTTCCCTACTCACCAAATCGGCCTTGTGCCACAATTGTATTTTTCATACAATAAATATTGAGTGAGTGAATGAGTGAGTCAGGACGCCTGCGAGAGAAAGTATTCTCCAGTCCACGTTTACCTTTGTACTACGTTTTCGGAGAATATACTAGTCAACCTTATATCAAAGTTCGTGTTATTTTCCTATGGCCCTTCGGTCATAACAATAAAGAAATAATCTTGCAGTTTTTTGCAGAACAAAATTATATATAATAAAAAAATTGATACAAATAGTAACGGAGTACAATTTTTGGGAAGTATTAACACAAGTCAGGAACAAATGTTACATTACGCTACCGATATGTGGAGAAGATATTGTTTTTAAAAATTGATACAGTTCAAACTGTAATGTCGTGTCAATGGTCGCTTTTTTATAGTTAAAAATCGTTGAAAATTGCTACCAAAGCCCATGCGGAATTTTTAACCCCAGATTATGTTTTGCAGCAATGTTTCAATAATCATCACAAGATTTACGAACTCATAAATTATGTTATGAATGGTAAACACTCGGAAGATTTATTTTTACGTAGCACAGCCTATAAAATGGAAATAGTAAAAAGTGTGAGAACATTTATAAAAATGAAAACGACATGTCATCCTGTGATTATGACACTTAAAAATGACACGGTTCATTTCTGAACACCCGTGCAGAGAAGAATTCCCTTTCTAAGGTGAAAAAACGAACTAATTTATTTGAAAAAACAAAACAAAAAAACGATGGTAAACAAAAAAATTGTAGAACCAATAAACTGGAGTTATTCAATTGCATCTTCAGTTAAGAAAAATGGAGAAATTAGATTACACGTGGATTTAGAAAAATAAATTCAGTTAAGAGGAAACATTATATGCTACCCACGCTGGAAGATAAATCTTCAAATGTCCACCATTTTTCGAAATTGCATGCAGTCAGCGGATTTCTTCAGTTGACTTTTGAAGAAAATAGTTGTATATTGACAACATATATTGCACTCTATAGATAATATCATTTTAAGAAATTATCTTTCAGTATCTCAATTGCTTCAGAAATATTTCACAGAAGAATGTGTTAATAATTGAAAATGTGGAAGGAATCGAAGTTATAATGGATGATAGACATAAGCAAGAACATGATAAGAAGTAAAGAAATCATTTAAAAGAAGACCTAATAAAATTAAATGCGAATATAGAAAAACTGAAATAAAATATTTTAGACATATTATATCAAGTTCAGTGGCATAATTGTGTACAGATAAAATAAAAGCTATTAAAAAATTGGAAGCTACAACCTCAGCAACGGAATGCTTTTGAAAAAGTAAAAAAGTTATTAGCACAGTATTATGACCCAAGAAAAAATTAAATGTAAATTCCGATTCAAATAGCTACTGACAGAGATCAGCATTACACTATTAAAGTAATTAAAAATTAGAAGGTATTGCTTATGCACCAATAACTTTAATGCAGACAGAGAAAATATATGCTCAAGTTAGAAAAGAATGTTTGGTCGTAGTGTTCACATGTGTGTCCGTAAATTGTTTTATAAAAGAATCAGAAAGTTTTATAACAGAATACAACAACAAACAAAACGAAGACTTGAGTAAAAAATTAAAAAAAAATCATATTGCCAGGTTAATTGTCAAATATTAATAAAATATGCCGGCAGTCAAGGCCGGTTTTAAGCCTACTTGACCAATTTTATCAAATTTGGCCTTGCACTTTATGGGACCCCTGCGCCATCCGCTACAGAGTTACTGTTTGAAGCCTTTTTATTCCAAGAGAAATAAATCACTATTGAAAATGTAAAATGAAGAATGAGAAATGTTTATTCTTCACATTATTAATTTATTATGCATACTATATTAACAGAAAATTGTCAACATTTTACTTCTATCAACAATCAAAAGGTTTTTTTCTTTCAACCAAAAGATACAGTTCGATTGTGTTTAAGATACTCTCATTTTTCTCTCATTTTTACAAGTATCGTACTTTAAGTTCCTTGTATAGTGCATAAAGACTATGTTTTCTTCGCGTGAGTATCATTTCTCTTTGGATATATCGTGTTTTGTTAAGTATTCAAGGATATGTTGTACTGTAACAACATAATTTAAAAAAATAGTGTATAGAAAAAAAACGAAACAGAAAGAGTGGGCTAATTAATTAGTCATATAAATGACATGGCAGTGTGAATATTGTGCGTCTCCAAAGACGAAATAATGGTTGGCGAGTAATCCGCTGTTTCGGAATATATCGATTATTTATCGTGTTCCATGGATAGTTATATATATTTAGTGCATGATAGTGATATGACAGTGTTAGAGAGTGTTTGGGATATCATAGGGAAGGACTTCATAAGAACAGTACGAAATTAGCCATGGAAATGGATATATGTCTAGCCTACGATCAGCTGTCATGAATTTAATAATGTATCAAAAATGGCTTGTGGGTGGAACAGTTGACTCTGAATATATTGATTATTTTTCGTGTTCCATGGATACTTATATAGGGTAGTTTTTACTTTTGGGGAACACACCGCATTACCGTCGGCAAATTCTTCAGCACGGCGCCGCCAAATCCTTTCGCTCGGGTAAGTAGATCCGCGACATACGGCCTAAATTAATGTTATATTATGAAAAGTTCAATCGATAGGTCAAGTTAGGTTTTATTTGGTTTTGTTTTGTTAGATGACTCAAATTAATTTAGCGGTATGTTGTGGCTAGAAAGCTGGCAGAAGGATACAGGCTTTTCCCGAAAGTAAAAATGTCCGCTTATATATTTATATGTATTTATATTTATATAACCCGCTACAATTACTTCTTTTATAATAAATGTAATTATAAGGAGATTTCTTAAAACTTTGAAATTTGGGGGCAATAGTTCTTATAACTTTCTTTAATATTGAAGTTATTTCTTTCCTTAATCCTTTCAGCTTTCACCTTCTTCTTCCATCCTTCCTGTTAATTCATTTTTTTTTATTTTAGATTATTTTCATTGTTTGTCTTTTCAAAATAAGATGATATAAATTTTTTTGAAGCACTCATGTACTTAGGATGAAGAAAATAAAAACTCTTCAGAAAATGACGATATAACATTGAGTCTAATTACAGTTGATAAATACAATGATGACATTCATAACAAATTAGAAATAGATGACGCAGCTGTTAATCAAATCGAAAATAATTTCAGTGTACCAGAAGATAGTACCAAAGCAGAATGGTTACTTATGACCGAATAAAAAAAAAAACAACAAAACAAACCCAAACATCATGCAATGATAGATCATCCATGAGTCAAGTTGTAATTCAAATGTAGTTAATAGTTGGCCCGCAGATATAACTAAAAATGTAAGAGATTATTTACAATGAAAGGTTCGCCTAATATTCAAGTGAACAGCTTTCCAAGAAATGAAAAGAGATTGTTTTTTAAAGTTTTACCGTAAGAGTAAACTTCCAGTGTTTAAAGACCTTGGCTTATAAACTCTCAGTTTTGCTAATAGAGTTTACGGCTTTTATCGCAAACTTTTTACAATGTATTATCATCAAGTAGACTCAATAATTGGCCTAATCTCCATATGTGAGTATGAAAATTTAAAGAACCATTTGGAAGCAAGATAGAATTTCTAGGAGTTATACCAAAGATTTTGTAGTGGGCAGGCAATTGACAAAGATCGTGGAAAAATCGTCCATGAACATGCAAAGCATTGGCACAAGTATTCAAAAACTTATTAGCAATTGTGTAGTTTCTTACTGAGAGAAATTTAGCATTTAGATGTTAAGAAGAAAACGATGTTTTAATAGGTGCAAATGAGTTGGCTGAAGATGTTAAATTACTATTAGAGTTTAGACAATTAAAAAAAAAAACTATGTAGAAGGAGGAGAATGTTTTCATACGAGACAAAAGATCAACCTTTAAATGATCAAAAAGAAGCCTACAGAGTTCAGTGCATTGAGTGCAGATTTGAAAAACTTAAAAGCCATGTTAAATTATTTGGATTTCTAATTAACTTTCAAAGTATACATAAGGCAGAAATAAGAAAACACACAACAGACCTTAAAGCAGACACCACAATAAAACAGAGCACTGATGGGGAGGTAGTTACTGAAAAGACTAAAGATGTTGATGGCTATATGTTGACTGAAGAACTTGAAGCTCTGAAAACTTTTCTTCCTTCCAGTATAATTAAACCTCGTGCTCTGTTTGAATACCCGGTAATAAACAATCGATTTACAGCATTTCCTAATGTTTTTATTGTTTTGAGGATTTACCACTTAGCAATGCCCGTAACAGTCACATCAGGTGAAAGAAATTTTTTAAAGCTACAGTTGTTAAAAACATACTTACAGTCAACAATTTCACAAGAGAGACTAAACAATTTGGCAATGATATCTACAGAAAATAATATTGGTAAAATCATTAATCTTGAAAATATTTTGAGAAACTATGCAAATAAAAAAGCCAGAAAAGTATTTTTTTGTAAAACACTTGTGTATAAGTAGTATGTTTGTAATTGTCTTACTTTGTATTAAAAAAGAGCATCTCACACGAAAAATAAACATGCATAAATTTTACTTTTATAGAGTAGGGGCTCTGCCATCAGTTTTCTAATTTGGCCTCGCAATTGCTAGCACCGGCCCTGCTGACAGTTCACTAGACAAAATAAAAGATTGACGTATTAAGGAAAGTATAAAACCTTATTACAAAAGTGAATTGTCGGTACAAAAGAAATTACTTTTCTATCGGAGCAGAACAGCTAGCACATAAATACTAACTTGTTAAAAGCCACACACAGTGGTAATTTAGGCCTAAATAAACATAAAGAAAAAGCCAACAGTTTAATATGATGTCCAGGAATATGAAAGAATAAAGGAAAATTAATTGCGACATGATCATTTTGTAACGTACATAGCCCAACTAATAAGAACGAAAAACTTAAACCTATATCAATACCAGATGGACCATAGAAGAAAATAGGAACGAATATATTGAAACATGAAGGAAAATACTACTTAGTAATTAGTGAATACTTTTATTTATATAAATCAGTTAACCAACCAGAATATAATTGACAAAATGAAAAACGTATTCAGCAAATATGGTCAGAGATAATAGTGAACAATATAAAAGTGAGTTTTAAAAAATTTTCAGAACAATATCGATTTTACCACATTCAAATAGCCCACATTTGTTTTCATAAGTCTTTTTTCGAAAAGAAATGTAGATTAAATTTTAAACTATTTATTTTTAAAGGTAACTACCTTTTAGTTTTAAATATTTTAAAATACTTATTTGATCTAATTTATTTAAGAATAAATATATTTTAATTATTAATTTATTCATAGATCTTTTTTATCTAATTTATTTAAGAATAAATATATTTTAATTGTTAATTTATTCATAGATTTTTTCTAAGAAAATCTAAGAGATAATAAAATTAATTTCTAATTTTTATTACAGGGAGATGCATAAAAGCGTAATGTTTTTCAGAAATCTTTATTTTTTTATGCATAATTAAAAAAATATTCATGTCGGAACCACTCGTGTTCTAAGGATGGTGCGCATGATTAATTGGCAATTCTAAAAAATATAAGTAGGCACCTCCAAAGATTCGCTATAAAATGAGCATACAATATAAAAAATTCCCAAACTTAATAAAAACTAAGTTTTATCATCTAATTATTTATGTTATTGTTAAGAGGGAAGACAAAAGGATGTTTTTATTATTAAACTGTATTTTTAATACTTTGTAGATACTTCAAAAGTTTGGTTAAAAATTTTCTTTTTCTTCCGTCAGTAATTAGTATGCAAAATTTGAGCTTCCTTTTGCGGTGAAAAACACATTGATTTGAACATTCCTGCAAAAAAATTGTTAGGTTTTAATGAAAACGGGACCTATTCACAAATTAATAAAATCATTTTGTAGAACTTTCGTTTTTAGAAAATCTTGAGAAAAATCTTGATATTATTAGTTAATAGAACTTATTTGTTTTATGAAATTTCGAGAAATTCATTTTTGTAGAGTTGAATGTCTATATTAATTACAAAGACAAGTCCGTGGAGAATTTAAATGATTCTTTTTTTTTGTCAAACAGATAACAAAAATCTGATTTGAATCGTAAAATAAAAAAAATTAATATAACTAAGACATTATTTATTTTTTGTTTTATATGCCGTTTCTCTTCAGTTCTTTGAATTTCCTGTCTTTTGTAGCTAGTAATATATTTTGTCTTTTTGTTCTTTCTCTTAAACGTTGAACCGCCATCTATTTACTGAAGTTTTCTAGATAGGCTATGCAGTGTCTTTCTCTGTTTCCCTTGCCTTCATTCTGCCTTGTGAGTATCACATTTCCAAGCCCTCTTTCTTCATTACGTGCCCGATAAATTTAAATTGTCTCTTCCTAAAGTTAAGTAAATGTGTCATTTTTATTCCATTTTCTTAAAAAAAACTTCATCGTTGTTCATATTTTCTCTTCGAGGTATTCTCATCAGTCTTCTGTAGAACTATATTTCTGTTAGTTCAATTTACTTCATCTAGAGAGTTGATAGGGGATAAAAGATTGTCCAGAATTCATTTCCATATAAGAGCATTGATATTACATATAATAATATAGTTCAGTACATTATATTTTTTTTACTTTTAATGACATTTTTCTGTTTCTTAATATTTTGCTTAACGTTTGGATGACATCTTTTGCTATCCCAATAAACCTACGGGTTTCATGGTTACAATTTCCGTTCTCTGTTAAAACACTTCCCAGATATTTAAATTTTTGTTTGATTTGGTATCTCCAGTTTGTTATTTGCATGTCAGGCTGTTTTGTTTTTTTTTTTTTGCTTGCAATTGATGTTTAGTCCTTTCCTCTCGCTTTTCTTCACTACCTTCTAATTATTGCAGTTTCTTTTCTCGCTACTATCATCACTATATGTCATGTGCATATTAGAAGTTTAGATTGTGAATCCTGGTAGGACTTCGAATTCTCTCAGTATCGACTCACTGTATAGGTTGAGAAGTCGGGTAGAAGACATCTTACACCTATTTTTATTTTTGTGTATTTACTGAACTTATTTCCTATCTTCTGCAGAAGTTTTGCTGTTAATATAAGTTCTGGATTATTCTAATATCCTTTCCAAATATATCAAGGTTACCTAACATTTCCAACGTAGTTATGTTATGTACTTAATCAAACAGTTTTGCATAATCTATAAAACACATCTTTCTGCTCTATACACCAGAATTCGGATGATAAGTTTTGTTACATCGCTCATTAGGCTGATTGTCCGATGGAGTTCATATTCGTTTGTACATAATGGCAAACATGTTTAATAGCTGCCGTGGTATGTGAAATGTTGCAGACTCTGTGAGTGCGTTATACAGTTCAGTATCATCATCCAAGTGGTTGAGACCTTAAATGCTGTCAGTTCTACTCCTTCCGCTGTCTTCAAAACAAGTGGCACCCAGGCACCTGCAGTAGCAGCAGTCTTGGATGAAACTTTTCTATTATCTTAGTGAATACATTTTGGTGACTTCGTTGTTGTTGGTTCGCTCCTCGTAGTCCATTTCAAGTTTTTCCGATTAAATACGTAATTTTCAGGTGTTTCGCAGTACAGAAACTCTGTAACTGCTGCATCGAGTTGATTGATTTAAATTATGTAGTTAAGCGTGTATCACGGCGTTGTTTTTGACCAGCAACTGACACCTTCTCATTTTATTTCATAGGTAAGGGCAAAGCTAAACGATAAATTGTATGATATTATCTATGCATTTTTTTACTATGAGAGATTCCACATTTCTGGGGGTGTAACATGTCTGTATGATAAAAATTGCTGGATTAGATCATGTTTTGGGCTTTGTCTTTTTTCTGCTTTAGGAAAACATTGGCCCCGATTATTGATTTCCATCATTCGGCAGTCATATTCTTTGTACACATTTTTGAATAAGTAGTTAATGATTTTTCCCGAAGAGCATGCTTCCAATATGAGTTTGATATTTTTTTCAGATGGTACTTATTGAATGGCCCTATATATAGATTAACTACGTGACAATTTCCTGCTGTTACTTTTTTTTTATAATTACGTCTTTTAAAAACAGGATAACTCTCATTTTTTTCAGCTGTTATTTCCCCAAATAAATTCTGGGATTTTTTTGGCACTGATCATTCACAATGCAAAGGAAGGTAGTGTTGTATATACCAAAGGACAATGTATAACTAATGTTCTTATCAATTCTCAAAGAAGAGACTCTTGTCTCCTTGAATTTCAACAGAACAGGTAACTAAACATGGTTTAACCCCTCACGACAAACAACTGCCTTTATCATAGATGACACCCCAATCCCTCGCTGTGTTGCTCTCTCTTCTTGTCTATCTACGTCCCTCTTTCTTTTTCCATATTACTCTCTATGTCCCTTTCAACTTCTGCTTCCTTTTCAGACACTCAATACAGTTTGGGTTTAATAGGATTAGTGAACGCAAATGATAAAATGTATTAACCTATTTTTATTTGATAATTTTTCTGTTTGTATTTTAGCCACACATTCTTTTAATCTGTTCATTTTCAATTTTATCTAATTTTCTTGTGTTAGTATTGTAGTTTACGAGTTTAACCCGGATTCACACACACACATAACAAATATCATAGTCTTGAGTTAACTACTCAAATATTCATGATATGTTACTCAGAAAATGAAACACCGCTGTATATTAGAGATATTTGCTTTTGTTTAGAGTTACATTATGTAAAATAAAATCATTTTGATTGCCTTGAAAAAGTCCGTCAGATGACGAAATGCATCGGCTAAGACTAAGTAAAGTTTTCCTCATGTTTCTTTTTTTATTCATATTAACTTTTCTACAGATTAGACCTGATAACATTTACACATGCTGTCGACATGGAAAACAAAAACACACACTTAGTCAGAAAATACAAACAGTTATTAATATTCTCTCATTTCCACAGAAGTGAGAAAAGACTTTCTCCAAAACTATCCCGAGGAAAAAGTTAAGTTAATCTCCAGTGCTTACAAAGGTTCGCCAAGTCTTCACACTACATTTTCCCTCTTTATGCCCACGAATAGCTAAAATCATGAACACAGAAGCTGGAAGGAGAGACAACACTTCCTCTATAAGGCATACATAGCGGGAAATGATCACCATAAACACAAACGGATTGAGATAATATAAGAAATTAATCCAGATGCGACAGTATTGCAGAACAAACCAGGTGCGTTGATTCGCAAAACGAAGAAGATAAGAAGAGATTTTAACAATCGGGACTTGACTGTCAGGCTTTAGATAAATAATCACAAACAGAGACTTATGTTTGAGATTGTCTTGATAATGAAGAAGATGAAAAAATCTTTCTCATGGTATCTCATCATATTCTAGGACATGATAGCTCTTGTTTTTCATTTTAAAATTTTTTAGGATACTGACTGGCGTAGCACATTCTCTCATTTTACAGAGAGACGGGGTCCTGGTTTTAATATATATCGACTCCAGCGCCTGTAAATGAAATGTAGAGTGTGAACCAGACAACATAATGAACTGGTTCACACTGAAGCCATTTATACAATTACTGCTACTTATCCCGTTTTCAGCAATGGCTGACCCAGAAGTGTTTATAAGTTGACTCGTATGAACATCCGTTTTGAGAATTCTTAGTGGCATATGCTGTTTAATTCTGCAACTTATCAAGTGTTCAGAAATGGCTGACTCGGAAGTGTTCCCAAGTTGACCCCCACGAACATCCGTTTTGAGAATTCTTAGTGGCACATGCTGTTTAATTCTGCAATCCAATCTCTATGACGTCCTTCCTATGTAGTCATTACCACAACTACAGACAAATCTATAAGTAACAGAAAGTATGGTGGGGAGGAAGTAAGTCCTTTTTCATAGACGGGAAAGCAGAACGAGTGCCAAGATGGACCTTAACCTGAGCAGAAAAATAACAAGAAGTAACTGCTCTAGAAATTTGCTTGACCAGTTGTTCACTATGTGAACCAATATAAGGTAGTTTTAAGTACACTAGACATTTTCCACAGTATACGGCTTATCCTTTGAAAAATTATTTTATCCTGCATCACACCATTAACAACATCACTAGGATAACCATTTCTAGATAAGATGCTGCGGATCAATTTGCGAACACTTCTGGGTCAGCCATTGCTGAACACTTGATAAGTAGCAGAAATTGTGTAAATGGCTTCAGTGTGGACCAGTTCACTGTATTGTCTGGTTCACACTATACATATCATTTACGGGCGCTGGAGTCGATATATGTTAAAACCAAGTCCCCGTCTCTTTGTAAACAGAGAGAATGTGCTATCGGCCTCCACATTATTACCACTTGGTACCTGCCCGTACCCCCCCCCCCCCATATATTTTTTACTCCCCCCCCCCCCAGTCGGTCCTGATTCATTTTCATCTTTTAATATTTTAGATGTTGAAAATTTGAATAAAAAATCCCAGTTGACCCTGATGAAGAACGTGATTGAAACCGGTCGGTCATTTTCGTATTTGTTATCTTTTATTCCATCTATTATTATTCCATCACCTTTAAATGTCTGTAAGTATGAAATTGACTTTGTTTTTTGGTATATATATATATATATATATATATATATATAGATAGAGAGAGAGAGAGAGATAGAGAGTGAGAGAGAGAGAAAGGCCCTAAAGATGAATAGTATTTCTTGTCTGTCAGTTTCACATTTTAATGTGATCTTCAGACCACTGAAGCATGAAACTAACAGCAAACTGTGCTGATTCCTACACCGTCTAAATAAATTTCCACCATAACTATAAAGACTCTGTTTTCGATATTTAGATTATCTTCGAAAACTACAGCAATTTTTTTCTTTTTAGGATATAAATTATATAAACATTGCCCAAATGTTTTGTTTTTACCGAGCGTGTTCGGCTATACTTTCTTTAAGTAAATATCAAACAAAGAAAGACATGTAAATTGAGTAAAACTATTTAAAATCTGTTTTTTCAAGCGTAATTTTAGTAATGAATGAAACAAATAAAATAACAAAAGCGTGAAGTAAACGATTGAAGTGTCGAAAAAGAACGGAAGGAGCGAATGAAACTCTTCGGCAGAAATTATCAGTATCAACTTATGTACAGGAATAAAACCTTTGTTCAGCCAGGTGTAAACATCAAGACCGTGAACATTTAGTTTAAATATTAAAGAAATTTAAACGTTTTCAAATTGGTGACAATCAATATTTGCTTTTGTTATCCGGAATTAGTTTGCAGTATTTTGTTAAAGGTGCAAAAATTGATTTTTGTAGCAATGTCAGTGATTGTGACCTGTCCTAATTACGACAATGATTTTAATTCATCTTTTGAAAGGGTGATAATAATTAAGATGAAATTTTTTTAAAGAGAACAAAAATCCTAAACTCCTTGATGAATTTCCCAATTATTGATTATACGGCTATTTTTTTTTATTCTTATTTGTTTGGTATTTTATTATTTTCAGAAAATGTTGCGTTAAAGAGTTTCTAAAATAATTTGATTTTGGATTAAACCAAAAAATATTTTAGCATTCTATTTCAAGACAAGAAATAATCTGTCTTAAACTTCCTGCGCTCAACACAGCCAATGACATGACAAAACTCAAAGTCTTTTTTACTGTGTTTTTAGTACATAGGGGTATTTTATCTCGGTATGAGTAAATATTCTTCTTGACTTGTTGATGAGCCTCTTCGCTATGAAAACAATATATATCTCCTTCGAATTCATGGGAGAGGAATGTTTTGCACTAAAACATTGAATAAAGGCGAAAATACTTATATGGTTACTATATAGCATACACTGGAACGAAACGTTGAACAGAAAAATAGTAGGAGGTTAATGTAGCCTGTTTATAAGTTTCTAACTTTATTAGATTGTCCGTATTAGATTGTCCGGAAAATTCAGGCCAATTTTTTAGGGAAATTAAAACACAGAACAAAATTATGTCATTAAATATTTATTTAACTGAATATTAAGCATTTTGTTGCACAAACTTTCTCTGTTTTCCCTTCAATTTAAAGATTCCATCTTCTCAGACTTTCGGTGGTTTCTCGACAAAGAACTTATTAAAGTGTTTTTTATGTCATCCAAAGAATTTATATTTTTACTGTTGAGATTATTTTTAAGCACCCGAATAAATGAAAATCCAAAGGAGTAAAGTCTGGTGAATATGGTGGGTGGGGTAACGCATCCCAGACAAGCTGCGACAATTTCTGCTGGGTTGCTAAAGAAACGTGAAGTCTGGCATTATCCTGATGGAAATCAACATCTTTCTTGTTCGATAATTCTGAGCGTTTTTCTTGAATTGCTGCCTTTTTATTCGTCAATTTTGCGAACAGTACTTTTCAGAATTTATTGACTGGTTACTTGACAGAAGTTCATAGTTCAGGATTCTTTTGCAATCCAACCATATTTACAACATAACTTCCTTAAGATGAAGCCCTGTTTTTGGAATAGCTAAAGTTGGCTGATATCGCTAACCCCGAGATCTTTTTCGCTGAACATTGTTGTAAACAATCTATTTCTCACAGCCTATCAATTTCCTTAAAAAAGAATACATTTTCATTGCTTTTATACGGCAAATCCCGGATAGAAATGCGATCCAAAAGATTATTTTCACTCAAATCATGTGGTACCCAAACATCATAGCGATTTGAATAGACAAATGATAGATTTTGATAAATTTAGTGTGCCTGTCAATTTCCCCGTTGTGCAATGTATGTTATTCTCAATCGATGTCTCGATTTAATCGTCATCTGTAGTGAAGGGTCTGTCTGAGCGTTCTTCGTTAATAAGTTTACAATCTCTAACTTTAAACTTAGCTTAAACTCACGTACAGTTCTGTCAGTTAAAGCACTTTTGCCGTACACAGCACGTAGCATTTTTGTTGCTTGCGAGATAATTTTGCCTTTACGACAATAAAAAATATCAATTATCTAAAATGCACCTTATAATCTATTTTCATCTGGATAAAAAATTGACACGAATTAAATGATTTTAAAATTTCTTTCTCAACAGACAGATTAAAGTGTGCTCTAATCGGAAATGTAAGCACATTATATCTGTCGATAAATTTGACGTGTTCTAACATGTTGGAACATGAACGTCCAAAAATAAGCATGAACTTTCCGGACAACCCAATAATAAAGTTGCACTCAAACTCAAATGTCGGATTATTGTTGTCCTGCTAAAATTGCTAATACACTAAATGCTAAAATTGAAATACACTACTGGTCAGAAATTGAGTACAGGTAAAGTTTCAAGAATGCTGATTTTCAAATTATTTACATTTAGAATATTGTGATTGCAGAGTATTTAACTCGTTACCATTCGTAAGTTAAGCTTTGTAATATCTACCTAAATCTTTCTCTTTTTATTATTGTGTTATCTGTGATTTAAGTCCAGTAATATGTGCGATATAGTGCAGTGGATATGGCTCGGAACGAGAAATAGGGGAGCCGAGTTCGAATTCCAGTTGAATTCTTTGCATTCACTTACGCGCAAATAACCTTGGAAAAGTTATTAATCTATCTCTTTTCTGCAGTTATAGGTTGAATAACAGGACAGAATGGGTTCTATAGCCTTGACTGGGAACCAATCTACCGCAGAAAGTAATGGCAACCTACTGCGGGATAATCTACTGCCCAGTTAGTCATGTCTCCTCCGAGACATGATCGCCCAAGTGTGTATGGCAATTAACTGACTGAAGTATAGAGTTGGTACTTTTTTCACGCATAATGCCTATCTATCTATCTATCTATCTATCTATCTATCTATCTAGATAGATAGATAGATAGATAGATAGATAGATAGATAGCTGTTTTCTAGTGATAATCTAATTCAGTAAAAATACCTCGTCAGATAAACTCTGATAAAGATCATCTTGACTTTATCAAGAAATAAATATCCGTATGATTGCAAATGAAAGAAAATGTATTGAAGTAGATATTTTGCTTTGACTCTAGAAATTAAGTAACGTTCTCTTTGAGAAGTAGCATTTCAAACATCAGGCAAGAATTTTTCCCATCATTCATGAGAGCTTTTCGGTGCGATTTGATTAAAGAGCAAGAAATATTGAGAAAAAAATTAAATACTCCAGGTAGAAAATGGGTGTGTGATAGACCAGTGCAATGTTTGACAACAATAATTAAGCTAAGAGGTAATTACTGGTAAAATCCATTGAAAATCCCAGGAGATTTTAATACTCATTTTAATGTCAAAATGTGTAATAATATCAATAATACGTACCAGAAAGATATTTCGCAAAGTAAAAATTTATTTAAGTCCTTAATTCGGTACAATATATATTCGTATGCAACCTCCGTTGTTTGTTTACGTCTTGGAACAAACTTTAAAAAATACCTTCTTAAAGGCTTTCTATATATAAAGTCCGGTCATATGGGGTAATAGTACTCACTAATCATTAAATATATCGTATAAGTGATCATCGTATTATTAGAAAACGTTTTTAGAGGTCGGATCGATTTACTACGAATTTCTGCTGCAAACAAATCGGATCCATAAATTCATGAAGTAGCTGACAAAAAATAGCTCTTTCTTGATTGGATATTACAATAATAATATTTTTTTGCCCGCTTGGTTTTGTCCGCTGACATTTTCTCATGGATTTTGCAAAACCTGTTACCCCACAATTGAGAAGTAAATATCCACTATATAAAGTGACCTTATCAGTAGCATTAGCACATTAAATACGGTAATGCTGGGTCAGAGTTTGAATCCTGTAGAAAATGCGATTCTAGAATCTAAGAAGATCGATGTCATTATACCGACTCTAAAGAATGCGTAGTGCACATGAAGTGAAATAGATGACTTTGTTTCTTGAACATATAAATTTGTCCTGCTTGTCAGTCTACGCTAGTCCTTATGTTTATTGATTATTCGTGTAAAAAGTTACAAACCACGCAATAAATGGTCTACAGGGAGAAATACATGGAAAGCGAAGAAAAAGATATAGAGAATAAGAAAATGGCTGTCAAAAGTAGAATAACGAGGAGGTGCTGAAAAGTCCTCCCAAAAATCCGACCAAAAGATTAAACATCAACTTATATATATATATATATATATATATATATATATATATATATATTCTCTCTCTCTCTCTTTCTCTCTCTCTCTCTATATATATATATAGGGTGCTATGGATGAATTGTCATTTATATTATGCAAAAATCAAAATAATACTGACATCTCATTTTAAGATATATATACCAAAATTACACAAAAATATCTTGAAATGCTAAAGTAGTAATTTTATTCAATAAAATCTTCATTGGCTTCAACCATGGCCTCTAGACAACTTCGTAATCTCCTACATCTATTCTGGACTGTCTCCTTGTTTAAGTTAGGGAATGATGCGATAATCCTTGCCTTTGGTTTATCTTTGGTGTTACAAGAAGTTTTTTTGGTCTCTTGCCCAATTGCGCCCGACACAATAATTAAAGGGGTTCCAGTGAAGTTACGTAGTCCGATGTAACGGGTAAAGTCGTCACAGAAATCTTCTGACAATCATGACTGTGTTCTGCTTGTATAGCATGATGTGTCCTGTTGCCAGACATTGCATTTTCCAGCGGCCTCCCTCTTGACCTAGGGCAGCACTACTTCCTCAAGGCACTTGATGTAGGCTTTCGTTTTCAGTTTGAGGTTTCGTGAAAAGATAAAAAGAAGCATAACGTCTCCATCACTAGTGATCACTCTAAACACGTTCGCAATCTACATTAAACTTTTCGAGTCTCTGCACTGTCACCCAAGCACTCTGAAATGTACGTATTAAAGCTTCCGGCGCGAATGGCAAGCAGTACAGCATGTCGTTTGCAAATTCTGCTTTTTTTCTCACTGGCTGTATAAACTGAGCAGCCAAAAAAATAAAAAAAAACACACGTATATATATATATATATATATATATATATATATATATATATATATATATATATATGAACAGTTTTTTTAGTAATGAACCAAGACCTTTTGTTGTTATAGTTTTGTGATGAATTATACTGACTATTGTACATTGGTTCATTCAGACTTATTTCCTCAGTTCTTATTCCATTTCTGCCAAAACGTTATCAAAACTTTAATTTCAATCAGCTATATATAATAAAGAAATAGATCAGCCATAGCAACGCTACTATGTACACATGGTCAATTTATTTTTTTTTTGCAAGTCAATGTTTTCACAATAAAATTCTTATTTATAGACCAATATCAGTAAAATGATTAGGTTATGAGCAAACTATTGCGTGAGTTTTAGATTATAAAGTCATAATTAAAAATATTGACCATAAATTATCTCATTAATGCAAACAAATTAAGTGCAACGTAGATTTATATTCATCAATATATCTCAAAGATATATTGAGTTACAGTCACATAAACATATATCTGACTAACGTAATATTTCGTATACACAAATGTATCATTATTTATTATTTTCTATGTTTGAAAATTCTATGATCTTCATCAACTTTTCAATCATTATTACAATTCATAATACTTTAACATTACTTGCAACAGTTTTTATTGCTTTCATTTTTTCCATTTTCATTTGCATTATTTGAAGCGGGGTAATATCTAGAAGATATCATTCCATTCATTTCAATAATCAGCTTTTCACAATGGAAATACTATTTAACTTCAAGAGCGGCAACGCTGAAAACGTTTTGATACAGTAATTCTCTGAATTTGTCATCGAATTTGAAGAGACCTATATTTTTACTGCTTACAAAACGAACCCAAAATATTGATCCATTTACATCCATTATCGTCTTAGTGACGTTATTTTACTATTTTCATAAAGATAACAAACTCTGTCTCTGTCATCAGATTCAACCAATGTAGCGCTGCATTGATGAATAAAGATTAAAGTTTAAAAAAATGTTCATGTACTTCTTTCACTGATTTGCATGATTCACTTTGGGATGTTTATTTAAAAATAATTGTTTGTTTTCATATGTTAACCATTGTTCTGGCACACTTTTCTCTTTGTTTACATTCGCAACATCAGCTTCAAATATTTCCTTCGTGGTCAGTCCAGTTCTATGGCTTATTTCTATTTTAACTTTTTAATAATCTCTTTTTGTAAAGACCACTTCCTCGGGCTTATCTTACCAATGGTTTACTCTTTTTTTTATTTTTCAATTTATTGTAGTTTCCAAAGTGGTACTACACTCACAATATATTTTTTCTTTTTAGTTTATGCCTATCTTACAACCAATAGTAATCTTTATAGAACTAAACTTCAAATTATTACAAATAACTATAAACAATTATATTATAGCATTAATTTACTTAATTTAAATGAAAAACCTGATGTTACGTAATTAGATATCGATGTAAGTTTATTACTAATGAGAACAGATACGATGATCCAACATTTACATTGCATATTTATCATATAATTATAGAATATCCTGAAAACTCTAACAACATGAGTTGCTTAACAATTCTAATAATTGGTTCTGTAATAAATTGTGAAAGCTACAACTGCAAACAGATGTCAATTTTTGTTGTTAATGTCAAAAGTACAAAAATGTTTTAGAACCATTAAAGTTAAACGAGTTAACGGCATCAACCTCATTGGATTAATTAATGTAATACTATAGAGAGTTTCAGAATTATAGTCTCACCTTATTCATTGTGGAGGATCTACGATATAGAGAAAGATGTCTTATTGTTTTACTTGCTCATCTCATCGTTGGCAATCATTGGCTTGCATTTTTTACTGGCTGATCATTATCTTAAGTATTTTGTTTCATATCTAAAAACTATCTAGTATGCAAGTGAAAACTGAGACAGAGTTTGGACCAGTCAATATTCAATGCGTATTTACTGGTACACACAGCCATTACATAATTGTTTGAAAATAATTTTTCTACTGGTTCACTCATTTTAAAATGGAAATGTTATTATTCCGAAAACTCCAGATAAAATCATAAATGATTCTCTGTTGATTCGGAAATATAAGTTACTGCTAATCTAATGAAATTCATACCAGCACAAATGGAAAACAGTTTATCCAGGAAACTTTCATCTGGTTTTCTTAGTCTGGGAGAAAGCTTCGGGAATATAAACTCCCTAAAATGCACAACACGAAAGAAAAACAGAAGATGTATTTAAGAAGATTCTGCAATCAGGCAATTCCGAACAACATGAATGTAAATTAGTATATGTTTAGAATATATTTTTGTAGATAGCAGTCGTCCAATGTATATGAAATAAAAGCATTGAAGAATCTAAAACGGTGAATAATTCCATCAAATTATATAACGGAACGTGGTACATTTTTAGTTAATCAGCTAATGTCACATCTTTCTAATATTTAGCAAATTTAATTTATTCCCATAGTTTATTGAAATCAACACAGAAGTAAAGTGATTTACAAAGCCAGCTAAGCATAGAAAAGGTTTGTGTGTTGAAAATCAAGCTTTTCACCGTTAACAGAACATGATGACATCACTATGATCCAGAGGACAACTAAAAGTTCATGTAGTGGCAGCACTTGACTTCTCTACAATGAACGAAAAACAAGATCCAAAAGATAGCAATAAAGGTCATGGTTTAATGAATAAATCTTTAATGACTATCTTCGAAAGAAAAAAATTAGTTAATACAGAACACTACTCTAGCTTGATATGCCAGTTAAAGGAAAAGATGAAAGAAAAACAGGGAAAGATGCTGTAGGATGTTTTCTTTTTTTTGCAACTTGTTCACAGGAGCTGGCAAGACGATGGATGTTTTGAAGAATTTAGAAGTGAGTGCAAATGACTATCGACCCTATATTGTTCCATCTCTTCTTATTTTTGACTATTTTCTATTTCAAAAATGTTAAATGAATTTTGAAAGAATGAAAATTTTCAAATTATTTGGAAATGATAGCAGAAGCAGCAAGACAGTAGCTCAATGACATAATATCAGAATTTTGTTGGAAACGGCTCATACAACTTGAGAATGATGTGCCAAGTATGTTCAGCTGTAGAGTTAATATGTTGAATAGCATCTAGTTTGATAGATCCTTCTTATATCCTTCTTATCCTTATATAATACACACACACACAAACATATATATATATATATATATATATATATATATATATATATATATATATATATATATATCAAGGAAAACTCAACGCATCATCGAAAACGGTTATAATCTATATTTATTTCAACGGGTAAATTTTTGTACTCTTCTCGTCAAACTGTAAATTACAAATGGTTGAAATTTATCAGAACATTAAAATACAAGAAGTCAAGCTTTATGATACAGAATTTTTTTTTCTTTTAGGGTTTATAAAGTTGAGGGCATAAGTGGTAGAGGAGAGAATATTAACTTTCCATCGGTTAAGTGTAATGGTTTGTAGTGACTGCTAAAATAAAAACACATACCCAGACATCCATATATATATATATATATATATATATATATATATATATGTACAACACTTATGCATCTTGCTGTGGAATCCTCCCTCTAAAGCGTTTATGTTGGACTATTCCGCCTACTATAAGATTAATAGGAGAGAAGGCCCTGTGGAAACAGTCGCATTAATTGAACACTGAACAACCGACACACGCACTAGTCGTGTAATACTCTTCTGTTGTATTTACTGTTAAATATGCAATATTTCAGCTGTTGCTGGTCGCGATGATCTCGTCACAGAAGCTGGTCCTCAAGACGTCTATTACAACAACGGACCACTGCCCACGTTGTGATTTGATCTCAGAAGGTCGCGTTGTGCAATTCCAGTAGCCGTACCAGATCCAGACCGGACATTTGTGTACACGGCACCAAAAAATAAAAAATTAAAAATTAAAAAATTAAATAAATGTATAAGGTCGAAGACGCCTGGAGAGTTGCGAATAAAATCTTTATAATAAAAAAATTATTAATTACAAAAGCGGAAAGTCGGAACGCCAGTTTACAACGGAGAGAGAATTCGCTTAAAAATATCAGAACCTTCAATCTTCAAATACAAGTGTCTTTTCCAAGTTTCGTTAAAATATCAGAGCTTTTCAATTTCTTTTTTAAGTCTTTTCACATATTTTCTATAACCAGAGCTGTCAATTCTCTTGTTTTAAAACAACAAAATTCTTTCGGGTTCTCATCGGAGCTTAACCGAATTTACCGAATCAGCTGAGTCTCTATTTTCATAGCCATCTCCAATCCTCTCGGGGGATCTAGCCGACTCAAAGTCTTTGACCAATGAGATTGTTTTCCACCCACACGATTTGCGGAGATCTATGGCTTGATGAATGAAATATCAACAACTCACATGACGTAATGTTTTTCTGTCTTCTTTCTTTCGATTACATTATCGGTTTTCCGATCCCATAATTTCTGTTCCCAGGGACAGAAGTTGGGGGATATAACCCTACTTGACCTCATCAAGTAAATCCTGACATTTTGTTATGGCTACTTACAAAAAAAGAATAATAATTATATATCTTTTTCTTTTCTAACCGTCAGCCAATTTTTCTGTTCCCCGGATTTTACAAGCACATAGTATTATAAATAGTTTTTTACATTAGCTCAAATCGCGAATTACAATAAAGCACAACTAACAATACCACTAATATTAATTTCTCTCTCTCCGTTGTATTAAATAACAAATATATATATATACCAGTGGAAGATAGTGTCACATATTTTGTTATTTCTTTAACCTGTCACTTGGTCTCAACATATCTATCTATCTATCTATCTATCTATCTATCTATCTATCTATCTATCTATCTATCTATCTACACACACATACACACGTATCTATACAAACGCACATACACACATATATACACACATCCACACAAACTTACATACAAACCTTAATCATGCACATCCATACAAGCATACATATATAAACGCATACACACACATATCTACAAGTAAATATCTAAACTTATTTATAAATGGAACTTTATCTGTGTGTGTGTGTGTATCCGTTACCTATAGACTCCAAAACGGCTGAACCTATTTTCTTGAAAATTTACATAGTTGTACTATAAGCGTCTGCGAGTGTTCTTAGCTAGGTTTTGCGTCGAGTTACCCCCGATAAATATCGAAAATCGATAATCGAAAAAATCGGGTTATAGAAGGAGTGGACCGATTTTAATCCAATTTGTTACACTCATAGACAAAGACATAAGAAACAATATTCAAAAGTTTCAAGGTTGCAGTTCTTACAATAGTGCAGAAAATCGATAATATATATATATAAAAGGCAAGATGTTTGTGTGTGTGTGTCTGTTTATCTGCCTGTATGTCTGTATTTTTTCAGCTCTTTTATTTTAGTTTTTGCTTCGGGTTTGACTCTAAGTAGGTATCATTGTAGTTGTTAGTCTCAGCCATGACACCATTTACTCAGAGGGCTTATTTACCCTTTAAATTTCAGTTTAAGACGAAAAAACTTATTTGATATCGATACCAGGAAATCAAAATTTGACTTACATCCATTCATTTTTTTTTCAGTCTACGGTTTCGCTTTAACTGGAAACAACTATTGCTTTTTAGTCTTTCGTGCCAACGCCCAGAGAGTCTGAACTCCAGGACCATGGATTAGTTTTAAAGCTTTCATTACACCCGAGCAACGCCGGGATATACTGCTAGTACACATATACAGGCAGATATATTAAATGCATAAACATGAAAAAATAAAGACTCATTTCTTTCAATAAATAATCACACAAAATAATAGTTTTCTAATAAATTAGAACAGGGTAAACTAAAATCCTATTTAAAAAGTAATTTAAATTTATTTTTATCACGGTATTTAAAAATGATATCATTACTTTGGCTTAATAACTGGCTAGTGTTTTTTTTTTAATTTGATTATTTTAATTTGTTCACCCAAGCATAAATTACATCTATTTCTGAAAGTATTAGGGATTTGAGATTTGCATATTTGAGATCACGAACGGCTTTCAGGGACAGATTAATTTCTTGAACCGAGGTTCCACAGTATTTAAAAAAATATGTATCAATATGCATGAATATTAAATGCTGATAATTTTTTTGCAGTTGCTCTAATTAAAAAATAAAAGATTAAAAGAAATTTCGTTAACAATTTTATCTCACAATTTTAAAATATATATAGGATAAAAACAGATGCATGAAACATAATTTTAAGCAAATATTATTTATTGAATTGGAACAAATGTTTGTAACGTTTTTCAATGTAGCATTTGAACACGGGATTCTCTTTAAAGCATGATTGAAATTTATGACATATATACTGAAAGTTGATATTTCAATATGCCTTTCCATACGATTCCTGTATGGATTGCGAATTTAAAATGTTTTTAGGTTAAAAGTGAATATGGAAGAAAATCATTTGATGCCCTTTTATTCCACAAAGAAATATCGCTGCAAATCCAGAAAAAAAGATCTGTACTGTTTATGGATATGCTGCTATAGCTGAGAGTACTTCTTGCAAGTAGTTTTCTAGGTTCCGAAGTCAAAATCTTGATCTAGAAGATCGAGAACGTTCCAGCAGTTCTTGCAGTCGTTAACTATTCGGTCGAGTTAGTTCAGACAGATTCATTAATGAGAAACAAATCGATGATTAAAGATAATCCAGGCCACATGACATTACAGCGATACTCAACATATGTCACAGGAGTGTTGTAAGGCATTTGAAAGACTTTCGGTACGTGAATTGCTAAAAAGAAAAATTGTTCAAACTGAAATGAATGCCCTCAATTAAAGATTTATATGCGTGCTCAAGCACTTCAAGATAGCGTAAAAGTTAGCAAGCTTGTCATGCTAGATCAATTACAACTAAGTAGTGAGATCGACCCTCACTGTGTGTTCCATACTTTCGGACTTAGGCTGCATTTAGCTACGCTTAGAAAATCATTTAGACATTTTAACGTGGTGTAATGGCTAGCAGGTTTGTCTCGCTAGTTTAATTACGATTCAGTTGTGAGTTCGATTTTCACTGTTTGCTCCATACTTTCGGCCTTGTGCCACATCTAAGCTACACACCCATGTACGCGCATGTGCAAAAAAGAGACAAATACACACACAGATATAGTACAAGAAAAATAATTTCAATCAGAAAATATAAATAAAAATTCATTTACGTATATATATATATATATATATATATATATATATATATATATATATATATATTCTTACCGAAGGTACCATTAACACCAGCACACGTACCAGTCCCTCTATTGTCCAAGAGTATCAACTAAATTCATGAACACAATATTTTAATAATCAAATACTGATTTTGTGATATGGATTGAGAGGGAAATTTTCAACTGCCTTTAATATATATACAGGGTGACTGAAAAGTATCTCCCAATTTTATGAGTGGTTATCCAGGAGTCCTGACTTAACACCCTGTGACTTTTTACTTGAATTGGTATAGAATATTTGCTTCTTTAACCAAAAGCAAGTCCGTTATACCAATTCAACATTTTGGAAGAACGTTAGGCGTGAATACAAGACGTTATGTCTTTCATACCACAAGAGTTCCTATTGTAACAGTTGAAACAGCTGACCCGTTTCCTGGGCGGCTCGAGAAGCTCTAGCGAATTTGTACAAATAAAACTTAACGCTTTCTCTCAAATCCATTTCTTGAAAATTATAATTATTTTAAAATGGAGAGTTACTTTGCAATCACTATATATATATATATATATATAAATTATAATTATCTTAAAATGGGGAGTTACTTTACAATTAATATATATATATATATATATATATATATATATATATATATATATATTCACGGCTCTATATATTATATATCGAGCACTGTTTTAAATTAATGTTTTGGACGTTGTAAAACATTTTTTCTCCGTTCTGTATTCACTCGGATTTATATATATATATATATATATATATATATATATATATATATATATAATGACTATAAGCAATTCAACACACATGAATAGCACCGCTTCGCCAAATATTACTGGCAATTAAAGAATGGTTGTAATATACCCATTATTATGTGGGAAAGTTTTTTTTCAAAATAGCAAATCTTACAATTGGAAAGGCGATATATTTAATTTATACCTTGTAGAAAAATTAGTAATCTTAAAAAATCTAAACCCTTTTATTAAACAAGAGAAATGAATTGACGATCACAGGTGGGCATAAAAAGAAATATCTGCTGAAATACGTTGATCCAGATTAAGTTTTACCGTAAATTTTAACCTTCCCTTTTTTATCTTCTTCATTTTTATTTCTATTTTCTTTCATTCACTTATCTTATGTCGATCATATACAATTATTTTATAGTTCCTAGGTTTGTTTATTTTTATATCATTTTTTAACAATTTAAAAAAAAGAAGCAGTAATCCCAAAATATAAAATAATAATATCAACTTTGAATAAAATTAATTTTTTATATAGTTTTTAGCTTCTTCTATTTTAATATATATTTTAATAAATATCATTAATCACTGTTTATTTAAATATAAAATAAATATCCCATTAATTTTAGATGAAATATATATTTATAAAATAAAAACCATAATCTCAATACAATATATAGACTGCACCAGCATTACGTTAACCAGATATTTTATTAAAATTTAGATTATGAAATGATTATCTTCTATCTAGCACCTGAAAAATGCGTTGTGCATGAAACTCTGAGCCATGATACTGGTGAAGGATAACGTATATTTATTAATATATTCTTAATAAATAGGTTACATCAGCACTATTTTATTAACACAAGCACACAATGTGAGATTATTTAAAAACAAAAATGATGGAAAGAAAAAGAATATAGATGAATTTGGCTAGAGTGAAATATTATTTTTAAAAATTATTTCAAAAAATTTTGAAACTACCAGTGTCTCTCTTTCACGTGCATATGTTGTCACACCTATGTCACCAAACCCAGTCTTACCGGATGAAATGCGTTACAAATAAGCTTGTTCCATTTTGTCTTACAATTTCCTCAATATTGTTAATTGATTTTTACCTGTTTAGTGTATGTATACACTTAAGTTAAAAATTTTAGACGCATCAGTATGCTCGATGATAAGAAGAATATTGCATCAAGCGATTCACGATAGTGCCACTCAACTCATCACTCAACGTACAATTTTTCTTAGTCGTTGAATAACAACACGAAGAAAAATTGGTCACTAGAACATTCGGCTGAATTCCTGGGACTTTATGGGTCTCCACGTTTGTCAGATTTAAATCTCGTTGAGCATGATAGGCTCTTGATAAGAAAGGCGAAGCTCGAGCTGTTGCTCTTGATATCTCGAAAGTATTTGACAGAGTTTGGTATGCTGACCTTCTGTGCAAGCTCCAGACATATTATATTTCAGGACGATTGCTTGATTTAATCCAATCGTCTCTTTAAAATTATGAAATGAAAGTTATTTTAAACAGGCAGACTTCAGAAGCATGTCATACGAGTGCAGGCGTCCCTCAAGGCTCTACTCTAAGTTCTACACTTTTTCTGATCTTCATCAATGATTTTCCCAAGTAGGCATCTATGCAGATGTCACCACCATTTACTCCCGTCTCAATAAGAAATCGACCAAGGCTAACAAAGTAAACCTGGCTGCTGCCTTTCAAAAGGGTCTACAATCTGTGATTGAATCGAGTAGAAAATGACCTGTAAATTTTAATGCCTCCAAAACAAAGCTGCTCTTCTTTAACCACCATAGAGAAACTTCCATGCCTATCATCAGAATGGATGACGCTAGTCTCCTATAGAGCAACATACTTCGCCGCCTTGGTCTTATTCTCTCAAATGATTTCAAGTGAAATGACTACATTGAATCCATAGCTGCAGCTACTGTTAAGAAAGTTGGGTCACTCAGTCGAGCCAGGAAGTTTTTCTTGTCAGAATCCATTTTGCCCATTTATAAATCTACCATTCGTCGTGCATTGAATACTGTTGCCATATCTGGTCGAGGGCTCCTGATCTTCATGTTGAGGTTCTCGACAAAATCCAAATGAGGATCTGCAATATAATCGATCCTGACTTCGCATCTCAACTTCAGTCACTTTCTCACCTGTGTGATGTGGCTTCCCTCTGTCTTTTCTACAAGTATTGTCATGGCAACTGCTTCCATTAGCCATTTTCCATGGTTTCCCTACTACACATATTTACTCGTACTACTAAATTGGTATCGAGGTCCTACCTTTTTACCGTCGAAATAGTTAAATGTAACCTTCTCTTCTACTTTTCCGCTTTTTCTTTTCTCGCACTTCCTGTGTGTAGAAGTTTTTACCGTTTGCTTGCTTCCTTGATAGCTATAATCTCTAAAAGTTTAAATGCAACGTCAGTTGTTATTTTCTATCTACTTTATTCTCATCTTTCACTTCTCATTTTTTCCACATCACCTGTACATTGTAACCCTCCTGTGCACAAGTGGCGGTTCTGCCTTGCTTGGGGTGAAATGATTAGAAAAAATGTATAAGGCATGTTGAAAATCTCATTAGATTTCCAGTAGTCATATCTAATAAACACAGTTATGGCGAGTTATAAATTGAAATTGTGAAGCCGTTATTATGTAGACGAAGGGAAGATGTACATATTATTTAGTAGCTGTTTCAATTTTTTATCACTTCAGTGTGTACATATGTTATGTATATATGTGTGTGTGTATGAGAATGAATGTAATTTCTTTCTGTTTTGTGCCAATATTTTCCCAGGTGCTTCGCGAAAAAGTAATAAAATAAAATACATGGTTTCTTTACTTTTCTGTATGATTGTTTTGCTTAGTAATTTTTTTTTTGTCGCCTTTGTTTTTCTGCCTTTCGGTGTGATCTGGTTTGAATCGCTTAATCATTTTTTTCTTTTTAGCTCGGCTTTTCCTTTATATTTGTCCTTTACTCGTAATCTTCATAATGCATGGTTGTACATCTTTTTACATTTTACTGTGCCTCAAATGTATCTTATTCTGCTAGCATCTATCTCACTTTGCTCTTGTAAATATATGAGGATGCAGTAAATAGTTCATAACCTGAAAAGTTTTTTTTATTTGAGAATTTAACTGTATAATGTGTGATCTTTTTTTTTATTAATATTGACATATTGATTAAGTGCATTGTCAAAGAATGAGATTATATTGAAAATAAATATTTATGTAAAATAAATTATGTACCTAACCATATATTTCAATATTAATCACTTTAATAATAAGTTCTTTCAGTGGATCTATCTATCTATCTATCTATCTATCTATCTATCTATCTATCTATCTATCTATCTATCTATCTATCTATCTACTTGCTAAAAATGGGTGTTTTGTGGACGATTTCGAGGATAAATAAAAGAAGGGTTTTCAGTGCTGATTTTCGAAGGCAAAGTGCAAGTTTTGCTTATTTAGAAGATTGGTTGCAAACCTAGTTTCTCTCAGCACCTCATTTTCACTCACTGACATATACTTTGTATGTCCCTTTACACACACTCACGCACATACATGCACAAAACGCACACGCATTGCATATAATACACTATGTACAAAGAGTAACATTGTTGTATTCATTACGAGAGAGTGATGAAATTTCTCGACTTGAACCCTTCTTTAAAGCTGTTCAAATAACATCAGAACTTTTTGAAGGACTTCTTCGTCGGGGCGAGAACTTTTCAGCGCACTTCTCAGTTCAATTTGAAAACGAATATTCTAGCTGCTTTTAAATATTGAAACATTCTTTCAAGACATCATTGCATGTTGTTTGATTGTCTTCGACATTTGTAGGAACTACAATAGTATTAACAAAATATGTAAGGTTTTACCAAGGTTTTTGCATCTGAAACCTTTAGAATAGATACCTCTACTCATGTTTCTATACCTAAATTTAAAATGAAATTTTAAAAATAAATAAGTTACCTTCAAACTTTAAAATAAGCTTTAATTGAAAGCTAAGGGATTAAATTTAGTAATTTTAGTAAGCAAAATACCCTGGTGTATTTTAAACTGGAATTATATTGATCGGAATAAAAACTTTTCTAAATTTACAAAAAAAGTTTTTAAAATTTAAAATTTTCCGCCATTTTTCATCGATTGTAAACAGAAGCCAATTCGCGGTTTTAAAAAATCTCACAATAATAAAATACACCTCGCTGACAGATTATTTTCTTAAAATTACCGAATTTAAACTTACTTTATGTTAACTTGAAACAAGAATTACTTGCTTACTGCTTGAAAATTGTTCCAAAAAGCATTTTTCAATTACGATAGCTTTGTTATCACAGCTGTTAACACCTCATCAACAGCTGTAAGCATCTTAGCAGCAGCCGACAACTGATGATTTACAGTATCCGGCCAAAAGTATGGAAGACGAATTTGGTATAAATCTTATTCATGCAAATCGTTTTTTTTATAAATTTTTAACTATGTTAGAATTAAAAATTTAACACAGTTTTCAGCAATTATTCAATATTGGATTGAATTTTAGTTAGTTTAGCTTTGTAGGCTTACGTCTAAAGATGTTTTATGAAAAATAAAAATTAAAATAATATAAAACTTTCTTTTAAAAAAAAATTACAATTTAATAACAGAATGAAAATAACGGCAGCGTTAACTCAATAATTTATGAAATTTTATGGCATTTATTATTTTTTATTTTTAGTATCTATTTTTCTTATTTTAGGTACCTCCACAAATTGTGAATTTCACAATTATTTTTCTTTTTTTAACAAAATTAGAAAATTAGGAATTAAAATGTAAAAGTTTCTTTAAATGTGTAAGGAATGACTTGCAAAACAGGCTGTTGAATTTTATAAACGTCTTGAAGAGACTTGAATCAGAATTAAAGTGCGGTTTCTGTCATTTTCCATGTAAGGGGAATAATCCAAAACACTTGTTAACTTCTAAAATAAATACGACCTCTATGGAAACTTGTTATGACCCCTATGGAACATAGTACTTAAATGAACATATTTATTTACACATAAAAATTTTTTTTAACTATTTTAAAAATATAATGGGTGAAAAGTTTTTATTAAATCTTTTATTTTTTGATAGGCAATATAATTATCAATTCTTAACTAAAAAAAGGACAACGGTTCTTGAAAAGATTTTAAAATATTTTAAAAACTTTATGAATTATTATAATAATAGAAAAAATGAAAACAATTATTTTAAAATTTTATTAGTAGTCGAAAAAATTTTTTTCTTAAGACTATAATGTCCTTAATTATTATTATTTATTCCAGCAATTAAAAGCTTATCAAATTAAATTATATCAGAGTTTTATTGCATTTTTATTTTACTCTTTGGGGCAGATTTTTGGATGGTGCCGAATAATTTTAAATAAAAAAAACTAGATGGTTTATGTTCCCCGATGAGTTCTGCGTTTAACTAATAAAAAATAATTTGCGGAAATTAAAATTTATTAAATTTTCATGAATTTACGTGGTGGGGATAACAGAGTTTAAAAAAAAATCATCACTATTCTAAAAACAATGAGTACTAAAAGTTTCATTCAAATCTGACAATTATTTGATTTTTGCGAGACTTTCCAAATTAATGTGTTTGTCACCGAAAAGGTGAGTTACGTAAAAATTACATGATCGATTGTAAATAGTCGTAACATTTTCTGCAACGCTAACTCAAATCAAAACAAAATTTTCTACCAAACTTTCGAACATGTTAAAAAGGATTACAAAATTATATAAAATAAATAAAAATTACTTTAATCTTTCCTCTTAATAATATTATAAACATTTTGATGGAAAAAGTTCGTTTTACTAAGTTTTGAACTTTTTTAATTCATACTATGCTGTTTTTAACAGGATGCATAAAATCCAAGGAAGGGACAATCATATTAGAGAAAGAGGAAATACTCCAGGGATGGGAAGAATACATAAAGGATCTCTTTTGCGACAAGAGAGAACAACCGAGAATACACAAGGAGATGGATGGACCGGAAATACTAAAATCCGAAGTGGAAGCTGCAATGGCCAAAATGAACAGAAACAAAGCACCTGGCCCAGATGGCATAGTGATAGAGCTGCTGACAGCCTTAGAAGAATATGGCATAGAAAAGATTACCGACATAATAAACGAAATTTATAGCAGCGGAATAATACCAGAAGACCTATGCAAGTCGATGTTTATAGCGCTGCAGAAGAAACCTGGTGCAAACGAGTGCGAACTACACAGAACTATCAGCTTAATGAGTCACATTACAAAACTGATTGTTAGAATCCTGATGAATGAAGCGAGAAGCAGAATCAGGCCAGAGATAGGGCAGGAACAGTGCGGGTTCGTCAAGGACACTGGAACAAGGAACGCCATATTCATGATTAGGATGCTGTCTGAAAGGGCATTACAAATGAAGAAAGAATTGTACCTATGCTTCATTGATTACGCGAAAGCATTCGGCAAAATACGACACAAAGAATTGATGGAAATGCTAGGCAACCTCGACATTTTCGGCAAAGACATAAGAATAATCAAGAATCTCTACTGGCAACAAACGGCCTGCATACGGACAGGTAACGACCTCAGTAGATACACAAAGATAGAAAAAGGCGTAAGACAAGGATGTGTCTTTTCACCGGATTTGTTCAACCTATACAGCGAGAATATTTTGAGGACCCTAGATGACACACCAGGATTTGTTATTGGAGGCCACAACCTGAACAACATAAGATACGCGGACGATACAGAACTGATTGCGGACACGGATAGGAAACTGCAAGATCTCATACAGAAAGTAGCAGTGGAGAGTGACAAGAAGGGACTACAAATAAACTTTAAGAAAACTGAGTGCATGGTCATCAGCAAAAGATACAACCCAAAATGCCAAATACAGGTGGGGGATAACAGAATCAAACAAGTCCAAGAATTTAAGTACCTAGGAAGTGTTCTAACAGGGGATGGAAAGTGCGACACGGAGATCCGAAGGCGAATTGGCATGGCAAAGGACGCGTTCCAGAAGATGAGCAAAATACTAACACACAGGAAAATCTCAATAGAAACAAAGAAAAGAGTGCTAGACTGATAGTGATGTCAGTTCTTCAATACGCAGTGAATGCTGGACAATATCATCGAAAATGAGGACAAAACTGGAAGCGGCCGAAATGTGGTTCTACAGAAGGATGCTACGGATATCGTGGACTGAGCATACAAGCAACGACGAAGTGTTAGAAAGAATGGCAACAAAAAGGAAATTGATGCTGAGCATCAGGAAGAGACAACTGAAGTTCCTGGGACATGCAATGAGGAAGGAGAGCCTGGAGAACCTGATACTGACTGGACAGATAGAAGGAAGGAGAGACAGAGGAAGGCAGCGGATAACATATTTGCAGGGTCTGATCAGGTGGATGACGGAACGGGGGTTGCCAGGAGGAACAGGAGCAAACATACTAAGAGCCACAAGGGATAGGGAGACGTGGAGATCCATGATCGCCTACGTCCTGAAGGGACAGGGCACATAGAAGAAGAAGAATGGAGGTACCTACTTTAGAATGTTACTTCATTATTTCATTTTTGTTTGTCTAAACTTCTGAGATGAGTTAGTATTTACATTATTTAAATTGTCTGGAGTGTTTTCCTCATCTTTATTCAAATTCACGACGTTTTGGCCGTTGTACGCTCCGGCCTTCTTCAGGATCACACGATCACTAACGCTTTTATCCACTGGACCACGTGTCCTTGAGGACACATGACCCAGTAGAAAAAGCGTTGGTTTGGTCCAGTGACTTGACCCAAAGGATTGTGAGTTGAACAACTGACTACAGCAGTGGTGAACAAATAACTTCCAGAGTTGAGTTAAAGAGAGATGACTGAAATATCTGGAAAGTGAAATGGTACATCAACCAAGAACAATATACTCCAGTGATCGAAATAAAGGGTCCGGTTCGAAACTTTAATCACCTGAAAAAGACTGGGGCGTACAACAGCCGAAACGTCGTGAATATGGCAATAAAGATGAGGACAACAGTCAGAACAATGTAAATAATGTTCATTATTGTTGTTATGAGTTCTTTAATGACCAATTTGATTGAATTTTAGCTGAGGAAAATTTAATATGAAACATCTTTCTTCGTTGACGTCTTACAGTTATTTTCGTATAAAGGTTTCGTGAATTGTCTGTAATACAAATACATTTTCATATACTAGTTTAATTTCATGCAACAGATTTCATATTGAATAAATTTATTTTCTCAACTTTCACTTCCAAATATGCCGACTGTGTTATTTTCAGTTAATGCATATTAAAGATTTTCAAGTGAATTTCTTTCAATCACACACACACATACACACACACATAGATATGTACTTATATGTAATAATGTTATACGAATGATAATAATCAAAAGTGATGTTGTATATTTTTTCACGCCTGAGCTTCAACGGCTTCAGACAAAACAGAGTCTCTTAGCAAATTTTAAAACTAAAGTAAAAACAAAACAAACTAAACAAACGCCATGAAAATAATGAATATTTGTCTAGACCTATAATATTTTCGATTTAATACGCAGACATAAAGCTAGTTTATAGAAATTTTCCCTACTATTCAGATTAAATTGTGCATAAATAAAAGTTATCATCTCGACCAAGAAAAAATTTCCAAATAAATTAGAGTATCTGTTAACATTATCACACATGTTCACCAATACATATGTAAGGGCAAACCTACTCATACATATATACATATATACATATATATCAGTACCTTCAAATCAATAAGATTTAAAATCCATTAAAAAAAATGAAAAATCTTTGTTGAGGCTTTCTTTTTAGTTTTAATTTCAAGTAAAGATATTAAATCTAGTATTTCCAATAAACAAAATACTTTGGTGCATTTCAAACTGAATTTAAATTGACTGGAAAGAGTATTTTATCAGTATAAATGCTAAAATCGTTCATATTGACAAATTTGTCAACAAAGTGTAATTATCTTTAATAAAAGATCTTTCTAAATGAAATATATTTTCTGTATACTTTATTTGAGCAA
Organism: Ascarosepion bandense; assembly: GCA_037127315.1. Lineage (NCBI taxonomy): Eukaryota > Metazoa > Mollusca > Cephalopoda > Sepiida > Sepiidae > Ascarosepion > Ascarosepion bandense. The sequence continues at coordinate 2,890,489 of JBBBDQ010001763.1, read as the reverse complement.
GATTGGCTGATTTAAAATTTAATTCATCTAATTTCAAACAAATATTACTTACTTTTAGTTTAAAATATCATAAGAAAGCTGTTTTTTTAAACGAAGGTGGGTGTTATTATGAGATGTTGACACATTTCAATGTGGATGTATGCTTGAGAATTTTTTCTAAGAGAGACGAAACAATTACTTAACGAATATAATGTGTACACCTTTTATATAATCTTTTAACTATCTAGTAATCTTAAAAATTTAAGAAAATATTTTAAGCAATTTGATATATTACTGAATTTTAGATACTTTTAATTTATAGTCTAACGTACGAAGACGTCTGTTGAAGAAATGTTGGCAATAAATTCTAAATTTACTATAGCTACCGCTTTTATTTTCTGACAGTGTCGAGTTTGAACATGTGTATTTATAAAAATCGACACATTTATACACAAATAAAATAAATACAAAGTTATTTTTTAAAATATTTGTGTCGTTGAATTGTAATGAGCTTTTTCCTATATACGATTAGTAAATACAACCTTAATTTAATGATATCAGTTAACCTCTATAAACTAATAAAAAACTTTAAAAGATTTAAAAGTTTATAAATATTTTAATTAAAATTTTAAAAAAATGAAAACAATTTTGGTAAAAATTGATTATTTTTAGAAAAAGGATTTCCTTCTTAAGAACTAATATAATACAGAATGTCTTTTTTTTATATAAAAGTAATTAAAAGCTTTGCTAATTAAATAATGTCTTAGTTCTATTGTATTTTTGTTTTAAGATTCATAGTAGATTTTCTGTAACTGGGGGTTCTGTTTGACCAAAAAAGTTTTGAGGATTTATCCGTATAAATAATACAAATATTCTTCTATATGCCATGCCCCTTCAGGACGTAGGCGTTCATGGTTTTCCACGTCTCCCTATCCCTGATTGTTCTTAGCACGCTTTCTCCTGTTACCCCCACCCAAACCCGCTCTGATATTTACCTGCTCAGGCCCTTCAAATATGTTATCCACTGTTTTTTTCTGTCTCCCTTTCCCTCTATCTGACCTGTGAGCAGCAGATTCTTCAAGCCTTCTTTCCTCATCACATGTCCCAGAAACTTTAGCTATCTTTTCCTGATGATCAGTATTAATTTCCTTTTTGTTTCCATCCTTTCTAAAACCTCATCATTGCTCACATGCTCGATCCATGATATCTGCAAAAGCACCCTTCTGTAAAACCACATTTCAGTTGCTTCAAGTTTTTCCTTCATCTTTGATGATATTGTCCAGCATTCGCTGCCATATTGAAGAAGACATCACATAGCAATCTAGTACTTTCTTTTTTGTTTCTAGCGAAATTTTCCTGTATCTGAATACTCTGTTCAGCTTCTGGAATACATCCTTTACCATATCCGATCTCTGTGTCGCACTTTCCGTCTTCTTTTAGAACACTTCCCATGTACTTACATTTTTGTACTTGTTTGATTTTAGTATCCTCAGCCTGTAATTGGCATTTTGAGCTCCTCTGTTTGCTAACGACTATACATTCGGTTTTCTTGTAGTTTATTTGTAGTTCTTTCTTTCAACTTTCTTCATCTACCTTTATTAGGAGGTCGTGTAGTTTTCTTTCCGTGTCGGCTATCAGCACTGTATCATCTGCCTATCTAATATTGTTCAGATTGTGACCGCCAATGGCAAATCCTGGCATAACTTTTAAGGTCCTCAGAATAGTCTCGCTGTACAAGTTGAATAGATCCGATGAAAAGGCACATCCTTGTCTTACGCTCCTTTCTATCTTTTTATATATGCTGAATTCGTTTCTTGTCCGTATGCAGGCAATTTGCTGCCAGTAGAGGTTGTTGATTACTCTGAGTTCTTTGCAAAATATGTCGAGGTTGCTGAGCATTTCTATCAATTCTTTGTGGCATCCTTTTCTAGTGTCCTTGACGAAGCCGCACTGTTCTTGTCCTATTTCCGGCCTGATTCTGCTTTGTGCTCTATTCATCAGGATTCGGACAATGAGTTTCGTTATGTAGCTCAACAAACTGAATATTTGGTGGTGTTCGCATTCGATTGTGCCTGGCTTCTTAGGCAGAGCTATGAAAATTGATTTGCTTAGGCTATCTGGTATTATACCACTGTTCAGCATTGTTGTAGATTTCATTTATTATTTCCGTAATTTTCTCTATGCCAAAATTTTTTAAGGCTGCCAACATCTCTATTACAATGCTGTCTGGTCCATCTCCTTTGCTCCTATTCAGTTTGACCATTGCAGCTTTCACTTCAGATTTTAGTCTTTCCGGTTCGTCAACATCTTTGTTTACATTCGGTTGCTCTTTCTTGTCGTAAAAGTGATATTTTATATATTCTTCCATTCGCTGAAGTATTTTCTCTTTCTCCAACATGATCGTTCTATCCTTGGATTTGTTACATTCTGTTGAGGAGCATGTTCTTTGTACTGTCGGTTTCCTTATTTCTTTATGCATTTCTCCTTTATTAGTCTTGCTCAATCTCTCTATTTTGGCACATTTATTGTTGTTCTTTAGCCTGTCTGCACTTGGTCCTTATTTTCTTCTGTAGTTTCTTGTATTCAGTTCTATGTCTTGGCATAGTTTTCTGTCTCCTTTGCATCATGTCAAGTGTCTCTTCAGTCATTCACTCGTATTTTCTTCTGCGTCTGATTTCCTCAGGAACCATGTTGTTTGCTGATGTCACCAGTGCGTTCCATTTCGAATTTCCATTTCCCATTTGTTCTTCGTATTTGTTTCTCACCCTGCCGGTGTATTTATTTATTTTGCAAGTTGAGGTCATTCAAGAGTATGTTGTGTTACAGTCTGGGTGCTACCCTAGGCTTCTTTAGTTTCCGAAGTTTAACCCTTTGTTTGCAGATAACTGGATGGTGGTCGCTCTCACAGTCGACACTTGAATAGGTTTTTCATTGAACTGTTGCATTTCTAAACCTTTTGTTTATGGTTATATAATCGATTTGGCTTCCCCATGTCCATAAACGTATCGGGTGTTCTTGAAATCAGGTTCTGGTTATCACCTGATCAGTCGCCTTACACTACTGGACCCACCTTTCACCCTGGTCGTCACAGATACCTAATTCAAAGTTGCCAGTGATCCAGTGGTTGTCGCTGCTGAAGTTTCCATTGTTTGGCCATCGCATATACTCAGAATCTTTTGATGTTCAATCTGCTCATTTCCTGCTTGACATTCTCAAGTTGACTACAGTTGTTCAGCGTCCAGACGTTCCATGTTCCAGTAAAAGTCTCACACAAAGAATTACTTGAGGTTTCATAAAAACGAATACATGGGAGCTAACATGTAAAAATGCAAATAAATATATTTAAGACTATTTACTTAAAAAGAAAAATTTTTAAAATAATGCCATTCATTTGTGAAGCAGGCCTGAAAACTTCATTAAAATCCAACAATTATCTCTTGTTTTTGCAAGAATTTCTAGTGCATTTTGCAGCACAAAAAGACGCTAAAACATTTCATACTAATATATTGTTACCCCTTAACGCAAGAACTGCAAAATCTCTAAAAATATAATTTAATAAGAGAATTCCTTTTTTTTTTCACACTTAAGAATACCATAAAGATTTTGACGATTGAATGTTGTTTTATTAAGACTGGGTAATATTTCCTTATTTATTTCATCATGCATGTTCAGATTTTTGCAAATCTTTGGACACACACACACACACACACACACACACACACACATATATATATATATATATATATATATATATATATATATATGCATATATATTGACCTAATTGAAGCGTATTTGCAGATACCAGTAACAGAAGAGAGTACAAAATATACTATGTATAAACACGTACAAAGGACTCTATAAATGCAACAGTTTACCATTCGGAATAAAGGTAGCTCCGGTAATTTTTCAGCAGACAATAGACACCATGCTTACCGGACAAAACTTCCCCACTGCTTATCTAGATGACATTCTAGTCAAAAGTGATAGTATGGAAGACCACGCAACATTTATCAAGGAGGTTTTCAAAAGAATACAGGACTTCTGGTTCAAAGTAAAAGAGAAGAAATGTGATATTTTCTTAAAGGAAATAAAATATTTAGGCCACATTATTAACAAGAATGGCAGAAAACAATACACAGAGAGGGCATCAGCAATTAAAAACATGCCTGAGCTTAAAAACGTCTCGGAATTACAAAGTTTCTTCGGTCTTGCAAAATATTATGGAGAATTCATCGATAGCATGCACAAATTGAAGGCACCTCTCAACGAATTACTGAAAAAAGATGTCCAGTGGAACTGGTCGGAGGATTGTAAAAAGGCTTTTAGGGAAATTATAATGAAATTGACGTCGGACTTAACGTTGACACACTTCGACGCCAAACTGGAAATTATTATTGCAAGCGACACAAGGTCACACGGTGTGGGAGCTTGTATTCTACATAAAATGCTGGACAGCACAAGAAAACCGGTAGCCCACGCATCGAGATCGCTGCTACCGGCCGAAAGAAATTATTCACAAATAGAAAAAGAAGCATAATATTTGCCATAACTCGCTTTCATAGATATGGAAGAGAGTTTACACTACAAACGGGTCATAAACCTCTTCTTATCATATTTGGATCAAAGAAAGGATTACACCGCAAATAGACTCCTGAGGTGGCGAACAATATTACTAAACTATAATTTCAAATTAGAATTTATACCATCGAAAAAAATAGGACATGCAGATAGATTATCGAGACTGGTATCTATGAAAAGTGAACCTTTAGAAGACTCGGTAATAGCGGCTTTGAGAGCCGAGGACGAAATCAGTAAAGTGTTAAGTAATACGGTGAGAGAATTACTGGTAATACTATTAGAAATAAGAAGAGAAGCAGAAACAGACGAATTCATAACTACCACAAAGAAAAAAATAGGAAATAAAGACACCAACTTGGCAGACAGTTTTTCAATTTGCGATAATGTCCTACTTTACAATGAAAGAGTGGTAATACGAAAACCATTACAAAGAAGGATTTTGAAGATTTTCCATTTAGGACATCCGGGAAAAAACCGCATGAAGGCACTTATGAGAAGTTACGTGTACTGGCCTAACATGGATGATAATATTACGCAGATGGTGGAAATATGTAAGGGCTGCACCACCTATCATACAGAAACCATGGCCAAAAGTAACAACAAAACCTTGGTCAAGAGTCCATGCGGACTACGCAGGACCCATTGACGTCTACTACCACTTAATAACAGTAAACAGTTTTAGTAAATGGCCTGAAGTTTTCAGGTATAAAAATCCAACAACAAAAAATACCATAAACTGTTCACATGAACTATTTGCTAGATGGTTAGTAACGGGCAATGGTACACAATTTACTTCAAGTGATTTCCAAGAATTTTGCGAGACGTACCAAGTAAAACACATAAAAATAGCGTCTTACCATCCACGGTCGAACGGCTTAGCCAAAAGATTCGTGGATAGTCTAAAAAGAGCATTAAAAATTCTAGAGATACACCAACGGAAAGAGCGTTACTGCAATTTTTACAAATATACCGAATTACGTCTAACAGAAACCATCGGGACTTTCATCAGCTGACGTGATATGGTCTGTTTTCGATAAATTGCTACCATGCAAAAATAAAACCTATAGTTACGAAAAGATCGTTCAAACCAGGTGAACGAGTTTACTTCAGAATGTTTAAAAATAATATGGCGTATTGGGAACCGGAAACAATTGTAAACAGACTAGGAAACGTTATGTACACAATACAGGGAGAAAATGTACCCACAGAAGACACGTAAACCAAATACAAAAAAGAAGGAGTGAAGCTCCTAACCTTCAGAAAATGATGACGCGACGGAAGAATTTTTTGAAGCCTTTGACATTCGGAGACCTCAAATAAATAAAGAAATTAGAAGAACTAGCAGAAAACGAAAATTTAGGGATCCATTAATCATAGATCCCAAGCGGAAAAAATATTAACTACCCCACCAAAAAACAAAACAAAAAAAAAAGCTAGAAAGCGGGGTGTTGTGGGATCTCCCCCTTTTTGTTTTTGATAATGGACTCGACTGAGTGTACATACAATCCTGCCATAGAGAGAACAGAAATCTTAGAAGTAGTTGCAGTTGCAGTTTGCAGTGGAGAGTAATCGTAGAGATCCGTTACAGTTATCGAAGAGTTCCGACAGATACCGAAGTTACCCAGAGACCAGACGAGCTTTGAGCTACACTCAGCTCAAGAATAATATACTCGGACATACTATTTCCAACGACTTCACTCCAAGACTTGTATATATTTATTTCTACTAATAATATTCCTGGATTTACTCACCTACGTTCAAGTTTGTATATTAGGTTCAATATAACCTACCTTTCTATCTCCATATTTGTTTTTGTTGTTAATTATTTTGTGTGGTTCCTCATCCGGAATCCACAACACTTATTAAATATGTGCTTTACTTGAGTGACTTTAATTGGTTTTATTTAATAATACATATAACAATCGAGGCGTAAACACTGTAAAAAATCTACAATGTTTTCCATTTGAAAAGACGTTTTCGAGTAAAAAAAGTCTTAAAGGGAATATATATTCTCTTTAAGAACTTTCATCCAGCCAAAAAGTGTTAGGCTATCATTAAAAATTTGAAGATGAAGAGAAAATAAAATTATCTTTACCTGTCAATTTTTTCTTTTACCTGAATAGGACGGCTGAAAAATTTACTTTGTGAGTAAGAGTAGCAAAGTACAATCAACTTATAAAATTACGTATATTAAACTTGATTTTAACTTTCAGTTCCACTTTTTAACTCAGCGTTGAAGAGAAGGATAATTGCGCGTAAATTAACAAGGCAAACCAGAAACTAATATACAAACTGCTTATACATATATACATATATATATATATATATATATATATATATATATATGAAATCTTTCATATATATATATATATATATATATATATATATGATCATGTCTATATATATATATATATATGTGTGTGTGTGTGTGTGTGTGTGTGTGTGTGTGTGTGTGTGAATATTTTCACTCTCATTCAAAGATTTACAATTTATTATAAAATGATGTTGGTTAATGAACCATCATAATTAAAATGTCAATGACTACATTTTACTGAGTCTCTAGTCTTCTAGTTTCATGACTTTTCTGAATATTGTATACTTTTGATATACCAAAATGATATTTTGCATATTTCAGCAAGAGGTCTTCTCCTGTTTAGATATCTCACATTTTAACTTGCGTTGTGCAGTAGGAAGAGCGGCTCTTACAAGTGTTATCTGAATTTTTCACAGGCAAAAAGCACATTTTCTGAATGAGACTGAGTAATAGTATACCGTTCAGAGTTGTATGGCATTATATATATATATATATATATATATATATATATATATATATATATTGAATCAGTATGATGAAATCTTAAATAAGTCTTCCGAAAATATTTGAGACTGAAAGATAAAAAATATAAAATGGTGATTAATTTTGTGTAATCTAAAGCGCTAATCTGAATGTAGGTTTACCATTAGTCTGTATAATGACCACACAAAAGTCAAGGTGAAGAGAGAAAAAAGGAGAAAAAAGGAATTAAAAAAAAGACTAAAGAAGCGAATGTAAAAGGAATAAAGAACAAGTAGAGCAGAAGACAGAATAAAAGAAGCGCGAAAAAAGAGAAGGATAAATGTTTTTTGAAATTAAACTAGAATTGAAAGAAAGAAGAATTAAAGAAAGAATCTTCTTAGAAAAAAGAAAAATGGCGCGAGTAGCAAAAAGAACAGAGGTAACTAAGAAGAAAATATATTTGGAAGAAGTAAGCTAGAAGTCTGATAATATAGAAAAAGAAAAACCAGAATGATATTGATGCTAATGAAGACGAAGATACTTGTCATGGATGCTACAGAGATTTATTCTCACCATTCAGCAATAATATAGTTGTCGTGAAAGCAAACAAAACTGTCACTTGCAACCATTTCTTTTTGTATTCTCTTACAATATGTGAACATGAATCAAATATTTGCCAGCAAATAAAAACTCTACAGATGAATTATTGACGGCTATCTAAAAAGTTCAGAAGTTTTGAAAAACAATTCAGCTTTTGCTGATATTGAATGTTCAGTCATGTAAAGTTTTATGAAACGAATGAAAACATCAATAAAACCATATGAATACTCGCAGATGACAAAAGGAGTTTTGTTCAAATATATTTTTGTATCTGAGTGAAAAGTCGATTGAATTTTTAAAATATAGAAAATTTACGAAAAATTGCACAAATATAAATATTTATCTCTATAATTTTCAAATCAAGTATCACATTTTTAAGCGCCGTGAAAATCTGCACACGTATGGAATATCAACTTGACTTGAAATAATTTAAAACGAGTCGCAAATAAAGCGGTTCATATGAAAACGCTAGTGAAAAAAATTATAAATTCGATGCTTCCATCGTCAGCCATTTTAATGATGTGTTTTTAAAAGTCAGTCACTTTAGTGCCATACGTGATACACGTTTAGGCGATCATGTCTGTTTCGAGAAATGACTGACTGGGCAGAAGATTTTCCCGCAGTAGGTTGCCATTACGTTCAGCGGTAGACTGGTTGCCAACAAAAGCTATAGAATACAATCTATCCTGCTATTTAATTCATAGCTGGAGGGAGAAGTGACGGATTAATACCTTTCCGAATGGTATTTGCGCATAATTGAATGCAAAAAATTCAAGTGAAATTCGAATTCGGCTTACCAATTTCTCGTCCGAGCCGATATCCACTGCACCACAACGTACATACATAAAGGCGAAAGAAGAGGGAAATATAACGCAATATATATAATTCAATGCACGTGCAAATGCCAGTAATTAGACAAATAAATGTGAGATTGACACTGTTCAAGTCTCGTCTCTCATTATAATTCTGCATGATTACACGTAAATCTTTTAATAAGAAACAAACAAAAAAATATACAATTGTGATACCATGAACGGCTCATAATTTATTACACGGTTTAAGCTACAAATTCCGTAAGCTGAGGATTGAACTTATACACGCGAAACAATTGACAAATAGCCACTTTGTTTAACGCCCATCAGTTTCCTATTGTATATATCATATTTCTATGGCATAAACAAAGTAATATTGACTAAGAAAAGTGAAGGAGCTTATATAATCTCTAAATAACCTAGCTTGTACCAGTTAAATGAACTCTGCTTAAGCAAACAAGTCTATCTATATTATTTTTATTTTACTTGCATTATTTGCTTCCATCTGTCTTGCAAAACATTGTCTTCATCGTCGTTCAGAATGCAAAGTGATGTCAGTCGAGCATAGTGATTTTTCTTTCTACTTCTCCCGCCTGCAAATTACATTCGCCATGGGAAGACGATTTATTAGATATAAATAAACATACCAAACTAGTCACTTGCTTATCGTCCTTATCAATACAAGCGATTAGAAATATTTTCAGCTGATTTCCGTTCATTATTTTTCAATATGCTGTTGATTTTTTCGTCCTGCTTTTGGGGTAAATATTTCACATTTTTATCTCACTGGTGAAATACGTATTTTCTTTTTTTGTTCTCTTTTAGAAAAGTTGTGATAGAACTAAAGAGAGAATTAAGGGCAAGACGTAAAGAAACAAATGATTACAACATGGAGAAAAGCAAAAGAATGACAAAAAGAAATGAAACTGAAATAGACGATATGGGGAATGACATTGAAAAGATACAAAGAAAATAATTCTCTGACTCTCGAAAGGCAGTATGACATGAGTAAAAAATATCAATAAAGAAAAGAAGAGAAACAAAAAGCACAACAAACTAGACTCAAATAAATAAGTGAACGAAATAATGGATATAAGAAAATACGAAGGAAAGTAAAGAAACCTGAGAATGCACAAAAAAATGAAATGACGAACAAAGAAAAAATAAATAAATGGCCAGAAATAAAGAAAGGAAGAAATGGAAAAGAAAAGAAAAAGAGAATGAAAGAAACAGAGAATAAAAGAAAAGGAGAAAGGAAAGAAAGAAAAAGAAAAATTTGGAAAAAGAAAAGAAAGAGAGAGAAAAATAAAGGGAGAGAGAGAGAGAGAAAAGAGAGAAGGAAAGAGAAGAAGAATGAGAGGAAAGAGAGACAGAAAGAGAAAATAAAAAAGAAGGTAAAAGAGACAAAACGAAAATAGACAAAAGAGTAAAAGAAAAATAGAGAAAGAAAGAAAAAAAGAAAGAGGAAAGCGAGAAAAAAAAGAAAGAGTGAGAGAAAGAAAGAAAAAAGAGAAGAAAAAATATGAAATAAATAAGAAATAGAACTATCTTGCGGATAGAAGCATCTAGGGTGCTTAAAAAATAATCTGCCATTGAAGTTGTAAAGAAATTTCTTACTTGCCCCAGAAAATTATACACGTCTACAAAAATTCAAGATATAAAAATTATATAATGGGTCGTCATCTCATTGTTTACGGAAGCTCATACATACAATAACAGTCCCACGAGATTTTTTGTTTCTCAATGATGTCATATTTCAAGTCGCCTAAGCTCTCCGTGAATCCCTCAATGAAGCCACTTTTTTCAGAGAAAATTATTCACTGAGCTCTCTTCTTTTAACCTTTGCATCGCGAACAACATTTACAATTACCATTTTAAGAAATTGCAATCTTCCTATTTATTTTTTATGAGTATACATCTACTTGCAGGAAAAATGGCAATATGTGGCAGCTGCATGAGAAAAACTCATGCAAGCATATGCATTAAGTGGAATGTTTTTTACAGAGTCAAACATAATGATTCATAAACATTTGGATCTTTGTAAATTAATCAGTTAAGTATTAGCCACCTGTGTAGAAACTTAATTGGTTAATGGATCAGTGTGTCAAAAAAGAGCATTTCAAATGCTTCTGTTCAAAGCAAAAATAAAAGAAATTCACTATTTGAAACATTGGTGAAAATCGATCCTTTAAACTTATTTACTTCCCAATATGATCTAAGGAATGAAGTCAAGAGAATAACACTGAAGAATAAGACGACTGAAAAATTGATTGACTGAATAATTTATTTTACGGCTTATTAACCGTTCGCAGGTTATTTAAAACTAGAAAATATTTTTGGATAGTTAGAATTCTTTAGAGATAGTAGTAATGATTTACTGATAAAAGTTCTACTAATTAACACATAGCCCTGGGAGAGGATATGGATGTATACCTTAAGTGAACATAAAGAACCCGACTAAAATTAGAACACTGTTCTCTAATTACGAGCCGTTGTTCATTACATCAACCACTCAAGCTCAGAGTACCTGTTATTCTCAAGCGGCCAATCATTCTCACAAGGCCCGACGTTGCTTAACTTAGCTGATCATACGAAAATCGGTGTTTCAACATGATATGGTAGTAAACTCATGACTGAAAGAATCAGCAAACATGTTTATTAATGAAAGAACAGAAACAAATGTATTTCGATTATGTAAAGTAGAGCCATCAGAATTTAGAAGGCGAGAAGAAACACCTCGGTTGCAAAATGCCAGATGAATGACAATGTTTTTTTTTTATGAATGAGCAGCTAGACGAGATTATCCTCTTAAATTAGACAACATTCAAATGCGAATTTTGTTGGTTATTGGGATTGTAGATGTGTCCTTGGATTTTGGAAATACAATCTTTCCAAAATTAATTTTCAAACAGCAAACAATTACGAATATGAATATTATTTGAAATTTCGTCCAAAATGCTTGCAATCCATTAACAAAATGGTGAAATTTTAATTATTGTGTGAATAACACTGGTTCCTCAAAGATTTCATCTTGTCTATTCACAGTATTTCCCGATGGTTTGTCGGAAAAATGCAGCAGACTATTCAGAGACCATGGTGCAAAGAAAGAATAAAGAATGAAAGTTTGAAAAGCCTCTATTCTCATAAATGCCTGATAAAGCGAAAACTTTAAAGTCTGCTAAAAGTCTACCAAGTCTTAATCGTTAACATAAAATCGTCTTGAATGGTTTGGAATATTGCTTAAAAATATAGATGTCTTTTATTATGTTTATAAACATTTTCCGTATTAAACGCGCAGTTTTTTTCAGTTGAACATTAAGTGAGTGCAAACATTCCAAAATGAGGAGAAAATGTTCTTTAGCTAAATGAGCACAAAATTCACTCAAAATGTGGTGCAATTACAAAATATAAACAATACTCAGTAAGTTGAAGATATTTATTATGCAATCCAAATTCATGGCGGTTAAGAGCCATATTTTTTTGGAATGGTTAAAAAAAGAAGTAAATTCTTTCATTAATAATGATATAATTTTTATTAACAGTAAATCAAATAACTAGACACAACATAGATTATAAGAGGCAACGATAGAGAAGGAAGTAATTACTGGTCGACTGCAAATGTAGCTTCTTGACAGAATAAAATATCGAATATTTAGTCATGTATATATGACAGTAAAATTATTATTCCCATATACAGATATCTAAATAAACAATATTAGTTCTCAATTTTGATTAGTTGTCACGAGAACTAAAGGTTAAATCCTTATTCATTACGAGCGTATAAGTTTTCATTACTTTTTTCCATAATCAGCTGAATTTGGCTCAGAATACAATAAAAAATTTAACGTTTAATTACAACAATGGTAAAGTAGAAGAGATAATTATTTAGATATTTCTTAATTTAATAAAAAAAGCAGACAGTCTTTTATGATCCATCGAGAAGAAATACAAATATGATGGCGTGATAAATGTTTTATACAAGTTTTACATTCGTGTGTCTGAGTGCACGCACACACAAACATATATGTGTCTGTTTCTATCTTTGAATTAAACTCATTAATGTTCACCGTTTCAAAAATGTAACTATCAGAATTCATAATCTTTCGATAGCAACCTATAATTAATGCTATTATTATATTTCAATTTTTTAATTAATACCAGATTATATAGTAGATATTAATCGGTTAAACTAAGTGATGATAAAACTTGAGATTTTGTAGCATACTGCTTGATTGATGTTATAAATTCTTTTGAAATGTATGGCTGCATCAATACAAGCCTTCACCACCGTCATTAAAGCTACGGTTTGAACTGTTTGGCCATCATACATCGAAACTGTTTAACCAATATGGAGAAGAAAAAGAAAGAGAAAGAAATGCTTGGAAATAATAAAGAATGAATTTTAGATATTAAACTAAATGCCTATATAGACTAACTTAAGAAAATGAGTTGGGGTGTATAGATTTAGTGAGAAGCTGTAAGCAAACATGTGTTAATTTGCATAAGCTAAGGGTAAGTGAGAACGAAGAGAAAAGTAGTACTTTACTAAGCATTTTTACAATTAAATGCTGACAAATCCGCTTTGTGCATAGGCTTTTACTCGTGTACGTGTTCTCATGATATACGTTCAATTGAATAATGTTAAAGTATTTATGAAAAAAATCAAATTTTCATTTACAATATCCTTTCAAAAATATTTATTGATTTTCTAAAACGCCATTTTTGTAAATGACGTGTTAGACTCCAAGTGGAGACGAATCAGTTTTATCGCGGTTAACTGATTGCAAAGCAAGCAAAAGAACAAAGCGATTAGGCTTTTATTTGCTTCTCTTGCAATATTTTTATTTTTTGAGCCATTAAAATAGCGTACAAATACGAACAGACAGATATTTAGATAGATAATCACATTAAACGTTCTTTTTAGTGGATACCCTTATTTAACTAGACGCTCTATTTATTTATTAAACTGTATATTTATTTATTTTTATCTACTTGCCTGAATATTCGAGAAATCTTATTACAGAAAAATATGTGCAGTCCGACACACAAACCCATACACACGAGCACAAGCGCTGCCCCCCCCATATATATATATATATATATATGTGTGTGTGTGTGTGTGTGTGTGTGTGTGTGTGTGTGTGTGTGTGTGTGTGTGTGTGGAGTATAGCCCTGCGTTGCTCGGGTGTAATGAAAACTTTAAAACTAATCCATGGTCCTGGAGCTCAGACTCTTTGGACGTTGGCACGAAAGATCAAAAAGCAGTAGTTGTTTCCAGTTAAAGTGAAACCGTAGACTGAAAGAAAAATGAATGGATGTAAGTCAAAGTTTGATTTCCTGGTGTCGATATCAAATACGTTTTTTCGTCGTAAACTGAATTTTGAACGCTAAATAAGTCCTCTGAGTAAATGGTATCATGGCTGAGACTAAGAACTACAATTATACCTATTAGAGCCAAACCCGAAGCAAAAACTAAAATAAAAGAGCTGAAAAAATACAGACATGCTGGCAGATAATCAGACACACAAACAAACATCTTGCCTTTTATATATATATATATATATATATATATATATATATATATATATTATCGATTGTAAGAACTGCAACCTTGAAACTTTTGAATATCGTTTCTTATGTCTTTGTCTATGAGTGTATCAAATTTGATTAAAATTGGACACTCCTTTTATAACCCGATTTTTTCGATTATCAATTTTTGATATTTATTGGGGGTACCTCGACACAAAACCTAGCTAAAAACACTCGCAGACGCTTATAATACAACTGTGTAAATTTTCAAGAAAATCGGTTCAGCCGTTTCGGAGTTTATTGGTAACGGACACACACACACATACACACAGACAAAGTTCCATTTATAAATGAGTTTATATATATATATATATATATATATATATATATATAGGAAAGAATATTAATAAAAAGTTTTGAATTTAAAAATGTACTTTTTTTGAACAGTATTTGTTTATTTTTATTATATTTTATATTTCAGACCGTCCTCGGTCCTTCATCAGAAACAAGTGAGTTTTAAATTTGAATTAGAAACGTATTTCACGATAGCGTCCGAATATTTTTTGTTTACATCACGTGGTGTGGTGTGTTTGTTCACAACATGCAGCACGTCCGTAGAGAAAGTCTGTTTGTTTTAGATAAAAATTTCTTGGAATATCTGAAGAAAATTTTTACCTATTGAAATATTTATAAAGATTCAACACACCTAAGTCCCTATTTAACCCTAGCTTGTGTGTATTTAATTTTAAAATCCAGTATTTTTCTTTCTTTCTGCGTGTGTATGTAGAACTAAAATTGGAGTCTATTAGTAAACATTTGCAATTTTCTAAAGTATGATCAGGTTGATATATATATATATATATATATATATATATATCAGTCTTTTGCTTAAGAACACCGATTTAAATAAAATTTTGATCTTTATTTATCGATAAATAATAATTTTAAGCATAAATATGCACCTTTCCTATCCTTTACGCAATAAATCGAAATCTATTTATGTGTAATTTATTCAGATTGCTTGTTGTTGTTATTACTCAACTCTCACTCCGTGGACATATGTCGGTGTTCCCACCCAGGATGCTTCCCACTCAGGATTTTTCGAATACTGATTTCAGAGAGCGAGCTTTCAGAGAGCGAGCTTTCATCCAGTAGAAATATTGCACTAAAAGTATCTTTTTACCCTTTCAGCAGTTAGTAAATTTGTTATAAAATCTCCAAAGCCTACATATTATAAATAAATGTATGCAATCTCTCCCACAACTGCTAGGTATATAAATGTAACATCAAGCATTAGAAAATTTCTCGTTTGGAAACAATCCTTGAACTCTTTTAGCAGTTTTAATGAAAGACATTCAATTTCAGAAAAAATCGAAATAAAATCATTAATACGTGACATCCATAGTAGAAGAAAAGTTCTTAGTCTCTCTTTTTTCTCCTGTTGGCCCGTACATCCTCAGTCATTCTA
Organism: Ascarosepion bandense; assembly: GCA_037127315.1. Classification (NCBI taxonomy): domain Eukaryota; kingdom Metazoa; phylum Mollusca; class Cephalopoda; order Sepiida; family Sepiidae; genus Ascarosepion; species Ascarosepion bandense. The sequence goes on along the minus strand of JBBBDQ010001763.1, from coordinate 2,874,746 downwards.
TATAAATATAGATATTGACTTCCGAATACAAAAATAGATTTGCGCAGGAGTAAAACATGCATATTAATAACGAACTTTTAAAAATATTTTTATTATTATTTTATTTCATACCAGCTAAGAATTTTATATTCTATTATCCTTTAAGAATTTGCTTGTTCGATATAAACGTGTGACTAAATATTTGGATTTTAACCCACTCTTTTTCAATTGATGCAATGTCAAAAGATACTTTGTTTTAACAGAATTCAGTTGCATCATTTTAAAATTTACAGTGAAGTATTTTGACTCAAGTATTGCCGTAAAATAAAGATGGTTTTAACCGATGAACTTCAACTACTTGAAAAGTAAGAAAAGCTTTGAAACGATACATGTTTAGGCTAAATTTTTTCTATGATCTACTCTTTGTTTTTGTCGGTTTATAGAATTATTTAAGGAAATATGCAAAGCTTCCGGTTGTTGTTTTTTTAGTTTTTATTTTGAAGTTTCTTTAAAAAAATATTTGAATATATTCTCATTAGAGTGTTTCCCTTTCTTTCCTTTTATTTGTGAACTTTGTAACAAGACGTATCAGCGCAAGCACAAGTCAGCTTAAAATTAAGTCTGGTCTCTTTTAAATAAGAAAGCAGTAAAGTTTGCAGTACATACATGAATCATAGAAATACGCGCTGAAATATCCCCTTTCACATTATATATAAATGTGTCAAATTTCAGTCACGTGTGAAACGCCTTCTATTGAAAAGCTAAGCAACATAATAAAGAAAGATACGGAAATCTTTCACGAGACAAATGGAAATCAAATCGAAAATCGAGATGTACAATCACCTACGTAAGAATAGTAAGGCGTTATTTGAAGTCATTAAAGTTTCAGTTGTGCTTAGACATTATTATGCCACATACTGAAGCGTTTAATAACGTGCTCCAAAACAAATGTTCGTAACACCATTAAGCATGTCAAGTGGCCAAATAATATATGGAACTAAATTTTTTGAAAGTGCTATTTAGAGACAACGATACCGAATGGTTTTGACAGTTTACGGAATAGTTAGTGTCTGGAAGTGTAATGGGTTACGTTTTGGGCGGTAATTATCAATAATTAGTGGAAACTGATAGGTTGGCAACGACTACTACTGCTTACATTGAATTCCAAGAGGCTAACCTTCAGACATGGTCCAAGTAGGAAACAGTGACATTCAAACAAAAAAGCACTTTCATTACGCTGCTAGTGCAAATAATAAGTACTTAAATCAAATTTTAAAAACGACAGGAAACCATGTTTTCCGGATTTAAGTTCATTACAAGCCTTTCAGGCATTGTCAAAAGCCGTATTTTTGAGAACAGCAATCAATTTGCATTCGAAAATAAACTTCAAGGAATATTATTAGCTGTTTGCAAATTTTTGAAAATTATCAAGTTAACTTCTGTTAACAGTAGATCTTCAAACCATAATTGCAAAATTATGTATTGTTGTTACACGCAAACTGTCATTTATTTGAATAAATTATTGTTAATTTAGTCATTGGTTTCATCGTTTTTAACTTTATATGCCTTTACATTTATTTTTCAGACGATTGCATAAAACGCAGAACCGACGAAAAAATAAACTGAGTTGTATATCATATTGCAACATAACATTTCAATATATTCCACATACATTTTTGAAAAATGTCGTAAATTTACAATTAATAATTTTATAATCATTGAAATCTTAATTTACATAAAATGTTAAGATGCAATATATATATATATATATATATATATATATATATATATATGTATGTATATATGCGGTACAAACCCAGGATAGGATTGGTAAATAATCCGGGATAAAGATGGTAAATAATCCAGGAGGATCCTAGTAATATCGTTAAAATATTAAAACTGATCCAATAGAGAGATCAATGTAAATTAATTTAATTTACAGAGCGGATATTATTTATTTATCTGTAAATTCAGATAGAATTTAGAGAGGAAATAGCCATTTTCAACATGTCAGTTTAAGACATGCATTATCAACCCCGTTTAACAGGGGTTAACAATGCATGTCTTAAACTGACATGTTGAAAATGCTTATTTTCCCTCTAAATTTATCTGAATTTACAGATGTATATATAGTAGAGACAGTTTTTTCTTGCTTTTTGGAGAATCTAAAAAACAATATTTGCATATTTCTTCATAGATTTATTCTACCATATGCGCTATCTTGTTCCACTAACTTTCGCCATCTTTGAGGCAACTTAAGATTTCCATCATTCAACTTGGCGTTTTTCTAGATTAGTTTTGTTTTACAGGCTCTCATAGAATTGAAGTTTTACTCAGCAAGAAAATTTTCTGAGTAATGAAGTAGTTTTTTGAAGACGTATGGTCAGGTCAGGTCAGTACGGGAACGTAGTCGGAGATCTCAGCCAAGCTGTACCAATGTCTGTCAGATTTGCAATAAGACGTTAGTCCTATCGTTGTTCTGATAGAAGACACACTATTCTGATTAGCTAATTCCAAACGCTTTTCATTGATTGCTGTCTTTAATCAGTATAACAAGGAACATTACTTGTCTGAATTCAACGTTTAATTTTTTGAAATGAGCTCATAATACACAATTAACTAACCCTGCCCTTCCAATCCCACCAGAAACACTGCATTTCGTTCGGATGATGACCGTCTTTTGGATTGCTTACCAGTCGCGCATTTAGTTTTCTCCAGGTCTTTCTCTCCCCACATTGTTTTAAACAATCCGTTTTCTATCGCCTCTGCTCGGTTTGCTAAATGGTGTCGTTTCTGTTGTGTTTTAACAGCGAATCGCAGATAGAAATGTGATCTATTCAATAGTTTTCCGTTAAATCGTGAGGTAAAGAACATCGTGGGGATTTACACAGCAAAATGTTTTCAAATGACTTTCAGCGCTCATAGAAAATATGTGGAATGTCTCAGCGATATCCTGTATCACAGATTGCTTAAAATCAACGTTTCGATTTTCTTAATCATCAACGCTTGCAGGCTTCCCGAAAGCTTTCAGTCTTCCTGATCAAAATTTCTACTTAACTTAGCGAACCACTTGCAAACAATATTCTTCATAAATTACATCACGTTTAGAAGTTAGTAAACCGTTTTTTTCCTTTCCCACGACCAAACGTCGAATATGCATCTCATTTTCCATTTTTTGTAAAAACATTTAAAGTTGGTGTTCAAACACCATCTATTGAAAAACGATATATATATATATATATATATATATATATATATATATAAAAGATATATTGTTAGAAGTTAGTCCTCCTAAAAGTTATGGAATGAATGTGATGTCCAACATAAATGAGTGCCATCTGATTAGGACATACGTTACTTTTAAGACCACATCAAAATCCTCTCAGTATCTAAGGTGTTTTTTATTTAATAACTATTTTTTCTTTTTATAAGATGGACATTCTTTAAAATTACTTTTTTTCTATTGAATATTTTTGTCTTTTTCAAATATCTGTAAAACATCCAAAACCTTTTAGATTCAAAAAGCTAAGCAAAAACAAAAATCAGTATAAAAAATGAATATATCAGGTGATTATTTTCAAAGGCTGCGGTTACTGATGTCAGGTTAATAAGATAATTTATCGTACTGGATTTCGTTTCAAGAACATCACAGAAACTTACAAAACATACATTTGTTAAACATTGTACCTTCTTCAAATTAAAAATCTACAATACTCATATATATATGTCAGCTATCCCTGACGATCCGTTTAGGTGAAACCTAGGTAGGTTCGTCTGGCTCATTAGGTGCTATTTATTTAGTTTGCTCTACTTTTGTATTGAGCGCTTTCTGTTAGATCGTGTCGGCTTTCTGTTAGATCGTGTCGGGTTTTTTCTTTGGGCTTCGTGCTGATTTCGGTCCGAACAATTTTGACTGTCTTTCATGCCCTAAGCTCTTTCTTTTCTTCAACCGTGTTTTACTTCGTTCGATAGTTTTCAAGGAAGGTTTTCAAGACGAATATAAATATAATCTCATTTATATATATATATATATATATATATATATATATATATATATATATTGTGTGTGTATTTAGGCAGCATTTTTCCATTAAGGCATGTTTCATTAAATAATATAGGCAACTTTATTTATTTATGTCTATTTATTTTCTATTTATTTTATGTGAATTTTTTCCTTGTATGCACGAGTTTGTCGTTGCTTGGAAATCTTTCATGTCAACAAAAACAGATTATCATTATTGCCATTATTGTCCGTGAATGGTTATACTATAATGTAATTTGACATCTTTGGAAATGGTTTATGTTAGCCGAAAGCTTAGATTGGATTATAAAATAAAATATGTATCAATATTGTAATTTTCTTTCTTCATTTAATGATAATGCTATTAAGCTTATCAGACAATATGAAAAAAAATTACATAAAATAAATAGATAAAACTTGTTTATATTATTTAATGAAATATGTCTTAATATATGAAGACACCACTCATAGTAGAAAACTGAGGAGCGAAATAACTCGTTTAAAAATGGAAAATATTCAAAAGTTCTACAATATAATTGTATCGAATACTTTTAAATTCAAACGTGTACTATTAGGACCAAAAACTAAGTATTAAACTATCAATATGCTCTTATCTTACAATTGAGCACTTTTAACACGACTGTATTTCAACAATAAACGACTCAGATTTTACCAAACGCACGAACAAAACAAAAAGAAACAGCGCGGTTCAACATATAAACTTACTGAACGCAGAGCGAAAAAGAAAAAAAAAACAACAACAGTGAATGATTTACGATTATTACACTATATACCGATACATAACCGAAAAGAGTACATGCTTCAACCAGTAAATTTTAAAAACTACTGTATTCCAATAATTAATGCCACAGATCACAACAAACGCAAAAAACAAAACAGTGTATTTTAACGAAAAGATACACTTACTGAACGCTAAGCAAAGAAATGCAGCAATAAAAATATTACACTTTCTAAAAAACATACCGATACCTAAAAGGAAAAAATATATGCTTCAACTACTACAAAAATTTGAACAATTTTAATAAGGATGAGATGGAAAGCTTTTTTCTTTTTGAATAAAAATACAGAAAGAAAAAAAGATAAAAATGTAAGTAATTTCAATTTTAAAACAACGAATTATCCTCTTTAATCAAAGAATTAATTACTTTTGAAAATGATATGATCTCTATTTTAGACAATATAAAATTTTAAAAAATCCAAAACAAATTCCGGAAATTATTAAATACCGAAGTAAAAAAAAAAATGAAAAAAAAAAAAAAACACAAAACATCCTTATTAAAGGAGATAAATCCAGCAATATATACCAAATAAACCCAAAAATATACGAAAAAAGTTATTAGAAGCGATAACTAAATCTTACAAAAAAGCCCCAGATTCATACATTGAAAACATCAATAATGAGGCTAAAATCATCACAGACAAATTAAATTTAAGTAATAAAATACAAATATTAACTTGCAAGCAAGCTTGTGAAAGACCACAAAGATGACTTTACCAACAATCCATCATACAGACTAATTAATCCTACAAAAACAGAAGTGGACAAAATAAGCCATCAAATATTAAAATTATTTGCGACTTGTTAAGAAAGGCCACTCAAGCAAACCAGTGCAAAAACACGAGTGATTTTATTTCCTGGTCCCAAAATATTAAATGCAAAAGTAAATACACATTCATCAAATATTATATAAAAAATTTTACCCATGAATATCTGAGAAAGGTTTACTGGAAGCATTTAATTTTGCTAAAATGTACATAAAAATACCATCAGAGCATGCTGACATTGCCGAAAATCTATACTTTTCCACAAAGGTATAGCATGGATCAAGAAATCCAACAACGGAGCATTTGATGTACCACAAGGATCGCATGACGGAGCAGAAATCTCAGAATTGATGGGCATATACATTTTAAACGAAACAAACAAAATAATCCATATTGAAAACCACGGATATAAAGATGACGGATTAATAATAGCACCAGACAACAAAAGAATGAATGATAAAATAAGGAAACAGCTTTTTAAATCATTCAAAGAACTAGATTTTGATATTACAGTGGACACAAATAATAAAGTGGTAAAATATTTAGATGTAGAACTTAATTTACAAACTGGAAATGTCTCGACATACATGAAAACAAACACTAGGTTATCATACATAAGTACAAAGTCCAATCATCCAAATAATATAATTAAACACATTTACAAAGGAATAGAACACAGACTATTTAATAATTCGTCAAACAAATCAATATTTAATGAAAAGAAAAATATATATGAGGATGCACTAAGAAATTCTGGCCATAAAAACATTTTAAAACATAATTCTCAACCAAACAGACAAATCAAAAACAACAATAGAAAATGAAACATTATCTGGTTCAACCCACCATTTAATTTAGAAGTAAAGACCAAAATAGGACAAATATTTTTAAAACTAATAGATAGGCACTTTCCAAAAGAATCAGAACTAAACAAAATGTTCAACAGAAATACAATCAAACTAAGTTATAGTTGCACTAATAATTAAGATAGTTTCATAAAAAATAAAAAATAAAAAAAATAAAAAAACCACCAGAAACTTAAATAGCATCGTACAAAACAAAACCACCAACTGCAACTTCAGGGACAAAAATAAATGTCCACTTCAATGTCTCTGTAACACAAAAGAAATAATTTATGAAGCAGATTGCCAAAACAAAATATATTTGGGCTCAACCAAAGACACCTTTAAAATCAGGTGGTTCAACCACAGATCTACATTTAAAATAGAAAAATTAAAAAACAATACATAATTGGCTAACCACGTCTGGAAATTGAAATCAAAATATGGAAAAGACCAAGACATAACGTGGAGCATTGTAAAAACAGCCAAGTCTTACAACGGTGGACAAATATGTAGACTGTGCCAAGAAGAAAAATTAGAAATTATGATATACTCAAATAAAGACGAACTGTTAAATGAAAGAACAGAAATTATAACTAAATGCATCCATACTAAGAAATACCTCTTAGGTTTATACAACTATGGATAAAAACGTCATAATTCGTTTTAATTTAAACAATGCGCGTTCATAAATTCCCTGCCACGTGAGCGTTCAAATAAAACAAAGTTACAAGAGCGTTTTTAAAAAGAAAAACGGTAAAAGGTAAAATCAGTTATTAAAAATCGCCTAAGACACCACTCATGGTAAAAACCCGGGTAGCGAAATAACTCGTTTAGAAGTTTAAAAAAGTATAAAAATGGAATATATATATATTGGACATAAGAATCAAAGCTACTTGTTAACTGACAATTTATGTTTTAATGCGTTCTTCAGACCACCGGAGCATGAAATTGGCATTTAGTTGGTTTCTTTGTTACATCAATAAACATGCACAATAACTATAAAGACCTTATTTTTGCATCTCTTATATAAATACAGTGAAGCTTTATATATATATATATATATATATATATACAAATGAATAAGGAACGAAGAAAATAATTGCAACGTTCAAAACATTAATTTAAAACAGTGAGCAATATAAAAATAGAGCAATGAATATTTATATTTATTATTAATTATACTTTAGAATATGTACAAAATACAAATTACTACAAAATTGTACATCTTGCTTCGATATTGAAAAAACAATGTCTTATCAGGTAGTTAATAATAATAGTAATAAATGTTATATTGAAAAAAATTTAAAAAAGCATTTCCTTTTATTTTTGGAAATCTTTTTTTGCGAGGTAAGAAGCTATTAAAAAAGTGAATCACAAGATAACCCCACTTTAGCTTTATTCTTAGCGCATATAATAATTTGGACATCTTGTTCTTTTTAGAAAACTTATTTTTCTGCTATTATCCACATTTTTGTTATATAAAGTATTTTCACACTTTCAATTGATCTGTTTATCTCTACATCAAACTGAAAACCCATCTCTACTGAGGATCTGGAAAATCTGTTCTAGCCAACAAGATTTGAGTGGAAATGACCGTTGGATTATTGAAACGAGAACTGACAAAAGATTACTTAACCATAAGCAAATAGATACGATTAATGTGCTTACGAATGCAAAATCACAACTGGCTTAACTGTTCTAAAATTCCAGGTATTTATTTGGCTTTTTCTTAGAAATTTACGATATTTACATAGAACATTCTTTTATGGCGCATTTTATCAGCTGACACTTTGACATTAACCATATTAGAGGTAACTTTCACCACAAAATTCGGATCAGTTAGATGAAGATAAGATGTTGACTGTCAACAGCATTGCTGCTGACTAACCTGTTGCTCATTCCGGAATCAGTAAAATGTTTTTTAAATCCCCTTGTGCTCTTAACTGCACGTTCAACTCATCTGGCTGAAGATGATAGATATAATGAGCATCGGACATATCTAATTATTCTTAAAGTACAAAGATTAGTGAATTCCTTATTGATAAAACTATTATTATCAAGCACTAGTAGAAAGAAACATGTGGAATATCATGTGTAGACGATGCATTTGCTGTGTTACCGACGAAGATAGAAAAAAATACAGTATGCACCTCTATATATTTATTACGCACATTCACATTTACAAGAATCCACTCGCCTTCTGTCTGGTCTGCATGGTCTTCCGATAACAGAAGCCATGGTTGCTCTAGCCATTCCCAAAGGTATAATATACCCTATCCTGATAGGTTCTCATCGTCACCTGACAGCTAATACAATCTTTTACGAATATTTTTATATCTAAATACACACTAGGATCCTTTAGGTAGATACGAGCGAAGTATTTAATTCATGAAATGCTTAGATGATACTAACGTAATTCCTCTATAAAAGCCTCAGGACATCTTACAGAAATAAAATCCTGTGATCCCGAGAAAACACAACCCAGCTACACTAGTAACTATTTTTATACTCATTATCAGACAATTCAAGTCGAATTTATTTTTGTATTTGTGCTAGCATTAAACTTAGAAATGTAAAGCAAAACAATATCTACCATAACTAGAGTGGATTCAAAAGCTTAGATGGAAAGATAAACTTCTTCACAGCAAGCCGTAACACTGTTTTCTATTGCTAGTCAATCAGCATTCTTGCTTGTACGCGGGCTGATTATGTTAAATGGATAAAAATTTGGCTAGCATTGCATTCAAACGCTCGCTGTGAATGAACATTCCAATCTATTTTCAAGTAATATTTTGTGATCAGTGATGGTTACAAACATGTGACTAAAGATGTACTTATAGAATCTTCTAACTTCAGCAATCCCTACTAGATTTTGTTTTTCATTTTGAACTTTATTTCATTTCGCTTTTTGTATTGTTCTAGAGACAAAACAGGCTAGCAATAACAGGACCTCATCTCAACGGAAAAGACATCAGCACAGATATATTCATACTCATGATTGTAATGTATTTTTGCTATCATTAACTATTGTTTGATTTTTTTCAAACGGAAACGTTTCAACCTGTCTCCACTTCCAGGAATCTTTATTTTGTAACAATATACAAAAGAGAACTAAATACTGACACAGATTATTCAAATATCGGTACAATAATTAATAAGAGTTAAATACCAACGCACTTCCGATACGTTTGTTGGGGTTAATTTCATACGTATTCCTGTTGGATTTGGTGAATTCCTTCTAAGTCAATCCTGCGAGAAAGATAAGTGATAAAACGTTTTAGAAATTCAAATTTATCGTTTTAAGACATACAAGGTACGATGGATAAATTGTCGCCATTTTACACTTCATATTCTTCATTTCGCGCATGGGCTTTGTTTTTGATTTTGTCGACTGCACATTTTATAGTAGGGTCAGTTGGGCACCGTTTGTGAGAAAAAGAGCACCAGTACGCAACTCACTGTACCAGAAATTTGGTAACAGCATGCTGTACTGCTTGGCATTCGCGCCGAATGAACATTTCAGAGTGTGTGAGTGTCAATTTGAGGACAGGCCAGAGGATTTTTGGAAAGAGTTGGATGATATGTTCAGTCAACATCATGGTACTTTAAGTGATCACTAGTTTTGGTGATGTTATACCTCCATTTATCTTTCCACATGTACTCAAGACTGAACACGGAGGCCTACATCAAGAGACTTGAGGAGGTTGTGCTGTCCTGGATCAAGAGGTTGGCTGCTGAAAGACCCTAAGATTGACAACTGCCCACTGTCACACTAGCAAAAGAACCTGGCTGTCAGACAATTTCTGTGACTACATTACACTTTACATCTGGCCACCTAACTCCCCAGACTACAACCCCCCTTGATGTGTGAGGCGCAGTTGAGTGAAAGATCAACACTAAATATGAACTGAAGGCAAGGATTATGATAGCATTCACCAAATTAAACAAGGAGATCGTCCAGAAGAGTTCAACCATTCTGATTCGAAGCCAATATTAACTTTATTGAATAAATTTACTCTTTAGTATTTCAAGATATTTTTGTGCAATTTTGGTAAACATATCTGTTAAAATGAGGTGCCAGCGTTAATTTCATTTTTGCGTAATTTAGAAGACAATTTATCTGTCACTCCCTGTAGTCCTGTATTTTGTAATCTCTTTAACAATTATTATGTTAGGTCACACTAACACAAGTGATGAGAATGCCATCTATATAAACAGGAATTTAATTTTTTGAAATAACTGAATTTGAATTTTCAGTGTTGTCAATTTTTGTGATTTTTATCAAGGAGAATGTGTAAATGAGCTTCACTTAAGTCTGATTTAGTAAATTGATTCCTACCAATGATTTTAAAATATAAGGCATCAATATTTGGAACAGAATATATATCTTCATAATAAGATTTATGATCCATTTAAATCCATTATAATCTAAACTTAGTTATTTTTCATTAATGCCGGTTCTATGGGAAAAGGGCCAGTTTGATAAGAGTATCAGAAAGTAGGTCGTACAAGGCTATTACTTTCTCGAAGAAGGTTTATGGTGCATATTATGCTCTCATAAAACAAGGAATACTGTTTGATTTGACTTGTAATTTCATAGTTGCATTTTTCCAAGTACCCCATCTTGAATTTAAAAGTTCGGGAAATTCATGCTGTAAATTATTCAACTTGACTAGAGTAAATAAATATTCAATGATTTAAACCTGCAAAATATTACGGACGGGATCATCTGCTTTTTTTTTCGAGGATCCAGTAACCCTTATTGGAAAAATGCAGTGTTCTCACAGACAGTGAAATTTAAAAGAAAACGGAACTCTCCCACAATTTACTGCCATTTAAAAATAATTGCGATAATGGCTGGCATGGAAACATAAAAAATGTGATAATGGTAGATTAAGAAAAAGAAGATGGACGTCTTCATAGTAATGGTCACCTATCTTATCAGAACAGTTGATCTGTTTGATGGTTGTGGCTATAAAAGAAAGCGTTGAATGCTCGCAAGATGAAAACTGTTTACTTGAAGAATCACAATCATATCTCAATTAAAAGCCTCTTTGTGCTTAACAGACAATAACGATGTTCTTTCAATCGGTCTGTAGATTGTATTTTCAAAATTAAAAAAAAATATTCTTTTTTCTTATGAAATAAAATTATATTTGACTGACTGAAAAGCTATTATCTTTTTTCTTGCTGATTTAAGCAAAAGAAATATGTGATTTCAAAAGTTATTTTACTCATGAAACATTGTCGAAATTGGCATGAAATAACAAAACACAGTCGCATGTACTCACACTACTACATAAACATACACCGAAATATCCAAATTCCTTCCATGATGAGAGAAACAACACTCACTTCTAAAATCTGACAATAAATCCTTCTGACTCATCTCTCCGTCTTCTGTTTGATCTTTTCTTGTGTTTGTTATCCATTCGGCAACATTCTGCTAACCTTTCACTCCATCTTTAATCCTTTCTCCTTTTCATGTGTCTGACACCATTTTTGTTGTTTGATCATTTCTAACGTATTCCTTGCTCTGTTCTCGGATCTATGTTAATATTTATTTAGTAAATTAGTCATTAACTTCAACCACGGTATCTAGACAAATTCTGACTCTTCTGCAGCTTTTTTAGTTGACCTCTTATATCGAATTAACATTGATGATTTTGGATTTTTGAGTTTCTTTTTAAGCGAGTTTTTAAATTTACATGTTTCGCAGCAACGTTATAATGTATGTTCCTGCATGTATGTATATCTGCATATCTGTGCATGACAGAGAGATTGTATGGAGAAATGATTCGCTGAAGTCTTCGAATTCGAAATTTGTTCTTTAATTTTATCTTCCGGGTGTAGTAACGATTACGCTACTTAGCATCTTCTAATGCCTACAGGTCAACATTTATTCTTATCTTTATCAAATTCCAAATACAGTGTGTGATGGGTAATTATCGCCATTTTACATTGTTAATTTCGGGCACGCGCTTTGTTTTTGATATTGTCGACTGCACAGTATAGTAGAGTCAGTTGGGCACCGTCTGTGAGAAAAAGAGCTCCGAGACGTAATCCACTCTATAAATAATTTGAAAATGCATGCTGTACTGCTTGACATTCGCGCCGAAAGCTCTAATAAAAACATTTTAGTATGTTTCGGGTATCAATGTGCTGAGGATTTGGAAAGAGTTGAATGAGTCTAATGCTGACACGACAGCTAATACAACAGTTCGGAAAACCCACTCTGATCATTTTATTAAAAAAAGAATTCACAAATATGTTGATGAGGGCCTACACAAAGTGCTGCCTTGAATCAGGAAGGTGGCTGCTCGAAGACCCTATGTATGGCAACAGGACTCTGCACCATGCGACACAAGCAAGAGAACCTAGTCATAACTATCGGACAATTTGTGCGATTACATCACCCCTTACATTTGATCATCTAACTCCTCAGACTGTGCAAGACCCTTGATTAGGTGTGGGCGCAGCTGAACGAGAGACCAACAAAATTCCTTGTAACACCAAAAATGATCTGAAGGCAAGGATTATGGCAGCATTCACCAGCTTAAATAAAAAAACAAGTAATTTTCAGTGTGGTTTAATCCAGTAGGGACGGTGATATCTTTGGAATTGAGTAAACGGGTTTTTAATGAAAATACATGGGAACAAAATCAGCATTATGGCAATCTGAGACTGTAATCTCGTTTGACGCAGACATCCAAACAAAGAGAACAAAAAAAAAAAAAAGGAAAAAGAAAGAAAGAGACTAAAACTAAAACTGCAAGAGAGTCAGAAATTTTCTAGATGCCCTGGTTGAAGTTAATGACGAATTTACTAAATAAATTTACTCCTTAGTATTTCAAGGGATTTTGTGTAATTTTGATGAATATATTTGTTAAAATTAAATGTCATTTTCATTTTTGCGTAATTTAAACAATTTATCCATCGCACCCTGCATGTGTATTATAATCTTTTCATGTTCGTAGCAGAAAATGGTTTCTTTCTCATGAAATACTGTAACTTTTACATTTATTATTATTAATCATCCAAAGGAAATAAAAAATAAAAGTCTCGTTGCATGTCGTCTGATGCTCTATCTCTTAAGAATAACTCTCAAGAAATAAAACTTTCTGTATTCGCAAAACAGTCATGTTCACAACAATAAAAATAAAGCAACAAAAAGTCTGCCCACACGTTTAAAAGAGTTTCGAGACTGCACGGAAAATCAAAATCTTTTTTCTTTAATTTTTTTGTCGGGGAAAAGATTTCGATGGCTGAATTTGCCATCGAGAATAGTTGCATACTTATACAAGCACGCATATGTAGACATATGACAGAAACATGAGTCGAATACGTTTGTCACATGCAAACGCACGCGCATACACATATGTATTTTTTCTTCTCTGTGAATTGTATTGCTAAACCACAAAGCAAATATAAATATGCGTATAGATATTGTACAAACATCAATGGAAAGTTTCGTATGAAAAAACATTTGTTGGCAGCTTAGCTTCATCTCTGGTGTCCAAATGTAATGTTCAAGCCCAGATGAAAGCTAGGAGTGTTGATTTCACAGGCAGACATCCTCTCGAGTTTGCTCATTAAAACAAATGGTCTTACCATAAACCAGATAACTTTTTTTGAATAAAAATAATAAATAAAATTGCCTCTGACTTTTGCAATTCACTCAGAACGTCCCAGTTAAGTAAGTTCAAGTTATAAAAGAAGAAAATGAATTATGTCAAATAGTAGACATTTTCGTCCGCGTAAACTACCGCTTGTAAATTAAGAAAAGTGGTGAATTAAAAATACTAAAACTTACAATAGAACTAGAAAAGAGCAAGAAAATACAGGTGGCTTTTGGGATTATAATATATGTCCCAAACGATCCAAACTGGTGAGAAGAAAAAGTTGGTAGAAACAAAGAAAACTATAAAAATAGATCTTAGTAACAAGCCTGAAAAATACAAATCTAATAACATAGACAGGAACCACTGACATTGATATCCATATATAAGGCTGAAAACTGCAAATAATACCAACAGTGAGCATGTAAAGAGAAAAAGGGGAGGAAGACTATTCAACAGGATATAAGACTGTGTTCAGATCTACTGGAATTGCAATAGGTACACATATAGTAAGAGTAAAGCAACTAAAAAGGAGGACAACAAACGAGGAGACGTTCAGAAACGGCACAAATGAAAAGAAAAATAATTGAAACAGACGCATGGGGAAAAAAAACTGAACATTGTTACGCAGAATACACCTTTAAATGAAGCATAATTTATAATCACTGTAGTGCATAATCAAATGTATCAGAATCAAGTATATCAAGATGTAAAAGGATATAATACAGAAAATAGCAAATAACCTTGTTGTTGAGAAAAAGACGGAATAGAAAAATGCAGCGGATATCAATACAGGAACCTGAACTAAAAGAAAAATACTTGAGAGTACTGAAGATTTCTTACACAGAAGCACTTTCTGAAATCTGATGAAATATCATCTCTTTTGAAGCTCTTCGTCTGGCAGAGTAATTTTCAGTGTGGTTTAATCCAGTAGGGACGGTGATATCTTTTGAATTGAGTAAACGGGTTTTTAATGAAAATACATGGGAACAAAATCAGGGAAACATTATGGCAATCTGAGACTGTAATCTCGTTTGACGCAGACATCCAAACAAAGAGAACAAAAAAAAAAAAAGGAAAAAGAAAGAAAGAGACCAAAACTAAAAGCGAGGTTGCCAGAGCTGCTTATTACATGGTCAGTTGAAATATTTGGCATTATGTAAACATACAGATAGTCAAACAAAAGTAGTCAGAAAATAATAATAAATGATAATTATCTATATATTAATAACCTTGTCACTCTTGGTCGAGAAGCAAAGACAAAACAAGGGATATCAAGAGTAAAACAGAAAGAGAAGAATGGAAACAAAAGTAGAATATTCAGCTGCCTTCCCAATGAGACAAAATGTGGTACAAAGTCTTTTTAGTGTGGGTAATTCAAGCCATATACCTTTGGTAAAAATTTATTGTCTAATTTTCCTCAGATAAGATTCTCTCCTTCGGTGGAGCTTTGTCTGAGTTCCTCTCTGCCCGAAGACAGAGAGTCCGACAATGTCAGAATAGAGTCTGGGAGACGCTGTTCAAAAACAAAAGTACATTGCAATACAAAGTGGAATTGGATGAGGGTTATCTTAAATAAAGACTGTTGCTTGCAGTGACCGATCTGATCTGATGAGGAAAAATTCGCCTCTGAACTACAAATTCAAATTTTTGAAATTCAAATCTTTTTTTAATCTTATTTTTGTGAAGTGGTTTTTATTTCATACATGTTTTTTATTACTGTCCAATTTGTCCATTCCGTAAAATTCCGATTTCATCACACGGTTGCAACCAATTTTAATTTACCATGCTTTTTTTAAATTTTAAATAAGCATTTTTAAAAATACACTTTTTGTTATTTTTAAAAATATATTTTAAATAAAATTTAGATTATCTTAAATAAAACACAAATAGTATGCATATATCCCTAATCCACAGCTGTACGTAATTTTCTGGGTAAAATGTTCATAAGATATATGTAGTCATTCCAAAAATGCGACACTTGTTACGTGTATATGTTTGTCCCCTAAACTGCAATATTTACACAAAGAATTAAATAAAACTGAAAATGAAAAATATTTATTTAAAAATAAATATTTAAAACTGGAAAAAAAGGTATTTATGAAAAATTAAATAAAACCGAAAATGAATACATTAAAACTTAAAGAATTCATGGCAAGAGAAAAAGGAAAAATCTATATATTAATATGCTCGTCACACTTGGCTAATAGGCAAACAGAAACTGAGAGGGATGTAGAAGAGAATAAAAAGAGTGCGACACAGAGAGGGATTGGAGGGGTGATCATCTTAGATAAAGACAGAAATTTGTATTTAGGGTGTTAGTTCAGGTTTTGTCACCTAACGATCTGTTGAAGGTAAAGTTTTCCTTGAAATGTAAATTACCTTTTAAAAGTAAAGTTTTTTGTTTAATCTTATCTTTGCAAATTTGTTTCAGACTGAGATAAGTAATTCTGCAAATATCATCGCGAGGAGGGAGCAATTTACAATGAATTTCAATTGAAAACAGGGAACTATTTTAAACTCGTGAAGAACCCGACCGAAATCGATGTTTTTTCAATTAACAAATCATAAGGACGCAATTACCATGGGTTGGAGAGTACAGATTATTAAACGTATTAAAAATTTATTAGAAATACTGTTTAATTTACACAGGTTCTGCTACACCATTTGCATTATTCGGACTATTTTCCTCATCTTGGTTGCCATTTGTACGACGTTTCAGCCGTTGTACGCTCCGGCCTTCTTCAGGTGCTAGGAATGGCAGCTAAGATGAGAACAGTAGTCTGAATAATGTAAATAATGTAAATACTACCCCATTCCATCAATATAGACAGGTTCTGCTAGTTATTATTTATTAATATTAGCATCATAATTGTAAATAGTAGAAATGGCAATGTAACATTACCAGCTGTACAAAAAATGACATTTTATCTAAAACAGAATAAGAAAACTGACGAGGTGGGGAATACAGTAGCAAAGAGAATGGCAATTTTGGTCAATTTTAAAGTGAGAAAATTGCGCAGATTTCCAGATGATGATCAAAGCCATTTTCTTCTGTTTAAAAAGAGCAAAATGTCGCATTAGTTAAACTAGGATGTATTTGAAGAACTATGAATAACTGAATAACTGAATACAACTGGTATCTGGTTGTCAGAACAAGATAAGAGAGAATGGTCTGAAATGTAATATTCATATAATCTTTCTAACACAGCCAATTATTTACAGCTGGATAAAAAGAATAAATTTAAGAGACAAACGTATTATATGCTGTGCGTAGGAAATATACACACAGGCAAGCTCATAAAATCTACATGTATAAATAAATATAATTGCTTATATATATATATATATATATATATATATATATATATATATAATTCCAGGTGAAGAGGAATCAAGGTTTTTTTTTATTTTGAGTGCTCTGGCATTTATTTTATTATAAACAGTGCTCAATATAATGAGTATTATAAAGCTTAATATAATTATATAGTTATGTATCAATTGTACATTGCGACATGGAAATTTCTATGTTTCTAGATAGGTTCTTATCATCAGTCAAGGGTTAATGTCATATGTAGACATTGTAAATTATTCACATTAGAAAATGGATAAAATCTAAATGAAATAACATGCATATATAACTAACAAGTACATAAGGAATAAATTTTTACTACCATTTACAGGTAGATGGAATTATCGTTGGTGTGGTGTGGGATTTATTTTCATCACTGACGAACTAGATAAAAATAAATTGGAACATAGAATATATTTTTTAAAAATAAATCTTCCCTTTTTATATTAAAAAAAATACAACTTTACAACAAAGAGATAGATAGACCAAAAAAATTGTAGTTTAGGTTTTAAAAAATCTTTTCTTTTCTAAAAAAAACTTTACAGGAAATAAACAAATAGACTAAAAATGATAAGTAAGTAAAACAATATAGGATTGGTACTCAATGGGAATATCACATCAAAGGTAATAATAATGAATGGAAAATGATATAATCAGATTAATAGGAGGCAAAACATTAAGGAAGGGAAACAAACAAGGGAAGAGTAGGATGAAGAGAAAAAGGAAAAAGGAAAAAAGAAAAAAATTGGTTAGTATGTATTCTTCGGGGTCAAATCCGAAAGTGAATCTCCATTCTGATTAGCCACAAAAACACCCACATACATTCACAGCAAACCAAAAGATTTTGTCATTTAAATGTAAATCATCTGCACAACTACATCAACATTGCCTGATGATGAGAACCTATCTCGAAACATAGAAATTTCCATGTCGCAATGTACAATTGATACATAACTAGATAATTAGATAATATATAACTAGATAATATATATATATATATATATATATATATATATATATATATATATATATATTGTAAGAAAGTTGTGGAACTTGTAGGTTTTTTAACCAGCTGTTCATGCATTTACTTTTATAAAGAGTGCTCGATACATACGTAGAGCGTTATATTGTAATAGTTGTTACAATGGTTTATAAATTCATAGTATCACTACACAAAAACTCGAAGCTACCTATTAGGTGCTTCTCATCGGGTGACGAAGTTGAAATGAAAATTTAAATGGTGAAAACGGTTTATTTGTGGTGATATGATGTTTAAGTGAAAGTGGGGTTGGGAGCTTATTCTGATTCTGTCGGCCGTATTGTAGTCTTAGAGAAATTGGTTAGGGGAGGTGGCTTAGTTTAAGACAGGTTTCTTATTTATCTTGTCTGGATGTGGTTGAAGTGGCGTCGTTGTTAATGATAACAATGTAAATAAACGTGATGTTAGATTTTAGAATGGTCTAGTCGTTCGTTCATGGTTCTTGAGGTGCTGCTATTTGGTTTAGAGAGGGATATGGGTTAACTTAGTTTTGGGCAGGTTGCTTTTTCGTTTAGTTTATGTTATTTTTTTTTGGGATATATGGTTTTTTGTTTTTTGTTTTTTGTTTTTGCAGTGTCGATAGTTTTTTTTAATTTTACTACCATTTACAAGTAGGTGGAATTATCGTTGGTGTGGTGTGGGATTTATTTTCTTTTATTTCTACGTTTTTTGTTCTATTTATTTAGAGGGTTGATTATGTGTATTTATTGTATTTTTTTTGGGGGGGGGGGGTCGAGTGAATGAGGTGTTTTTTTTTGTTGTTTATTTAAATTTTAACGAGAAATATTTGCGATGTTTGCATAATACTGCTAATTCGTCTCTACGGTTTAATACTTCGTTACTGTTGGGGTACTTTAGAATGTGTAGCTTTTCACTTGGGGTACTTTAGAATGTGTAGCTTTTCACTTAAACATAAAAGGCAGATGTCGTTAAGTGAGTTGCAACATCTAGTTTTTTCTAGGATTTTCCATTTTACTTTGGGTTTCTGTTTTGAGTCATTTAGTTTCCAAAAGTATGCAGAAAGGAATGTTTGGTTTCGGTATAAGTTGTTTTTGAATGAAGTTAAGTACATGTACCAACGCTGCTTAAAAGTGTTCTTAGTTGATCCGATATACACTTTATTTATAGTGGGATTTCCAATTGATGTTACGTTGTATTGATAGATTATTAAGTTAGTAATTCCAGTAATCAAAATACACTGGTGTATTTTAAACTGAAATTATATCGATTGGAATCCGAAATTTTTCGAAAAAAATTTTTTAATTATCCACCATTTTTTCAAATGTTTGATTGATCGACACATTACGTAAACAGTAGCCAACTTTCTGTTTAAAAAATCTTGAAAAAATAAAATATACATCGCAGACACCTTTTTAAAGTCAATTGTTTAAATTGAAACTTACCTTAATCTGATTTCACACAATAGTAATTCCTTACTTTATGAAATTTAAGACAGAAAGCTTATCTTAAATACAGTAGTGCTGTCATCAACGTAATACGAGGTGCCGATTGACTGAATATTACTGCTGCCATCTGTCTATGTATGGCGTCCGGAAGTGCCAAATTTTAATGTATCTAAAAAACCGGTTTCTGTTTTTTAACTGCATAGTTAACCATAACATAATATTTTCATCAATGACATAATATTTTAAGATGTTCGTTTAGCTTTATAGCTAGATGAATGAATATGCTTTTTGAATAAATAAAAATTAAAATTTCCTTTAAAATAATTTTATAATTTAATAAGAAAGAATGAAATTAAAATAACCCAACTAAATTAAAAAATATTATGCTAATTATTATTTTTATTAGTTTTTTCAGCAGTTACTTATTTAAATTAAAATTTAAATGGAATTTAAAATTTAATTTAAATTTAAATGAAATTTAAAATTTAATTTAAATGAAATTAAAGTAACCCAACTAAATTAAGAAATATTATGATAATTATTATTTTTCATTAGTTTTTTTCAGCAGTTACTTATTTTATAGAATTTTAGTTTAGCTTTATAGCTAGATGAATGATTATGCTTTCTGAATAAATAAAAAGTAATAATTTCTTTTAAAATAATTTTGAAATTTAATAAGAAAGAATGAAATTAAAATAACCCAACTAAATTAAGAAATATTATGCTAATTATTATTTTTATTAGTTTTTTCAGCAGTTACTTATTTAGATTAAAATTTAATTTAAATTTAAATGAAATTTAAAATTAAATTTAGATTTAAATGAAATTTAAAATTTAATTTCAATGAAATTAAAATAACCCAGCTAAGTTAAGAAAAATTATGCAAGGTTCCGATACGGAAATTGTAAGGGAAAATTTAAGGGCGGAAAACTCTTATATATAGACATATACGGAAAATTTAAGGGCAGACACCTCTTGAGTCACGTGACCTTTTACAGATATATATCGCTTATGGCCAACAAAAAACGGGAAATCAACATGCAAAAATTAACAGGTTTTAATTAATTTAAAAAAAAAGGAGCACCTCTTTTTAGAGTAACTGTTTAAATTTTTCGATTTATAAATATATTTGCCACACATTAATGAAAATATCTGAGAGACCTATAAGGAGGAAATTGTAAAAGACTTATGAAACTTCTTAAAATTATTTAATAAAAAATATAAAAATAAAAACAATTCTTGTAAAAATTCTTTACTAACGAAAAAAAATTTTTCTATTCAGACGATGATACTATTTTAATTTATGTTTATAAAAGCAATTTAAAAGTTTATCCAAATAAAAAAAAGACATAGTTATATTGTATTTTTGTTTTTCTAATTCGGAGCAGATTTTCTAAAAAGTGGAAAGTTTTGAATAAAAAAAGACAGTTGATTTGCATTTCTCAATGACTCCTGAATTTAATTAAAACTATCTATATGTTGCGACCTAGTCGCATTTTTCGACATTTCTAAAAATTAAATGGTGGGGAGGGGGTAACAAATTAAAAAAATGTTTTTACCAATATTTTCTAAAATTAATTATTTCAAAACCTATTTCAGTCATTTATGAATAAGTCCTGAAATTTTCATCAAAATTAGACAATTATTTGCTTTTTGCAAGAATTTCCAAATTAATGTGTCTTTCACAGTCAAAAAATGCCTTCGCGTAATATTACGCTTTGACGTAATAAAATCTCGCGTAAATTTATCCCTTGTACTGACGAGAGAAAAAAAATTTCTTCCACTAAATGAGCCTGTTAGAACCTGTTAATATAATTTTTAAAAATTGTAAAAATATTTAGAAAATACTTTGATCTATCCTCTTCATTACAGCATAAACATTTTGCCGAGAAAACTTTGTTTTTATTTAGTTTGAGGCCTTTTCCTTCAGACTATGCTGCTTTTTTCCAGCAAACAAGCATACTTACCTAATTTTACATTTATTCTGTAGTGGGCAGTTGTTGGGGTTTCTACAATTACATAGGTTTTTATTGTTGTCGTCTATTGTATTTTGGTGGTCAATTTTATTTTGAGCTGCGTGTTGATTTAGGATATATTTGTTATGGTTTGTTATGATTTTTTCTAGGTTGTTTGTGCAACTGTAGCTTAGTTTAAATGTATTTTTGTTGAAGATTTTACTAAGAGGGTTTTTGGTGGGGAAGTGATTTTTAATTAAATTCAGGAACTTTTGTCCTAACTTGGTGTTTATCATTTGGTTGAAAGAAGGTGTGTACCAAATGATTTTCCTATTTCTATTTTTCCTGTTATGGTTATAGTTTGTTATATATTGGATGTCATGGTTTTTGTTGCCAGTTTTTTTAAGGATTATTGTAGAGACTTTTGTGTTTGTTAAATATTTATTCACTGGACGAGTTTTTACTAATTCATATACATATTGTATGGAGGAGGGTATATGTTTGATTATACCCTCTCCAAACCAAATAGCAGCACCTCAAGAACCATGAACGAACGACTAGACCATTCTAAAATCTCACACCACATATATTTACATCGTTATCATTAACAACGACGCCACTTCAACCACATCCAGACAAAATAAATAAGAAACCTGTCTTAAACTAAGCCACCTCCCCTAACCCATATCTCTAAGACTACAATACGGCCGACAGAATCAGAACAAGCTCCCAACCCCACTTTCACTTAAACATCATATCACCACAAATAAACCGTTTTCACCATTTAAATTTTCATTTCAACTTCGTCACCCGATGAGAAGCACCTAATAGGTAGCTTCGAAACGCGAAAATTTTTGTGTAGTGATACTATGAATTTATAAACCATTGAAACAACTATTACAATATAACGCTCTACGTATGTATCGATCACGCTTTATAAATATATATAACGTAGAATACTTGGTATAAAAGTCAAGTAAATTCCGATAGAGACGACCTCAAAAGAACTCAGATTTTAGACATTCTACACTTTCATGGGTAATACGTATTTCGTAGCAGAAAGCTGATCGCCAGACCCAAAAGATACAAAATTTTGAATATTATTAACTGTTGTGTCTTTTGGGTCTGACGGTCAGCTTTCTGCTGCGAAATACGTATTACCCATGAAATTGTAGAATATCTAAAATCTTTTATATATATTCTCAAAGAAAATAGTTTTCCCACTTATATTAATATTTTATCCAACCACCCCAAAAATATTATGAAACAGATACCCATTATAGTAAATAATAGGATTAACCATTTATCATCTAACATTAAAACTTTCAATGCAAGTAAAAATATTTACAATAAGGCCCTTCAAAAAAGCGGATTTAAGAACAAATTAACGTATAATAAACCTACACTAGACCCCAAATAATCTAAAACTCAAAATAAAAAGAAACTGTAGAAAAAGATAATTTGGTTTAACCCTCCATACTGTAAACTAACTAATATCAATATTGGTAAATATTTTCTTAAATTAGTAGACAAACATTTTAATAACAATAATCCTCTACGAAAATTGTTTAATAGGAACACTAAAATTCAGCTACTCTTGTACCTCAAATATAGACAACATTATAAATTCTCATAAATAAATTCTAAAAAAATTATGTAATACTGATTCTGAGTCCGGAATTTTAGATAAATGCAATTGTAGCTCTGTGGATGCCTGCTAGGTGTAGGGTAAATGTAAATCCACACAGGTAATTTAATTTATGAAGCTCACATTTCACCATCCAACAACAAGAATAATTTCCGGATCTATATTGGTATATCCGCGGGACTTTTAAGCAGAGATATTACAATCACAGGTATTCGTTTTCGAACCCAGGTCAAAAATACTAGACAGTCCTTTCATGGAGATTCTGGAAAATGAAGGAAGAAGGACTGGACCCTGTAATTAGCTGGAGACTGATAGGTTCAGCCCATAATCCGAGAAATTTTCGTGATAGGTGTGACCTGCGTCTGCAAGAAAAATTAACAATATTAAGCTACTCAAAGCAGCACCTACTCCTGAATTTTAGAAAGGAATTCATTAGTAAGTGCCGCCATAGAGCGAAATTTGTGAACATTTAAATTTTAAATTCTAAATTCTAAATTTTCAATTTTAATTTCTAATTTGGTTTTTAGGAGAGTAAATATAAATTAAATTAAATTGTTTTTAATAAATTAATTTAATTTTTAAATAGTAATTTTCATCCCTCTAACTTTCTCTTCTTGTCTCCTTTTAATATCTGCCTTTTTAAAATATGGATAATTTTACTAATTTAACCCTCGATTTCTTCTGCAAGTATATATATCTTTTTCACAACATAAATTTTTATAAAAATTTTTTAATTTTTTTTATATCTAGATTTTTCATTAATTAGATTAACTTAATTAAATTTAGTTAAATCATATATCTGCTCTTTTCCCCTAAATATCTATCTAAAAGTAAAATTGTCCAAATCTAAGAAGAGACATTGATTGCTAACCGATTTTTTTGTGACGTAAATTTTTTAATTCTTAACCTTTATTTTAATTTCTTTTTTATTTCATTTTGAAATGTGGTGTTGCCGATGAGATGTGAAATCTCTCTTAGGGATTTCATGTTGAAATGATCATTCAACAATTTTGAACATCGAAATTTATTTTATATATATATATATATATATATATATATATATATATAATTATAAAATGTGTGTGTGTGTATATATGTTAGTATGTGTGTGTGTGTGTGTACATACACTGGGTGCACTAAAAGTATTTGTCCAAATTTTCGGGGCGGGTTCCTGACACCAAAACAAGGTAAAATGTTTATATCAAGATTTGTTTAAAAAGCCATCGTTGTACCTCAACACAGCAACTTATAACAAATGTTCAGTATGTTCCCCGCTTACTTCTACACACATATGCACCAGTCCGATCACTGCCTGGCGGACCCTTTCAAATACTCCCACACGTTATCGAATGGTTTCGCAGGCTCTATGGCACGTTGATGAAGCACCTCTGTCTTATCAATGTCTGCTACATAAAACAAATGTTTTAGCTGTTCCCAAAGGTAAAAATCAGAAGGATTGAGGTGGGGAAAACGCAAGCCATGGAACTGATTCTCCATTACCTACTCATCTTTCATGGCAGATGTTATCCAGTGAATTGCAAACAATGGGACTAAAATTTACTGGGGAATCATCATGCATGAATCAAATGCGTCTTCGTATTAGCAAGGATACATTATCCAGCAGGTCTGGAAGTGTATTCGAAATAAAAGTCACTGTAGACAGCTCCTGTAAAATGTGCTGGGAGAACGTATGGGCCTACCAGGCAGTAACCTGAAATTCCAGCCCACACATTAATTTTAAACTGATGCTGGTGTTTAGCCTGTATTAAATCGTATGCTGGTTGTGTAAATTTGTTATTCCATCTCTTCTAAATGTTGACTCACTTGTAAAAACAAGAATGAAGAGACACAACGGATCGGTAAAAGTTCTCCTGTGGTGAGGGCAAAAAACTCTAGACACGTTGCAAATAATACGGATACATTAGCTGCTCTTGAAGTATCCTCTATGAGGTGCTAGGAGGTGCTAGGAGATGTACGAAATGCTAGAGACACTTGACTTGTGATGATACCTGAATAGTCTGTAAAATGTGATCTTCGTAATTAAGCGTATGAGTGAATAGTTTGTGGTGATACAGATCCTGTCTTAGTAACACGATATTCAACAACGGCAAATGTCGGATGATTCGGTTGACTTCGGTCTGGAAACGAAATCTGATACAGCCATGAAGCTTCGCGTCCTTTAGCGCGGTTGTATGTAAAAATAGTATCTACCTGTTCACGATATGAATATACTGCTATTTTTCTTAAACGGAGCAGTTTTCGATTAACTCACAACTACACACGTTAAATGTTGAAACCAGGCTAGCCACAAATGTACACGAATAACAAATCTAACCCAGTCTACACGGAAACACAGCACCATCTACCGTAAACCTAATGACTCTAAAACGAAGAATTTGCGGTTGTATGCTTATAGGACTTTTCTCCTTGTTTTTGTGTGAGGAACCTGCCTCCATATATATCCGGGTAAAGAGAACCATCAGTTTTAGAATTCCGAGTTATCTGGCATTTACTTTTTTTTAAGTGCTGAATACAACATATATTGTAGAGCAAAATACAATTATAATTCAATTTGTTTTTTATTTAAAATTAATTTAATTTACTTTGCGACACTGAAATTACTATGTTTCGAGATTTTACATTGGCAGTGCTGATTTATTGCTGTGAAAATGATTTACATTTGAATGCATAAAACAATACGCCTGATATTTTAATAGTTGTTCGGTATGGGGAAGATAGAAAAATTTACGAGTATGTTTAATTTAACTAATCAGAATGAAATTCAATTTTTAAATTTGAAAATATATGTTATATGCTTAAAAAACAGGTTTTCTTTTTTCAGTCTTACCGGGAAAATGTCAACTAATTGGATCACCGTCTAGACTGCTTTACTTCCGGTGCAATGTATCCATTTATATTACAAGGTTATTTTCTTAACTTTCTCTGTATCCCAGCATTTTTTAAAAACAAAAACGAAAGAAAGAGTACGTTTTGTTTTTTGTTCTAACTTAAAAGTACCTTTGAGTATGATTATACTATTTCAAAATGCCTTTTTTTTTTCATTTTTTTCATAAACTCTTAATTTGTAAAGATTTTAATATCTATTTAATTAGTATTATATTATAATACAAAACAAATTATCGAATATATGTAAGGTAATGGATATTCTTATATGAAGATTTTTTAACCATATTCTAAGGTGAACATTTTACAATGTTTATATATGATATTTATTTCATTACATTTAGTTAATAGAATCTTATTCTTAAGAAATTTAATAATATATACTTTTCATATAGACACAAGCGGCATGGTTCGTTTAAAGATTTACATATTCTAACGTTTATTTAAATTTTCCATTTTGTTGTAGGAGTTTTATTTGTTTCTTTTAGATACAAAAAATATTTCGATAGGGATGTTCTGTTTTTTTTTTTTTTGTTCTTTTTTGTTAATCATTTCACCCCAAGCAAGGCATTCCACTGCCACTATTGCGCAGGGGGTTACATAGGGGAAAGTTCTGAGAAAGAGTAGTTAGTTATAGGAAATTCCGGAAGGAGGGTGATAGACGGATGAGGATACTGAGGATGGGGGTTGGGTAGATGGGAAGAGTGTTTGAGAGAATAGATGCGAGTTAGTGTGATAAGAGGTGTCTATTGACCTTACATTTAAATTCCTGGAGAATGTAGTTGTCGGGGAAGCAAGTATATGGAAGGGAATTCCACAGGCGGGGAGAGCGAGAAAAGAAGCTATTAGAGTAGAAATTGCGGTTACATTTCATCTGTTTCACTGTAAAAGTGTGGGACCTAGTTGCTAATCTGGTATCTCGTGCAAATTCATACCTAGTGATCTAAGTTCACCGGAGCAGAAGCCGTGAAAGTATTTATAGAAGAAGCACAGGGAAGCCATATCACGCAGGTGAGAGAGTGACAGCAGCTGGGCTGCCAAATCGGTATCGATCACATTACAGATTCTCCGTTGTATTTTGTCAAGAACCCAGAGGAGAATAGCAGAGGCACCTGACCAGATGTGACAGCAGTATTCAACACATGGGCGGATGATAGATTTGTATATGTGCAGGATGGACTCAGACGGAAAAAGCGTCCGGGCCCTGCACAGAGAACCGACTTTCATAGCAGCGGATTTAGCAGTGGATTCGATAAAGTCATTCCACTTGAGGTCCGCTGAGATTATGAGGCCAAGGAGGAGTAATGTTTTACTCTCAGGGAGGTTAGCCTGTTCCATGCTAATGGGAGGTAGTAGCGATTGTCTATGATGGTTAATTGATAGCAGTTTCGTTTTGGAAGCATTAAAATTTACGAGCCATTTCTTACCCCAGTCCACCACGGATTGGAGGTCCTTCTCAAGCTCGGCAGCGAGGTTCGCATTGTTGCCCACACAAGATTTTTGATCGAGGCGAGAGTAAACTGTGGTGTCGTCAGCGTACACGCCTACTTGGGATCTTATAGCATCGGGAAGATCGTTAATGTAGATCAGAAAGAGCGTAGAACCTAGGATAGAGCCTTGAGGGACACCCGCATTGTATGGTAGTTTTGGGAGGCATGTCCGTTTAATACTATCTTCAATGTGCGATTAGAGAGGAATGACTGGATTAGGTCAAACAAATGTCCAGTTATACCATAGCTTTGCAGTTTGCGTAGAAGGCTAGTATGCCAGACTCTGTCGAACGCTTTGGAAATATCCAAAGCAACGGTTCGAGCTTCGTCATTCTTGTCAAGAGCCTGGTATATATACTCAGTGATGGTTGTTAGCATATCAGCAGTGGACCTAGTGATGTGGAAACCATACTGTTTGTCCGAGAGAAGCCTGTGGGCTGTGAGATGCTGAACCACCTCGAACACTTTGCCAAAGATAGGAAGGAGGCTGATAGGGAGGTAATTAGCGGGGTCCAAGGGTTCTCCAGTATTCTTAAATATAGGAACTACAGAGGAAGACTTCCAACAGGCATGAAAGCTTGAAGCAGATAGGCATTAGTTGTAGAGCTTAGAGAGGACATAGGAGAGTTCGAGGGCACATTTCTTCAAGACTCTGATTGGGATTCCGTCCCCTCCGCTCGCTTTGTGAGGGTCAAGTTTTGAGATTATGCTAGAGACCAGTGAGGGGGTAATATGGACCTCATGCAGTTGAGCCTCAGTTCTAGGTGGGAAGGCGTGTGTAGATACTCCAGACGAATCCAGTCTCGAATTAGTGGAGAATCTGCAAGCAAAGCATTCATCCTTGTCCGCTGAGGAGGTGAGGACCTCAAATTCATTATTAGAGGGGGTATTGAGGTTTTACTCCTGTTAAGCACGCTTTTACAGAATTGCCAGTAGTCTTTGGTGCCGAACTTACAGGATGTTATGCGTTGCTTTATTCTGGCAGCAAACAACATCTTAGATTCGTTAAGTATCTTTTTACACTTATTACGAGCTTAGGCGAAAAGGCGCCTATTTTGGTCCGACGCGTGGCTTCGATAAAGCCGGAAGCGGGCAATGGCGGCCGAGCACGCGGGCGAGAACCAGGGGGACGAATGAGATTTAAGCTGAAATTTCGTGGATGGGATGAAAGCATAGATACCAGCCTTAATCCAAGAACTCGGATGCATAATCTTCAACGGGAAGACTAAAAACGTTGTTTCGAGAGACGTCACACAGAAAGCCGCGAAACGAGTCCCAGTCTGCTCTTTGGTAGCAGTAGGATATTCTACTGGTCTGGGTTTCTTGGGTAGTGGGGGAGTGGAATAAGATGTTAACGGAAACTACGGCGCGGTCAGAGTTTCCGAGAGGACAGAGCTGCTTGGCAGTGCAAGAGTCTGGGATGGAAGTGAAGCAGAGATCCAGTAGTGAGTCTCTTCCATTAGGGTTATTGGAGAAACGCGTAGAGAAATCCACCACTTGCATAAGAGATTGAGTGATTGAAAAATTCATGGTGTGAACACCAGCAAGATCGGTGACAGAGTTTTCCAGCCCTTTGGTGTGGTGGGCGTTAAATTCACCAAACACAAATATATGAGCAGATGGATGAAAAGAAATGGCCTTATCGATATTGTTATCAAGTACTGGACAATCAGAGGAGGAGGGGGGCGGTAGAGAAAGAAAAGATAGCTAACCGAGTTCAGAAGTGAGAAACGGAAGCACATGAACGAATGATCCAGGGATTCAAGAGAGGTCACCCTAGCTAGAGGGAGGTGTTCGCTGACATAAACACCAAGCCCATGCATATGGACAATTGGAGTCCTTCCTGAAGAGAGGAAGGTAATCAGGAACGTAAAACTCAGAAGAGGGAATAGAAGGGTCAAGGTTAGTTTCACAGAGAGCTAAGATATCAGGTGAGTTAGTTTGAAAGAATGATTCTACGCTGTAAAAGTGCGAATACCTCGTATGTTTGCGAAGAAGACGCAGACAGGTTTCTGTACTTATTATTATTAAATAAAGAAACGTGTTGATAATTTTTTTTTCAGTGAATTCTTAGTACTACCAACATAAATCTTTATATTAAAAAGATTATCCGTAGAAAATACATTGATAAACTACTGATTTTGAAAGGCACCTGTTTTCCAAATGATAGTCTATAGGATTTCTACAATTACATTTATTATTGTCGAAATTATTGATTTCAGTTTTTGGATGTTTTTATTATCAATTAGATTTAAGTTTTTATTTAAATTTTCTTATTGTGATTTTTTATAATTTTTTCCAGATTATCCGCACAACTATAACTTACTTTTAGTGTATTTTCATTGAAAATCTTGCTTAATGGATCATTATTCAGGAAATATTTCTTAATCAAAGCGAGAAATTTTTTGCCTAATTTACGGCTAACCATTTGGTTGAAAGGGGGTGTATACCAAATAATATTTCTATTTCTATTTTTTCTGGGATAGATCTTCTCTTTTACATATTAAATATTTGGACTTTTATATCCACAATTTTTAATGCAGTATTATAAACATTACTGTTCTTATTAAACACTTCTTCATTTGCCGAATTTCTACTAATTCTATATTCTATGGATGAGAGTACATGATTAATAATGGATGGATGATGGTTAGATTTTGGGTGGATATATAAAGGATTTGTATGTGATTTTTATATGGTCGGTGTATATTATTTTCTAAATCTAAAGTCACATCGAAGAAATCTACGTTTTTATGTGTTGATAATCATTTTTAAATTAAGGTTTTTAAATTCTCTATTTATTAACTTTCTATTTTTGTCTACTTTTAAATTTGTGAAATTCCTCACTACCATAATGTTATCATCCCTGTATAATTCAATATCTTCTGCATTTATATCATTATGGGCTTTAAGATTATACAGCACAAATAAGCCAACCAGAATTGAAGACTTGGTAGAGTCTAAAGATCCAGGGTAAAATAGTATACAGATTTATGTTGGTAGTACTAAGAATTCGCTGAAAAAAGATTTTATCAATACACTTCTTCATTTAATAATCATAAGTACATGAATAGAACATCCCTATCTAAATATTTTTGGTATCTAAAAGAAAAGAATAAATAAAACACCTACAATAAAATGGAAAATTTGCAAAAAAGCTAGAATATGTAAATCTTAAAGCGACCCAATCTCCTTGTGTCTCTATGAAAAAGTATATATTACTAAATTTCTTAATAAAAATCTATTAAATAAACGTAAAGAAATAAATGTCATATGTAAACATTGTAAAGTTTTCACCATATATTATATATATATAATAGCGTATCTTGATAAAGATGCTTATATCATATCGGGTCCCATTTATATATATATATATATATATATATATATATATATATATATATGAAAAATGTGCGAGAAGCCGTGAAGGTTCTGTTTAAATTGTAGATTTATTGTTTTTGTTATTATTATTAAAATTACTTGCTTTTTGTATGATATATTAAGTGTCCATAATAGTATTTGTCTCGCTACACGTGTTTCGAGTCAAAAGTTGACTCTCTTCAGACGAATAAACTTGTAACTTTTCACATCGAATTCCGTTTGTTTTTCTGATGGCTAAAATATCGAGTGCATAAATAGATAGGTGGTTGGTGAACAGATCAAAAAGTTCATATGCGTGCGTGTTTTTTTTTTAATTTTTTTATTTTTTTACACACACGTTAAATTTTACCGTTTTGGAAGTCAGTCACTTTTCAATAGCCACAAAAATTTTTTACACTGACTTGCTAAATTTGATTTCGTCTTTATACTTCAAATTGTTTTCAGCGATTTTGATTCAATTCTACTGTACGGGTCATGTAGTTCTTTTTGTTGTTTTTTGAATGTTTCACGAATTCTTTTAGCGCGCTTGAATTTGGTGTGACAGCATCCATTTATGTTGACTAGTTCTTCTAGCTTAAAGTGTGGGATTGGCCCAGTCTTTATCTGTTTTAAAAGTTTCGTGCACTTATAATGGTTGATATCGTATGTTATATTTGAAGGAGAAAGAACAACGATATTCTGAGTTGTCCATATGCAACAATGAGATGGAAACTATTATATATATATATATTTGTATTAAAAAGTGTTCAATACAATTATATTGTAGAACTTTTGAATATTTTCTATTTGTAAACGAGTTATTATGCGACCTAGGTTTCTACGATGAGTGGTGTCTTCAGGCGATTTGCTATTGCAAAAACTGATTTTACCGTTTACCGCTTTTTTTTAAAGAACACTCACGTAACGATGATTTTTTGAGCGCTCACGTGACAGGGAATTTTTGAACGCACAATTTTTAAAGTTACAAGAAATTATAATGTTTTCATCCATGGTTGTATGAACCTAATAGGTATTTTTTAGTATGATTGCACTTAGTCATTATTTCTGTTCTTTCATTCAATAGTTCATTTTAACATCTCTAACTTCCTGGCACAGTCTACATATATTGCCACAGTTGAAAGGCTTGTCAGTTTTCACTATACTCCACGTTATGTCTTGGGTTTTTCCATATTTTGATTTCAATTTCCACACGTGGCTAGCCAAATTTCGAGAGTTTTTAAAGTTTTCTATTTTGAATGTAGACTTGTGATTGAACCACAAGACCGGAGGTCATTCGTGGTCGAGAGGTCTAAGACGTTGCCATATGAAATGGTAGCTTCACCTATGTAGATAGGGGTCGCAAGTTCGAATCCTGCCGAATGACACACATTTTCGTAAAAATAATTTATCGTAAATAATTAGGCCAGTAGATATAATACTGTTTAAACAAAAACAGAATATTTACTGAAATATGAATATCGATCCAAAATAATGTTCAAACAAATCATTTCAAATTGTCGGTTGTTTATAACCCAGTTTTGTTAATTTCCGTTATATATATATATATATATATATATATATATATATATATATATATATATATATATCCGAGTGAATACAGAAAGAAGAATTCTTTTTACGTCCAAAACATTAATTTAAAACAGTGCTCGATATATAATTTTCTATATAGCGCTGTGAATATTTATTATAAATTAGATTTTAGAACAAGAATCTACTGGAGATAAGGTCAATAAAATCAGGAAACTAATTCATAAAGTCTTTAAATCCTTTGGTCTTAACGTAGTGATTAACCCCAACATCAAACGAGTAGACTTCTTAGACATAACATTAGACTTAGTATCGAACACTTCCTCAGGGACCAATCGTTGTCAAAATCTTAAATTAGACTATGTTTACGGAGAAGAATTATTAAAGATAAGACAGGAATACGTCTAACATTTGCAGTTAATGTGAATACGTAACATTAAGAAAATAAATGAATTGACGATTAGAATAAATGCGTAAACGAAGAAAATGGATAAATGAATCAGTGGAACATGAAAGAGAAAAATGATCGCTCGCATACCTCCAAATATGTCCAAATATCGCAAAAAAATTGTATTTTGTTTGCATAGAGATGTTTTTTTTTTAATCATATCACCCCGAACAAGGCTGTAACGCCACTGATGTGCAGGGGGCTATGAAAGAGTGAAAAGATTGGAAAAGAGAAAACCGGAAATCACATCCTAAACAGGGAACAAGGGATGAGCCTCTTCACCTGTTCAAAAGACGTGGGTGGAGTGTGAAGCGGGCGATAGTTTAGTCTATCTAATCCAATTGAGAAAAAAGAAAAAGAAAAGAGTAAGAAGATTGGAAAAAAGAAAACCACATCCTCAACAGGGAACAAGGGATGAGCCTCTTCACCTGTTCAATAGACGTGGGTGGGATGTGAACCAGGCGATAGTTTAGTCTATCTACTCCAATTGAAAATAAAAAGAAAAGGGAGTGAAAAGATTGGAAAAGAGAAAACCGGAAACCACATCCTAAACAGGGAACAAGGGATGAGCCTCTTCACCTGTTCAATAAACGTGGGTGGAGTGTGAACCGGGCGATATGGCAGAAACTCCACTATGGACATTTGAGAATGTATTGTTGTCAATCTGAGGACAGCACAGAGGATTCAGAAAAGGCTGGAGGAGTCTAATGGGGATTACAAAGGTGATTGGAGTGATTACTAAAGATGGTAACATTATGCCTCCATTCATTTTCTCATAAAGTCTCAGATTCAACATGGAGGCTAATATCAAGTGCCTTTATGAGTAAGAATTTTTCAACAGTTCTCATCTTGACCCAGGGTAGCACTATGTCTAGTAACAGGACAAGCACCATGCCACACAAGCAGGAAAACCCAGTCATGGCTTTCAGACAATTTCTGGAATCACATCACCTTTTACATCTGGCTACTTAACTCCCACACTCCTTGATTATTGTGTGTGGCGCGCAGTTGAGAGAGAAAGACCAACAAAACTTCTTGTAACACCAAAGGTGAACTGAAAGCAACAATTATGGCAGTATTCACCAACTTAAACAAGGACATGATCCAAAAGAGTTGCAGGAGATTCTGAAGTCGTCAGGAGGGCATGGCTGAAGCCAATGGTGATTTCATTGAATAAATTTACTTTTTTGTATTTTAAGATATTTGTGTAAATATATCTGTTAAAATGAGATGCCAGTATTATTTTCATTGTTTTATTTTGTATTTTAAACAATTCAATCATTGCACCCTTTTTATATCGCATTGTCATGCAGAATATCTGTGTTGTTCATATAACCTGTTTTTTTTTGTTTTGTTTTTTTGTCATTTAGGTTTTTAAAAGCACTTGTAGTACCTGACCACACTTTGGGGATATATATTTATTTAATAGCAGTGATGCTCTAAAAACAGTGCTCAATATAATATATTAAAATATATACAGAACAGAGCTTTAGTAATAAAAAATATTCCTATTTCTGTAAAAAGATGTGTAAATAAATACCTATCTTGTGTGCGATTATGTGCCTATCTATTGTAATTAACATTTATCACTATTCTCTAGCAAATATTTCAAGAAGTAGGATTCAAAATAAACATTTCCTAAACAGAAACTATGGTCTGGAATTGGACTGAAAGCAGTCACAGTACCTACCTTAAAACCATGATAAAAATTCACTATGTGGAATTAGTAAATACAAGACACTTCAAATACCTCGGTGTATGGACCAGTTATATACAAATTTAGTATAGGAGATAAGGAAATTTAACATAGAATAGACTGTATTAGAGGAGGTTTGAACTACAAAATGATGACACCTTCTCTGGAAGTATGGACCAGTTACAACAAACTTAGTATAGGTACGAACATGCGAGCAACAACAAAGTTTTGGAAAGAATAGAAACAAAGGAAACTGATACTTAACACCAGAAAAAGACAGCTAAAGTTTTTGGGATATGTACTGAGGAAGGAGGGTTTGGAGAATCTGATACTCACGAGACGGATAGAGGAAAGGAGAGACGTGGAAAGCAGCATGTGACATACTTGATAGACTTGAGCAAATGGCTGGCAGAGGAGAGGTTTGGGAGGGGTAAGAAGAGAAAGGGTGTTAAGAGCTACGAGGGATAGGGAGATGTTGAAGGCCATAATCACCTATGTCTTGAAGGGACACAGTACATAAAGAAACTGAACACAATAGATTACGCTAAGAGTAGTTTTGTCCAACATCACAAATTGCTGTGTTGTTATTTTAAAGTTGGTTATTAGCTTGTTTTTGGTGGTTGCACATATTAAATGGTAAAAATTCTAATTTGTAATGATTGTTAGTTTTTATGTGGTGGTATTAATTTTACTGCGAAAGAGAGGAGTAATTTACGTTAATGATGATTGCGGACTAATAAGGCAATAGTAATTGTTATGTTTGGGGTAATAACATTTGTGGTAGCAAATAGTTATTGTAAAGCGGTAGTAATGATTAGTAATGGTGGTGAAATGATAATAACAATAAATGCAGTTATTATCATGGCAGTTTGAACCAGAGAATAATTGATAGGATTATGGTATCAGCTGTTTCTTTTTCTTTTTCTTTTCTTTTCTTTTTTTTTTTTTTTTACCAGTTTGGTATAAATTGTGATAATAGGTATTTATGTTCGTGTCTGCATTTGGAAATTATTTCTGATCTTATGTTTAGTAAGTTTTTTTTGTGGGGCATGGGATATAATTGCTACTTTTTCATGTAGTCAAAGCAGGCATTTTTATGTAATGTTGTTGTAGGCAGGTGTTTTTTTCAATATTTTCCAGTTTATTGTTGGTGAAATACTTCATTGATTTTGACGTTATTTTTGTTGAATATTTTTGCTGATCGGCTTGTCACCGGGAAGTGTTTTTCTATTAATTTCAGGAATGTGTTACCAATGTTTGTTTTGACGGTTTTGCTGTATGGTGGATTAAACCAGAAAATATTTCTTTTTCTGTTTTTGCATTTTCGTTGCGGGGGTGTATATTGTAGTTGTTGCTTGTATCCACATTCTTTTAGTACTTCGTCGTATGATGTTCGTTTGTTATTGAAAATGTGTATGTTAGATGAGTTTTCAGATAATCTGCGGCTGACTGATATGGGTATTTGTTTGATGATTGAAAGTGGGTGGTTGGAGGATGTGTGTACATAAGTTGGATTGTCATTATCTTTTCTGTATGGTTCGTATGTATTGTTGTCCAAGTTAAGAGTGACGACTAAAGAGTTTACCGTTTTTGGACCTGCTTTTATTTCTATTTTGAATCCAATGGATTTTAGGGCGTTTACTATTTTTTGCTGAATCTATCTAATTTGGGACCACTGGGTTCTCTTATCAGGATAAGTCCGTCATCTCTGTATAGTCCCGTGTCCTTTTTTTCCAGAATTATGGTTAGGTATGAGAGAATGCGTATGCCTACAAATTCGCACGTCAGTGCTCCATCGTAGCTACCCACTGTTACATCGAATAGGTCGTGGTTTTGCATTTTGTGCATGGTTCGTTATTGTGAAACAGTAGAGATTTGCAGCAGTGCTTGATTATTCTAATATCTTCATCCGTGATTTTTACGTTGTATGAAAGTGGCTTTGTTTTTGATTTTTATTGTTGTAAACCACTCTATGACAGCTTTGGTGTTTTTCCATTGGTCAAGACCTAATTTTTTCCTTAAGTTGGTGTTGATAGTTTCTAATATTTTTTTGCTGATTTTTTCTCTCTCGCTTTTTGCTGGGTTGATTAGCCGGAATGCAGGTTTTTCTACGAAGTTGGTTTTGTGGTCTTTTGCTGTTATGAAAACTTGATGTTCGGATAATCGGTTTATTCTTTCATCTATCTTTAATTTGACGGATATATGATTAGCTTCTCGGTTTATCGTTCTAATTGTCCGTGGTTGTCTTCTTGTATGATTGTGTGATTTTGTTAGTTATGAGTTTATTGTAGGCGGTGGGTTCCATTGTATATATATTTGTAGGTTTGTCAGCCAATATGAATGCCTTATTGGAGTTCATTATTTTATTCTTGCTCTCTATAATTTTCTTCTGTAAATTGTCCAAATGTCCTTTGAATTTTAAGTTTCTTACTATATTTGTCATGTCATCTTCGAATTTTATCATTTCTTTACATATTGGAGGGTATTTCCTTGTATTGAAGTTAAATGTTTCAGTTGTTTTGTTTTTTGTTCGTTGAGGAAGAAATATGCCTTTCATCTCATTCTTCTTTCGATTTTCTTCGTTAGTTGAAGTTTATACAAAGCTTGGGTGGGTATATGGACGTTCTTCAATGAGTATGCTAGGTTAAACTTATCCATATTTAAAAAAGAACAACGTGAGTGATCAACCTGTTGAGGAGCGAAGTATATGTAAAATGTGTGTGTATATATATATATATATATGCAGTTTGTTATATATATATCCTATTATTTATAATATAATATAGATCACAAATTGCATATATATATATTTATACACAAACACACACACACACACACACACACACACACACACACACACACATATATATATATATATATATATATATATTATGCATACGTCCTGTCCTCTTTATTTTGCATATGCATGCACTTATACATGCATACACTTATTTATACATGCTTAACACATGCATAAATATATTCATCTACAGTCAAAAATGAGTACATAAATGCCCGTCCATATTCAGTAACACGTGAAAGTATGAGTCACATAGGACGTCTTAATAATATAATTCCATTTATTGTCCCTAACGTAACAACTAAAATGTAATAAATACTTCAGGTATAGTAAGTATATAGAGAAATAAAGAAATATTTGTCTATACGTAAATATATTAACAGATGCAACTAAAAGTAACACGTAAATATTTTAAAAACATTCAGAACATTTAACTGAAGCAGGTTCGTTCAAAATTGCACTTCCTTTATTTATTTGCAAAATTTTCCGATTGATTAGAGCTTGTCACTTACCGTGACCGAGAGCTTTTTGAAATGATACGAAAATTGATCACTATATTCGTGGAATTGGATATCAGAAGACCTCCAACGAATCCAAGATACCCATCAGTACGATTAGTGCCATCAGCTAAAAACGGAATGGGCATGGCCTGCTTACTAAACTGTTTCGAAAAAGACGTTCTCTTAAAGTATATAAACAAGCAGTTAGATTTAATGTGTCGGACATTAATGCGAAAGCTATTCACAACCTGAAGAGAACGTTAGGAGAATCTGCAAGCAATTGGCACATAAGTGGGCAAAGACACGATCAGTCGGACACTACCACAAAAAGAACTCGCTTTCATTCTAGGACAAATAACATAGTCCAACGAAACTAAAATCACGCACTTGAAACCATTTATGACACAGAGAGCAAAAGTTCTTTCATATAATACCAAAAATACCATTCCGACTGTTAAACATGACAGTAGATGTTTACTAACTTCTGGTTGTTTTCTCTCCAGTTACCATTGATACAGATTGCATTGTGCGTTGTGGTGCAGTGGACATCGGCTCGGAACGAGACATTGGGAGGCCGATTTCGAATTCCAGTTGAATTCCTTGCATTCACTCACGCGCATATACACTTGAGAAATGTATTAATCTGTCTCATCCATCCAGTTATAGATTAAATAACAATAGAGATTGGGTTCTATAGCCTTGACCGACAACCAGTCTACCGCAGAAAGTAATGGCAACTTAGTGCAGGATAACCTTCTACCGAGTTAGTCATGTCTCTTTCGAGACATAATCACCCAAGCGTGTATCACTTATGTCACTTAACTGACTGACTGACCACTGGTAATATGTTTCTTGCGAAATAATTTTGTCTATAAAATTTCTGAGAATTCCAAGTTGTTGAATTTTAAAGTAAGATGGGTATTTCAAATATACTGCAATGAAAATAAAAGAGTGGTTTCAGGAAAAAATAAGGAGTGAATTAGTGATATGCAAAGAAAGATTGTCTTATGAAGCAATAATACCCTCAAAACTGTGTCATCACCTTCTGTTTAAAAACATTGCACCTATTTTATTCCCTATTTGGCAGTTGATGTATTTTTTGTATTTAATATAATGTTTGCATGGCCAAAATTAGAAATATAAATTTACACATTCTATATCTTAAAAAGAACCTGCTATTGTTCTTGAAATAAAATAAAATTCATTTCCTTGAATCTTAATGCTATCCAAATGCTATATCCGTTTGATAAACCTTTTTAGAAACAAAATTGAGTGAGTGAACCACTTTTAAGTCATTTACATTTGGTTTATCGATTGTATCGAAAGTAATGGAAAAATTCTATCATATACGTTACTTTCTTTTTTAAAATGTTATGGATAAATCCTTTTGGGATTTATTCACTAACATAATTTGTCTTAGTCGTCAAGTATTTAAACTAAATCCTAATTCCTTCCTTAATAAGAATTTGACAAAACTAAATAACTTGACTTTAAAATAATAATACTAAAACAGCTTGGCGGAGATAAATTATCCCGCTGTGCAAATAAGAAATACATATTTATACAGTAATAA
Organism: Ascarosepion bandense; assembly: GCA_037127315.1. Classification (NCBI taxonomy): domain Eukaryota; kingdom Metazoa; phylum Mollusca; class Cephalopoda; order Sepiida; family Sepiidae; genus Ascarosepion; species Ascarosepion bandense. The sequence continues at coordinate 2,834,997 of JBBBDQ010001763.1, read as the reverse complement.
CATCATCCTAGTCAAGCTACTTTTCTCTTAAAATCTAAATAAACATTTCGGGGATTTTTTTACTCATTGTCTCATTTGCCAAGTTACTTTATTAAAGTAGTTCATTTTACGAGACATCGCTTAGCACAGAAGCGAGATGAATTGTAGCAGAACGTAACACATCATTCAATAAATCCCGGGCCTAACTAATAAAACAACTTTTTAACAAATTCGACTTTATTCATCAACATAGTCTCCTTCTAGAGTGATGCACTGATTCCACTGCTTGTCTAACAATTCGATGCCTTTTTGTAGAAGGATTTGTATTTGGCCTTAAAATACGCCTCAGTCTCCGATATCACTTCATTATTAGAGCCAAATCTCTTTCCCTGGAGCATTCTTCTGAGGTCTGCAAACAAGCAGTAATCTTTGAGGGTCAGATCTTCAGAATAGGGGGGATGCGGAAGCAATTCGAAGTGCAATTCGTGTAGTTTTTCCATCGTTGCGATTGACTTGTGACACGGTGCGTTGTCTTGGTGAAAGATCACTTTTTTCATTTGAGGTGAAAATTGAAATGCAGATGCTGTTTAGACTGTGTTCAGCTAACAAAAAAGTACGAAAGAACAACTAAAAATGAGTGCTATCCTTAACTTTGTCCTCGTGATAATATTTGCCTTTGTAAACTTTGGGTCTGTAATTATACATATATTTTTTAAGACAAAAATTTTTTGGAGTTTCACTACACTTGGACAAAAAAGAGAAATTTGTAAAAGATGATAGATTTCATAAAACAGATGTCACAAGGTAAAAGCGGCATAAAAAGGTAATATTAGCTGATTAAAACTTCCCTCGTTAAATATCTTCGTTTATTTTTTATTTCTCTAAACAATGAAAAGATTTTTTTCTGATACTTCTTGCATCAAAATATATTTCTATTATCAAAATAGTATTGATAATGTTAGTCTCCTCTTCTTCTCTCTTATATATATATATATATATATATATATATAGTGTGTGTGTGTGTGTGTGTGTGTGTGTGTGTGTGTGTGTGTGTGTGTGTGTGTGTGAGTAGCAATCCCTCTTTTATTCAATCCCTCTTTTATTGAAGTTAAAACGGCTGACAAGGCGGTGTGGTTTATATAATATAATAAAGATTTATATAATTTTTCATGTGTTGGTTCTTATAATATTTTTCTTTCCAGGACATAAGTTATATAAAATGATATTTTTAAAGAAACTTGCATATGCATATATATATATATATATATATATATATATATGTGTGTGTGTGTGTGTGTGTGTGTGTGTGTGTGTGTGTGTGTGTAAATTCAGCGGGAATTTCGAAAATACATATAACATATAAATAGAGCGGAAATTTGGAAACAAAGATTTTATATGCAGAGGTCCTCATTTACTAATACTAAATTAAGGTATCAGACAGCCCCCTCCTGAAAATACTGGGAATTGAAGGAAGAAGGCCTAAACACAAAGATAAAGTGGACGCTGATAGGCACGGCACGTACTCGTAGTAGTTTATGTGATAGATGTAATCTATGTTTAACAGAGAAAAATAGAATTTCGAAATTTCAATATCAGAAAGTACTTCTCAATAAACGTAATGAATTTATTAGTATGTGTTGTCACCATGGTAAATTTAAATTTCGCTAATTATCTCCTTGTTCCATTTATTTATAATAGGTTCTGCCTTCTACATAGATTAGATTTTAAATTTGGTGAATCCGTATCCTTTTCCCTCCCACCTACAACCATTGACCCAATGGTCAAGCCACTTGCCTTCCACTACGAAAAGAAATTACTGCTCCAATTCTCCTCGGCTTAAACCTATCGTAACCAACATTCCTCAGCCCTTTCTTTAGTAACCCTTGCTCCCGGACAAGAATTTTTCTGAATTTCTTGGTTGACTGGGGTTGACAATACATGTCTTGAACTGACATGTTGAAATAGCTGTACCCGCTAAATGTGATCTGAATATATATATATATATATATATATATATATATAAAATCTAAAAAAGAAGTGTATATATAGGTAAAATTCCAAAATCAGATCCTATTAATATTAATTTTATTAATATTGAAAATGATCCAAGTAGATGGCTCGATATAAATAGTATTATCTATTTACAGAGCCAAATATGTATATTATATCAATAAATTTACATATCGTTGAATAGCTATTTCAGCGATAAAATTCTCACTTCATCAGCAACGATCAAAAACAAATATTTTTTTATTCAAATATGGTACAAAAATTCACATACCGGAAGAAGCCCGAAAACATATCCATATACAGGAAATTAAAAAATGGAGGAAGTGATCCAGACATAAAAAAGAGGCATACTCGCTACTAGAAGAAGGCTTTTAGATTACGTTTGTATTCAGTCAGTTAAGTGCCATACATGACACACGTTTGGGCGATCATGTCTCGAAAGAGACATGACTGACTGGGCAGAAGATTATCACGCAGTAGGTTGCCATTACTTTCTGCGGTAGACTGGTTGTCAGCCAAGCTAATAGAACCCAATCTGTTCTGATATTTAACCCATAACTGGAGGGAAGAGACGGATAAATACCTTTCCCAAAGGTAATTGCGCGGAGAATGCAAGGAATTCTACTGGAAATCATCGAACTCGGCCTCCCGATTTCTCGTTCCGGGCCAATATCCACTGTGCCACAAAGAGAATCAAAAATCAAAAATTAAACATGTCACAGGAATAAGAAGTGGTGGAGGAAAGGTAAACTACTTCTTATTTCTGTGACACCTTTAATTTTTGATTTTTGATTTTTTGATATAAATATAATCTAAAAGTCTTCTTCTTGTAACGAGTCATGAATTTCGATCTCTGTCTCTTTTTTTATGTCTGGACCACAAATTTTAAATATTTTTTCTTTCTTAATCCTCCCTCCACCACCTGTTTTTTTTTTAAACTTCCCGTGTATGGATATGTTTTTGGGTTCCTTCCGGTATATGAATTTTTGTACCATATTTGAATAAATAATTTTTTTTTTTGATCGTTGCTAGTGAAGCGAGAATTTTCTCACTGAAATAGCTATTCAACGAAATATAAATTTCAGAATTTATACACACACACACACACACACACACACACACACATATATATATATATATATATATATATTGAAATCCGACAAGATGATAAAATAAATTAAAAAAACAAAGTACGAAATGTGTCTTAGTTTAACATATTTCACTTTTATCAAAGCTTCTTCAGCGATCTAAAGACTTTAAACATGTGTGTTTGTGTATGCGCGCATGTGTGTGTAAGAAATGCGATCAAATATGGATAATAATCCATTATTTAATTCTTTAAAGAAAATTATTCTCAGTGAAGAAATAAGGTTAGCTCTTTGGATTAGGTTATTAATGGCAGCAATTTTATATTTTTCAAGACATTCACTGTTGTAGTTTAGAAGGCAAGACTTTTAATTAAAAAAGTTTTTGTACGGAGATGTGGTGAAAAATAATATCAAACAAATACTTAATTGGTACCGCAATTACATAGTCGACAAACAAATCAAATTTCATTTAAGAAACAATTTTCACAACAATTATAGACATAAAATAATATTGGCAATAACGCTATATTACCAAAATCAATATATATTACCTAAATCAAATGCACCATAATTACAAAAAACAAAGCAGTAACAAAAACAACATCATAAATAGATGTATAAAACCAGTCAACAAAAACAGATACATCAGATTCAGTATTCATTACAAAAAATACAAAACAAGCAACCTAGTTATTCAGTATAATATATCAACAACTTTCAATCCCCTATACAAGACCAATATTGTGTATGATTACACTTGATTATTCAGAGATTGTTTCTCAATATATAAAAAACACAGAAGACTCACTGTTATCTATCGGACCAGAGTGTCAGTTGACAACACATTATTAATCAGTGTAAAGATCATTAAAACACCTACTAACAAACTAAAACACAATCAAAATCAAAAAGTAAAAGCAGAGTTATGATCCTCGAAGCAATACTCATACAACAAAAACAGCCATCCATAGAGAAAACAATTATAATTTAAGAACTGCATTCTTAAATATATGTAAAAATATAATTGAAAAAACAAACACCCCCGCCACACAAACACACACACATACATTTCACAGCTCTGCTACATTATATCTCCCTTTGACTCCGTCCCTATACTCACTAGTGTTGGGAAATTCACCATTTGCTTCTATCAACCCTGATGTTGACTTCAGAAAACCGCTAGCGAGGATCGTATTTCTTCTTTTTATTGACTGAGAATGACTGCTTGAAATTTGGAAAAGTTGATCTATCAATTAATCGACACAAAATCTCTGATGTCTTTAATAATAATTATATGTATATGTGTGTGCGTGTGTGTGTGTGTGTGCGCGAGCACGTGTGTGTGTGTTTATGTAATGAATCATTATGTAGATACTTTCGATTACAATAATCTGGATTCAAGAAGAATTTATTGTTGAAAGGTTGCCGTAACACATTCTTCCTAACAATTATGCCTCTTTTGACCTTGTGCAAGAACAACTTCCGCTTAGTAAATAATACCTTCGTGTGCTGACGATACTCAATAAGAAATGTATGGAGATAAAATCACTTTGATGCATGCAAATCTATTTATAGGCAGACCAAGCATAAAGTCCTGTTATGATCTACTTACCCATCTCGGAGTTATTGATGAAATAATGGAATGCTATATTTAATGGAAAAGAAAATTTTCACATACGTAAGAGTATCATATAAAGAAAATGTCTGTGTAAACGCAAACTGAAACTATCTAATTGCATGCACGCACACACACACACACACACACACACACACATATACTCATCAATTTTTATACGTGTGTATATATACATATATATATATAAATTACATATTTAAACTCTGGGTATTTAAATAGCAAATGTATTTTTAGGGAAATATTATTTAAGACAAAATACATTTTGTGTCTATGACGTCCCGAATGAACTTCGGACAATTTTTGCCGGAATGTCCAGCTTTTTATATAAGTATACGTAATTTGGAAAAGTAGATCAATAAAATTAATCATCACAAAATGTCCGTTGTCTTTAATAGTATTTTCTTTAAAAATATTTTACAAACAAAATGTATAAAATTATATATTAGGATGTCTGGAAAGTTCATGCCGATTTTTAAAGGAAATTAAAACAAAAAACAAAATTATGACATTAAATATTTATTCCACTAAATACGAACCATTTTGTTGCACAACTATTCTCCATTTTTCTTTCAACTCGAAAATTTTTTCTTTCCAAAATTTCGGTGGTTTCTCGGTAAAGAGCTCATTTAGGTGTTTTTTTTATGCCATCCAAAGAATTACACTTCTTAACATTGAGATTATTTTACAAGGACCTAAAAGAATGTAAATCGAAAGAAGAAATGTCTGGTGAATATGGACAAATTACAACAATTTCTGCCAGGTAACAAAAAAACAAAACAAAAAAAAACAAAAAAAAAAAACACGCGGGGTTTAAACTTGGCATTATCCCGATGGAAAATAGAATCTTTCCTGTTTGCTAATTTTTAGTGTTTTTTCTGAAATTGCTACCTTCAATTCGTCCACTTGTGAGCAGTATTTTTCAAAATTAATTTATTGGTTACTCGGCAGAAGATCATAGTAAAGGATTCCTTTCGTATCCCACTAGACGCACAATATGTGTTTTGTAGGATGATGACCTGTTTTGGGGTGGCTAAAATTGGCTCATGTCGCTTATCTAGATCTTTTTCGCTGAACATTTTTGTAAACGGTCCATTTGTCATCATCCGACATAATTTGCTTCAAGAAGGGCGCATTTTCATTGCATGTATACAGCAAATCACAGATAGAAATGCGATTCAAAAGATTCCTTTTACTCAGATCATGTGGTACCCAAAAATCGTAGTTATTTGAGTACCAACGCATGGTGGATTTTGATAAATTTAGTGCTTCCGCCAATTCCCTCTTTGTAAAATGCGGGTTATTCTTAATTAACGTCTTCATTGGGCGTCATCTGTAGTGGGGGGAGGGTTGTCTAAGCGTCCGTCACCAATGAAGCTATAATAACAAACTCACTTCTGTACAGTTTTGTCAGATTAACGCACGTTCACCATACACAGCACATATTTTTTTGTTTGCGAGAAATTTTTATCTTTATGCTAATAAAAAAGTTCTAAAACGCACCTATGAACTTTCAATTTTATAGTATGCAAAACTGACACGAATTAAATATTTTAAACTTTGCCTCTCAAGAGATAGATGGAAGTGTGCTTTAATCGGAAATGTAAGCATATTATATCTGTCGATAAATTTGACGTGTTCTAACGTATTGGAATATTAACAATTAAAAATCGGTGTGAATTTTACAGACAACCCAAAATATATGTGTGTGTATGTGTGTGTGTGCGTGTGCATGTGTGTGTGTGTGTGTGTGTGTGTGTGTGTGTGTGTGTGTGTGTGTGTGTGACAGTCCGTCACACGGATCCTGTTCAATCGACAAAATCAAAACATACGATCCGAATTCGCTAAATTAAAATATGAAATATATATACACGGTTGGATGGGTAAATTGTCGTCATTTTATGTTTTTAATTTCGCGCACGCGCATTGTTTGTTTTGATTTTGTCGACTGAACAGGATCAGTTGAACACTGTCTGTGAGAAAAAGAGCACTATGACGCAATTCACACCTGCCATAAATTTGTTTAGCAAGTAAATAAGCTCTAATGCAAACATTTCATAATGTTTGGCTGACAATCTGAAGACAGTGCAGAAGATTCAGAAAGAGTTGAACCCTTCTACCGATTTACGGGCTAAATGGAGACATGATTTTACACATAGAGTAGGTATTTATCCTGTTATCAACAGGTCAGCTACAGAGGACAGAGACATTCGAAATTAAAATACAAGACAACAAAAGAGATATCCTGATTTAAAAAAAAAGAAAACACTTCTAATCACACCTCAACCTGACCACACTAGATTGATTATGCCCGCAGAAATAAAATACACACAAGTGTATATTCGAACATTACAATGTCTGTTTACAAATTAAGGAACTTAATGATGAGAAAGTAAAGAAAGATATTTAAAAAATAATAATAATGCATAGCTTCACATTGAGTTTGAACTTTTGAAAACTTTTTTCTGGATTTAAAAACAGGTTTCTAAATGTCATGAAAAAAATAGGGAGTCAAAAGCACATCTCCGCAACAGTTAGGTTTATCACGATTTAATGCACAATAGAAACAAAAAGGTATTCCTCTCGTCCATGACACATACAGCTATCTCAATTAAACCCATTATGGTGAAAGTACTAATGAATATTATATTAACTAGACTAGTTATTTTATGGAAATCAACTCGTCACCAAACAATCTGGCTTTCGTTTTCGTAAGGAGTATAATGATGGCATATATGTCATCCCAAAACTCCAGGAAACTGCATATCTCTCCAATAGAAAATTGTATACTAACTATGTAGATTCACAACAGCAGGCGTCTTCTTTTCATTCATTATAAATTGCCTTCAAAACTCCGTATCGCCTGAATATCTAGATCTGATAAAAGAACTATATCAGTCTACAAAATTTTACATGTCTTGCAAAGATACTAATACCAAAAATTCCAAACCTCATCAGGAGTACAAGAAGGAAATCGAAGCCCCAATCTATTTAATCTCTTCCTATGTTATGCCTTTTGCATATAGATGCTGTATGATGTGAAGATATGGACACTGATCATTTTAACATTACACACTTATATTAAACATTACATTCCAATTAAATTGTTTCTGCTTCCCCCACCGAGACTAATTTCCAGTTGATGAAACAAATATTAGTTGGGATAAGAATGATCTTGAACAAAAAATGAAACATCCTTTATCAAGTTCCAAAAATAGTACTCAATATAAACTTTTCGAAAACAAAACCTTCATAATAAAAATTCAATATGTGGAATTGCTAAATACATCAAAAACTTCGTTTTATGAATGATTATAACACATTTAACATAGGAAAAAAGAAATTGAACACAGAATGAGCTTTTCTAAGGGTAGTAACAAAACAAAACTAAAAACGTTAACCTAAAAACTTCTGTCTTGTTTTTAAACAGTCTCGACGTATCAAAATATTCATGTAGATGCCATATATGACATCAAACATGTTTTGAAATATCTCAACTGTCAGCTTTATACAACGGCATACTTGCATCAGTAGTTAAAAGTAATTTCGAGAGAGGGAAAGCATGTAGCTTTCAGCGAAAAATATCCTTATTCAAACCTAGATAAAAGTCCACTAAGAACTATACCAGATAAAAGAAACCACATCACTTAAAGACTTTCAACAGTTGCAACACCTAAAATTAAGAATACGTATAACTTGAAGAAAGAATAATGAAACCATGAGGACATTACTCAAAATTAAAAAGCAAGAAAAGAAGCTCCCATCAGTAGTAGAAAGTGTCATAACGCCGACTTGACTTGATATTATTTTGAAGAGTAAGATTTTATAACATTCAACCGACAGCAGCACTGGCTGCTCGGTCAATGAATGTCGAATTTTTTTTATAAATGAAATGGCTAATATTAGTATAACCATAGACTTATATTCATTGGTGTTATGCTGAACTAACAACTGGTCAAGTGTTGTTAATGTTAACAATTTTCCGACTTTCAAGAAAATGCAGCTGTTCACACAATGGTATTGGATAATTTTATCATCTCGTAGAAAAGCCCCCAAAAATAAGATAATTGATGAAAAAAATTAAACAATGTAATTTCCTAAAAATAAGGCCTGAATGGTGTTCAAGTTTTATTGCTTTTGTTTGAATTTAGACCAAGGAAGCTATGAAATGGGTATCGTTTTGCGGCGCTACAGTTTACGAAATCTGCTGATATATTCGCTGAGACAAGCGTTGTCCACCGGTTTGGTCACATTAGAAGATACGTGTCGTTCGATTCACTTCAGATTGTGAAACAGAAAATCTACCGTCTTTGGATAGCCAGCGCATATGATTCCGAACTTTTTAGAGAGTTGGTAGTCTTGCTGTTTTAAGTAAGCACAAGAATAACACACGTTGCTAATTACAACCCACTACTTCTAACATACCCGTGAAAAACATTAGACTTTGCTTTCCCAAAACTCTAATTGTAAAAAACATATTGAAAATCTACTACCCTCACTTTCTCTCCCACACACAGAATTTATAAATATTGATTTTCTCTCCCACACAGAGCATTTATAGATATTGACAGTGTGGACATAAGTATCAACACTGAATGGTGACTGTCAACATCTTGCATCAATGCGATCTTCTAATATATATATATATATATATATATATATATATATATATATATATATATATATATTAGAAGATATATTTCAATTTTCTTCACTATCAGAAATTGACATTGTATTAAGGAAGTTAAGACATAAAAATTAAAATATACCTGCGTTTATTCAACCTTCCGAGAAAGTTACATTTGCCTATCAGTTTTAATTAACGCATTCTTCAATGTAAATACAACGTGAAATCATCATTATAGGACTACATAGTATCGAAATTTTTCAGTTTCTAAATATTTAAATAATGGCGAATATTTAAGGTGTCATTCTTATAGCTAGTTTTGTAAAAATTGCCATTCTGTCATTTGGCTTAATACACGATGACTTGAGATCGGGTTCCACGTCTTTTACAGATCCCCTGGAGATTCGAAAGACCCGAAGACTAATCTGGAGATCAGAGAAACCGATGCACGAGTAATATGTACTTTTTTCTATGGCAAGGAAGTCGCTTGAGATCTTTTGCCTCGATGTCGGTTGTAACTGTTTTTAAGTTTAGGATGGTTTGAATAGACAGAAGGCGAATGCACTTTTTCATGGGATCCTCTGTTTCCCGTCAGTCAGGTATTTGTTCCATGAGCAGAACTAATTTTAAAAAGATAATAGTTGATCATCTTTTCCAAGTAGACTTTTGTATATGACTTTCTCTAGCAGTCCGTATTACTGGTTCCCATATTGTATATATTTCTATGCTTGGCTAGTTTAAGAGATTTTTGTGGCCTAGTATATGTACTAATTCCTAGGTTTTCTACCTGAATACGGCCGGTGCGGTCAAAAGCAGAAACGTCATTAATATTGCAATAAAGATGAGGATAACAGTTCGAAAAATGTAAATAATGTAAATACTATCTCATCTCAGAAATACAGAGAAATAGTTGTTTAGTTGAACGTTGTTGGTTCATGAGTAATGATGTGTTGGTGGGGGTCATGAAAGTGGTATAATGGGAGAAAGTTTGTTCATTTTAGAAATTATTGAGAGTTTTATATTTGTTTGTGGGCATATCTGTGCGTATTTATTTTATTTCATTTTACTGCATTCTATTTTTTACTCTTATTATTTTTAATTTTTTCTCTTTTCTATCTTTTATTTTCTTAATACTTATTAATCTTTTAATTTTTAACTTTTTATTCTTAGAAATTAATATTTATTCCAACGCTTCGCCCCTAATATGAACAAACCCAGTGACATCCTCTTCAACGTATGATAATCGGAACCCTAAATTATTTTTTTTCTCCCAGGATTTTAGTTACATATTCCATTTATAAGTTTCAGTATAAACTTAACTAATTTATATATTTAATAAATAAAGATACTGGCACGCCCGACTTATAATTTGTAGCGACTTTAACTTCAGCAACGCTAATATCTAAAGCAATTATTCAAATCGAAAAAAGGTCAGTTCATAATATGCACCTGATTATTGCATAACTCTGAGTCGTGCTTAAAACGTAAGATAATATGTATATTTATTACTATGTACTTTTTGCTTTTTTATATTGCATTGAACACTATTGTTTTAACACCTGATATATATATATATATATATATATATATATATATATATATATAATCTGGATTAGCAAAAATGTCTATGTCCTTCTAAATCATATTCGAGTTATCAGATATTCTCATTCAGTTTTACTTTCATGTGTATGATCTGAGTTTTTCCTCGTGATTTCGTTTTTTGTGTCAATGGCTAAAATTTACAAGAAGCTTGCAATGAAGCCTGGAGAATCTTATCTGTCATCAAATATAGCGTTTAAAAATGATCCTAATCTGGCTTGGAGATTTGTCTTCTGTAACGTAAAGCAAAACTTCTTACCTACGTACCGACGGAAAAACTCTCAATAAAAGAAATACTGCAGCGCAAACTCATTTCCTGCCGTTAACGCTCTAAACAGAAAGAATCTATAGGTTCTTCTTAAGCGCCATGATACCAGCTTGGTACGTACGTTCTTGAGTGCCATGCCGCTGTTGTCACGGTAACAAGAACCACGCACAAAATGGCGGAAGTTATCCTTGGAGCAGCTGAAATGGAAGACGCAGAAATGAAAATGTGTTTTGAAATGGATTCTGTGAAATTTCAGCCCTCGCAGTGGAAATGTGCAGAAAAAGAAGCGTTCAAATGCATACTTTGAAAAGACATATAAGAAATTTGGAATTGAGTAGAATTAGAGAAAAGTGTAAGAAGCTTGTCTCTTACGTTACTGACGCATAATATTGATTCTCCATAAACACGCATCAATACACACACGGATACATCATTCTTTCACTCACACCCCATATAAATGTAGACGCATATAGAGATTCATACTCACTTGATTCTTCTCATTACCAACGCCTCTTCTTCCTCTTTCTGTCTTGCCAGACATATTAGATATAGATATCGACCCAAAATTAATCCTTGTCTAACAAATCACATCGAAATGTATTTTAGAATATTCTGATCTGAGTAAATTTAATTTCATATAAAAGGGTTTTTAAAAAGTTATATTAAATATAATGGATGACAGAATAATTTGTCTATTTAAACTAAACATTGATTTTCGTTTCTAAATATTAAATTTTTAATCAATTAAAACAAGTGAAAATCTATTTCTATGAATCAATATTTTCACGAAAAGTCTGTTATTGAGTTGTGAATCACCAGTTTAAAATAAAACATTTATTAAATCTGTGTCTTATCGTTTCATTTAAATTTAAAATGAGTTTTTTTCAAAATGACGGACAATCCTGCACACCAAAATGACTGGCAATCATGCATACCCTCTCCCTTTCTCTCTCACGCTCTCTCTCTCTCTCTCTCTCTCTCTATCACACACACAAGCACATACACATATTCTGTGTATTTAGACAGCAAATACTATAAAAAACGACCGATATTTTGTGTCGATTAATTTTAATGATCGTTTTTTTCAAGTTGCGATTAATCCTTCTTAGACAAGGAGAAAATTTTATTGGAAGAAAAGTGCGAGGCGTCAGGATTTAAATTGCATGATTGTGCAGCTTACCAAAATATCAACACTCAAAGATTACAATATCCCGTACTCTTCTTCAAGATATATATATATATATATATATATATATATATATATATATATATATATATATATGTGTGTGTGTGCGTGTGTGTGTGTGTGTGTCTGTGTGTGTGTGTGTGAGTGTGTGTGTGTGTGTGTGCGTGCGCGCTTGTTGTTGTTGTTGTTGTTGTTGTGTGTGTGTGTGTGTGTGTGTGTGTGTGTGTGTGTGCATAAATTTTCAGCATCTGTCTTTGTGATAAATGATTTTGATAAAATTATTTCAAGTGATTTCCAGCACGGAAAGTGTTTCATTGAACTTTTTATATACTAAGTATTGAAATGCCCTCGCCAGACGTGTCTTGGGTATGTTTGGGTATTGTTTGTTTTCTCACTGTATAATGAAATTAATTTTAAGAAAATTGCTCTGTTCAGTTCAAATAGCAAATGATATATATTGCATGGAATAGAAAATATATTCACAAAATATTTCACATATATTCGCAAAAATGTTACAAGATTTGACTCCCATTCTATTTGTTGGTTTTCTTCTCCATTTGTTTTTTGTTTTTTCTTTTTATATATCTGTGTCAAATGTTTTTGCGGGATTATGCAGCACTTTCGGTGGTTTTGTTTTAAACCATCTCAATCACATAAATCCAATTTTTTTGAGAAAAGAAAATATTGCACTTGAGCCACTCTGTCAATTTTTGATGATTATCATTTAATTAAAATAAAACATTAAATGAAGCATTGCGAAAGTAAGAAGCGCTTTTCTGCATTAAAATTACTCTTCTAAATTTTGCATGCATATTTTCTCATGAAGCAAATATTAATAAATAAAACACGTGTTGTTTCATTGCTGTATACCTTGAAAGCCATTGAAAGTGATTTAGTCTCCGACATTGTGAATTGATAGAAGCGACGAAAGTTAATAGTGTCTAGCCAAAAGAGAAATACAGCGGTGCCAGTAAGAATTGGCTGAGAGTAAACATTCACAGACTTAATGCCAATGTTGGTAAACAGTTTTGTCTCGTGTTAGTTAAGAGAAAGTAGTCAACGATTTTGGAGCAAATTGCATGCACGGAATACGCAGAATAAAATAAAGAAACATTCAAATCAACAAAGTTTTTGGAAATGAGCCAACAAATTTACCCGATGCAATATATCAAAATGTGCAATTATTTTTTTCATCATTTTGCTTTGTGAAGAGACGGTCTGGATTCTCTCCAAATCGAAAAAGGAGAAAATGAAACAATCAAATACATTATAGAGAAAGCAATATATATATATATATATATATATATATATATATATATATATATATATAGCGAGAGAGAAGAAGGAATAGGGAGAGGAAGAAATGACACTTAAGCATGCATTTATAGAGAGCTCAGAATTCCACTGCATGTTTATCAAATTAGCCTTGTGCTAGACATAACCGAACTCCCTCAAGATATAATTATCATCATAAGAAGGTTGGAAAGAATAAAAGTGTTTCGTTTGTATGTTTAAGTAGAAATTTATTTGTAGAATAACATCAATTTGTGGGAAGTGAAATTATTAAGTGTGTAAATGTTCAAATAGAAAATGTTGTACGGTATTAAATGAATCCAGAGTTCATAGTTGTAGCGAAAAATGTGTGTCGACAATTTTTTTTTTTTTTTTGCAGTTGGCGAGAATGTAAAAAAGTAGGTAAAGCATTAAAGGAAATTGTACTTATCGACGTTAATTTTTAGGAGTCAGTTGAAGTGTCTTATTGTTGTTGCTGTTGTTTTCTTTTTTTATTGCTGACGGCGAGAATGGTGAGGACGATAAAGGAAAATATCACATGAGAAGGAAAAGGGAGAACGAATGTGTGTCGACGAGACGTTATGTCCGATTCAGCGGATTGAATTTTTTTTTTTTTGTCACATCGTGGTGATATCGTATCTGATCTCAACTCCCATCTGTTAATTTCTCACAGTTTTGTAAATCGCTCCCTTTCATAGGTTAGAAAATAGTTAACACCGGATTGCAAAATTTGGCTTCGTGGTCTTTTTCCTTCAGTACGGACTCAATCTTTTTTTCCAGTTGGTCAAAATTAGATTTCACACTGGATTGTGAAATTTGTAAAAGGTGAAGAGAAGAGAGTTACTTTTAATTTCCTTATTCACCGCATATGTACTTGTGTTTAAAAATTCATCTGCGTTGGTACATTTCCTCTGTCTTCTCAATAGTGAGGAACAGACTATGGACACACACACAAACACAGCTATATATATATATATATATATATATATAGAGAGAGAGAGAGAGAGAGAGAAACGAGGGTGAGAGAGTAAGGGGAACAGAGACAGCAAAAGGGATACAAAAAGAAGGTGAGAGCTTATAATAATAGATTATATTTAATGGCTAAGCTATAGAGAGTTAGAAGGTAACTGAGCAAATATTTTATTTGGAGGGGAGTTTGAAACAGAAGACAATTGATTTCTTAGAAAAATGTACTTTCCTTTTGAACAGTCAATTACTTCTTCCCAACAATGTAATTTACAATAAACCGAATCTCATAACATATATATATATATATATATGTATGTTGGAATTCATGAATTTAGAGCAGCCATATACACTGTGAAATTGACATGTTGGTGTTTTACTTAAACTATTTCTCAATAAAAGCTCTTCAAATATATAGACACGCTTAAAGATCACCTTTCATGAAAATACCAGTTGTGATATTTATTTGTTTTTGTTTCAGTTTGTTTTATTTAATTAAAAGCTCCGACTTTTTCACATTGAGCACTGTAATTTACCAACGCCTCGTGGCAGCAAGTTTGTTTTAGTATTATACTGTTGGCAATACCTTATTAGCAACGATAAAAGTGTTGAAATTTACTATTATTAATATCACTTTTATTATTATTATATATGCGTGGCCGTGTGTGTATAAATATATATCACCATGTGTGTATATATATATATATATATATATATATATATATATGCATACTTGCTTGATTAAGCGTATGTTTTCGTGTACATGTGCATATACGCATAGTGATATAGCCATACATCTATGTATATGTACATATATATAGATACAGTTTGCAGTTAGCCGACGAAGAACTTTAAAATTGGAAACGGTATAATATGTTTGTTTTCCATAGAATAAAATTTTGCGATGTGACTGAGCCCCGCGCAAAAGAGTTTCTTTGCCGATTCGCTCGAATATCAAGAGCCATATTTAGTTTAGGCTATAATCAAAGTGCAATAACTTCATTTTAGTGCTAATATATTATTTGCGGTTAATTCAGTATTATATATATATATAAAGAGAGAGAGAGAGAGAGAGAGAGAGAGAGAGAGTGTGAGGGTGTGTGCTTTATGGCATACCATAATTATGGGTTAAAGTGAACAATATCAGAAGTAGAGCGTATGGAAATATAAAAGTAGACATTGAAGTTAACACCCAGAGGCGACAGTTTGTTTCATAATTGCGTTTATCATAAACAAACTGTCACCTCTGGATGTTGACTTCAATTTCCACTTTATATATATATATATATATATATATATATATATATATATATATATATATATAGTTTTAGTGCAAGAATTTGTCACTTTAACTGATCAGGTTTATATTTCGAAGTTTCGTGAGAACACCGTTACGATGTCTTCACTCATCAGGGCTGGACCTAATGATTGAAGACATCATAACGGTGTCCTCACGAAACTTTGAAGTCCGCATTAACCTGCTCTGTTAAAGTGACAAATTTTTTGCACTAAAACTATCAACGCTTTATCTCCACCCCGGTACCGAGCACTTTACGATAAAAAATCTGTTTTGCTAAAATACCTTTTATCAGTAAAACTACTGAAAAAACAAATATCTTGGTGCCAAAAATTATCACAACTCAACAATATATATATATATATATATATATATATATATGTGTGTGTGTGTGTGTGTGTGTGTGTGTGTGTGTGTGTGTGTGTGTGTGTGCAATCATGTAGATAGGTGTGAGTTGAGTTTGTGACCCTGGGTTTCACGCTCTTGCGATTGTCAGACAAACTGATTATATATATACATACTAGTTCTATAGCATTGCTCGGGCTTTTAGTAGTTATGTTGAAATGGTAAGGTCAAGTGCTTTTTCAGAAAGCTTTAGTATGAAGTTGCTGTAACGCGTAACTTTAAAAAAATTCGAAGTAAATATTGGTTTTTGTTGTATTTGTAAAGCGGGATTCATGCTGGGTTATTTTTGCCAGTAAACTGTATGTGCAATTGTAAGAACGGGAGCAGTGTTACTGAAACCTGTAATGTGATGCGCTGACGTCGTGACGCAGAAGTGGATGCATTGTCTCTGCAACGTTGGAAGTACTGACACCTTGTAGAAAACGTGAAATTGTTATGGTATATGATAAGGTAGAAGTTACAAAACAGAACCAATTTTTGTTTGAATACAACTAAGCGTTTCAGAGAAATAAACGATCGCAAAAAGCAACATTTTCCATTAATTTTCGCCGCACTCTGTGTATCAATTGAAATGTTTGATTTTTGACGAACCCTGTACATCGATGCAAAACATCAAAGGTTCGAACCTTGATCTACAATTTATCCGATTTTAGTTGAATTCGCATAAGGCATCTCAGAGGAGAAGAGTTCGTAAATTCTAAGCGTAAAAGAATGTAGGGCTACAGCGCCATATCTGTGCTGACAATATTTGAGGAAAAATCATGCGATATTTTTACTCGAATTTGCTTCATAGCAATCATGCATACATTCATCATAGATGGATGAATGTAAGGATGGATGGATATTAGGTATGTTGTTTAAAATAATGCTTACCCCACACATATCCCAAGAGCAACTCGAAGTAGAGTGTTACGGTGCTAGTGGTAAGAGTTTAGAAGGATATGGGGAGGGGGGCAGAAACGTAAACAGGTTACGATGGTAGTGATTGGGGAAGCATTCTCTTTGGAGTCGGTTTCAAAAACTAACGATTCTTGTAAAGAAACAATTTGAGGGACACTTTCATCGCACCAATTTAATACGAAGGGAATGAGGGCAATCGCTGCAATGTGTGTGTCATGGCGGCTCTTAGGTGTGAAGGTTAGAATTGATGGAAATAAGTATATATGTTATTTTCTTAGCAATACATATCGTATAAGTGAAACATTCTAACGTAAGATGTTCTACTAGCAATCAAATAATATACATGCTACCAAAATAGATAATGCAGACAAGGATCTTCAATTATAAATTTTCTGCAATCTAGTTTGCACTTTGTAGGATTAATATACATTTTTGCTGAATTTTAGATTCACGCATGTATATATGTCATTATTTATTAGGTATTTATGAGCATAAAATATTTGTAGGCGACTATCAATTCGCGCAGGCAGATCCAGGAATATGGAAAAATAGAAATATACCACTAAACAAATTACTATGATCATATGTAATTTTTTGTGTGTTACTTAATAGCGGAAATGACGTCATCAGTTGAGTAATAATGTAATAGCAATGATCAACAGTCTATTATGTGCATATATGGGTCTGTGGTGTGTATATCGATAGCGCCCATATTTACAACGGGAAAAATCAAGAAAATCAATCTTGAGTTTTTCTACTAAAACATGAATAGAACTGAGAATTATGCTTGTTGATATATATATACATATATATATATATATATATATATATATATGTGTGTGTGTGTGTGTGTGTGTGTGTGTGTGTGTGTGTGCAGACGTATACACACACAAGAAAGAGCAGAGATAGCGAAGTAAGAGGACGAAAGGGAAATGGGTAGCAAGATGTATTGACTTGGAGTTAAGTTATAATAATAATACACTGAAGAACGATACAAAATTTATCTTTATCCTTTTTCTTTAATTACTATTGAAACTGACCGCAGATCACATAGTTTTATTATAATGCTACAAAACGCAAAAAGTGACATAAATATATTGGGTAAAAATTGCTGGAAAATTGCCGACGCCATTTTGTTGCCTGATTTTATAATCTTGCCGATAGCCAGAAACGATTTATGCGTAAAATCAAAAACTGTCAGATGCGAAGGAAAGGAGAATGGAAATGAATATATCCTTTCTACTATTACCGTATTGATTTCTTTAAGAAAACAATTCATGTCAGTTCTTTCGAATAAGCGTGTTGTTTTTATGCTTAATCATCTACGTGTAATTTGTTATATTAATTTGAAAAAAAAAAAAAAAACTAATCCAGTACACATCATTATTAGTTCTATTACCGTCTCTTTTACCTTTTCTTTCTTTGCTTTCTTCTTCTTTTCTTTCTTTTTATCTCCTAATATCAACACTTAAGAAAAACATACGTTCGGTTTTATATTGACGTCGTTTTCAAAAGAAAACAAATTCGACTTTACTATTTGATCACATATTGGTGAATATATTTAACAATAAACAAATATTTATTAGAACCACCGGTATTTTTGTCTTACCAAAGCTTAGGAAAAATCTTTAGAGTTTTTATTTTCTTTGTCTCTTAATACTTAAATTAATTAATCTTAAAATTCTTGTCTCAAATTGTACATGATAAAGAAAAGCAATCTTTAAAACCAGCCAAAAGTAGAGTAATTTTCTAGACCAATGTCCATAAAGACACTAGATTAAAACTTCCATTTTTCACTGAAAACAACTAATAAAAATCGTTGAAATGTGTAGGTGTCTTATATTCCAGACAGTATAATCTATTTACGGCATTGATATACTGAACTTTTGATTGAACAACAGGCTAGGGGTTGAAATCATACAGTGAGTTCTGATTGTTTTAGAAACACATTTATGGACCATATGATGTGAATAATTCATTTTCAAGTTCATCAAAACATAGTTCTGAAAAACACCTGTAACTATCAAAAACTCACTTACTGTTGATCGTATCGTGAGAGTTTTTGGCAAAGTTTCAAATGGATTTTGCTTTTAAAGCTGATTATTTTATGCAATTAAAACAGGTGACAGGTTCAAGTATAAAACCTTTATGAAAACTAGGAGAGATTTACTAAATAAATTCTGGGATTTGACCATACGCTGTTAAGTAGGTACATTTCTAAATCACTACTTTTTAGAAAAATAAATAATAATTTTTAATATTTTATTTTTTTTGTTAGTTTTATGACGAAAGTGATTTATTCTTTTTTCACATTGACTCAAAATCCAATATCCAATCATACCCGCTTAGGCTTAGTGGACTGAAGGCAAATGTTCTGTTGTTGAATATTCGATTGAGGTGTGTACCATAAGATTGCCCATCATGACATCACTATCAGTCGACGTCATGAAAAGAGTAGTGATTATTGCTATACCAATCATTTAAAATGGCTCATGTCGAAGTGAACTAAACCAAAGCTGTGATTGGTATAATTACACAAAAATGTTGACGACGGTGTTAGAGGATTTTGATGTGATTTTGATATCAATGAAATAGAGGACGAAACTGTACGTCAAACTTTAATTTTTATCGTTTTTTTTCGAAATGAGAGAGTTTTTATAATATATTAGTGTTTGATTCATGGTCACCAAGGAAAGAGAAAAACGAGTGAATAACGTGATGTTAGTAAAAACTTTCCTTTTTGCGTTTTTACATAAGATAAACGCAATAAAAAAAAGTGTGAGCACTTTACACCTTACATTCTCAACAGGAAAAGTTTACAGTTAAATGAGAGATGTGGAGGCGTTGACAAGTTCATTTATACAGGCCTGGTTGAATACTTAGAGAAAACGAAAAAAAAGAAATCAATCGATAAATTGTAAATATATATATATATATATATTTACATTATTTACACTGTTCGGACTGTTGCCATGTTTACGACGTTTCGGCTTTATAGCCATGTTTACGACGTTTCCGGCCTTCTTCAGGTGCTAGAAATGTTGAACCGAACCCTTTATTTCGATCACTGGGGTATATAATTCTTATTCAATGTGCGATGCCACTTCCGGATGGCATGCAGTTATCACCCTTTAACTCACCTAGGTTATTTGTTCACCACTGCTGTAGCCAACTTCACGAGATACAAAAATGTCAAAAATGTCAAGTGGCTTAGCATGTTACTGATAAACATATTACAGGTATTCAGATTTTCAATTTTTACGTTTCTCTCAGTCAAATAATGGCTTTCTCTACTCGTTTCCCGAATAATGCTGATCGATAGGTTTTATTACTTATTCTTTAACTCTTTTCCTATCTCTTGTTGAGCATCACAACACTGTCCTCTTGACAATTTAGATTGTGCTGTAGATATTGGTGATAATAATTTTTTTAATCGTCTATTAGAAAAGGACTTTCTATTCACAAGACTTGTTTGTTATCACTGGGATTAACTTGGTGAATTTCTTCGAGATGTCCCTTATATTGCTATTCTTAAGCTCAACCTGGAATATCAGGTCAGAAGCGATAACATTTCAGATTCTTCATTGTATTTTATCAACAAAATTATGAACAGAGGAAAAGCGGCTGTTCTCACTATTATAAACGGCCCCGATGTAATATCTTCCTCAACAGAAAAAGTGAAGCTCTTCGCTTTGATATTTGCCTCAAACTCAATAAAGGGTATCTCCCACAACTTCCTGCGTCTCATTGAGAACAATCTCAGTAATATATTCATTTCAGTAAGAGAAATCTCTAGAATTATTAAAAGCATTGACCGAAAAAGCCATTGGCACGGATAGAATTCCAGTGGTAGCCCTTAAAAATATCAACCCAGAATTATCATTGATCCTAGTGAAGTTATTTAACCGCTGCTTGAAGAAGAAATATTTTCAAAGCCTGTGGAAGAAGGCAGGCGTATGTCCGATCTTCAAAAACGCGGGTGAACGATTCTTCCCCTCTCAGTATAGACCCATTACCCTCCTTATTGTGATCAGTAAGCTTTTTGAATCTTTTATCAATTAGAAGGTCGTCGCGCTCCTAGATAGGAACAACCTCCTGAGAAACGAGCAGTATCAGTTTCGGTCGACCCAATCCGCTGTTGACATCCTAACTACCATTACACACAGGCTTAGTGAGGTCCTTCCCGACATACACACCTCGAGGACCATAGCATTAGATATCTAGAAGGCCTTTGACAAGGTGTAGCACAAAGGCTTGCTATACAAGCTCTCCAGCTATGGAATACTGGAAGAGTTTTCTCAATTATAAAATCCTTCCGAGGCCTTGGAGGTCAACATAGGTGTTCTCCAGGGGTCACTTCTTGTACCAACCCACTTTCTGATTTATATAAATGATCTGCCTAAGAAAATATTCCGAACATTTGTAAACATCTATACTGATGATACGACAATACACGGTCGTACCACTAAAACTCATGACAATCAGAGATTGGCAGCTGACCTCGATTCCGATCTAACACTAACTTTTCAGTAGGTAAAACAAATAAAAATAAATGAATAAATAAATAAAATAAATTAAACTAGCTGCATTCCGTCTCCGCCGATCAGACTCCGAACTACCGCTAGTCACAATGAACGGATGTCTTCTCAAGGAATTCAGAAAATAGTGGGCTTCAAACTCAAACCCAACCTAAAGTGGAATTCTTATATACGATCCATTGATAAAGATGCAGGTAAAATGATTGGCTCCTTGTACCGCTCCAGTAAATAACTGACTTCCCATGCTAGCATCTATTTTTATAAGGTCCAGATCAGACCGAAAATGGAGTACTTTTGTCATATTTGGACGGGAGCCGACCGGTTCTCGCTTTCCAGTCTTGATAGTGTTCAAAAGCGTCTTGGAGAATAATTATTTTCTTTTCTCTATCTCTCTCTTTCTCACTCTCTCCCTCTCTCTCTCTCTCTCTCTCTCTCACACACACACACACAGGCGGGATGTGGCTAGTTTATCACTTCTCTATTGCTACTTCCATGGTAGTACTCAGACGAACTACATTTCTTGGTTCCGCCAGGCCTAACCTTCACGGTCAGGATCCGCCATGCAACTTGTATAGTAGCAAACCACCCACACCCTTTCTATTCCATTTTCGAGAAGTAAGTTCCACTCAAACACCATCTTCCCGCGAAGCACCGTCATATGGAACGGACTACCAAGAGAAATCTTTCCCGATCACTACACTATTAACCTGTTTAAGTCTAGTGTTAACCGTTATATTTCATTCCTATCTATATAAACTACCCTTAACGCAACCCTTTAACTCAAGTAATTTCGGGTGTGAATGATACTGTAAAAAAAAAAAAAAAACACGAATCTCTAAATACATAGCAGAAGTACCAGAGCTGATGTGACAGCGATATTCAATGTATGGACGAATGCTAAACTTATAAATGTGTAAGATAGATTCTGTCTAAAAAAAACAAAAACAAAACAAAAACAAACAAACAAACAAACAAAACAAACAAAAAAAAAACAAGCAAACTGTCTAACACAGTGAACCAATATTCCGAGCAGCATAGCTAGCAATTGATTCAATATAATTTTTCCCCTTCATGTTGACGGAAAACGTTAGCCCGTTGACAGCAAAAAAAAAAAAATGAAATATCTGATTGTTTTTAAGAATTCTATTTTACATACTTTGTTCGGATATTTCTTGTCATTCATTCGACCGCTAATATATTATATTACGTGTTTACCATATTTTAGAAATAGGCTAAAATAGTAATAAATTAACAATAGTGAACTACGTTTCAACTAAAAGTTCCAAAATAACTTCACTATTAATAAGTTGTAGAAAATGGTATAACTTTGTTTCTATCTATGGCGTTGTTTGTCCGTAATTGTGTTTAAATGTGTTAGATATCTTATTATGGTCATCTATCAGGAATGTTATTCAAGAAAACAACTTCGATTTAAAACTTTAGTTTCTTTTCACAAGAACAATTTGCCAGATTTAGGAAAGTGAATAACAAGAAAACTGATTTCTAAACATAAAAATAAACGTTGCAACTAATACTAGGTGAAAAAGAAGAGAAAAGTAAGGAGAGAAAGGAGAAAAATTAGTGGCAGAAGATGCATAGGCATCAGTATAAAAATAAGAGAGGAAAGAGAAAATTAAGAAACGGTAGAGGTGATGATAAAAAGAAAGTAGGGGAAACATAAAAGCATGCGAAATTAGAAGGAAATGAATCGACTATAATTAAAGATGTTAGACTGAAATAAAGAAAATCCTTGCAGGCAGATAAAAAAAATAAAGACTTTTTAAAAGTCAATACTAAGAAACAAGCAGTGATGAATGTTCCCGTTTAATATGATTGGCTAAGGCTTTTGCGCATGCGTGTAAGTGACATAAACAGAATGAGAAATGGAAAAATACGGATATGGACAGGATGTTAAGTGCGAGAAAAAAAATAAAGAAAAAGAAAGAGAGAGCGAGAGAGATAGAGTATCTAAGATAAAGAGATAGAAACAGAAACTATATCAATATGTTGGAGAATAAGAAAAGTGATTAAACCCATAAAATTCTATGGTATGCTAATAACTACATATTTATCCTAGAGAGCAACGTTTTGAAGCAAATTGATAGATCAAATATCTACTCTTAAGGTCACAAAAGTATAAAGATAAAATCCACGTGTGTATATTACAATTAAGCAAAAGATTATTCTTCAACGTATTCATATTCCTTTTGAGCAGCATTGTTGATTTATTTGGTTATTTGTCGATTGTTGTCGAGCTGTCAGTGAAGTTGTGAACGAATTTTCGGCGCTCTACGCCCTCGTCAGGTTGATGACTAAAGCTCTCGAGTGATAGTTCGCCGTATTTATAGCAAAATTAGTGTTAAAGAATAAGTGTTAAAAATTGGTGTTAGAAAATTGTCAAGTGGGGGGGGGGGGTATCTATATATATTTCTTCATATATTATATATATATATATATATATATATATATATATATATATATATATTATAATAGTTATATATATAAATATTTTTTTCGCCAGTATAGTGGAGAGGATTAAAAAAATATATATTTTGTTTTTCGTGGTGAGGATGTTGTATATTATTTATGGGGCTGGTGTGGCGGGGGAATTTGGGTGTATGTATATTCATATAATATATATTCTTATGTTATAGTTATTGTAGTAGAATGATGGGTGTAGAAATTAAATTGAAGTTGTAAAATTATGAAATTAAAAATTAGAATTGTTAGTGAGGAGACCGGTTAAAGGATAGGCTAAGTAAATGGCAGATGAGTTAATTCGTTAGATTCTTGTTTGGAGTTGATGATTGGTTTCCGATTTCTTATTTTCTAACACCAGCTTTAGTCATCAACCTGATGAGGGCGTATCTTCTAAGATTACAACCTGCAGGGATTCTCATGTCAATAAGAAAGCGCATTATGTTTTTGTGGTCTTTTATTACCATGCCTAGCTTTAATTGTTCCGTTTGTGTGTATTGTAAAATCGCATAACATTATTACAGGTCCTATCTTTCTAACCGGCTTTGGGTGATGTTCATAACAGTTTCTTGACGTTTCCTTCCCGTAAAAGTTGTATATTTTCCAGTGCAGATATTGACCCATTATGTCATGCCAAGTTTTATATTCAGTGAATGCTAATACCGTGAAACTTGATACTAGATGGCCAGTTGTTTCTGAATATTTATCACAGAATTTGCATTTGGGGCTAACACAATTTTTCTGTGTGTGTACTTACTAGTTAACACTTAGCTGTGTTACTAGTTGTACACCAAGAATAAAACCTCCGGTTTCAGCCTTTAACCCTGCACTACGTAATGACTGATGGGTACGGGTTTAACTACATTGGCTTGTTTTGTACGGGCAGAGTATTGATCATGAAGAGGTTTTCTTTTTCATGCCTCGATTATTATTATTATTATTATTATTGTTGTTGTTGTTATTATTATTATTATCACTTATATTATGATGAACGTGAATGTTCAAACTAAAAATGTTATTATTATTATTATCACTTATATTATTGCACGTGAATGTTCAAACTAAATGTTTGGTGCTTATCACTAGTGACTGATGGCTGAATATTGTGTCATCTGCAATTATTTAGCATTTTCAAGCCGAAGTATAAACCTGATATAATTTTTCTTTAAATTTCTAATTTATATAAACTCACTGTTTATGTTTCTGGTTTGGTTCGAAGTGCGCCAGTTATTGTCATCTCAACCGTCGTGCTTTACAATTTTCTCAGTTTACGAACAACTTTCTGCTGCTTTCCTTTGTCCAGCATTCACTGCCATACTGAACAACAGACATCACATAGCAATCCAATACATTCTTCATTGCTTCTAACGAATTTTTTTTTATCTCTGAATACGCTACTCAGTTTCTTGAAAGCATACTTGGCAATGCCAATTCGCCTTCGGATCTAAGTGTCACACTTTCCGTCTAATTTGGCGCTGAAACGAACTGATAAACTCAAAATAAAAGAATAATTTGAATTAAAGACAGTCTTAATTAAAGTTTCTAATGAACAGCATATATTTTCTTCAAACATACAGTTAATCTTTTGTTTAAAAGCTTTACTGTGCCCTTGGATGGGAAGAATCGATAGTTGGTTGTATTTTGCTAGTCTTTCCAAACCCAGAAAGCTTTTTCTTGTTGGCAAATTTGTCTGATTTTTCCTCAATCTTTTATTCTATATACGAGATACATCTTTTTTAAATCTTTTGTCTTCATAAATGTGTCTGGCTAACAAAAATAAAAATAAAATACATCTACAAAAATTATCTTATATTATATTTCGGTATTTATTAGACCATCAATGCAAGAGAATAAACGAAGACAAATTCAATTTTCGCGCGACAAAATATATGCACAAAAGTAAACGGAGCCAACACCAAATATAAACAATTTTTTTTAATCTACGTAGCAGGAGGAAGAAATATGCAGTGTTTGTTTTTCTTCCTAAAAGAGTGTAAAAAGTAGGCGTTATCACTTTCATCTCGAAACTAACTTCACATTAATTAAATTAAAAATAAATATCTTTTATAACAAAATATCTTTTATAAAAATCCACTTTTATTTTATTTAATATTCATAGATCAAATTTTACAAATTTTCACTATGAAATAATAAAATCGATTTCTAATAATGTATATGTGCGTGCCGTTTTCATGGTAGAAGGGCAGTTGTTCTTAAAATTAGAGATGTATGTGACCATATTATGTTCATAGAGAAAAGAGGATGCGATAAATTTCGTGAAATGGCTGCAAGGGTGGCATGCATATAACCCAAGACGGTTGAAACCATTGCTTGAAGTGACTCATGTTTTAATGGGACATAATAACACGTTGCTTGTTTTTGCTTTTATTCCGCTTTTAATTGTTTCCTAGTAATCACGTGGCATTCCAACTAGTTGTCTTTGTGATCATCTTCTGCTGGGATTATCATCTTTTTTCCAACTACGAAATTGAATCAGAATTAAGCAAATTTGCTATGATGGAAAATAAACAGATTTCACATGTCAAAAAATATAAACGGCATTATTTTTTTTTAATCACATCACCCCAAGCAAGGCGGTAAGGCCACTGCTGTGCAGGGGGCTACGTAAGAGTGAATAGATTGGAAAAAAAAAGCCGGAAACCACGTCCTAAGCAGGGAACAAGGAATGAACCTCTACACCTGTTCAATAGACGTGGGTGGAGTGTAAACCGGGCGATAGTTCAGTCTAGCTACTCCAATTAAAAAGAAATAAACAAAAAAGAAAGTGAAAAGATTGGAAAAGAGAAAGCCGGAAACCGCATCCTAAACAGGGAACAAGGGATGAGCCTCTACACCTGTTCAATAGACGTGGGTGGTGTGAACCGGGTGATAGTTCAGTCTATTTACTCCAATTGAAAAAAAAAAGAAAAAAGAAAAGAAAATGGAAAAATTTGGAAGAGAGAAAGCCGGAAACCACATCCTAAACAGGGAACAAGGGATGAGCCTCTACACCTGTTCAATAGATGTGGGTGAAGTGTGAACCGGGCGATAGTTCAGTCTATCTACTCCAATTGAAAAAAAAATAGAAAAGAAAGGAAAAGTGAAAAGATTGGAAGAGAGAAAGCCGGAAACCACATCCTAAACAAGGAACAAGGGATGAGCCTCTACACCTGTTCAATAGACGTGGGTGGAGTGTGAACCGGGCGATAGTTCAGTCTATCTACTCCAATTGTTCAGTCTATCTACTCCAATACCAAAATCTCTTTTTGGTGAAAGGAATTACAAGTTGAATACACTACTTGAAACCAATGTACAGCCAGTCAAAACGTCGTTTAAGACAAGAAAGCAAAAATGATAATAATATCGGAGGAAAAGATTTATTATTTGAAATAATATTAAGATGGAGTTTACCACAAAAGAAAATCCATCTTCATTTGATAAAACTATCTTTGCCTTTGTAAAATTGTAGAAAAATTATACGAATGATAAGTCTTCTTTTAAATGAAAATAATCTATTTTTACATAAAATGCCTTCATTGCATATCCATTGATGGATATGCAATGAAGGTTTTGAACTATACTGAACTTTATTGAAGAAACGTGGCGTTACAAAGTAAGTTTTAAGTATTTTTATGCCAATGCGTCTGCGTGCTATCAGTGATAGGTTATTTTATCGAAAATTTTCACAGAAGAATATTATACATGCTTGTACTTGTTTATCTCGAGGGGAAGTTCGCATGGAAAGTGAGAACAATTCATATTATTCTGTATTAGAAATAAAATACTTTTGCCAACAAAAGAACTGAAGAAAATAGAAAAAGGGAATTAAAAAAGAAAGGAATGAAAATGAAATGATGCATTCAAAAAGATTTCACATGCCCAAAGAAATAACCAATGTTACCTCTCCCATTTCGTTTTCTTTCCATATTCTCTCTCATTTTCCACTCACTCCCATTTTCCGCCCAACCCAATTTCCATCTCTCCCATTTCCTATCTCTCCCATTTCCTATCTCTCCTATTTTCACTTCTATTTTCACCCCACCTATTTACCTTTCCCTCCCTCTCATCTTTTTTCATTTAACCTCTGATAATTGACAACATTGCAATTCGTTAATCAATTATTTGCTATAAATTAAATGCAAACATTCATCGTGCGTTGTTTTCATTAAATATCACCGTCGTAGCCTTTGCTAGCTTCGTTGCTAGCACTTTTGTCGCAGTGGATTAGGAGTTAGAGCTGAACAATTGTAAGCCTTACCATGTAGCCTTAATTCCAATTTTATAAATGTCTTTGAACAAGGAAAATATATTTCAACCTTGTAGAGATCTGTTCCTATTAGTTCGTATGCTTTTTGTTTGTCAAACTGCTAAAATGTGAGTAAAGTGAGACTAGAAATGTTGTTACCGACGCTATAAATGTTAACCTTATTCCGAATATCATTATTTGCGATGGGAAAATTCATTTGGAGTCAAAAGACTTATTGTTTAGATATGGGAAATGAAATTCTTAAAAGTAAACATAATTGAAATTGTTATTACAATCGTTTTAATATTTAGTAAGAATTACATTATGAGAAGAGCTATCAGATTCGAATCTTGCTTTCTTTCATCATCCTTACAATTGTTTTTACTCGCTCATCTTACACTATTCATTTTCTTTGGTTCATTTCTTCTTTTTATCCGTCATAGTTCTTTTGTTTTGTAATTTCTTCTCTATACTTCTTCATATATAAATCTTCATTTTACCATCTTTTACGTTATTCACTCTGTTTTCTTCATTTTACAACTTTTATTTCGTTTTTGATTTCAAATCTTCCAGGCATCTTTTTGTTTGTTTGTTTCTTTCTCTCTTAGACTTCCATTCATTCATTACAATTGTAATGAAGATGGCTTATGACAAGCTAAAACATGGAATCTGTTGATAATGACAGCCAGTAAGTGAGGGAGTTCAAGTTGCTCATCGTGTTCTTTAATACAAAGGAAAGTCTAAGAAGAAGACTAATTACTTTTTAAAAAATTAACACGTCATCGAGAGAGTATGGGCGGAGAGAAAGAAAGAAATAATAAACAAAAATAGAACATAAAACATAAATCATGTTTTATAAGAACCAATGATTAAAACAGGTGAACATTCTTTGATGATTGATGATGCTGAAAAAATATTGAGAAAAAGCATTGAAATAGAAAAAAACATTTGTTTGAAAAGTTCTTTAAAATAAATAAATAAATATTTATACATGAAAGGTTTTCTTTGAATTTGTTAGGAGACGCGTTAATGATTTGATATGACACTGCCGCCTGATCCTATACAAAAGACGATACTGGAAAAGAAAGCTAATCGATATAATTTAGTCGTCAATTATAAGAAATCAACAATGAATTCTTTTAAATAAAAAACTGACTAAAATATATTCAGTAATAACTTTTGTGGTTTCCTTTTAACCATAAACCATAAAACACATTACAACTAATAAATAAGTTATATTTTAGCTTTAAAATTAGCTTTAATTGAAAGTCAAGAGATTAAAGTTAGTAATTCCAGTAAACAAAATACACTGACGTATTTTAAACCGAAATTATATTGATTGGAATCTAAAATTTTTCAGATTTAAAAAAATCTAAACGTACCGCCATTTTTTTTTTTTGATTGATCAACACATTTACGTAAACAATAGCCACATTTCTGTTTTAAAAATCTGGTAAAAATAAAATATACATCGCTAACACGTTATTGAAGTCCATTTTTTTCATTAAAACTTACCTTTATCTGATTTAAAACAATTGAACTTGTTTACTGTCTGAAATATTCGGTAAAAGCTTTTATCAGTTATGGTAGTCCTAGTGTCAGAGTTTATCTGCAGCCGATGACATATTTAATGACAACCGGAAGCTGTCAAGAAGGCTAAGTAGGGAGGCCATATAGGCTACAAAAAATATACGAATTTAATGTTTTATGTAAGGGAAGACAACCTTTGAATCGCGTGACCTTTTAATGATAAATATCACGTACGGCCACCCTTACAAATAAAGATACGGGCAATCAAAATGCACACATTTAAAATGTTTTAGTTATTTTAAAAATTGACGGGGTCAATCATTTGTATTAAGCTTTTAAATTTTCGATTAGTAATTGTAGTCTTCATGCATTAATTACATACCCTAGCCAGCCCAATAGAGGAAAAATTTTAAAATAATTTTGAAACATTTTATATCATTATAATAAAAAAAATGAATATAATTCTCGTAAAAATTCATTATTCATTGATTTTTTTTTCTTTTCAGACTATGATATGCTTAATTTATATTGTTCATAAAAGCAATCAGAAGTTTATCCACATAAAAATTGGCATAGTTATTGCATTTTTCGCAATTCGGACCTATTTTTTAGAAAGTCGGGGACTATTGGAGAAAAAAAAGATAGTTCATTAGCATTACTTAATGACTCCTGAAATTACTTATATTAGGCTTATTGCTGCCTAATGTCGAATTTTTAAGCATTTCTGGAAATTAATTGGTGGGGGAGTAACATATGTAAAAAAAAAGATTTTGCCAATATCTTATACAAAATAATTATTTCAAAATTGATTTCAATCAATTATGAATAAGTCCTGAAATTTTCATCAAAATCCGACTATTATTTGATTTTTGCAAGAATTTCCAAATTAATATGTCTTTCAGTCAAAAAATGTACATTGGGCAATATTACGTTTTGTTTTTTTTTTACTTAATAAACGTTGTGTCAATTTAGGTCTCGCACTGACGTAAGAAAAAAAAAGACTTTCTACAAAAATTTTGAACGTGTTAAAATAATTAAAAAATTTAAAAAATAATTAAAAATGCTTTGATCTATCCTCTTAATGATAATATAAACATTTTACCGATAAAACTTTGTTTTTATTTAGTTTGGGGCCTTTTTCCTTCATACTATGCTGTTTTTCAGCGAATTTTTGGAGGTACCTAGTACGTTATCAGAAAATTTCTGACTGACAAATAAACTCCCACGATTTATTTCCATCACTTTTCTATTTCCTTTCTTTCATTTTTCTTTCACCTTTTTACTTTCTTCCTTTTGATTTTATCTCATTTTTGTTTGACTTTTTCCCTTTCTTCCCTCTGTGACTGACCCATTTGAATCATTTTGTTTTGTCACTATTTGCATTTATTCCTCTTTTCTCTTTGTCATTTCTCCTTCTTTAAGTTTCTTTACCTATAATTTCAATTTAACTTCAATATATTTTCTTTTTCCTTATCTCTCCAACCTTATTTCCCCACCATTCATTTCATTTACAATTGTTTAACTTCTTTTATTCTAACCTGGAATATTATGTATTCTTCCTCACAGCCACCTGTTCTCCACCCAAAATGCATCAATAACCCGGGAAACGTTGAATTCTACAATTGTCTGATCTAATAAATATTTCCTGAGGGTTGAAAATCTTTCATAAATGCTTTTCATTCCTAAAACAATCCCTTAACTCTATTCATCACAACCAATATATTGTTCTCGCTTCGAAGAGGCCCATCTGACCACCGTCACCAGGCACGTATTTTTGACAACCGGCTCATTATTTTCGAACCCAAATAGGATTCTCCAAAGTCTATTCATTTAAAAGAAACATAGTTCTATTAAGATGTTTTGTTTTTTGTTTTTTTTGTTTTGTTTTGTTTTTTTTTCGAAAAATCGAACTGTCTTAGTCAGTATTCTGAATGAGAAACTTTCATTAGAATTAGTTTTCATGCATGTTCATTATAGTTTTTCCACGCTTACTTTATCGCTGTTGAAAAAAAAATCAATGATAAAGTATTTTTCATCCGTGTTTTATGCTCTTTTTATCTCTGAACTTTCGGATTTTCAGAGCGGTTTATTTTTAATACAGTTGTTGTTGCCTCCTCTTTCGTCTTTCCTATCATCATCATTGCATCAATATTATTAGTTGTATGTAAGTGTCCAACATTTTGTTTTTGTTTTTGTTTTTTGTTTTTGCAACCTTCTTCCTACTAGCTAACTAGGAGTTACCGGAAACCTTTGCCTAATATGCCTAAAATCGTTAATTGTATACAATTATCGATAGAGGCTTTGTTCTCCGTAATAAAATATTTTACAAAGACGGTTCTTTGGATAGTTCTAGTTCTTCCAATGATTTAGAATTATGCTTTTCTTTTACTGAAGATCTTTCAAAGAGGGCTTCAAGCTCAACAATAATGACGGATATAGTCATAATATTTCACTATTTTCACACTTTTTTCGTTTGGTTTACATATTTATCCAGCTTTTCATTTTCTTTTAATTCTATTTTGTAGTCTGCTGTAACATTTAAAACCACTGGCATTTTCCTATCTTTCCTTATCATTTTCTGGGTTCATATTTCTCAGTGATGTTGTCTGTAATTTTACTATAGTTTACATTGCTGGTAATTTTTTTATATAAATATACATTGATTTATATAAATATATAAATCAATATATATTGTTCTTAAATCTTTTATGCAAAAATGTATTTTTATACTTTCTAAGTGTTTTAGTTTTCTTTAGTTTTTCGCTATTTTACCATAGATGGGACCCTAACATGTGCTACTACACCGGATCAGGGTGAACCTGGAAACAACAGCAATTAAGAGGTAGTTCCACGCTCCTCAAAACCTCTAACCAGATCGAAGGCCTTGCTGATGGATGTAGTTTATCGTCAAACGCAGGAATAGCTCCTCGTTAATTTATTTCCCAGTAACAAACATGTATTTAGGCTATCAGAGTTCTATGGTATTATAAAAGTGCCTTCACGAAACTTCGAAGTCTGTATGACTCTGCTCAGTTAAGTAAAAAAAATTCCGCATTAATCCTATTAACGCACTATCTCTATTTCGATATCGAGCACGTTAGACAAAAAGAAAACTGCTTACGAATATATATTTTTCTCAGTAGAACACTGAAAAAACAACAATCTTGTCACTAAGCATCATCACAACTCAATACACTTTTTCTCTGTCTCTCTGTTTGTCTGTCTGTCTATATATATATATATATATTGTAACAAAGTTGTAAAACACGTAGTTTTTTTTTACCTACTGTTCATGCATTTACTTTTATAAAGAGTGTTCGATACAATGGAGAGGATTATATTGTAATGGTTGTTACAATGGTTTATAAATTTATAGTATCACTACACAAAAATTTTCGAAGCTGCTAAGTGCGCTTCTCATCGGGTGATATGTTGAAATGAAAATTAAATGGTGAAAACGGTTTATTTATGTTGATATGATGTGTAAGTGAATGTGGGCTTGGGTTAGGAGGGGTAGCTTAGTTTAAGATAGGTTCCTTATTTATTTTGTCTGGGTACTTCTTATATTGTTTTTTTTTTTAGGAAGGGTAGACATTTTTTGTTTATTTTACTGCTATCTATGTGTGATTGGAGTGGCGCCGCTGTTAATGAAAACGATGTAAGTGAATGTGGGTTGGGAGTTTAGAATGATTTAGTCGTCCGTTTTTAGTCATAGAGATACCGCTTTGGGTTAGAAGAAGAATGTGGGGTAGCTTAGTTTTGGACAGGTCATTTTTTCGTTTAGTTTAGGTAATTCTTATATTGGGATATATGTTTTTTAAGGAAGTGAAGATAGTTTTTATTTTACTACTAATTGTAGGTGGATGGAATTGCTGTTAATGTTGTGTGAGATTTATTTTCTTTTATTTATACGTTATTTGTTCTTTTAATTTTGAGGATTTGTTACTTTTGGGGGGAATTGTCTCGTGTGGTTGAGGTATTATTTGATTAATTAAATTTTAACGAAAAATATTTCCGATGTGTACATAATACTGCTAATTCATCTCTACGGTTCAATAGTTCGCCATTGTTGGGGTATTTTAGAATTTATAGCTTTTCATAAAGGGCAGATGTCTTTAAGTGAGTTGCAAGTTCTAGTTTTTTCTAGGATTTTCCATTTTACTTTGAGTTTCCGTTTTGAGTCATTTAGTTTCCAAAAATATGCAGAAAGGGATGTTTGGTTTCGGTATAAGTTGTTTTTGAATGAAGTTAAGTGCATGGACCAGCGCTGCTTAAAAGTGTTTTTAGTACTTCCGACATACACTTTATTTATAGTGGGATTTTCAATTGATGTTGTGTTGCATTGGTAGATTATTGAGTTTATTTTACATTCCCTTAAACATCATATCACCATAAACATCATATCACCATAAATAAACCGTTTTCACCGTTTAATTTTCATTTCAACTTATCACCGATGACAAGCGCACATAGCAGCTTCGAAACGCGAAAGTTTTTGTGTAATGATACTATGAATTTATAAACCATTGCAACAACCATTACAATACTACTATATATATATATATATATATATATATATAGAGAGAGAGAGAGAGAGAGAGAGAGAGAGAGAGTTTTTGGTCATCATTAAACTAGACCAGTACACAGTTAAATTAAAAAGTGTTCAATACAATTATATTGTAGAACTTTTGATTATATTTAATTTGTAAACGAGTTATTTCGCGACCCAAGTTTCTACGTTTCGGTGTCTTCAGGTGATTTACAATAACTGATATTAGCGTGTTTTTTTCTAACTCTCACGTAACAGAAATCTTTTAAGAACGTGCAATTTTCAAAATTAGACGAAGTTACTTAAAGTTCTTACAACACTTTCATCCATGATTGTATGATCCTAATAGATACTTGTTAGTACGGTTACACTTGGTCATAATTTCTGTTCTTTCGTTTAGTAATTAATTTTGGGGAATAAAATAATAGCTAACTTTTTTAAAGAAAAGTTGGCTATATATATTGTTGCAAATTTTCAAAACAATGGAAAAATCTTAATTTCGTGTGTTGTTAAAGCATTGCTTTCTGATGGGAAAATAATGTTTAAGCAAAGCAATAGCTTAATAAGTGTTATTCGGACTCTGAGTGGTATGTTAAACGCAATTGTACAGACACAAATGATGCTGAACGCTCAGGTCGCCCAAAATCAGCAGTTGTCCTCGAAAATACAAAAAAAAATCACAAACTCGTTTTGCCCGATCGTAAATTGAATTTGCGTGAGATAGCAGAAGAATTGAGCATATCAGAAGGCAGTGTATTAACTATTTTGCATGAACATTTGTCAATTAGAAAGCTATGTCCAAAGTGGGTGCCGCATTTACTCAGAGTCGATCAAACTAACAATACGTCGACGATTCAGAGCGTTGTTTGCAACTGTTTTAACGCAAGAAGAAGGAGTTTTTGCGTAAAGATGTGACAATGGTTGAAACATGGATCCTCCATTTCACTCAAATCAGCAGTCAGCTGAGTAGACAGAAGCAGGTGAAAGCCGTCCAAAGCGACCAAAGACGCAAACATCAGCAGGCAAAGTTTTGATCTCCGTATTTCGGGATGCGCAAGGTATTTTGTTCATCGATTACCCTGAGAAAGGAAGGGACATTAATAGCGAATATTATATAGCGTTACTGATGCATTTGAAGGAAGAAATCGCCAAAAACGGCCACAAATGAAGAAGAAGAAAGTAATCTTTCACCAAGACAACGCCCCGTGTCACAAGTTGATCGCAACGAAAGGAAAACTACATAATTAACCCTATTCTCCAGATATAGCCTCCAGTGATTACTGGCTGTTTGCAGACCTCAAAAGAATGCTCCAAGGAAAGAGATTTGGCTTTAATTAAGAAGTTATATCGGAAACAGGCGTATTTTGAGGCCAAGTACAAATCATTCTACAAAAAAGGCATCGAATTGTTAGAGAAGCGTTAAAATCAGTGCATCATCCTAGAAGGAGACTATGTTGATGAATAAAATCGAATTTTGCCTAAAGGTTGTTGTTTTATTAGCTAGCCCCGGGATGATTTCTTTCTTTTTTTTACAACCATTTTTTCCTTTCGCATATATGCGCGGAGGGTTTTGGGAAACGAGTTTAGTGATAAGTTTGCATATATATATATATACTGTGTTTTATTATGTAAAATTATAGCGTTTTATATATATATATATATATATATATATATATATATATATATATATATAACGCAATAATTTTACATACACTCGCTTTCAGACGATCCCATTAAAAAACAAAAATTATAGAAGCATTAGGTTTTAATCATTTTCTCATTTGCTCTAATTTCTGAACATTCTACTTTTCAAGACTCCTTGACTTTCACTCCCTATTGAAAGCAAAAAAATCTTTTTTTTTAATAATAGAAAATCATTTATGTTTTGAACTGTACTTCCCGACTACGATTAAAATTTATATTACTTTAGATTGGAAACTGTTGGTTATTCATTTAGAAAAAGAATATCTATTGATGATATGAACGTGATTATTAACTCTTGAGAAGTTCACAAAGTAAATCCGTGAAAGATTTCCACATTTGTTTTCATTACTCATTTGTCATTTTGACTTTGAAAAAGAAATCACACGCAGATAAATATAAGTTGTATAAAGAATATTCTGAACTTTTGAAAGTTTGACGATGCAACTTATTTATTGTCGTTGAATAAGATTTTTCTTCGATCAATGAAAACTGCTTTGTGAAAATATCGAATAAAATATTAATTTTGTTTCGTCTAACGATAGGTTTCAATTTTGCTTTCATAAATTAATCCCTAAAACTATAGACAGATAACATATTGTTAACTCTTATAAATTCTTATGAATTATTCGAACATATATCTTCATTGTTGAGCAAAAGGTTGACAAACTTAAAGACCACAATGTAGATCAAGTTAAAAAAAAAAGTTGAAAACATTAAATTGAATAATACAAGGATTGATGGTAATGGAAAACTTAAAAAATCTGCTAAATTGTCTAAACACAGCACTGGCCTGTTTTCACATAGCACGAAAAAATATTAGATTCTTAATTTAAAGTTTATCTTTAGAATTCTTTTGTTATCGTAGCATTTTTGTTTTCCGACTTGTTGAGATTTTATTTTTCTACAGTTTCATTTTTCTTTATAGTAGTGATTTTTAATTTACCCTCCATTATATTTCACTGTTGTCAATCACTTTTTTAAATTTTTTCTGGTTCTTTTCATGTTTTTATTGCGTTATTTCAAGTTTATTTTAATAAAATCATGTTTCCAATTTTTTTGTCATCTCCTATGACGACATATTTTTTCAAAAGAAAACTTAGGAAATTGAAAGCTGACGACAGGAGGGAACATAATAAAAATAGATAAATAAAGCTAAAGGAAATTAAAAGTTTTTTATTTAAGAAAATCAAGTAAAAATATTTCACAAGTCGCAATCTCAGATTTTAGGTTGAGGAAGCAAGTAACAGTAACTAGCCTCGTTCTCGCAATTTTCTTTTTTATATGCGACGATACAATAAATTTCGCCGGAAGCAATTCTTCATCAACAGCTGTTTAGGTATTTTAAACATATTGTTTGCATCATCAGGAATATTTGTGTTTTTATTCACTGACTGCGATTAGTCTGAGCAGAAACACAATTTGTAAATAGAAATCGTCTTCTGAATTTTTTTAAAAAATATTGATCAAATATGTATTGTCATTTTGGCCACGCAATTTGAAATTCATAGATTATTTTTATAAAAACATTTTCATGAATGTAAATTCACATTTTCAAATATGGACACACACTCACACACACGTATGCACGCGCACACACATACATAGATAAATTAAAAACATCTTAGTGACACGTTTCGTTCCCATAACGAACTTCTTTAAAGTAATAACATCTTTATTGATGTAACCAGTCTTATATATACTAAAGGAGAAAGCGTCAGGGGAAATATAAATGCCGGTTTCAGTTTATATTGGAACGTTAAAGAAACAGAGGCGGTCGAAGCTTAAATTTAAATTTTGACGTCATATGTATGAAGTTAATAACTTTAGCTATCTCATTAAGATTTTATCGCGCTTATTTTTAATTTTATCCTTATTGTTTTTAATTTGACCAAATTGTATTTGTAGCAATTTTATGAGAGAAAAGATATCTTTTGTTGTATTGGACGTACAGTTATTGTAAAAAAATTCCGAAAGTAGTTCACTTTTGAATACATCTCTGCATTAATAAATTATTTTCAAATTTTAGCCGAAACTGCATTCTTTATATCAAAATTATCGTCATTACTATAAACGACGTGGGAAATTTATGTCCTGAACATATAGTCAGGTTGCATTCTAGATTTGCCCGCGAGTAACTATGTGTTGGCGAATGAGAGGTTGCCTATTGTGATGTAATGACGGACAGAGAAACAGTCAGTTCTCGTTAATCAAAGAGAACTTCTAGTCTGTTACTCTGTTGTGAGAGAAGACAGAAGTACCAGCAAAAATGTCCCAAATGCCATTCAGACTGCGTCAGGCGAATCTTTGTTTTTTTTTTTTGTTTTTTTTTGCTTGTTTTTTTTTTTGTTGTTTTTGTTTATTGTTTTTTTCGCCGCAGCAATATTTCACATTTCGTACATTTGTTGTACTTACGCCGGCTTTTCCCAGTTTTTTCTTTATTGAAATTGAAAAACATCGTGTGGTAAAGCTGTCTAGTCAGTGAAAGGGTCTGGATTGTATTTTTGCAGTAATATTTGGTGAATATAACAGAGGAGGAAATATTTCCCAGTCAAGCTGTAACAATTATTACTTAGTAACCAATGACAAACGCCGTCTATCGTTAACATTATCAAATATTTCAACCCAAATTTTAACTTATTCCGGACAATTTTAGCCGATTGCTGAATTCACTTGTTGTAATTGTGAACAGTATTTGCTTTAATCTATAGTTTTAGTTATTTAAAAGAATTACATAGTACGAAAACTTTCTTTCAATCCCGCCATTAGCCAGCATTTCTTCTTTGGATAAAAAAACCCCATCTTTACTATATTTAATGTTGCTTTATTGGCCTAATTGGTAAAGTATCTAATTTTCAAAATCTATCACAGTCTATTTAAGGAACAATGAGGATTACGTTTATCAAGT
Organism: Ascarosepion bandense; assembly: GCA_037127315.1. NCBI lineage: Eukaryota > Metazoa > Mollusca > Cephalopoda > Sepiida > Sepiidae > Ascarosepion > Ascarosepion bandense. The sequence continues at coordinate 2,795,796 of JBBBDQ010001763.1, read as the reverse complement.
TTAAGTAGCACAGCCAAATACAGTCGCATGTGGAAATATTTTTTTCTTTTATGCAAAAGCCATACATCAAAGTTACCAGCATAACAAAATGAATTCAAATAATTTTGGGCGTAAGATTTAGATATTTTACGTATTTTACATATATTTGCAATTTTTCGCGTTATAAAAAAGCTGATTTTGTGTGTGTGTGTGTGTGTGTGTGTGTGTGTGTGTGTGTGTGTGTGTGTGTGTGTGTGTGTGTGTGTGTGTGTGTACATTTAATCTCTATCGATCTCAGCTCGTCTACTCGATAAATCTTCATTATAAAATTTTATGAATCATTTTAGAGACTTTCGATCATGGACAAACTTTTTTCCATAAACTGCACAAATCTTTCTTTTTCATTTTATAGTCACATAAAATAAATTAGATATAGACATAATAAACCGAAAATGATGCTTATTTTCTTCCATTTTCAATGTTAGAATCAATAAATAAAAATGCACTAATTTTAGACATGACGACAAAAATAAAGCCAAGTTTTTGGTCAAATATCCAAAATCTATATGCGATCTGCATGGTCTAATTTTCTTTTTGGCAGTGATATAAGATTTTTATGTATGATTATTAAGATACGATGAAAAAAAGTGAACATATAATCGTATCCTTTCTAATAATCCTTGCTGTCAAAAACGAATATAAACCCAGACATTAAAACCAAAATAAGAGAAAAATCGAGTCTTTCAATTTAAATATTTATAATTCCAAACCACAATTCCGGAAATACACACGTAAAGATGATAAATGAAAACCTCATAAAATGAATATTTCTCTAAGAAATAACTGTTTAACCTTTTCAAACTCATTATTCCCGTATCATTTGTGCCCTGACTCTCATAGAAGTGTGTCCTGGCAAAGTGAATTACTTCTACTTTTACAATACGTCAGATTATCTGATGCAACTACATTTTTTTTTTGCAATAAAATTACTCTTAACTAAATAATGACTATAATTTTCAGGATATAATTAGTTATATAATAAAGACACCATGTAAATCAAAGCTTATAATGATGCTTTTTTCTTTAAGAATTATTTACAATAATTTGCTGATGTAAGATATTATTAATACAACTCGAGAATTGTTCTTTACATTGTAAATAAATATGTATAGTTTTATAGTATTTGTCATTCCATTTCTTATTTAATAAATATAGATTTTCATAAATTATAAAAATAAAACTCAAAAGAGTATAAAAGTATTATCATATCAGTGATGCGGATATAACGTTGGAAATGGCAATGTTGTTAAACGCAGTTCACAACATATGAAAAACATTTTAAAAAATTCAACGGATTTATATGTAGAGAATAAACGAAAACTAGTGTTACGAATATATTCCGAGAGAAATGATAGCGAATATTAAGAGTATTAGCTAAAAACATCAAGCCACCAAATTTAAGTGAATATCATATCAATATATTACTTTGGAGGAAAAGTACATGAAATTGATTCCGTAAAATTCATTTTTTGTGAAATTTTTAGTGCATAAATGTACGGCTACATCGGATGGCCTGACAGTAGCTCTAGATGTTAGGTTTATGATGTGAATTATAATTACAGGCTAGTATGGAACTATTCAGGTCATTCTTCTTTTTGACTTTAATTGGAAACTCTGTTATAACACTAATCGCAATTATGTTTTTTGTGAATTTTGTAGGTCCCTATGACTGCACCAGAAAATATTCTATGAGGTCCCAGGTTTTCAAACAAGGATAACCCCATCTGATCATCAATCTTTTGAATAGTGTTTGTAGTACACACTTCTTGTTCCGTACAGAACTCGATGAAGAGTAGATATTTTGTGAAAGGTATAAATCTATCTCATCGCAAGATATCTTGAGAACATTTGTTGTTACCGCCATGTCACTCCGGTAGGCAGAGAAAAGGGTATAGGACTGAAAATTTCGGAGAAAAACTCTTTTATAACCATTTTAACTTCCCACACAGTATCAATAAAAAGCTGGAAAGGTTATCGACCTTGGCAATAAGCATTCATTATTGTTAGATTATTTTCGTTCTTTTCTTGAAAATTGTCTTCTTCACTATTCACAATATTTTTACTTTTTTCGACAAAATATTTTATTCTTACCTTGCTCATTTTTCAATGATATTCTTTATCTAATATTCTAAAATAATTATAGAGATGATGATACCTTCTTTTGTATAATCCACCAAATGTGATCTGCCACACAAAACTTGTTGGTATTGGTATTGTTGGTAATATTACTTTACTATACGCTTCTTTATGGGAGATTTTTGTTTCATTCATATTCCGCAACACACCTGCACAAGAATTTGTACAAAGAGTTCTTGGTTAGGATTTTCTTCTGTAGAAGCCTGACTTTTTCAAATTAGTTCTGTATATATATGTTGTAGTAACCATCTGACATTCTCTTACACGTGCTGTGATAGAAATTAATGATTCTAAATTTGTGAGTAGAGACATTAAATTATTAGGGGAAAATTTACTAATATATAAATTCGTGTGCATGCTTAAAATATTAATATATATAATTACGAATTTTAAACATGATTATTTATTTGCGCATATAGAATGATAAAAACCGTTTAATAATTATGAATTTTACCTATTACCAGTTTGCATACGAGAGTGTTTGCTTGTCTTTGTGTATATATGTGCGTGTGTGTTTGTCCACCGCAAATATCCGCCGCAAATTACTTCTCTTTTGCTTTTGCTTTGATTTTATTTACGAACTACATTAATAATGACCTGGATAGTAATGAAAGTTTTTTCATTGATTTTTCAAGTTGTTTGGCTGAGAGAAGAATCCGTAAATTCCGCATTTCTGTGTAAAAGCAATTTAAATATGAAAAAAGCAATTTCTGCATTCATCCATGATAAATAAGAATTACTTGAATCTGACACTAACTTTGCATTCTTAACACTCGGAAAAGTCGGTCATTCAGATAAAGAAACACATCTACGTTTAAAGTTTCCCTAAAAATTATATTAAAATAATATTCTAGGGATTTATAATGATGTATTTATGAGTGATCTTGAACAAGAGGGTCATTAGAAAACGGAAGATGAACATATTTCAATGTCAATGCCTGTAGGACTATCTTGAGAACATTGTTGTTTGTAGTGAAGTCTGCATTAAAAGGATGCAAAAGAAATGGTGATAAAAGCGTTTGATGAGCTGTTAATATATGACGCAGGATTCGGAAAGAAGGTTACACAGCAAAATCGTTCTGTTTTGTCTTTCTCGAGATTCTTACAGTTCCAGACACGTTTGTGCACTCGACTAAAGGCTTTGGCTTAATCAGTCTTTGGATACATTGGTTGAGATTATTTAATTTCCGCTAAAATAAAAAATTATCATAAGAAAAATTCTTAGCGTGTTAATCTTTTTTAAAATTTAATTTAGATTTCAAACGCATTTTTCTAATTCGAAAAAAAGTGATTTTATTAATAAAAATTTAAAAGCACGGAGTAAGAATACCTCTGTGTACCTACCTTTGTCTCTGAGGATTTTTAAAAGATTTTTCTCTGTATGTTCCAATTTTTCCTCAAAATCAGGTGTGAGGCAGTTAAAAATTACTTACCTAGAAAATAAAAAACAGAAATAATATTCATTTTAAAGTGCAACGACAATCAGAATCATCATTGATGCTGTTGTAATAACGTTAAATACAAGAAAAATGTCCAAATAGCTGACTGAACACGTTCAAACATTTTAATATATGAGCGTGTTTAAGACCCAATGAAGCAATGCATTTTATCTTAACATTGACAGATTTTGACTTCAATGTATGAAATTAAAAATTTAGTAACGTACATGTTTAGTTATATGTTGTTTGTTTAAAGTGGTTTAATCAGCGATACGCTACTCTTACTTTTTATAACCGATAAATTGAACCAGCAGCAGTTGATTATGCAAAAGATCAATCTTCATAAAAATAAGTAAACTCATTGTACTATGTTCATTATAGAGATTGCTAGAAACGAACAAATACTGAAAATGCAGATATTCAAGGTAAAAAAAGAATAAATTTGCTTAGCTTGCCCGCTTACCGCTACTTGTTATAGTTTCACACGTATACACAGAGAGAGAGAGAGAGAGAGAGAGAGAGAGAGATTATTTAACCTGATTTCAACCAAATATGAAGGTCTATCCATTAGATTCGTAATTTGACTAATATTAACACATAAAGACATCATTCATACACGTATCACATAAAATATTTTAAATTAATATAGAAATGCTTATAGTTTTAAAGATTTAATGATGATTTTCTTGTACTATTCTTTGTCAGTGTTTGTCGAATTAACAATTTTTCCGGCTCACCTGAGAATCAAGAGAATTCAAATTCAGTAAGGTATTTATGATTGGTTAGATTAGATTCAGTATGCCATGCTTGTTACACAACTTAAGTACAGAAAGGCCATGGTCAAAATGTTAAGCATCTGATCCTTTTTATTTTACTCGTACAGAATTGGCATTTGATACTTTCGCTTCTTTTATAAAGCATTAAGTATCTTGGCAGGAAGCAAGATACGCACAAATTGGTCTGATGCTCAAGAATTTTAAGTGTTTCTCACGGACGGAATACAAGAAAAGAATTATCATTTGTCATCTATACGGATATTTCGCATGTAACTATTACATATATCCAGAAAATATGAGCATGTGATTGATCTTTTAGATGAATCTTATGGGATAAATATCTCGAGTTAAGCTGACTACTTGCGTATTGAGCATTTTAGTGTTCATTACTGCTACCCTGACATCTACTGCATAAAATTATATTTTTAATTTCTAGATCCCGTCTAATGATTCAAATTTTAAAATATTTTATGTAAAATCTGCAAACTCTGATTGTCTCAACCCCAAAATAGATACATTTATTCCAGGACAATTTTTCTTTTCTGTTTTCGACTCCTAAAAAGAATTGTTGATTTATTGAACGCTTTGTCTCCTCAGAAAAATTGTATTCTTATATCGGCGTTTCATAAGAATGTCTATTGTGTCTATTATCTCCTTTGGATAAGAGAAAGCTTTTTTTCGCAATTATTCAAGCTTTTAATAAGAAATAACTTTATAGGGAATGTTCTTCTGACTTTTTTTCTGTCAAAATCAAGTGAAACGGATACGAAATCGAAAGTGAAGATGAATATAATAAAAATCTAAAGAAACGAATTTTGGAACTTTCATTTTCATAGTAATCCATGTTTGCCTTTGTACTGCAGTTTACAATAATCCTCATTTTATGAATTAAGAATTTCGAATAATTCGGCTGATTTGGAAAAGACAAGCGAGAAAGAAAAAATAACGATTGTGTTTTAAATCTAATTCCTTCTAAGGAATTTTTGGCTCAAAATGAGTATCCCTTTTATTCATGTGCTATGTCCTTTACGGACGTATACAATCATGAAATTCCATAACTTTCCATCCTTATCTTTAGACATTTTGCTATTTTTTGTCCGTGATCTACGATTCAGTTATGCAGACTCTATAAGTTTATTACTGTGTTGTGGTCTTGTTAGGGGCCAGAAATAAAGACACAAAGAAGGAATAGAGTTAAACAAATATATTTACAAAGAACAATAGTACAAAACATATACAAAATGAGGTCACCAGCGTGACTGTTTGGTCCGGCTGTCAGAGCTATCTGTTGAAATAGACTTCAGTATCTACTATTGCACCCACCATGCAACAGATGCGACACAAGGTCAGTTTTTTTTAAGTGGGGTTATTGGCAGTGCCGTAGAAAAATTTCCAAACCCACTCGTCACTTCACCTTTTGAGAATGCTCACAGTATAATTTTTCTCAGCTACATGTCCGTCCTCGGACAGACATACAACCAAGCCGCACTCTGCCTGAGGACAGACGCGCAACTGAGAAGTGGCTCGACTTCCAGCCTTTGCTGGAATAGACTTCAGTATTTACTATTGCACCCACCATGCAACAGATGCGACACAAGTTCAGTGTTTTAGGTGGGTTTATCGGCAGTGCCATAGAAAAATTTCCAAATCGTCTCGGCACTTTCTATTTTTGGAATGCCCCAGGCAATAAACTCACCCCCTCCTGAGGGCGAAGTAAAGCCTGGGGACACTTTTTTTAAAATATATAATAGAGTGATTTACTATAGATTTTTAAAATAGGATAGTGTAAGCGTTTCTCAACACTGTTGTTGAATGCTCTTTAACATCAAATATGCCAAAATACATAAATATTCACGTTCCCTATGTGAAGTTATCGAATTTTAGCTTCACATATACAGGGTTCGATGGATGAATTGTCGTCTAAATTACACAAAAATGAAAATAAGACTGACATCTCATTTAACCAAATATATTTACCAAAATGGCACAAAATATTTAAATATACTTAAGAGTAAATTTATTTGATAAGATCACTATTGTCTTCAGCCACAGCTTCCAGGCGTCTTCAGAATCTCCTGTATCTCTTCTGAACGGTCTCCTTGTTTAAGTTGGTGAATATTCCCATAATTCATCTTTGGTGTTAAAACGAGTTTTGTTTTTTCTCACTCAACTGCACCTCACACATAATAATTAATACTGTGAAACCAATAAATTGTAAACGCAGTTTCTACTCCATAAGCTTCTTTTCTCGCACTTCCCGCCCATGGAATTCCCTTTCATTTACTTACTTCCCCGACAGCTACAATCTCCAAGAATTTAAATGTAAAGTCAATAGTCATCTCCTATCTCACTAAACTGCATCCACTCTCTCTCTCTCTCTCTCTCTCATGCTTCTTTCTCCGTCCACTCCACTCTCATCAGTATTCTCTTCCTTCTCTTACCCACTTCCTGACACCCCCTATAACTTATCACTCTTTCTCATAACTTTCTTCATATGTAACCCCCTGCAAAACAGTGGCAGTAAAATGCCTTACTTGAGGCGATATGATTATAAAAAAAAGTTAAGGAGTTACAGTTCGGAGAGTTAGGTGGCTATATGTAAGGGGTGATGTGGTCGCAGAAATTATCTGACAGCGATGACTGGGGTTTCCTGCTTGTAGAGCACGGTGTAGAGTGCTGTTGTCAGACATAGGGTCTTCTAGCAGCCACCTCCTTGACCCAAGGCGGCACTACTTCCTTAAAGTACTTGGTGTAGGCTTCCGTGTTGAGTTTAAGACCATGTAAGAAGATGAATAGAGGCATAACTTCTCCATCATTAGTGATCTCTCCAAGCACTTTCGTAATCAGCATTATACTCATCCAATATTTTACAAATCCTCTGCACTGTCTGAAATGTTCGTATTGGAGCCTCCAGTGCGAATGCCAAGCAGTACAACATACCGTTTCCCAATTTCTGGCGGAGTTAATTGCGTCAGTGCGCTATTTTTTTTTTTTCACAGGCGGTACCCTACTGACCTTACTATACTGTGCAGTCGAGAAAATAAAATACAAACAACAAGCATGTGCGAAATTAAAAATATAAAATGGCGACAATTTACCCATCGCACCCTTGTAGTTATCCATCCAGATGTAACTTGTTTAGAGGGAAATTTACACTGGATTCTTTTTATAAATATTCGTCCTACTTTAAACTTGACCTTATGCTACATTCCGTTTGATTGGACGTTTGGATAAATATCATCACACTCTCAGGAAGCCCAAAGTCTTATCAGAATACCTGAGAAAGAAAGTCATAAAGAAGCTCAAAGATGGATAATGCTGTAAATCTTATTCAAATTTCTAAAATTTCTGCTAGAAATTGAATGACTAATTCGACAAAAGAGGAAACCAAAATACTTAATACTTCTAAGTTTGTTTAATAGAGTACACACACACACACACACACACACACACACACACACACACACACACACACACACGTACGTGTGTATGCATTATTTTCTTTATTTTATGGAATTTTTGTTTTGAAATTATGATATTTTGATTAGGAAATTATTGCAACTTGATATTCAGATGAAATGATTTCCGTAAATTATTTTCTAGCGAAATGTCATCTACTATCTGGTAAATATCCCGCAAAAAGAGAAAAGTCAATGTTATGGAAGAAAGGAAATGGTAGAAATTGAATGAGAGATGATAAAGAAATAGAGTATTTAAATAGGGGAATCGAGGGTTAATAGAAAAAATAATGTAATATTTAGAGAGTTAGTGATGAATAGAGAGATAAAGAGAGGCAGATAGAGCAAGCGATACAACACTTTCCCTAATCTACGCCTTTCGAAGCGAATTTGATATAAAGATGGTATAAGCAAAGAAATTTAAAGGCAGTAAAAATTCTGAGAGAATTAAGAAGTAGAAAAACATAAAATAAAACGTGAATAGAGCAATGACAGAGAACATCTTGATTGGGTTATAAGAAATAAAGAAATAAACAATGTTGGAAATCGGAAAAATATCGGGGAATATTTGTGCTAGATATGTACTGGGTTGGAATAATAGTTAGCATGGTTTTTGGATTGTTGCGTCTGAACAAGGAATTTTGTTTCGTACATGAACAAATATATTCTGAAAGGTGACATTTCAACGCATCTGTCGAAAACATTTGTATGTAGATCATGAATTTATTTTTTTACATAAGAATTTAAAATTTATTGTAATTTTCCTCATTTGATACTCTTTTCATTTCTAGAAAGATGGGCTGTTTATGGAGACAGATGAGAGTACTAGGAGTAAGTAGTTCACTAGGGTAATAAATGGAAAACTTGAAGACCAAGTACATCTCGGTAACTCTTCAGTCGTTGATGATGACTAAATCGGGGAGTTAATAAAAATATAATAATCCAGGTCATACGACATAGCACACTGCAAAGAAACTCTACATATCTCATATGGCCGTTGTAAGTTATCGAAAAAAACTAATTGTTTGCAACCATGGAAAGCAAAAAATGAGAAAAAAGAAGTGAGCCACTGGAAATAATTACAAAAGAATGTGTTCATGTGTATTTCGTGAGATTAGTAGAGCAATGTGTATTACGAGCTCCTTCAGTAATATCAGAAGTGCAAGTACTCTCCTCAGTTGGACCGATTAAAGGCGGCAGTCGAAGAAAATTGTCCCTGAACTGGTGTAGTTTTCCATTACGATAATACTAAACTTTCTTTGCAGTCTCAGTAGAAATTAGTAGTTTAGCTAGGATGACCGACTATTCCTGTTGTATTCATCTAACCTTGCGCCTTTGGAATATCAATTATTTCGATCCCTTAGACCAGTTCATCACTTAGAAAGATGTCATGTTCTGGGCGAATGGAATCATGAAGTTACCTCAAAGATGTCGAAAAGAAGTGGATCAAAAGCACACATCATTGAATACATCTATGTAGAAATATATTGTCTTTCTAATTCCCTTAAAAGTTTATGAACTCTTGTTTTGACCCAATATAAACAGAAAAAGCGAAACAGGAAAAAAAATGTAAATTGAAACAGAAAATTAAATTCTTAGGTTTTATTTTCTAATTGTTACACATATTTCTTGAACTTATATTTTAACATCAACTTCTCTTTCGTTGACTTGCAGATTATAACAATCCTCTTTTCTTATATTTATATAACAATCATTATTCCATGTATTTTTATGGTCATTGTCTTAATATTAGTTGTTTCTGATACATTTTTATCGGTACTTTTTCGTTCTTCTTAAAGTGTCTGTTTCATTTGGTTTTAATCCTAAGGACTAGATGCAAAATACACCTACCAAGACCGGAAATTACAGAGAAAATAAAAAGACAATAAAAATGAACACTGTAATCTGAAAAATATATGCAAAATATGATTTTAAGATATTGAGTGAAAAACGAGAAGGAGAAAGAAAGAAAGAAAGAAAGAAAGACAGGCAGAAAGAAAGAAAGAAAGAAAGAAAGAAAGAAAGAAAGAGGCAGGCAAAGAAAGAAAGAAAGAAAGAAAGAAAGAAAGAAAGAAAGAAAGAAAGAAAGAAAGTATAAATGAAGAGTAAAAAGAAAAGAAAGACAGAAAGAACGAGTAGAAAGAAAGTGTAAAAAGAAAGAAAGAATAGAAAGAAAGAATAAGAAATAAGAAAAATGCAACCGAGTGGAGATGAGAGTAAAGTGTCATGTTTATCGGTTCTCCCGTGTATGATCAATTTGAATTTAATTAACGGAATTTTTACTTTTTTATTTTTCTGATGTTAATACGAATATGGAGAATATTGGGATATGTGCACAAATAATGCCTGTGTGTATTGTTACTGCAACGTTCAACTTACAAGTGATTAGAGAATGTGTAAGTAACGCTCTGCTGAACATTTTATCAGGATGAATATTGACCGTTGCGGTTTCTGAAATGTTTTGTTTAGGTGTCGATACGATTAAAGTTCTCTATAAAAAATACGCCACTACAAAAAGAAAACAAATCTTTGGAGAGTTCCACAAGTAATTAAATTGTTGATGACATTTGGCTTTTTGATAACCATATTCAAGTTTTTATAATTTCATTTGAGTTATCCATTATAAGAGATATGGCAAAGGAGAACGAACGAAACAACCTTTATATATTAAAACTAGGCTTGATTGGATTATACGATTCAATTAAGCTTCATTAAAAAAAGAGATACTTCAGGTGAAGAGAAAAATACAAAAGTTTCATCTTTTGATAAAAATGGTTTTAAATAGTTTATATACTAATGCACTTGTTTTATCAAACAATATTTTATTCCCCTACATCTATGCGTTATGATTTCTACAAAAATAAAATGACTCCTTACTCACACGAAACCTACAAATCTATTAATATTTCGAAATTGATACACTGATTATATATATGCAACAGTGTTTTTTTTCACAAAATCTTAATATACTTAGAGAAATATTTAGTCAGAATAACTTTCTATTCTGCTATTTAAAGCAAAAAAAGGAAAAGTGAAAAGAATATTAGAAAAAAGAAAAGAATATTAGAAAAAGTAACAGTAGGAATTGTTCCTACTTCAAAACATTTTGAAAATTAAGTATAATGACGTTTTGTTAATCTACAATGTATATAGTCATCCATAAAAGACAGTTGGCCAAGTATATTAAAGCTTTAGAAAAAACAAACCTGGAGCTTTAGTAAAAACAAACCTGGAGCTCTGGATGTTGTGAGTTCAAGCACTACACGTCCTCATTCTGAAAAGTTACATGCTCTACTTCAATTCAAGAAACGGACAAAATACATAAAGAAGAAAAGGTACATGAAATATCTCATAAGCATGGAAAGTTAAATGAGAATAATCTACCCACTTGGACTGCATAAAAATTCCCAAAAGATTACCAAATACAAAAGCAGAAATCTGAAGAAAACAGGAAGATACAATGTCCGAAACGTTGTTAGTTTAACTATCATAGTGAGCGTGCTAGTCACTATCACGCTAATCTGAATAGCAAGCATATTTTAATGATAATTCCTCATCTAGAAAATTTCAACAAACACAAGTCCAAAAAGTAAGCAATTTTAAACGTTTTCTTTCTCCCTCTCTCTCACACACACGCGCGTTTATATATATATATATATATATATATATATATATATATATATATAGTAGGAGGATTTGAAATAAGTAATTCATCGAGTTTTTATTCGACCTCAACAGAATGCAGAAAGCACTGGACGGCCGTTTCGTCCTATATCATCAGCAGTGCGCATCCACTACCAGGAATTGAAACCCAGACAGTTAAGTTATTAAACAAACATTATACGAATTAATCTCGATGACATGACGCTTGTTCACATATTCCGTGTTAGAACTCATCCAAGTTCCTTTATCCATAAGACGATGCCTCCCAGAGCCACGACTATTCTCACCAAGCCGCTCACTCCAGAGCATTATAAGAAGCTTGGATGAGTTCCACCACGGAATATGTGAACGAGTGGCGCGACATTGAGTTTAATTCGTTACCTCTCCGTTACCGGGGCCCGTGGTACAGTTGGTATGACGCTTGCTTAATAACCCAACTGTCTGGGTTTCAATTCCTGTTTACTTAAATATATATATATGTAACCCGGGTATAAGAGAAATCTGGGTATAAGAGATATTTTCTCTGGTCCCAAATTAGAGCCTGTGGTAATGTATATAAAATGGACCAAATCCGGATATAAGAGTAACCCTACTAATCTCTTATATCATTTATACAAATTTAGTTAAATGCCAACGAAAGTTCTTTTGATTTTTAGTGGAAGTCTAAATATTTAAATTTTTCAGGCTATCTCTTATCAAAATTTTATTTCAAAATATGACCTAAATTAAAAAACAAAAAACAAAACGAGAATTGAACTCCTATATTCAAATTTACAAACCTAATTTACAACCAAATCATTCGTATTGACATTTTTCGGACTATTGTTCTCATCTTTGTTGCCATTTGTACAACGTTTCAGCCGGTGTACGCTCCTGCCTTTCTTCTTGAAACGTCGTGCAAATGACAACAAAGATGTGAACAATATTCCAAAAAATGTAAATACGGTAAATACTACCTCATCTCAGGAAGATAAATAAATACCAAATCATTTGTACTTGCTAAAACAGAAGGTTTCAAGATCGATACAACTGCCACAAATAAAACTCACCAATTATCAAAACATTAAAAAATGCAGCTAAAGAACTGCATATAGCGATAGTATTACAATTGGACTCGTAATAATAATAATAATAATAATAATAATAATAATAATAATAATAATAATAATCTCAATAACTTAAAACGTTATTGAGATTATCATCAGTGGACTTGCCGTCCACTGAAGATCCAACTAATTTCCCAAACGCCCCCAGTGTTCTTACCCTAGTTCTAAGCACAGGGGGTAGCCTGGAACATATAAATGCAGCTAAAAAATTTTATAAAAATATAACCATGCTCCGGAGTGGTACTCCGGAATTAAAGAAAATGAAAAAAAGACTGTGCTGGGAGGTTCCCCGTTGTGCTCCATCCCTGTTTATATAGGGTAGTAAAACTAACCTACCCTACGGACGTTGGTGGAATTGTCCTTGACGGACGGATTACGTCCGATGTCGGAACAGGTTCCCTTGGACAGTCCGTCGGGGTCCTAACTCCCAAAGATTTTCTCCCGGTATGTGACTAGAGTAATTTTCTCTTTTTCTCTTTTCAGATTTAAAAGATGTCTATCAAGATAGCCAGTTTGAATGCGAATGGACTGAGGGATCGGGGTACGGCAGCCCGCCTGCTTCGTGACCTCTTGTCGTTCGGTGTAGATGTTTTCTGGAGTGAAGCAAATGGTTTTTCTGTCGCTGCTAGTCACGGCTAGAATGGTGATATGGACGACGCGACTGGAGGAAATCTTGCGGGGTGGCTGTCTATCACATCCGGATCTGATCCGGGATTTTGACCACCACCTCAAAATGAAAATTAGAACTGATTGGAAACGGTTGACGTCGACAGACTTCAGCAAAAGGTGGATAAATGTAGTGAGTCTGGTTCGTGTGACCGGGGCTAGCCTTGATTTTCTCTTTTAGATCTACTAGTCACATCGGAGTGGATTCCTTTGGAACCTTCCCCTGGTTAAAGTAAGCTCCTTCTTGTGTACCTAGCTATGTGAATGATTGTTTTTCCCGGCCTGTTCCCGGCACTCTTTTGCTATGATCCAGTTCGAGATTCCCAGTTCCAATTTATTTTATCCCGTTTGTTCTCGCCTGGGTCAGTATTATATTTTCCCCTGTCCAAATTATTTTCTCCTATCCACTCCCTGTAGAAAGCAGCCTCTTGATTCGGCCTATGGTCAGAATACAGCGGCCTCTTTGTTTTGAGGGGGGGTTTGGTCCAGCTAACTTCATATCTTTATTTTGTATTTTGAGTTGTAACATTTTCTCTTTTGGGGAATTATTGTCATCCCCCTCCCTCACATACAATTTCACGTGAGAGTTTTATCGATATTTTGTATTTTATAAAATTGTTGTTTTTATATGCATTTGGGGTGTTTTTAGGTCCCCGGATTGTCTTGCGAAATTTGATACATGGCAGATTGAGTGTTGATGGACAAGTTCTTGCGGTGATTGAAAAACTTGTAACATATGCTTGGGTCGTGAATCGGAATAGCATCCCGAGTTTTGTTCCCTTCCCCAAATCGGCCTTGTGCCACAATTATGTATTACTCATAATAAATAAAGGAAAGGTCTTAGGCGAAGGCATTCACTATTCGATAGTCTTTTCCGCTCCAACCCGTGGCTTGCCTATCTGTGTATTATTGTTAATTTTACCTTAGTACAATAAATCTGTATTTCTTATTCCTGGTGTTGAGTACCATTCTTCAACTGATCTTTTTATACTGTATTCTTTTTCGGGATATATCAGTTTGGCGACGAGGATAACTGTCGCCTGATACCAGTTTGGTGAATTAAGAAATTTACCACAGGATATCAATTGGCAACAGAAAAATCAAATTCACACGGAAATTTCAGTTGTTGAATAAGGATTTGGACCCCTAAGGAAAAATAACCGTATTAAACGAGGAGACGTAAAAGAATTTACGTAAGAACCTCCAATAGTGATGACCATATAAAAAATGATTAGTTAAGGTAAGAAGTAGTTTTTGTACCCCCTCATTAAAAAAAACTACTTTCTTTTCTTGCCAAAGTTTTAGCTTATTGGTCAACTGTATGGTTGAATTTTTATTTTTCCATATACATATTTTTGGTGTGTACGAAACATGAAAGAATTAGCGGAATTTGCGAAGACGCCAGACGTAGCGGTTCAACAGCTAATGCAACAACAGCAATGTCAACTAAAACAACAAACAGATCTTCTACAACAAATATTAAAACAACAAGATGTTTTGCAAAAAATATTGTTAAAGCAAGGCGAACCAAAGGGAGGTTCCAAAATTTTCTTTGCGAAGAGTATAGCAAACTCTCTTTCAGAATTTTTGTACAAACCTGAGGAAGACATAACTTCTCCTGCGTACTTTAAAAGGTACGAGACCATTTCTTCAAAAAGGTGCAAATCATAGACCGATGAAGAAAAAATTATGCTTTTGTTCCAAAAAATCGGTGCTCAGGAAAATACGAAGTACACGAACTTCATTTTGCCAAAGAAATCAGAAGAGATTTCGTTTGACGAAACGGTTGAAATATTATCAAAAATATTTGGCGAACGGGACAGTTTGTTTCATACAAGGTATAAATGCTTAAATATCGTGAGAGAAAAGGACGAAGACTTTGTTGCGTTTGCTGGGAAAGTTAACTCCCAGTGTGAACGTTTCAAAATTAAAGAAATGAAGGAAGATATGTTTAAATACCTAAATTTTGTGCAAGGTTTAACGGCGCCTAAGGATAAGGAATTTCGTTCAAGGATTTTAGCATGATACGGACATAATTTTGCAGAATGTGTCGGGGGAATGCCAGAAATTGATTAATATTAAACGGAATAATTTATGTATTGAAGACAAGAGTATTGCCCTAATACATAAAGTAAAACAACGTCCCTACAAAGAAGAAATCATGTGGCAACAATAATCATGCTACAAGTAAGTGCTATTTTAGAAATAAAATATGTTTTGAATGTGCGCAAAAGGGGCACAAGGCAGTAATGTGTAAAAAGAAAAATTTCACAGATTCATTTATGGGAGATCGTTCGTGCTACAAACCGACCATAAACAGTTATTGTCGATTTTTGGGTCGAAAAAAGGAGTACCTACTCATTCAACAAACAGGTTACAAAGATGGAGTGCAATTTTATTAAATTACAAATTTAAGATGCGAATTTATTCCGTCTAAGGTAATCGCACATGTGGATTGTCTTTCGAGACTAATCCCGATAAACCCTGAGTTGTTGGAGGAAACAGTGATAGCAGCGTTAAAAGAAGAGAAAGAACTTGCGGATGTACTGGTGAACACCGTTAGTGAATTACCGGTAATGCTGGAGGTAATTAATAAAATGGCGAAAACGGATGATTACATTTCAAAGATGATTAAACAAGTAAAAGGGAATGAGAAAAACAAAGGATATAAAGTATCACCATTTTCAATTTGCAATGAAACACTACTGTATGCTCAAAGAGTGGTAATTCCACGTGTTCTATGTAAGAGAATATTAAAAGAATTTCATTTGGGTCATCCTGGTATATCCAGAAAGACATCATTAATAAGGAGCTATATATACTGGCCTAGGATGGACCAGGACATTGAAGATTTGGTGAAGCATTGTAAAGGCTGTCAGTTAGCAGCAAAACACCACCTATAAAAACTTGGCCATGGCCAAAAACAGATGTGCCGTGGTCACGGATACATGTTGACTATGCAGGACCATTAAAGGGAGACTATTACCTAATTATTGTTGATAGCTATTCTAAATGGCCTGAAGTGTATAGATTTAAACACCCGACAGCGGCAAATACGATAAAGGCGTTAAACGAAGTATTTAGCCGTTTGGGGTTATCAAACACAATTGTGAGTGACAACGGAATTATGTTTACGGGAGCTGAGTTTAAACATTATTGTGATTCGTTAGCAATCGAACACATAACCACGCCTACGTATAATGGATTGGCAGAAAGGTTTGTCGATACGTTTAAAAGAGCCATGAGAAAAGCTAATGGGATCGACACCGAAGACAAGAATATCCAAACATTTCTGATGGTTTATAGAATTACACCGAATCAGAACATTAATGGAAATTTGTCGCCTGCTTAGCTCATGTACGCGAGAAAGATTCGATCAATATTTGATAGGTTGTTACCAAAGAAAAAGAAGAGTTTTATAAAACTAAACTCTGATATTAAATCTTTCAAAGAAGGTGACAAGGTCTTCTTTAAGAACTATTGGACTGGAAAGTGCTTTTGGGAAGACGGTTTAGTAATTAGAAGAATCGGGAGAGTCCTTTATATAATTAAAGGAGAGAGGTTTGTCTGTAAAAGACACATAAATCAAATGAGACACAGATACATCGAAACCGTTCCAAATGACCAAGAGATAGAAGAGGAAGTAATATATGACACATTCCAGACTAAACCACCCACTAACAATGGAGTATCTATGGAGGTAACACCTCCACAAAGATCTACTGATTTTCCTAAAAGGAATGACACAGGGACGGACAGGAGTAAGTAACAAAAAAAGGAAAAGGACTAAACGGCTATGTCCAGATCCTAAGAGAAAAAAAATATTAAGAGCAAAATTCTAGGAAGAATTGATCTCGGGGGAAGGTGTTATAGTGGAACATCCTGTCACCCCTCGAGAATAGAATGCTCTACTTCGGTAGCAAGCGGTACGAAGATGGAAAGGTCTTAGGCGACTTATTGTTCACAGTTGCGATTGGAAATATTTTATGTGGAATTTTTTTTAGCTGTGAGTACGTCATTTTGTTTACAGTGTTTTATTTGTCTGTGCTGCTCGTCTGTTTGACTACTAGGCTGTTTTGGTAAAATTGTTTTGTGTTGTTAATGGCTTATGGCTTCGTCTCCCCAACCGTCTACTTCTTTGGCGGGTATGCCGAAGGTGACTTCTCCACCGTCGGTATGGAACAACGTTCCTGCCAAAAAAATACGCCGAATATTATCAAAACTTGTAAGAGAGATTTAAAGAATTTATTTCCGGGAACGAGCTAAACATTATCCCTGAAGTTGTGAATGTGATTGCAGTTAAAACGATCTCCCTGCTGACGTCGGACCCAAAAACGCGTAAGTTTGTGGGCGTCAGCAGGGAAAACATGGAGGAGGCCTTAAAATGCCTGAAAATTGTCCCCAAAGTACTGGCGCGATGGTCTTGTGCTGTGTGAGACGTTCTTCTTAGCACGGAAGAGGAGGCAAAAAAAAATGTCCGGCACAACATTGACTGCAAAAGGAATTAGGCTCCAGACGAAGTACATGGGCACTAGGCGGACCCGAGTTATTATCCACGGCGTACCGCTCGGAATATCAGATGACCACATTGGGGCTTACTTTGTCCAGTTCGGAGCAGTGGAGGAGGTGGCTTGTGTCAACAGTAAAACGGGCGTACCCACGGAGGATGTTGCGGTGCATGTAATTGTGGACAGGCCCAGTTTTTTGAGGATGCCGGATGTGGAGGCCGGAAACCTTTTATGGCGGTGGAGGGGCGAACCCCACATTGTTGACTTTGCGGGATGCCGAAGGTCAAACACCAGTAACACCGGCGACACCGCCGGTGTCAAAAACACAAATACATGAATTAAAAAAGGTCGGAACTACTGAGTGGACGGAAGTGGTGAGGAAGGGGAAGAAAGTTACTTCCCCTCCTCCACAATCTGAGTAGCTTCCGTCCCCAGTCAAAGAAAAGACTTCAAAACAACAGAAGCAGCAACAACAAAAGCAACAAAAGCAGCAACAACAAGAACAACAGCAACAACATGAACAGCAACAACATGAACAGCAACAACAACAGCAACAACAAGTAGTAACGAATATGGAGTGTGGGGAAATGCTTCCCCTTCGTTCATCTTCTTTGAAGAGAGCCAGAGAAGAGGAGGAGGTGTGCACCCCTAAAAAGGGTAAAAAAGAAGAACGTGGCAGGGCAGAACGGGTCATGGTTGCCGCAAGGGCCCAATCCGCCCCTGCATTACCAAGTAAAAAGACAACCTTAAAGGGGAGGTGTCATTCTGCCTCCCCAGTAAGGCGTGAATCGCCGCCTTCTCCCACACCATCTTCCCAACTAGTAACTCCTTCCCTCCAAACTACTTCCCTATCTGAAACGCCCCCTGTGAAACCTGAATATCCCTTCACCCCGTTGGAAATGCCCTCCCCTAGCAATAGCCAACACTTCCCTAGCAATAGCCAATCAACCCCCAAGGAAAAGAAAAAGAAAAGGACAAACCCCTTAAAAAAAAAGGACATCTGTCAAATTGATAGGCCGGCCTTAGAGAGGGACATTTCCACTCAGAAGAAGGCCCTCCTAAGACCACTGTTTGTCCCGATTTTGACTGTCGTTTTCAACAACTGGTTCCGGCAGGGGTCCATCCCCTACCGGTTCACCAAGGGTGCAATCACGCTGTTGAGAAAAGGCAAGGATGTAGGGAAGGAGTTTTTAAGGTTTACCGGCCCATAACTCTGCTAAACACAGAGTTAAAGATTTTGGCCAAGATCTTGCAAAATTGTTTGCAATTAGCTGCCGAGTCTCTGTTGGGACCTTGTGCTGTGAAGAGCCGAACAATTCAGAGCAACCTGCATCTGATACGCACGATCATAGAGAGGATAAAAGACGACGAAGAAGCCGCGCTGATCAATTTGGATCAGTCCAAGGCATTTGATAGGGTTGACCATCGTTACCTGGCGGCTGTTCTGCAGACCGCTGGATTCAAACCCAACTTCCGCCGCTGGATTAGCCTCCTGTATCAATTCCCCACGGCTGTGGGACAGGTGAACGGAAAGTTGTCGGGCGTTCTGACGCTGTCTAGGTCGGTCTGACAGGGTTATCTACCGTTGCCCCCACTTTATGTTTTGGCGTTGGATCCCCTCCTTCGCTGGCTAAGAGACATGGCGTGCAGTCCGGCCCTACGTGGAATCGCTGTCCCTGGTGGTGCTCGAACCAGGGTTTCCGCGTACGCTGATGACATAACTACTTTCGTGTTCTCCTGGAGTGACATCGAGGAGGTACAGAAGGCGTTTGAAAGGTACGAACAGGTGAAAGGAGCCAAGATTAACCGCAAAAAGTCGTCCGGCTTGCGGTTAGGTGCTTAGAAGGGTGTTACCCTCCCGGGGCCTTTCGGCTGGACGGACGGCCCTGTCCGCATTCTTGGAGTGTTTTTTGGGCCCGACCCCCAGTTGGAGAAAAAGTGGTCAGAAGTACGGTGCGTCGGTCAAGATTTAGCGTCGAAGGAATTTGTCCTTAAAGGGTTTGGCTGAAGCGTGTGGTCTGAGGCGTCTTTCTCATTATCCTCTGCCGGTTGTCAGTTATTTCACTTTTGTAAATGACATAGAGAGGTGATTGAGCGTTTGCTATTCTCCCTTCTAAAAGAGGACGCAAACACTACGCCGACAAACGTGTTTGTTACCAACATCCGTGTCACGGGGGTCTCGGAATGCCGTACCTGATGGGCCACAAGGTTGCGTCAAGGTTGGTTTTTCTCAGGCAAGCGATTTTGGAAGACTCATTGCTGGCGGGGGTAGTGAGGGACATGTTCTCTATCTTCACTATCACTCCCTCTATTCGGAGGCGGTACTGTAAACCTCGGGGGCGATCAAGTTTTTCCTCGAATATCTGGCTGCCTTGCAGGCCATTCCACGGTCCAGTGACATTTCACAGCTTAGGAGTGTCTTCTATCGTGGGCGTCGCAAAGGATTCATTACGTGATGTGCTCTGCTTGTCGGAGGATGAGTTTCGCTCGTTCTGATCTTGGGCGCCAGGTACCGATTATCTCAGCAACTCTGAGTTTTCGCTCACCTGGCGATTGGCTCGGAATCGGTTGCCTCTCAATGACATGGCCTTCATTTAGGGCCTGGCGGATTTGACAAATTGTGAACGCTGCAACCTTGGCTTGGAAGAAGCGGCTTTGCACGCCTTCTACCATTGTTCGTGGGTTCGCCCTCTATGGGATCGTGGCGGCGAGTTGACTGCTCGTATTGCGCCGCGAGAGCTTGTGCTCATTGATCGTGCATTTGCCTGCGACAATGTGTCGTCCCCGTTTTCTGGGATGAAGCTTATGGTATTTCTGTCGCTGCTAGCCACGGCTCGAATGGTGATTTGGACGACGCGAACAGAGGAAGTCTTGTGAGGTCAGCGTCTTTCACACCAGGATCTGATCCGATATTTTGAGCTGATGCTCAAAATAAGGATTAGAACTGATTGGAAACGTTTGACTTTGACAGACTTCAGCAAAAGGTGGGTAAATGTGGCAAGCTTGGTTCGCGTGAACGGGGCTAACCTTGATTTTCTCTTTTAGATCTATGTTCCTAGCCTGTACCCGGCTTTCTCTTTTGTTATGATCCAAGTCGAGATTCACAACCTCCCCAATTTGTTTTGGCCTCCTCTTATCTCGGCTGGTTCAGCCTTTGATTGTCCCATTCCATTAAGTATTTTGCCACCCCCACTCCCTTAGCATGTGTGCTTCTTGATTTCGCCGGTTGGCGGAATACAGCGGCCACTCTTTGTCTGGGATGGACGGGTCTTACTAACATTGTTTATTATTTTATTTTAAAATTTGTTATTTTTAATTTGTTTTTTGGTTCATCGCCCTCCCATCATTCCATCTTTCATTAAATGTTGTAAATTATATATTATCTTGTATATAAATACATTTTTACTGTCATGTGTTTTTCCCCCTTTTTTAGGTGTCCCTTGTAAATTTGCGGTATTGTGGTGTATGAAGGATTGCGAGCTGATGGATGGGTTCTTGGGGTGAATGTGTAAATTGTAATCTGTGATTGGGTCGTGATAGTGTTTAGCTAGGTATAGGATAGTTAAGTGAGTACCACCCTCTACCCCTCCCCTTTTAGGCCTTGTGCCACAATTTTTGTATTTTTACAAAAATAAATATTGGAAAGGTCTTAGGTAAAGGCATTCATTATTCGATAGTCTATTCCGATCCAACCCACGGATTGCCTTTCTGTAAATTATTGTTAATTGTACCTTAGTACAATAAATCTGTATTTCTTATTCCTGGTGTTGAGTATCATTCTTCAACTGATCTTTTTATACTGTATTCCTTTTCGGGATATGAAAAAATAAAACACGAAATCCATTACAGAAATGTTGTTAGTTTTAACGAAAAACACACACACACACACACACACACACACACACACACACACACACACATATATAGATATATATATATTTATATTGTTTCTGATGAAGGGCCGAGGACGGCCTGAAATATCAAATATAATAATAGAAATAAACAAATGCTGTCAAAAAAATACATTTTTAAACTTACAACCTTTTAGGAGTTTTTTTCTACACACACACACACACACACACACACACACACACACACACACACACACATATATATATATATATATATATATATATTCATATATATATATATATATATATATATATATATGCTGTGTGTATAATATATATATAATATACACAATGTATGTGGATCTAACTAAAGAATAATGAATACTCTATAAAATCATCAACATAGACCTGCGTTTGGGCGATTTATTTTTCAGGTAAATGTTTACCAATTTACAATATATATATATATATATATATATATATATATATTATCCTACGTTTAAAGCACGACTCGAATCATTATGGAATCATCGGGTGCATATTATGAAATGCTTGTTTTTCGACTTCAGTTTATTTTTAGGGGGTACTATCGTTACTTAAGGTCATTATAAATTATAAATTTGGGACATCATTTTTTTCATTTATTAAATGTATAATTTATTTAGGTTTATATCGAAACCCCCAAAATTAATTAAGAAACTGAAGTTGTGGGAGTTAAAAAATTGTATATATTTCTGTCGATTTATTTATTTTTAGGTTTAAGGGAAGGTCACGTATATTTGTTTATTTTTGTGACAAAAACGGAAAAGTAAGAAAGAATTACAATAAAATAAAATAAATACGCAAATCTCCACACACACATATATTTACATGCATGTCTACATATACACACGCATATATATATATATATATATATATATATATATATATATATATATGAAACAAAAAAATGAAAGATACTGGAAATCGGTAAGAAATAAATTAATGAATACATAAATAAAAAAGAAAGAAATAAAAAGAAAAGAGGCTATATAGTTTAGTCAGAGTCTAATTATTTTATCAGATGTTTATTTTTATGCCTAAATGGAATCATTAAGTCACGTTTTTGTTTAATATTTTAGGGTTATTTAGGTTTATTAAGATGAAAAGTTTTTCTAAAAGCCATAAGTTCCATCTATTTTCTACACTTTCTGATCTGATCATCGGATATGATAATGTAATTTAATTTATTGTCCCTCTTATCATAAACAATCCGAAGGCATTTTCCTTACACACAGTTTTGTCTTTCATTCTAACCTGAAGAAGCCGAATTTAATACATGTCCCATCGGCGAAACGCGGCGTTAAAATCTTTTCCATTTGATTGCTTTATGCACACTTTTATTTCGGATGCTATTATATATCCTATAAACTCACGCACACACACACACACACATACATACATACATACATACATACATACATACATGTCAGGTACAAGAATTTGCTTAAACAAGTTTTGCTAAATTTAACCGAATAAGTTCAGATTGTACATACAAATCAAAACTGTCGATAAACTGTTCAAAGTTCATGTGTTATTCTGTTGTTATTCCGTTACTTACAGCTATTCTCGTCATTATCAAGACTTAGATGCTGTTAGTATGCTCGGAAGAAATTATTTCATAAAAGTAATTGTCTTATAAGCGACAATGTGTGTGAAAATATTGACTTCAGGAAAGATGTCTAAAATATTTATATTATGTATTATTATTATTTTATAAGCACCTTGAAATATTGTCCATTATAGTAAAATATATTGCACTTAATATGGGCTATTTCTTTTGTATAATACGAGGATGGACTGAAAAGTTTATAGGTAGATCATAAAGAAGTGATGCTAGAGTTGTGAAATCTTGTATGCATTTATTACAAATTTTCTTATTAATAACCGCATTGCTTCTTTCGAGGTAAACTGACATCTGACTGTTCAAAGACCGTTCATTATGTTTGTCAAAAACCATCAACAATAGATATGACGTCACCGTCACTGAGATACTGGCTTCCAACCAAGTGTTTTGTTATAGAATAGAGAAGGTGATCAACCAGTTCACAACCGCAATTAGGCACAGTAGCCATTGAAACCAAGGAATTGTTTGCTGAAGCATTGTCTTGATGAGACAAAATCCCTTTCACCCGTTTTCCTAGTTGTTTGATAGCCTTTCGTAACTGACTCAGCAAGTTGGCATAGTATTCTACATTGTCCCACTTTTGAAGATAGTCAATATGCAAAGTGTCTTTCGAGTTTAATAAAAACCTTAGGCCATCACCTTCCCTGCAGATGAAATGACCTTAGCTTTTTGGGAGAAGGTGAGGGGGTGTTTCTACTGCATGGATTGTCTCTTTATCTCCGACTCAAAATGATAAACTGAATACTCATCCTAAGTTAGAAAATGTTCAAGGAAACCAGTTGTATTTGTATTTGTCTGAAACATTGTCAGATTTTCCCGTGGTGTGATCAGCCTAAGATTTTTGACTCTATTATGAGCACAAACCTTAGTCATACTAAGTTCATTGTGCAGAATATTCACGATCTCTCGCGAGATATGCTAATAACATTAGCTATTTGATTTGTTATTCATCACCATGTGGTGAACACGATTAATATTTTGGCGTAAGTTGCAGAACATACAGAGCTTTGGGCATCATTAAGACTCTCCCTTCCATTCCTAGATTCATCTTCCCACTTTTGTACTGTTGGTAAACCTAGAGCGATTACTTGTGGTATGATGAGCGATATGTTCACGATTAGCAAATATCGGAAAGGGACAAGTCAGCGCATGAATGAGTGTAGTGCATATGTGAACAATATAAGAATTTAATGTTGATTTTTGATTGTTCATATTAGAGTTTCAATCTTCAATTTATGAACAACATTAGTTTTACAAAATTTATAAAATGGTATTTTGATTCCTGTAAATATGGTAACAGTTAGGTTAAATGTTTTTCAACTTTTTACAGTAAATGATAACTTTAAGGTTATTATTGAATTATTATTTTTGTTGTGTTTTCTTTTTCGGATGGCATCTGGCTACAGTATAATAAGTTAATGGTATGACCACCTTTAAGTATGAGCAGATGTGGAACGTGCACACTGTAAATGGAATGATAATAATTATACCATATTTCAGTATTCTCATTTGCCCTCTTTTGTTCAACATAACATTTCTAGAGAACTCGCTGATTAAAAACATAAGCGAGTTTCGAAAGCAGTACGTCATAAATGCTTTAAACCTACATGAACTTATAGGAAAACCATAATCACAAAAACTTTTCATTAATGCGCATTTAAGAGGTCACACGAGCAAAAGGATAAAAGATATGTCTTACTAGCCTCGTGAAAAATTCAAACTTAAATGAGGTAAGTCAATAAAATCAGGTTTTCATTACCATACACAGCGTTTTAAATTATTAACGAGGTGACAATTTTGCCTCCTATCCAGAAACTACTTGTTAGAGTTTAACGACATTATCAAAAAAGGATGATTGTATGTATTTACACTTACTCTGTAAAAATTGTAAGGTTCTAAAGAAAGGAACAGAAGTTACGGTCCTTTATCTAATTTACTTAAATTATTAGTGTCAAATTACTAGTGATGTGTAATAAAAACACCTCTAAAAAAAGAAAATAACACTTTAATTGCTTCATTTACAGATTTTTATGGATACATAGAGTAACTAATATGAAATTGGATCAAAATAAAAAAGTAAACAGTTTAAAAAAAGGACAGTGGATTTGGTTAATATGAGATATATGATCCTTTTTTAAAAGAATTGGAAAAGGCGCTGGTCCATCGAACATGTCAATTTCTGGATCTCCTCTGATGTAATTTCACGTTGACTATTTTCTGCCATAAGTTATACTCGTTTCTAAACTGGCGCACATTCACGTCGCTTCAGAATGCTTCACAAGTTTTCAGTTGGGTTTGTCAATCTTCCGAGGCCTGCAGAAGCCTAATTTCTGCCGGTACTCCGTAGTTTTATGCGGGAGATGTGAAATAACATTACTTTGCATAAATACGATGGTTCTCTTGAATGTGTCTCTTTGATTTTTTAGCCAAGATTCCAGGTGCTCTTTAAGAAATGTTATATAAGAATCACCGGTTATTTTCGTACCGTGAGACACTCTCCACGGATCAACATGATACCTGCAATAATACTAGACTAAATTATAATACCCCCTACTCATTCTTGGCGTGTCAAGAGTTGATGATCTTATCCATTTGCGAACAAACCTTTCCTCCAACCATCAGTGCCATCAAGTGTTGCATGACTTTCATCTGTGAACAAAAATTTCAGAGATTAACCTTCATATTCTTTGCCCATTTCAAACGTCTTTCTATGTGTACTTTTGTCAATCGAGGCTTTGTCATTGATGTCAAACCTTTTTTCAAAAGACGATAGAGCGTACTTCTGGACACTGTTGCTTCTCTATTGCTCCCAAAAGCCTAGGTTATTTACAGCTTCACGTTTTATTTGTCACAAGGAACGTTGGGAAACAACCTTCAAGTGACTTTATTGGTCTTCTTACGGATCTTAATAGGAGCTGAAACAATCTTTTCACAGTTTGGTGATATCTTCCAGTTATTTTGAATATTTCTAATGTAGATTTGCCTTGGGAAAGTTCAGATGTTATACTATCTTTCTCAGAAGGGGTGAAGTCACATTTGCAACCCTTAATTGCACGATTATAATGGCACTCGTTTATAATATGAAAAACTTCTATATCGTGTTAATAAGGAAACAAACGATCTGCAAAATGGACATCTGATGTGCAGATCAATACAGTTTTTATACAGCCTGCGCATATATCTATTCCCATTACACTGTAAAAAAGATTTTAGAGTAAATGAAAAAATATCAGTTCGTTAATAATTTGAAACGCAGGGTATAAATTATTTTACTGCTTAATTCATTTGTCTAATTTAGGCGCTACGTATTTGGCTTTCACAGTTAAAAATAATACTAGATTTAGGAAAGAATAAATTTAGCAAAGTTAAAGAAAGTTTATACCAAATAAGAAGAGTTATTTAAAAAAAAATTCCACTTGAGAACGTCTCAAAGTCAAAGGTTAAAGTCGAAACGGTAATGCTGAATCAGATATGTGATATGAATGGAAGAGAAAATGTTAGAAAAAGAATATGAAAGAAACATCTGATTTTTGTCTTGAAAAGGCAAAGCTTGAACTGAACAGTAGAGTAACATGGGAGCCTGCTAAAAAAAAAAAGTAGCAGTTCTTGGGAAATGTATGTTTTTTTTTTCAGTTATTTCTCTTTACTATATTAAATATGTGGACAAAATGAAGGTCAGAATAGTTTCTTTTATATAAGGTGGGGAGTAGATTTATAACGGGAACGTTTTCTTAATACGCATATGTGAAAAGTCAGTTAAGTGCCATACGTGAAACACGCTTGGTCGATGATTGACTGGGCAGAAGATTATCCCGAAGTAGGTTGCTATTGCTTTCTGCGGTAGATTGGTTGCCAGCCAAGGCTATAGAACCCAATCTGTCCTGCTATTTAATCTATAACTGGAGGGAAAAGCCGGATTAATACCTTTCCCAAGGGTATTTGTGCGTAAGTGAATGCAATGGATTCAACTGAAATTCGAACTCGGCTCCCCGATTTCTCGTTCCGAGCCGATATCCACTGCACCACAACGCAGAAAATTACAGAAGCAAATTAAGAAATATAAATATGATCTTTAGTATGCCAATTCGGTTGCTACATAATCTATTTAGACACTAGTTTGCCGCGAAGTATTGTCACAGCATACATGTGTGTGTGTGTGTGTGTGTGTGTGTGTGTGTGTGTGTGTAAGGAGTAATGGTTCAGCGTTAGTATTTGAATAAAAATGAAACATTTAATTATTCTTCAGTTATGTTATTTTAAATACTTTGCTTTAATATTCATTTTTTAATTATTTTTACTTTTAAGGACTCAAAATAAAATATTTGATAATACCCATTGATACGTTTTGGGTTTCAATATAAAAGGAATATCCCACATTAGTTGAAAAGGCTTTATCAGTTTTATTGCTATTTTCTACTTCTTATTTATGTGAATTAGACTTCTCACTCCTAAATAACATTAAAAAAAAAAAATAAAAAAAAAACAAGCAAGAAAGACTGCGCTTAACTGAAGAAGAAATTTTGCTTATCGCGCATTCAACAAAACATTTAAGATATCGTGAAATAAGATCTTCCCAGGGATTTTACCAAGAGGCCACTTTCTGCTTGGCAGTTTTATACTAAATATGCTACACAGATAATTAAATAGAAACATTAAAATAAAGTAAGTTCGTATTTGTGTTGTGCATTTTTTAAACTGAGGTTTTATTTCATAACATTTAAATATATACCCTTTAAAAATTTAAAAGACTAACGAAAATTCTATGTTAATAACATTTCATCTATATATTATTTTTTTGGTTCAATCTATCTTTCTGGTGTAAATATAAACTGTCCAAAATCTGAGTTCTTTCGGCTTTCATAAACTATTATGAAATACTATTGTTGTTACTACTTTGTGGATTTCATGGCTAATCGTAAGCTTTCTTTTCTCTTTTGTATGTTGTTCGATATGAAAGACGGATATATTTTAAATATGATGAATGTTTAAGTTCGGAAACAGAATATATAAAGAATTATTTATGATTGTCTCACTTGAACAAATAATCTTTCTCTATTTATTTTGGGAATGTCATAACACTTGAACGAAACTTGTTACACACTGAAGAATTATGGCACACAACAATATGCTACTATCAATCACTCTCTCCTAGATAACAATCATATTAATCATTTTGCGATTGTAAAATATCATTAAATATACCACATTCATAAAATATAAGTAATACTCGTAAGTGTATAGGATAACAAGGTAATTTATTATGCTCTAATGTATTCCATCATGAATAGTTAACACAAATCTTATTGCTTCCCTTACTGCTGATTACTGCTGCATAAACTTTTTATGATTTACGTAGCTCAGCAAAAGTAGTATTATCGCAGCAAGTTACAATAATAACTTACAGAATGTATTTTATTGATAATTTAACATACTTTTAAGGATAGCCATTCTGAAATACTGTTTCATAGTTCACATTTAAAATTATATATAAATGATATGTATACATACATATGTGTGTATAAATTTTATTTAAGTTACATATGTGTGTGTTTGTGTGTGTCAGTATATATATATATATATATATATATATATATATATATATATATATATATATAGCTGAACATCGCAACTACCTGCATATATGATTTGATCATAGTGGTGAAGGCTTATGTAGAATCAACCAAACGACATTTTTCGAAAGAAAGGAATACAGAGAAAACTGCACATTGTTAATTATTATCTAATTTAATTACACAATACATAAACTTGGTTTCATTAATATTTACCTTTTATCATTTTACCATAAATTATAATAATTTAATTATGTTTTTTTCAGGAAATTTGCTAGAAAAACGCATATTGTGGAGCCGTGTGTTAAATCAAAGTTATTTATTAAAAAAACAAACTGAAAATACAAGAATTTTTTATTATTTTAGTTTAAAACTTTGTTGTATTTTCAATTTGTTTTTGGGTTCATCCCTCTCTCATCATTTCATTTTTCATTAAATGTTATATTGTACATATTATTGTACATATTATATTATATTGTACATACATTTTATATTGTATATAAATACATTTCTTATTGTCATGGGTTATTTCCCCACTTTTTTTAGGTGCCTCTTGTAAGTTTGTGACATTATGGTGTTTGAAAGATTGAGAGTCGATGGATGGGTTCTTGTGGTGATTGTGCAAATTGTAACGAGTGAATGGGTTGTGAAAGTGTTTAGCTAGGTATAGGATAGTTCAGTGAGTACCAACCTCTTCCCATCCCCTTTTCGGCTTTGTGCCACAATTTTCTATTTATACCGTTATTTATTAAAAATGGTTGGACAACACTGATCAAAATATAATATATTATACAGAAATCTATATCTGTGAATAAACACACGCACACATATATACATGCATATATACATATCTATCTATCTATCTATCTATCTATCTATCTATCACATTATATTCATAATTCATATCTATTCATATCATATTCTTAGTTGGGGACTGGAATGCCATCCTAACCCCCAAATGGGATAGAGGAAGGGGCGCTAGCGGGAGGAGTGGTGATCGTAGCCTGGTTGATCTGATCGGCGAATTTGGTCTCGTCGATAGATACCGGGTCGATCATCCGGATGGGAGCATGTGGACGTGGGCGCTTAATTGGCCTTCTAACCGGGTATCCGCGTACCTGGATAGGATGTTAGTGAGAGTGGCCGACATAGACTTCTTAGAATGTCCAACGTTCCACTGGTTAGGCTACTCGGACCACAAACTTGTTTGTGCCCGGGTGGTGTTAGACTTTAGGCCTAGGTTGGCTGGTTATTGGAAGTTCAATCAGTCCTTACTGGACAGGCGGGACTTTCGTGACCAGCTGACTAGAGTAGTTCAGCGGGCTTTAATTGGGCGAGTCATTGGGAATAAGTGGTGGGTTAGTCTTAAGGATAGCATTAGGTCTTTCGCCACCCAATACAGCCAACGGCTCAACCTAGATAAGGCTGCGAAGGCAAAGACTCTTAGATCTAATTTCTCCCGGGTGGAGGCTGGTGGGGATCCCCTAGAGATAGCCGTAGCTAGGGAGGCTCTGGAGCGTTCGACTAGCGGGCGCTACATGGGCCAGGTAATTAGACATAAGTTAAGCAAGATGTCTTCCGAAGCTGTGAATATGGGCGCAGAACTGCGCAAAGAAGAAATTCGCCGGGCTGGCGATCGGTACATTCGAGAGGTGCGCGACCCGGAGGGACATCTCCTTAGGTCCACTGACGACATGTGCGAGGCGTTCCGGCAGCATTTCGAACACCGGTTTACCAAGGAGCCTGGTCTCCGTGATGAGGAGTTTCGCAGCTATTTGGCTGACTTTCCCCGGCTTTTGCCGGCTGAAGCGGCTAGCTGCGAAGGGGAGATTACAGAGGACGAAGTCTACGCGGCTTTGAAGAAGGTCGGCAGTGGCAAGTCGCCAGGTTTGGATGGTTTGCCCTATGAATTGTACTTGAGGATGTCGCAGCTTTTTGTCCCGATCTTGACTGTCGTGTTCAACCACTGGTTTCGGCAGGGGTCCATCCCCGGTCGGATTACCAGGGGCGTGATCACGCTGTTGAGAAAAGGCAAGAAGGTTGGGAGGGAATTAGACGATTACAGGCCCATAACTCTGCTAAACACAGAGTTAAAGATTTTGGCCAAGATCCTGACGAATCGCTTGCAGCTAGTTGCCGAGTCTCTGTTGGAACCGGATCAGACTTGTTCTGTGAAGGGACGAACAATTCAGAGCAACCTGCACTTGATTCGCACGATCGTAGAGGGTGTAGAAGACGACGAAGAGGCCGCGCTGATCAATTTGGATCAGTCCAAGGCATTTGATAGGATTGACCATGGCTACCTGGCTGCTGTCCTGCAGGCCGCCGGATTCGAACCCGACTTCAGCCGCTGGATTAGCCTTCTGTATCGCTCCCCCAAGGCTGTGGTACAGGTGAACGGGAAGCTGTCGAGCGCTTTCGCGCTGTCTAGGTCGGTCCGACAGGGTTGTCCAC
Organism: Ascarosepion bandense; assembly: GCA_037127315.1. NCBI lineage: Eukaryota > Metazoa > Mollusca > Cephalopoda > Sepiida > Sepiidae > Ascarosepion > Ascarosepion bandense. The sequence continues at coordinate 2,764,464 of JBBBDQ010001763.1, read as the reverse complement.
TGTCGCCTCTCCTTTACGTCCTGGCGTTGGAGCCGCTACTTCGCCGGCTAAGGGACGAGGCGTGCAGTCCGGTCCTGCGTGGAATTGCTATCCCTGGTGGAGCTCGAGCCAGGGTTTCCGCGTACGCCGATGACATAACGACCTTTGTGTCCTCCCGCAGGGACATAGAGGCGGTACAGAAGGCGCTTGAACGGTACGAGCAGGTAACAGGGGCCAGAATTAACCGCGACAAGTCGTCCGGCTTGCGGTTAGGTGCCTGGAAGGGTGTTTCCCTCCCGGGGCCCTTCGACTGGACGGACGGGCCGGTCAAACTCCTCGGAGTTTGGTTCGGTCCGGACTTACAGTTGGAGAAGAACTGGTCAGAAGTACGGGCAAAGGTCGGCGCGTCGGTCGAGATTTGGCGTCGACGGAGTCTCTCCGTGAAGGGCCTGGCGGAGGTGTGTAACACATACCTCTTTCCCAGAATCCTTTACCGGCTGTCCGTACTTCCCCTTTGTGATGATCATGAGAAGGCGCTCGAGCGTTTGCTATTCTCCTGTCTGTGGAGAGGACGCAAACACATGGTCAGCAAAGGAGTCTGTTGCCTCCGTCCGTGTCATGGGGGCCTGGGAATGCCGCACTTGAGGAGCCACGTGCTCGCTTCGAGGTTGGCATTTCTCAGGCGCGCGTTGGAGGAGGATCGGTTGCTTGCGGGGGTAGTGAGGGACATGTTCCCTTGCCTCACTATCACTCCCCCGATCCTGTGGCTTACAGTTAGGCCATGGGTTCGGCCGAAATTCCTGCTCGAATGTCTGGAGGCCCTGCGGGCCATTCCACGGTCCAGTGACCTTTCACAGCCTAGGAGAATCTTCTATCGGGGATTAGTGGAGGGCGCCGTGAAGGATAAACTGTGGAGTAAGCTTGGCATGACGAGAGAGGAGTATCGCTCTCATTGGTCTTGGGCGCCAGGTGCGGATTGGCTCAGCAACTCTGAGTTTTCTCTGACCTGGCGATTGGCTCGGAATGGTTTGTCTCTCAATGACAAGCGTTTCGCAATGGGCCTGGCGGATTTGCCAGACTGTGAGCGTTGCAACCTTGGAATTAAGGAGACGTCTGCGCACGCCTTCTTCCATTGTTTGCGTGTTCGCCCGTTGTGGGAGCGTGTCGGCGAGTTGACTGCTCGTATCGCGCCGCGGGAGCTTCTGCTCATTGATCGCGCATACGCTGTGGACAATGTGTTGCCCCCGTACTCTGGAGTGAAGCGGATGGTGTTTCTGTCGCTACTGGCCACGGCTAGAATGGTGATTTGGATGACGCGTCTGGAGGAAGTCTTGCGGGGCGGCCGTCTTTCGGATCAGGATCTAATCCGATATTTTGAGCATCAGCTCAAAATGAAGATTAGAACTGAACGGAAACGGCTGCACCCGACAGAGTTCAGCGAAAGGTGGATAATTGCAGCGAGCCTGGTTCGTGTGACCGGGGCTAGCCTTGATTTTCTCTTTTAGATCTGCTAGTCGCATCGGGGTGGATTCCTTTGGAACCCCTCCCGCGGTTAAGGTAAGAATTCTTTTGTGTATCTAGTTAATGTGAGTGAATGTGTTTGTCCCGGCCTGTTCCCGGCTCCACTGCTTTTGTTATGATCCAGTTCGAGATCCCCATTTTCCATTGTTATTTTGTCCCGTTTTTCATTCTCGGCTGGGTCAGCCTTATATATTCTCCTGTCCAATTTATTTTGTACCCGGCATCTCCATTCCCCTAAGAAAGAGAGCTTCTTGATTCTGTCCTTTTAAGGCAGAATACAGCGGCCTCTTTAATTATGAGGGTGTGTTTGGGTCTTACTAACACGATGTATATATATTCATTTGAAATTGTTTTGTTTTGGGATTTTTGTTTCTTCATAACCCCTTCCCATCATGTCATTTCATGAAAAATTTTTAAAGTTATTTTTGTAATTTATTGTACAAACCACAAATTTTTATGTACATTTGGGGCGTTTTGTAGGTCCTCGGTATGTTTTTGCGGTATTTTGGTGCACGACAAGTATGAGTGTTGATGGACAAATTTTTATGGTGAATGAGAATCATTGTAACGTATGTATGGGTCGCGAATCTGATTAGCTAGATATAGGATAGAGTATCTGTAGACCAACCCGAGTTTTGTTCCCCCTCCCCATTTTTCGGCCTTGTGCCATAATTTTGTAAGTTTGTAAGTTTACAAAATAAATACACATAATTCATATCTATCAACGTTGCATCAACGTAAACGTCACTTTAATCTGATGAAGTCACAAAGGACAAAACCTGTCACAGAAAAACATATTTACAGTTATTAATTTTATATATATATATATATATATATATATATATATATATATATATATATATATATGTATGTATGTATGCATGTAAAACTTTTGCACAATGGTCAACACAAAGTCGACAGAAATAAAGTGAATACCAATTGATTTATTAAAAATAAACCTGACAATACCAGAAAGCTATCAGTAAAAATGTTTGGTGAAAAAGGGAAAGACTGATGATCTCACTGGACATCACAGGAACGTCTTTTTCGGCCTAAAACTATAGAAATCGTTTTGTGTACAGCAGAAGAAAGAGAAAAAATTTAATACATTAGCTGCATATGCGAATTTGGTGTGAGTGCTTATAAATAACGTTAGGATTTCACAAATATTTAAGTTTTTCCATAAGTTAAATTCTTTCAAAGATAATGTCTACATACAGAAAAATTTAGTTTATTCTGTAAAACAAAAATGTTCTCGTGTTTATTGTCTTCGTTGAATCGAAAAACAAAAATCAGCTTCAGATTTCATATGATATTAAACATCCACTAGTTCAACTGGATCTTGGACGCCATTATTATGAGCAAAGATTCAATTAAACCGATACTGTTTTTTATTATTTTTCAGGTCATTAGAATGCAGCGCGGTAATATTCAATAAAGCTCCAGTTTATACAGTAATCAGCAGAAAATTTACACAAATCACAACAGTCCTCCCCATTGTCGTTAAGGTTGTATGTACAAGTGATTGTTGTTCTAAATATTGAGCCGTGACTGAAGACCGGCAGACTTTCCAAGCTGATATAGACATCACGCATGTTCGCCAAAAAGCTATTGAATCTTGTCGACAGAAGAAGGTGGTGGTGAGCGAGTTGTAGACCTTTATCCAGAGACATGTCAGTTTTGAATGAATGTCGACTAACGAGAGGTCACGAAAGAGGACATTTATCAAATTGGTTGCCGGGAAAGAAAAGATTTTTAGAGGGTGATACGTGGTAGATTCGAACACCAGAATTATTGGATTTTTGCATTTAATGGTAGATCAGCCTTACATCGACAGGTAGGCAATCAATACTTAGTGAAAAAAAAAAAAGCATAAAACCGCAAAAGGTAAATCATGGCTTAAAATGTAAGAAAGCAAGCATGGTATAAAACCTTTACCGACATTGTGTCTTCAAGTTCGAACCTTACTTGAGGTTTTAAGATTGCTTGATATTTACAGGATAAAAAAGAACAGAAAGCGTAGACTGCATTCGTTTCTTTGTGTATTTTATCCATATATACATTTAAGAATGAAAGAAATTTCATAAATTCTTGCACAACAGCAGTAGACCAAATTATAACCCTTCCACATATATATATATATATATATATATATATATGTGTGTGTGTGTGTGTGTGTGTGTGTGTGTGTGTGTGTGTGTGTGTGTGTGTGTGTGTAAATTATTTTCAGATATACCGTATCTGTAAAGGAGCAAAATGAATAAAAAGACAAAAGGAAAAACTATTCGTAACCGACGCGTTTCGTCCTCTGATAGACTTTATTAAGACTATGTAAGATTTATTTTTTGCACGTGTTTATATACAAAAGCAAGGATGTCATTGGTTTATCAAAGATTTTAAATTTGGGAATGTTCATGAATGTTCATCAGGTGGCTGAAAGGTCAGTCAAAATATGTGGTAGAGGACACAAATTGTCATAATTCAAACTCTAATAATATATATATATATATATATATATATATATATATATATATATCCGTGTGTGGGTGGGTGGGTAGAGTATCAATAAACGAAATGCTAAGAAGGAAAACTTTTATACTGACGTGTTTCTTTCTTTGAGGATCTGTATCAAAGCAAGTATAGATAGAAAATGTTATTTAGAACCTGTATTTATTTAGGATGTGCGTTGTGGTGCAGTGGATATCAGCTCGAAACGAGAAATCAGAGAGCCGAGTTCAAATTACAATTGAATTCGCTGCATTCACTTACGCGCAAATACCTTTGGGAAAAGTATTAATCCATCGCATCTCTATTCAATTGTGGGTTAAATTGCAGAACAGACTGAGTTCTATAGCCTTGGTTAGCAACCAATCTACCACAGAAAGTAAAGCAACCTACTGCGGGAAAATCTTCGATCCAGTCAATCATTTCTCTTTCAAGAAATGATCGCCCAAACGTGTATCACGTATGGCACTTAACTGACTGACTGACTTATTCTTCTTCTCCATGTGCCGTGTCTCTTGAGTATATAGACGATCATCGACTTCCACTTGGTTTTGTCTCTTGTCGCTTTCAACATTTTTCCTTTTGGTATCTCTCCTAAACCCCGCTCCGTTATCCATTTACTCAACCCTGTCAAATATGTTTCAGGTTATTTTCTTCTGTCTCTCTTTGCTTCTATCCGTCCTGTGAGTATTAAATTCTGTAGGTTCCCTTTCCTCGTCACGTGTTTCAAGAACCTCAGCTGTCTCTTCCTGGTGCTAAGTATGAGTTTTCTTCCCGTTTTCATCCCCTCCAATACCTCAATGTTGCTCATGTGCTCAGTAAATTGCATCCTCGGCATTCTTTCGTAGAACCACATTTCTGCTACCTCAAGCCTCTCCTTCATCCATGAGGAGATCGTCCAACATATAGAAGGACAGATATCACATAGCAGTCCAGAACGCTTTTCCTTAAAAAAAAAGCATATTACAGTTGCTGCGATAAAGTTCACTCAAGTAACGAAACGCGTTGATATAAAACATTTTTAGCATTTTTTTAGTTTAATTTATATAAGAATTTTACAAATACAAATTGTATTTATTTGATTTGCTCTGTAAAGTTCTCGGCCAGATTATGGAAGAAAGAAATAAAAATGATCTGTTTGGTAAGTTGGTTGTAGAACCAGTAAGAAGTATTCAGCAAATATATCCTCCTTTTACACACACACACACACACACACACACACACACATATATATATATATATATATATATATATATATAAGGTGCATTGAGGCAGCAGATGATTATTTAAACATATATTGTGAAACATAGTAGACAATGAATGTCTATTATATTTAATCACGAGCCGTATTGTATTTTAGCTTTAATTTCTGGTGAAAATAAAGACAAAATTGTTCATTTGGATATTTGTTTATTACGCTGGTCCTAAGCATAATAAAAAAGAAAAAAAAACGAAATATTAACAAACAAATTACATGTATAAATGCAATGTAATGTGTTGTGACTAGTTTTAAATGTGATTTTATTGAATGCGAGTTGATTTAAGGTGGATGGCCTCCAATATGTGAATGTTCTTTTTACTGTGTGAGTATTATTGTTTTATCGATTAATATTAATATGTTTCTATGGTTATAATATATCGTTATACTCTCTAAAAACACTTTTCGCTAATCTTGAAAAATGTACTGTCCTTTTTGTTATCGTTCTTATTCTTTTTTGACTTTGTAACAAATTGTTAAACAGCGGTTTGATTTTTCCTGCGAATATTAATTCTGTCGGCGTCATACATGACGGTGTATGGGGATTTGGTGTTATATGGTGAACTACAGAATTTCTGTAATCCGTCTTCGCTCCTTTTTCCATGACTTGCTTTTTTTAAAGCTCTCTTGAACGTAACCACAAACCGTTACGCTTGGATTAAGCTCTGCTTAATTCAGCCCTGTGACCTGATAAATATGTTTATACGGTAGATTGATGTAAGTTCGTGTGTAGCAACAGAAAAAAAAAGATTAACGGAGATATTTATTAAGAAGATTCTTTTATATTGCAAGGAAACATCTTCATTTTTATCACACTTTATAACATTTTCATTTTTATCACATTCAACTGTGATATATTTTAATCTCATTGATTTTTCCATTAGTATTTTTGGTTACTTTTAGTTTGAACACAACAACTCAAAATGTCATTAACACAAGTATGACTTATATATTGTTTGTTAATGTTGTCTGTAATGAAAAATTGCAATAAATCCTTCCTTATTCTTGCTTCCCTAACGGCTACAACCTCCAGGAATTCAAATGCAAGGTCATTACTCATCTCTTAACCACTTGACCCTAGTTCTTTCTTCCCCACCCTGTATATCCTTTTCTTTCTCTCCACTTCTGCAACTGTCATCACACCTGTGTTCCCTCCCTCTGATGCTCCTTTCTAAATGGTTTGTCCTTCTCTTCACTCTCTTCTATCTAATGCTTTTACTCTTATGTAGCCCCCTGCACATCAGTGGCGTTACCACCTTGCTCGGGGTGATATGATTAAAAACAAAATTATTATCGGAAAGTAGTTTTGTTAAACTAATTGCTTCAGCGTCGGAGACACATAAATTTTATAAGCATATATTATTATTATTATGATTGTTATCATTTGGCTGTCAGTTGCTTTGTTTTGTTTTGGATTACTCTCTTGACGAATATGCGTTTTATTTGTCATGCCACATATTATATAAGGTAGGTACCTCCATTTTCTTTGCTCACAAACAGCATCTTATGATGGAAAAAGCTCCCAGACTTAATATAAACAAAGTTTTATCGTCAAAATGTTTATGTTATTATTAAGAGGAAAAGCAAAATAATTTTTTAAAAATGTTTTAATTCTTTCTACCACGTTCGAAATTAGTTTATTTTTTCCAGGTGAAAAATACATTGATTTGGGGAGTCATACAAAAATTAAATAATTGTCGGATTTTAATGGAAATTTCAGGACTTATTGACATGAGTTACCTCAATTACCAACTAGCTTAATTTCGTGAAATTATATAATCAAAATTATTTGTATTAGTTGAAAACAGAACTCCTTCTAGAATGTAATTTTTTTCAAACAACTACTCATTTTCCGAAAATCTACTCCGAATCGTAAAATAAAAAAATGCAATAAAGCTATGACACTATTTAATTTGTCGTGTTTTTTTATACTCTTCTATATAAACCGGATGTTGACTGCTCGACGACCAAAAGTAGAATAACAGTTTTAAGTTCTGCGTATGGGATCGACGTATACATTCCGATTAAAAACAATTATCTTCATTACTCATTTAGCGAGCCTCTATTAAAATACATATACTGCCCAAAAGAAAAAGGTATTAACTGCCAGCTGATGAGACGACCAATGAAAGAAGAGAAACCGAGAAAAAGTAACAAGCCTATGCGAACTTTAGGTTCCTTATAAAAACCCGCATGAATCGCTTATACATCAGAGGGAGCGAGTCACGCAGAGACCCAGTTTCATGGTTGGGTGACACGCTCACCTACCCTGGCCAACCGACCGACGCCGCCGTTGTCACAGAATATCAGCCGACAGAAAACAACATTCTTTCGCTTTCTCTCTTTCTCTCTCTGTTTTGCTCTCCCACTTGGTTGCCTTTACAGCAACAACGAGTAGTAGTTTCATGTTTTTGTATAGAAGCATTTGCAAGGTTTCGTACCGGGCCGAAACGTAATTTTCCAGTGTCTGAAAGCGCTTATCGAGGGTGGGCCAGAAACTGATCATTTCTGGTCGGGTCGGCGCGGTGAGGAGGGTATGATGTTGAAAGGCCTGAAACGCCCTAGTGATCCTCGCGATGACATCACTGACGACACCCTCTAGCGCCCCCATTACGGTGCGTATGTTTGAAATCATTTTCCTGTTAAGCATTGACTTTCGGGAAGACCGAATGACAATTCAGGAATAGTCTGAAAGACAAATTGGAAAGACAATTGACGGTAGGAGAGACTACAAAGGTTACATGCTTGGGCTAGCAACCCAGCATGTCAAAATAAATGTGCTACAGACATAATTACAAGTAGACACCCCCAAGGGATCACAAGAGCGGGGAGAATGAGATCCCTAATTGGACAGATTTACCGGTTACGAACCATGGCTTACCACATCAATCGAAGTTGACTTGCCCCTGTGGCAGGAAATGTAAAAATATACGTGGCCTGAAGATATATCAGACGAAAATGAAATGCATGGCACGTATTGACAATCTGCAACGCACAGGATACTCTCCTGGTGAGACGTAGGAAGAGCAGGGCCAGGATCCACACCACAGTACCCAATCCTTCCAAGTAGGAGTCAATATGTCCAGCAACATAACATCAAGTAATTTTCGGAAAAAAAATCAAATGGCCTGCAGCAATAGATACAAACTCTTGGCAAGCTTTTGATTTGGACGTCAGCAAGATCCTGACATTGATTTTGAAAGGCTCCGTTGATAAACGACTAGAAATTATGAGCAAAATAATCGTGAGCTTTGGAGCAGAACGATTTGGAAACAGCGAAGAAAAAAAAAGTGGCGAATAGCACCATGAATCGAAGAGAAAATCGAATTAAAAAACACAGAGCAGAATTAAAATCACTAAAAAAACAATATAAAAATGCAAAGCCCGAAGAAAAAGAAACCTTAAGAGAACTAAGAGACTCGATCCGATCGGATTTAAAAGCATTAAGAAGAGCCGAATGGCAACGCCGAAGGAGGAGAGAAAGAGCTCGGAAAAGAGCAGCCTTCATATCCAATCTTTTCGGATTTACCAAACAATTACTGGGTGAAACCCGCAGTGGAACGCTACAAAGTAGCACTGAGGAAATAAATGCTTTTCTCAAAGACTCCTTAAGCGACCCCTACCAGCAGCAACAACTTGGCGAAAACCATCTACTTCTTACACCAGATCCTCCTTCAATTGATCTCGACATAGGACTACCTAGCTTGGTTGAAATGCAATTAGTGCTTAAAAAAGCTCGGTCAAGCTCCGCTCCAGGCCCGAATGGAGTACCGTACTTAGTGTACAAAAGATGCCCAAAATTACAACGTATCCTATGGAAGTTACTGAAGGTCATTTGGAAGAGAGGGAAGATAGCAGACCAGTGGAAGTATTCCAAGGGGATATGGATCCCCAAAGAGGAAAACGCCAAGAAAATCAACCAATTCATATGTATTTCTCTGCTGAATGTTGCAGGAAAAATTTTCTTCAGCTTATTAAATAGTAGGCTGTCAAAATATCTAATAATAAATAAGTACATTGACACCTCTGTTCAAAAAGGAGGAGTCCTAGGCATGTCAGGATGCATGGAACATACAGGGGTCATTACCCAACTACTAAAAGATGCCAAGGAAAATAAGGGAGATATTGCAGTCCTCTGGTTAGACCTTAACAATGCTTGTGGGTGAATTCCCCATCGTCTGGTAGAAGAAGCTCTAATCCGGTACCATATACCCACTGCTTTCACCAAGCTCATTTTAAACTACTACAAGGATTTTAGAATGAGGGCAGTAACACAGACCTCAACTTCAGCATAGCACAATCTTGAAAGAGGGATAATAACAGGCTGCACCATTTCAGCGACTCTCTTCGCATTATCAATGAATATACTGATAGAAGCGGCTGAAGTGGAATGTCAAGGACCAGTCTCCAGATCCGGTGTAAGGCAACCACCGATTCGCGAGTATATGGATGACATAACCATAACCAGCACGTCCACCATTGGGGCAAGGCGGCTGCTGAAGGGCATCGAAAAACTCATCGACTGGGCGAGAATGAGTTTTAACGCTTCCAAATCACGTTCCCTGGTAATGAAGAAAGGTAAGCTTTCGAAAAACGAAAGATTTAAGCTCTTTGGAGATGACATACCTACAATACATCAAAAGCCAGTAACTCTGACCACACTGTAGTGTCCGTCAATATTTCACTCCACTCCCGCCCGACCCATGAAACCCAGACAAGTAGAATATCCTACTGCTATCAAAGAGCAGACTGGGATTCGTTCCGAGACTTCCTCTGTGACATCCCTTGGAACAACGTCTTTAGTCTTCCCATCGAAGAATGTGCATCCGAGGTCTCCTCCTGGGTTAAGGCTGGCATCGATGCCTTCATCCCTGCTAGGAAATTCCAGCTTAAATCTCATTCGTCTCCATGGTTCTCACCCGCTTGCTCGGCTGCCATTTCCCACCGGAATCATTTCTTCCGACTCTATCGTAACTACGCATCGGACCAAAACAGGCGCCTTTTCACTTCAGCTCGTAATAAGTGTAAAAGGATACTTAACGAAGCTAAGATGTTGTTTTCTGCCAGAATGAAGCAACGCATAGCATGCTCTAAATTTGGCTCTAAAGACTACTGGCGACTCTGTAAAAGAGTACTTAACAAGAGCAAGTCCACAATACCCCCGCTAATCAACAAATTTGAGGTCCTCACCTCCCCAGCAGATAAGGCTGAATGCTCTGCCCGCAGATTCTCGAAAAATTCGAGTCTGGACTCGTCTGGAGTTTTGACACCCGACTTCTCACCTAGAACCGAGGCACAACTGAATGATGTCCACATTACACCTTCGCTTGTCTCTAAGATAATCTTAAAACTTGACCCTCACAAAGCGAGTGGTGGTGACGGAATCCCAACCATAGTCTTAAAGAAATGTGCTCCTGAAATCTCCTCTGTCCTTTCTAAGTTCTACAACCTCTGCCTATCTGCTTCCTGCTTTCCTGCCTGTTGGAAATCTTCCTCTGTAGTTCCTATATTTAAAAACACTGGAGAACCCTCTGACCCTGCAAATTACCGCCCTATCAGCCTTCTTCCGATCTTTGGCAAAGTGTTCGAAACCATTATCAACGCCGAGGTGGTTCAGCATCTCACAGCACACAGGCTCTTCTCGGACAAGCAATATGGTTTCCGCTTCATCAGGTCTACTGCTGATATGCTAACGACCATCACCGAGTACATATACCAGGCACTCGACAGGAATGGCGAAGCCCGAACCGTTGCATTGGATATATCTAAGGCGTTCGACAGAGTTTGGCATGCTGGCCTTCTATGTAAACTGCAGAGCTATGGTATAACTGGACATTTGTTTGAACTAATCCAGTCATTCCTCTCTAACCGCACAATGAAGGTAGTATTAAACGGACATGCCTCTCAGAACTACCATACAAACGCAGGTGTCCCCCAAGGCTCCATCTTAGGTGATACACTCTTCCTGATATACATTAATGATCTCCCTGATTCCATAAGAGCCAAGATAGGTTTGTACGCCGATGACACCACAGTTTACTCTCGCCTCCTACAAAAATCTGGTGTAGGCGTCAAAGCTAACCTCGCAGCCGAGATTGAAAAAGACCTCCAATCCATATTGGACTGGGGTAAGAAATGGTTAGTAAATTTTAATGCTTCTAAAACGAAGCTACTCTCAATTAACCATCATCGACAATCTCACCTACCTCCCATTAGCATGGACCAGGCTTGCCTCCCAGAGAGTAAAACACTGCGCCTCCTTGGTCTCACACTTTCAGCGGACCTCAAATGGAATGACTATATCGAATCCATTGCTAAATCCGCTGCTATGAAAGTCGGTTCTCTGTGTAGGGCCCGGAAGTTTTTTCCGTCTGAATCTATCCTGCACATTTATAAATCTACCATCCGCCCGTGCATTGAATACTGCTGCCACATCTGGTCGGGTGCCCCTGCTGTTCTCCTCGGGCTTCTCGATAAGGTTCAGAGGAGGGTCTGTAATGTGATAGATACCGACTTGGCAGACCGCCTGCAGTCTCTCTCCCACCGGCGCGACGTGGCTTCCCTGTGTCTCTTCTATAAATACTTTCACGGCTTCTGCCCCGATGAACTTAGATCACTAGTGCCCCCTAAATACGAATTTGAACGAGATACTAGATTAGCAACTAGATCCCACCTTTTTACAGTGAAACCGATAAAATGCAGCCGTAACTTCTACTCCAACAGTTTCTTTCCTCGCACTTCCCGACTGTGGAATTCTCTTCCAAACGATTGCTTCTCCGACGGCTACAATCTCCAGGAGTTTAAATGTAAGGTCAATAGACACCCCCTAACACACTAACCTGCTCCCATTCTATCAAACACTCTTCCCATCTGCCCAACCCTCATCCTCGCTATCCTTACTCATCTGTCACCTTCCTCCTGACATTCCCTATATCTAACCACTCCTTCTCTTTACCTTCCCCTATGTAGCCCCATGCGCAATAGTGGCAGTGGAATTCCTTGCTTGGGGTGAGATGATTAAAAAAAAAAAAAGAGCTTGGGGAAGCAGTTCGATGAAACCCTAAAAGATTCAAGATCAGTAATATTAACAAAGGAGAATCTAGAAGGGTGGTTAATCAGACTTGATAAGTCTGGCTTGGATTTATCAGCACGCTATTCTTCCAAAAATACTCTGGCCTGTAACTATCTATGATTTCACTTCCTCCACGGTAGAACTAATGGAACGAAGCATAACATCACGACTACGTAGGTTTGCCAAGATCTCTATGCAGCGAAGCGTTATACGGGAAAACAAACGCACTGAAACTCCCGTTTAAAAGCCTACACGAAGAATTTAAAGTAGCTAAAGTGAGAGCCACAATCCAGTACGAGTGCTCGAAAGATCCCAAAGTAGCCGGTGCGGGAATATCAGTATATACAGGTAGAAAATGGAACGCCTCGAAAGAACTGAATACAACAAAAGAAAGAATCCGAGAAAAGGCAATACTAGGGACCGTAGCTACTGGACGCGCAGGCCTCGGGTTTTTTCCCTCAGAAAAATATGACAACCTGCAAGGAAAAAAGAAAAGTCATCTTTTGCAGGAAGAAATCAGAAATGGCGAAGAAGAGAAACGAATAGCAATCCAAGTCGGGATGAGACAGCAAGGGGCATGGACCAAATGGAGCTCTATGTTGAAACGCCAAATCAAATGGTCCGAAATATGGCACGGTGACACCAGATTAAAATTTCTGATTCGGGCAGTATACGACACCCTGGCAAGCCCCACAAACTTACAATTATGGTATAAAACCCAATCGCCAAATTATCATATTTGTGGGCGCAAAGGTACCTTAAAACATATCCTGAGTAGCTGTAAATCTGCACTAGCTGATAGGCGTTACAGGTGGCACCATGATGAAATTCCAAAAGAGATAGTGAAAATAGTTCAAAATGCTATCAAAGAGAATGTTTACAACCCAGACACAAGGCAGATAAAATTTATTAAAGCGGGCACAAAAATCCCACGAAATAGAAAGGTAAATCCAAACCTGCTATCTCATGCAACAGACTGGGAACTAAGGGCCGATATAGGCTCAAGATTGAAATTCCCAGAGCAAATTGCCATCACAAAACTTCGCCTAGATATAGTTTTCTTCTCACATAATTTGAAGAAGATAGTCTTGTAGGAACTGACGGTCCCCAGGGAAGAAAACGCAGAGGAAGCTCATGAAAGGAAGAAGTTAAAATATGACGAACTGCTGGAGAGTTGCAGGGTTAAAGGCTGGAGGGCTAGCTGCACTCCCATAGAAGTGGGAACTAGAGGACTTGCAGCAAGGTCCTTATGCAAAGCCTTAACAGATATTGGGATAGTGGAAGTAAAAAAAGGAAAGTAAAAAAAGGAAAGCACTCAAGTCCATAACCGAAACAGCGGAAAGAGCAGCTAATTGGTTATGGATCAAAAGAGAGAGTGCCTGGATTCCAAATTGTTAACTAAAATTCCCCGAAATTCTGCGTCTAAATTAATGTTTCAGACGAGCTCATGTGCGGTTCGTCTCTAAATGGAAAGTGGCTCTGACCGTCGCCAATCGGAAGCATTTGCAGGGTTTTGTACCGGGCCTAAACGTAATTTTCCAGTGTCTGAAAGCGCTTATCGAGAGTGGGCCGGAGGCTGATCATCTCTGGTCGGGTCGGCGTCGGTGTCATTCCACTAGCAGCTAGACGCAAACTCAATCCTAGTCTCCTCAGAAGACTAGCTGCAAATGGTACGCGCATCGATACATATGGCACTAAATATCTAACGCTAAACATGCACCGAGATTTTAAGTAGATTTTTACAGAGTATTAAAGGAATCAGCACACGGTAAAATTCTACTGGCATCAGTGTAACAGTCTGTCATAGTACAGAATGCCTTGATATATTGGACAAATTTAAAGAAATGACAACATCCCTCAAAAATACGGATAACATCAAGCATGACACAAAACACAGAATAAAGACTACTGAACAGTCAGTATTTTCACATCCACAACGGCCACATCCTCACAAATATCAATTTGCCAAAAATTAATATATCAAGATACTTCGGAAAGGAATAATTCGCCCATCTGAAAGAACTTACGCTTCACCCCTACATCTCGTTCCAACAACGGCTAATAAAGGATTTCGACTTTGTGTGAACTATCGTAAATTAAATGCATTCAGGGTCCCTGATTATTATCCTGCCTCGCATATACATGATTTTGCATTCGGGTCACGGAGATCACGTATATTTTCTAGCGAAAGCTTATTTTCAGACCCCGGTAGCGGAAGAGGATATTTACAAAACAGCGGTGACAACTCCGTTCGGTCTACATGAGTTTGTCCGAATGCCATTTGGTCTTCGGAATGCTGCACGAACATTTCAAATGCTAATTGAACAAGTCCTGAGAGAATTACCATTTGCATACGCTTATACTGATGATAGCCTTGCTGATAGTCAAAGTACTGCCGAACACAAAGTCCACTTACATCAAGTCTTACAGAGTTTGTTTCAATTTGGCCTGAAAATAAACTTAAATAAGTGCATTTTCGGCACCACTCAATTTAAATTTCTTGGACATTTGATAGACCAACATAGGATCTCAGATTTCATGTAGGTCTATCAAGTGTCCCCAGAAAAGTGTCCCCGGAAAAGTGGAAGCAATTGGAAATTTTTCCATACCTACTTCCATCCGACAGTCAAAAAGATTCATTTGACTGATAATTTATTATCGTAGCTTCACTCCTAATCAATCAAGTATACTTCTGTCTTTGACTAATCTATTAGAAAAAAGTAACAAGAACATTACTCTACAACAGGAAGCACTTCATACCTTCAATATAACCAAATCAGCGCTTACAAAATTTACTTAACTCTCACATATCAGCAACGGCGAAAATGCCCTCATCTTCCTTACTACGGACGTATCCAACACGGAAATATTTGAACAGGGAATCGATTCGGTAAGAAAACCTATTTTCTTTTTCACAGCAAAATTGACTAAGACACAAACAAGCTATAGCATCTTTTCTAGAGAACTGTTGGCTATATATTTAGCAATTAAACAGTTTGGACGCATACTCGAAGGTAGAATTTTTGTGATATACACAGATCACAAACTCCTCTCTCAGGCCATAAACGGTAGTGTAGACAAATACATCCCTAGAGAAATTAGATATTTAGATTTTATTTCTTAGTACACAACAAGCATTCATTATATTAAGGGACAACAAAATATTGTGGCTGATGGACTATCACGCACAAATACAACAACGATTACCAACCAACATTAAGTCATGATTTAATCTCTCATGAACAGAAATGTGACTCTACACTAACAGAAGTATTGTCGAATACCTCTTTAAAATTGAAACAATTTCCCGTTCTTTACGGTAATAAAACACTTTAGTGTGACACTTCATTAACCAACCCTAGACCATACGTCCTACCCACATCTAGGAAAAATATTCCAACGCCATCACAATTTTTCACACCTTAGCAAGGGATTCATTGCAAACATTATAAGTGAACGTTTTATTTGGCCAAACATGGCATCAGACATTAGAAAATGGACATCAACATGCCTAAAATCCCAGAAGACCAAAATACAGTCATAACAATACTCTAATAGGTACTTTCAGCAACACAGATGCAAGATTTAAACACACCCACTTAGGTATAGCGAATACTCTATTAAGCTGTCAAGGTTATTCCTATTGTTGAAAAATATTCACGTTGGTCGGGTGCGATTGCACTGAAAAATATATCAACTACTTCAGTCGCAAACGAAGTTTTAAAAGATTGGGTTTCTATTTTCGGAGTACCCAGAGTCAACAGTACTGATCGTGGCACACAGTTCCGATCATCATTTTTCAGGAATTCAGCAACTTGCTGAGAACAAAGTATATTAAGACCACAGCATACCCACCATGTGCTAATGGAATTGTGGAAAGATTCCACAGACAACTCAAGACATTGTTAACCATGAATGGAAACTCAATCAATTGGATGGATAATTTATCCCTTATACTCATCTCTGTAGGAAACATTATTAAAGACGACCTTGGCTGCACATAAGATGAAATAGTCTTTGGAACAGCCTTGTCAATGCCAAGACAGTATTTTTTAAAATGACATAAACTCTAATCATAATCTTTCATACAAGAATCTAAAAAAATAAGATGTCGCAATTAGAATCCACACCTGCTCGAAATTCAAGCAAACACACTGACAAACCTGAATACATGTTAATACGTTTTGGTGCGAGAAAATGCAATAAGAAAAAAATGAGGGTCCATACAAAGTCTTACACAGAGTGGAAAAGTACTTCACAATAAAAAAGGTAATCAATCAGATACAGTCACTATTGATAGACTGAAAACAGCTGTCATAGAAAAAGAAAATCAATCACGCATATGCATTCTCCTTATGTACAAGAAACACACAAATCTAAAAATATATTACAATCCGACAATACACCCACAATTAAAACCAGATCAGGCAGAAAAGTCAGTCAGTCAGTTAAGTGCCATACGTGATACACACTTGGGCGATCATGTCTCGAAAAAGACATGACTGACTGGGCAGAAGATTATCCCGCAGTAGGTTGCCATTGCTTTCTGCGGTAGACTGGTTGCCGACCAAGGCTATAGAACCCAGTCTGTCCTGTTATTTGACCCATAACTGGAAGGAAGAGACGGATTAATACCTTTCCCAAGGGTATTTGAACGTAAGTGAATACAATGGATTCAGGTGGAATTCGAACTCGGCTCCCCGTTCAGAGCCGATATCCACTGTACCACAATGCACATCCGCAGAAAAGTCACTTTTCCTAAAACCTTCAAGACATACATTTATTACTAATTAATTGATACGGCTTTTACGCGATCAATTTTGTAGAGGGGGAGCTTGTTGTGTTTCTTACACTCTTTTATATGAACCGGATGTTGACTGCTCGACAACCAAAAGCAGAATAAAAGATTTGAGTTCTGCTTATGGCATCGACGCATATATTCCGATTAAAAACAATTATCTTCATTACTCATTTAGCGAGCCTCTGTTAATATATATTATATATATAATAGAAAATGTATTGGCTACCGGCTGAGAATATGATCAATGAAAGAAGAGAAACCGAGAAAAAGTAACAAGGCCTAAGCGAACTTTAGTTTTCTTATAAAAACCCGAATGAATCACTCATAGATCAGATAGAGAGAGCAAGTTACGCAGAGACCCAGTTTCAGGGTTAAGCTAAGGGGGTCACCTATCCTCGCCAACCGACCGACGCCGCCGTTGTCACAGAACTTCAGTCGACAAAAAACAACATTCTTTTGCTTTCTCTTCCTCTCTCTGTTTTCCTTTCCCACTCCGTTGTCTTTACAACAGCAATGGGTAGTAGTTTCATGTTTTTATATATATGTAAGTCAATTATACATTTATTTACCCAAAATCCGCTTCTTTAATCCATGGATTTGAGGTTCTCACGTCATCTGCGGACAAAGCTGAGCGCTTTGCCCACAGATTCTCATCCAACTCCACATTCGACTCGTCCGGAGTACACCCACCCGAATTCCCTATTAGAACTGAGGCCAAACTTCACGACGTATATATTACTCCGACAGTAGTATCCAGAGTAATTTCAAAACTCGACCCCCATAAGGCGTGTGGAGACGATGGAATCCCGGTGATAGTCCTTAAGAGGTGTGCTCCTGAACTTTCCCCTGTCCTCTCTAAACTATTTAACTACTGCCTTTCTGCTTCCTGCTTTCCTGCATGCTGGAAGTTCTCTTCAGTCGTTCCTGTATTTAAGAATTGTGGTGAACCCTCGGACCCATCCAACTATCGCCCTATCAGTCTTCTACCGATATTCGGGAAAGTATTCGAGGCTATAATCAATGCCGAAATAGTTCATCATCTCACCACCCACAAACTGTTCTCCGACAGGCAATATGGATTCCGCTTCGACAGGTCCACGGCCGACCTGCTAACAACCGTAACGGAGTACATGCTACATGCCCTTGATGAGTCTGACGAGGCTCGTGCGGTTGCTCTAGACGTCTCCAAGGCTTTCGACAGGGTTTGGCACTCTGGCCTCCTATGCAAACTACGCGGTTATAGTATTACCGGTCGCCTGCTTGACCTAATCCAACCTTTCTTAAATAACCGCAAAATGAAAGTCGTTCTGAATGGGCGTGCCTCTTCGTCCTACAGCACGAATACTGGTGTCCCACAGGGCTCTATCCTGGGTCCGACGCTCTTCCTTATTTTCATCAACGACCTCCCAGATGAGATCAAGTCCCAAGTAGGCATCTACGCAGATGACACTACAATATACTCCCGCTCCAGTAAGAAACCTGTCGTGGCGGACAGACATAATCTCGCTGCTGACCTTGAGCGGGATCTACACTCTGTGGTGAACTGGGGCAAGAAGTGGCTTGTCAACTTCAATTCGTCTAAGACCAAGCTGTTGTCTGTCAACCATTACAGGCAACCTCTTCTGCCTCCCATAAGCATGGACCAAATGATTCTCCCTGAGAGTAATACACTACGCCTCCTCGGACTTACCCTGTCCTCAGACCTCAAATGGAACCACTATATTGAATCCATAGCAAAATCTACTGCTAAGAAGATTGGGTCACTATGTCGATCCAGGATGTTTTTTCCACCTGAATCCATCCTGCATATATACAAGTCAACCATCCGTCCCTGCATAGAGTACTGCTGCCATTTATGGTCAGGTGCCCCTGCCGTTCTCCTCAGTGTTCTTGACAAGCTCCAAAAGAGAGTCTGTAATGTGATAGGTACTGATCTGGCGACTCGACTGCAGCCACTTTCCCATCGTCGAAATGTGGCCTCCCTTTGTCTGTTCTATAAATACTTTCATGGCTTCTGCTCGGATGAGCTTAAATCACTGATGCCTCCTCAACAGGTGTTTACTCGTGCAACCAGACTGGCAACTGGGTCCCACCCATTCACAGTCGGGTTAGCCAAATGCAGACGACAATTCTACTCCTGCAGCATCCTCTCTCGCACTTCCCGCCTGTGGAACTCGCTCCCGTATTCTTGCTTTCCTGACGGCTACAACCTCCAGAAATTTAAATGCAAAGTCAATACTCATCTACTAACCACTGGACTCTAGCTCTCTCCCCTCCCCTGTATAACCTTCCCTTTCTCTCCACCTATGTATCTGTCATCGCACCTGCTTTCTCAGCTTTCTGTTGTTCCTTTCTAACTAGTTTGTACTCTTTTCTAATTAATCTTTTTACATTTACGTAACCCCCTGCACATCAGTGGCGTTTCCGCCTTGCTCGGGGTGAAATGATTAAAAAAAAAAAATTCCTTTTTCCTTGAATTCACGTTTTCTAAGGCGAAACCACGACAGCAGTAACCACAACAGCGACATAACGTCTTCCAGATCACCCATTCTTCGCCTCCGCAACAAATTGAAAAAGCTTTTGATTCTTTTTATAAACAAAATTTATTCAGGACTTTATTGTCTCAAGAAACATTTTTTTCCGATGAATAATTATTTTTGATAAGAAAATTTTTCACTTTTTAGATGTTAAATATAATACTTTATAATATATCAGTCGTTTAAAATTCTGCATTAATATTATTATTTTGCCTGATATTGTTATTAAGTGAAAAGTATATTTACGAATCAAAAATTGAAAAGCTTAGTACAAATCATTTCGCACTAAGATTTTTAAAATAACGAATTTTTTTTTATTGTTTAAATATTCCCATTTATGTAAGTATGGTTGTCCATAAATTACATTATTATTAAAAGGGCACGTGTGTTATGGATTATCTTCCCTTTCAGGAAAAAAACAATATTTTTTAGCTTTGTACAGTTCTTTTTAATTTCATTATTCAATTCTGTGTTTCATCGTGTTTACGCCTCAACAGACTTTGCAAACTATCTCTTCAAAATTTTAAAGTATGTTTACATTTTAGTTCCTTTTTCACTAAATATTTTTATGCGAATTCCAGCCAATCATACTCAGCTTTTCAAAAGGTCAGGCTGTCAGTAATCCATGAAGACGTCAGAAAAACAAGACCCCGCGATTAAGAAATGCCTGTATACAATGTTTCATACTATAAGCAAGTAATATTTATTTTAAATCAGATTAATTTAAACTTCAATTTGCTAATTTTTTTGAAATATCATGTCTCATAGGTATCTTTTATCTTTGCAAAACCGGGATTAATATCTGTTTTTGTTTACAAATGTTATTCCCGGTTTTGCAAAAAAATAAAATATACCTATTAGACACGTTATTTGAGAAAAAATCATTAAAATTGGCCATTTTTTATATATTGACACAATTTTTTACAAATGTGTCAATATATAAAAATTGGCCAATTTTAATGATTTTGTTGCGGGGTCGAGTCCCGGAGTAAATCGACTCTGCAAACTTGAATTTTAGATTAGTGTGAAACAGCCAAGACAATGAGGAGACAAAGGCAGATGTAAAAAAACAATAACAACTTTGGTTTTATTTACGTGAGTCGATACAAGATGTAATTCGGGTTCGCTTCAGGTCCGAAGGGTGGTAGCCTCTAAGGAGTTGGTGCGGCGAGCGGTGAGACCTCGTCCAGTGCCGGGTCGAGCTGTGGCGTTCGTTGCGGTAGCTAGTCGGCTGGAGATGCTGGATGAGTCGCCTGGATGATTCGGGACGTTTCGTCTTCGGGTCTGGGTCGAAGTGGCGAGCGTGAAGGCGAGCTCGTGCCAGTGGAGTATACTTGACGACAGGCGGAGTCCCTAAACAGGGCCGAGTCGATTCAAGGTCTGCGCGGATGCGAGACCGTACCGAAAGGTAATGGAATCCCTAAACAGGGCCGAGTTGAGTGATGGTCGTCGCGGGTGCGAGACCGTACCGAAGCGTTACGGAATCCCTAAACAGGGCCGAGTCAAAGTAGGGTCATCGCGGCTGCGACTCCGAGTGGCCGATTCGACTGCCGAAGCAGGATCAGGACCAGAATCTGGGGTGATGGCCTCGATGACTGATCTACCGCCGGGAAGCAGGATCAATGCCAGAAGCGTGTGTAACGGCTAGATGCGACCGCCGGGAGCCAGGATCAACTCCGAAATTTTTGGGCGCAGTGAGGCTGGTGATAAGCGAAGAGGTGTTCGGTTACTGCTCCCAGATCGGTAGGAGTAGAAAAGCGCTAAATATGAATTGCTCCCCACGTCGTTTGGTGTTTTGGGGAGCGCAGTCTAATTCCATGTGTATTTCGATAGTTTTAGGCTAGTGCGTATTTGCACGTGTAGTTAAATTTTATTTAAGGCGGGCCTTAAGGGTCCGCCATTTGTTGGTCAAGAGTCAGAGGAAAGCTACTGGCTGCTGCTGCTGTTTGCTATGGTCGTTTTGGGGTCAGGAGACGGCTAATAACTGCTGCTGCTGTTATGATCGTATCGTTTTAGAAGCGGCTGTTTGGGGCCGTGACAATTTGACTGAAAATGCTAAAGAAATTTGAGCTTAAAATCAATATAATTTCTATTTGAAATACGCTAGTGTATTTTGCTTGCTGGAAATAGTAAATTTGATTATTTAGCATTCAATTAAAGCTAAAATGAAAGCTTCAAGAAATATTTTTCACTTATTAAAATTCATTTTAAAACTTAGGTATAGAAAATGTACCTAATATAATGTAATGGTACTTTCATTACACGACACATTCATCATTTTATTATAATAATATAAATTAATTTGTTTGAGTAGAAAATATGAGCGTCGATAGTTATCAAGACAGAGATCAACCTACCACTCTAACAACTTACTATAAAAAACAGGATTTAAAGTTCACATTCTATACCTGGAATATAAGACAACAGCAACAACAACAACAACAACAAATAACAATAATAATAATAATGTAGAAAGTATGGCAAAATAAACATCTTCATCTCTGACCGTGCTAAACAAGCTGATGTAGACATATCCCATACTCATCAGTGGTTGCATAGTGCCGGATGTTGCTGAAACCGAATGTTTTATCCTTGGTGCATGGGATAAATGCGTGTGATCTAGAAATTATTAAACAAACATTTTTGGGAAGTTACAATACACACAGGCAAAACAATCAAAGTTAATTACTCAGTCATAATAATCAAAGACCACAAAAGCAGAATTTTCTTTCTTATTGACATGACAGTTCCTGCAAACAATAATGTATCTTTAAAGATCTTTAAAAAATTATCAAAATACAAGTACCATGAAGTAGAAATTAAAAAATGTATAAAAATTACTGGCAAATCTCCACA
Organism: Ascarosepion bandense; assembly: GCA_037127315.1. NCBI lineage: Eukaryota > Metazoa > Mollusca > Cephalopoda > Sepiida > Sepiidae > Ascarosepion > Ascarosepion bandense. The sequence continues at coordinate 2,741,935 of JBBBDQ010001763.1, read as the reverse complement.
ACAAAATAATTAATTTTCTTCAATATGTAATACAACTACGCAAGGAATACGACTATCTTTTAACATGAGAAATATGGATAAAACATCTTTGAATTTGGATGTGGTTGGAAATAAAACTGTTAACTCAAAAGTTGCAAAAATAGTGTTAACTAAAACAACAGGACACGAAAAATCAAGTTTTGCAGTGCTACTTGCATGTACGGCAAATGGCGCCAAACTAAAACCAATGTTGGTATTTTTGTACATGTCAACAAAAAATGCTGGATGAATGAAGAAGGGATTAAGCTATGGCTTGATCATATATTGAGTAAGTGATCATGCAGACATAGTAAGCAACGTAGCCTGTTGGTGTGGGATATGTTCAAGTCTCATTTAACTACTAACACAAAGAAATGGCTAGCAAGAATAAACACAGACGTGGCAGTTATTTATGGAGGATTAACAACATTGGTACAACCACTGGATGTGTGTCTCAACAAGCCGTTTAAAGATTGCATTCGAGAACAGTGGGACAAGTGGGTGGTTAGACTGGAATGATATAGATATTAAAAAAAAATAAACAAGTCTTTCAAAAAGTGTGGCATATCAAACTCATTGGATGGTATGGAGAAAGACTACTTGTGACAAAAAGAAGACAAAGAAGAAGTCGCAGACACGCCATCCGATTCAGAATTTGATTCATACGTCATTAATGAGCTTATGATATCAGATTATGAAGTGGATTTGGGTTTTGGTTATCGAAAAGTCATTCAGGATACCATAATAGCCTACCGAAAACACATCACCTACTCATGAGGTATTGTAGATGGTGATAGTTAACTGACATTACCTACTCACCGTTTTTTCATTAAAATTTTATTGAAAAGAAAATATATACTTATTGAATTCACTTGATAAATTCAATACAGTTTAAAATACTATTTGGGTCGGAGTCGTCTTCTGTACGATGAATATAACCCGAAACCTACATTTTAACTTAAAAATTTAAAGGTCAGTACGCCAGTACGCCAGCCTATACAGTATTTCCTTTTACACAATACAGCAAAATAAAATATGGTTATTTACATAAAAATGAGTATTTTTTACTGAAAATATATTTTTATGCAGGCACACACATACACACGCGCGCGTACGCAGACACAAACAAACAAATAATATATTCTTTATATTGTTATGACATCTAGACAAACAATATTAATGCTTTTCCAACTGGGAACTTTTCCTAAAAGTCCTTTGGGTATATAATCATAGAACAGCCAATATTGAATTATAGGGATTCTGAGAATGAACACATTCTTTTTTCCTACCCCAGTCAAGATAGCTGACCTGATATCTCAAAGAAGCTGCTTGATAACTCGATGAGTTTTATAACATAATTTTGTAGGATCGAGACTTCTGAGAAACATTTAGTTGAATTCTGTTAAGAAAAACACTAAACAGCTAGAGAGAGATAGAGAGAGAAACAGAGAGAGAGAGAGAGAGTTAGAGAGAACTGTGTCAACTTATACAGCTGAACGTCCCGAGAAAAGCTTTCCAACAGCTTTAACATTATATTTTTACTTTATTTTTTAAGCAAGACTCCGAGTATGTTCTGTATTTTAGAGTCACTTTTTATATTTAAACATTCTGAAAAAAAATGAAGTTTAATCCTGATATTTTGTCTGAAATCTTTTTTTATATTCACAAAAAGGTGTACAAAATTATAACAAAAATATCCTATGAGGTGAACCATACATAGCCTATGTTACTAATGAATTTTCATGCAAAATAATGAAAAGAAGGTCAATTTGTTTTGTTGTCATGATTGACAAACAGAGCCTCTAAAAATAGTATATATTAAATACGAAAAAAGTTTGATATTTGTAAATTGTACAAATTCAAGATTCACAATTCACAAATATTATTATTTGTATTTTAAATTCAGCTATTAATGCAGTGTTTCATTATACTTCATTATAAAACGACTTCGTAGAAATTGCAACGTGCAGAAAATAAATATTTTTTATCTGTTCTGTTGTTTCATTCTTATAAAAAGAACACTTATTAAGGACTGGTTTCTCAAGTTATCACAAAGATTTAACAGCCGAATATTATAGGAAAAACATCATCGTACTTTTAACAGAGATATCTTTTCCCTTCGGATCCATTGGTGTGTGCGTGAGTGGGCGTTTATGTAATCGTGTTTATTAGAAACTAACTATCATTTAATACGCATCAATATAGGAAATTAACATCGGCTACCAATTATTGAACATTATTAATAATATTCAAAATTGTAATTAGCCACTAGTCAGAGGGCATGAATCCAATGTTGTTAGTTTCCGGTGCAATCCCAAAATAATAAGAGTACCTACAATTCGTGTTCATTGCCGATGGGATACGAATAAACTTCGGTTAGCAGTTACACAATCTATTCATCTCTTCTATATATGACATAGTCTCAACATGAATATTTCGTGTACGCATACAAATACTTTGTGTCAAGGAATTCAGCTTGCGGCCGACAGGTTTTTCATTTACTGCTTCTCTGCTTGTTGCAATCGCAAGCTTGCTCACCGTTGTGTACAACATGATGGCAAGAAAAGGTGAGCAAAGATATCCAGGGTAGGTCGCAGGTGAAAAATATATCCATTTTCTGTTCAGCTAAGTGACAGCTTCACGTCGTCGAAGGGCAGCTGTGTGAAGGTTACAAAAGGGAACACACGAAACAACTGTCTCGTACAAAAACGTGCTACACAAACAATATAACACGCACGTGGTCAAATACCTGTGAATAACTTACAATTATTTTATGAAATTACAATGAGCAGAGGATGTGCGCTGATTTGTTTGAAAAAGTTTAATTCATTTCAATAGACATCTAAAACCTAATGGCGTGGCCATGAGAAAATAATTGTTATTTACAACTTTTATATTTAGAACAGATAAATAAAACAGGTAATCTCTCTCTAACAAAGCTGTCAAAATGAAATTGTTTCGTTGGATTGCATTTTGCATCGAAATATCCAGATATCCCACTTATTGAAAATGCATACAATCATAGGAAGCTTTAAAGAAATTCGCTGAAAAAGTAATGATAAAACTTTACAAATGAATGAGCAAATAATAACGATGACAATAATGAACAAATATCCACACATTGTTTCACTGCTTTTTTTCTCTTTGAGAATAGCTTAGAAAATTACGGAAGAACTGAGATGTTCAAGATCACAAAAAATACTGAGTCAAAGTGTCAGAAGTTTGAATAACTTTGAAAATATTTAATGACTGCGAAAAATATTTTCCATAAGAAAAGGATAACTATCAATTCGTAAGCTGACTGATCAAAAACATCTGAAGATAAATTGGCTGAAGCATCTTGAATTCAATGAAAAACTTCGTTGTCAATGTTTAAGATATAACTGGATCGTCCACTTTATGTAAAATGTAATTTAGAATGAACGAATGATTAAAAATATGTCATTGAAATTCACGAGTTTTTTATTCAATGTTTAAATATACGAAACATAAAATATCGGATAATATTTTATGAAGATAATTAATTTAAAGTTTAAATAAACAAATAAATACCCGTGCAGTAATTTGCTTGTCAGTTTCTTTATTTTAAGAGGAACGATTGAATTGTGCATCTCCGTCCATAAGTAGTGGGGGTGAGTGTTATGGCCGAGGAATTGTTTTTAAGTTTGAAGGGTAAGGTAGCCAAGGCTATTAGGAATCACATCTAGATGCTTAGAAACATCGAACATTTTTGAGCTGATTTAAGTTATCCAGTATGAAGTTATTTCTAAATGGGCCTCAACTACAAAATTATGCGTTGTAGCACAATAATCGGGCACATTTGGTTGTGATGTATATACCTGGTACGCCCTTATCAAATTAGAAGTTGTGATGTGTATGTTGAGCTTCGTATATTTGTACTCCTGTGTCACTTCGTTGGCATGCTGCTCTCTAAGTAAGACTAATAAAAGGGATAATGAAGAACATTCGAAACATGAAAGCTTTTTGCTAGAAAAAGAACAACGTTTTCTACTTGTCTATATTCTGAGATGAGGTAGTATCTTTGTTGCCATTTGTATGACGTTTCGGCCGTTGTACGCCGCGGCCTTCTTTCTTAAGGACACATGACCTAGTGGATATAGACGTTGGTTAGTTCCTGACTTGACTCTTAGAGTTATGAGCTTAATACCAGGCTACAGCATTGGTGAACAAGTAACTTGCAGGGTTAGAGGGAGATAACTCATGACTTCAATCGAGCCTTTATACAAAGAATGAGGATGATATACCCCAGTGATTGTAATAAAAGTTTCGGTTCGAAATTCCTAGCACCTGAAAAAGGCCGGAGCGTACAACGGCCGAAACGTCGTACAAATGGCAACAAAGATTAGGACAATAGTCCGAATAATGTAAATACTGTAACAACGTTTTCTGTTTTGTTTTATTTTTTTTAATGAATTTTCTATTTTTGTGAACAAAAGAAGGTAACACCCGACTTATTTTATTAATGCTGACACAAAAAATATCCCGATTTATTCTATTTTATTCTATTTTGCTAAAGTAGATCAAAAGGCAAACCGATAAAATAAAGAAATACTTAATTTAAAAAAAAACATCAGATTTTAAAATGAAATGACACGTGGATATTTTTTCTCGATTCATGAAATTGTTCTCAAGTTTTCAGTGACCTATACAGATGATCGGTCACAACAACTTACTATCGCCATATTCGTTTGTAGATAGAATTAATATTAAAATGTGGATAAGATGCTGATAATTAAAAAAAAATGTAAATAAAGATTAAAGAAATTCAAATAATAATAATGATAAAATTAAACTCCCAATAATCATGTAATAATAATCTTATGAATAATTAAATTTAATAATCCGTTTTAGTAAACGTGCGTCAAACATAATTCTGAAGAATAGGATATGCAACGAAAATATGAAAACGGATATAGAGTAGAAAGTTAGGCTAATATCATTCACAAAGACAGGAATGTATAAAGAAAACCTGGAAGTGATAGGAAAGATATGTGAGTTCACTATTTTTCTCGGGTTTTCTGTGGAAAATCCTCGTTAAAAACTTGATTATAGATTAATCACTCGGTTGTTGTTTTACCGGAAGCTGGAACAGTCAACAGGGAACATGCTGTAAAATTATCACTAGAAATTCCAGTCATTGCCGACACTGTCAGATAATCAAACACAGCAGCTGATATAAGAGGCAATGCAAGTTATGAATTAGAGGAAACAGATCTCTTTCTCTCTCTTTCTCTCCCTTTATCTCACAAAAATGCACACACACAGCAAAGTCAGTTGGCAGTTTTTTTCCTCGTGAAAATAAAAGTTGACAAGAGACAGACTTAGCATACACTAATAAATAAAGAAGATAAAATAAAAACACGTATCATTTCTTCCTGTTGAGTATTGAACTTGCTAAAGACTAAATGATAATAAGTTGTCCATCTTTACCTAATAGAAATTGAACTTTATACCAGGATTGGAAACTATGCGATTGGAGTCCACGACTGACATGTGGAGACCAAAATTATTGCTAAGTAACAATGTCATTAAGAACATTTTTAGCAAGGACCTTGTTACTAATGTCCAGTAATTAGTTAATTAGCAACTATATTTTATATTAAGAAGTATCTTACAATTATTGATTTATTTCCATATATTTTCAAATGTACAAAGAAAGAACGAACAAAACACAAAATAATTAAACGCACACAAATAACTTTATTCACTATTAATTAAACATTTTAGATTTAATTTGTTAAGGCTAATTGATCACAGTAAATATAATTGTATAATGTAATCAGAAAAGAATTTTAACATTTTACAAAATTTGAAAATACTTTACAAAAATATGAATTTCATAGAAACGATAATTTGTATAATTTTTACAAAATTTATTGTTTCATATACAATTTGTTTCACACGATGAAGAAGATACTTATTTCGCTATGATATTTAACCAATTAAATATATGTAAAAAGAGGGAAAATTAAAAATAAAAAATATTTGGTCACTAGTGGACTTTTTAAATTACCACAAACTATTCCTTTCAAAAATGTTCATATTCTTGAAAATAAAAACTAATATTATTAAATATATTCTTTTTCTATGAGAAAATATTTTCTTGTAACATAAACTGCTATATACAAAAGTGACATTTTAATATTTTTTAGAGATCCTGCTTTCAAGGTCTGGTAAGTTATCAAATGTATAGCATCCCATTTCATCTGACAAATGACCAACTTTTGAATAAAAGTTATATTCTTTGACTTCAACATTAAATTTAAGAAGCAGTTTTAGTTTTTTCAATATTGAAATTTTTCAATAACATGATAACTGATAAGAAATATGCAGCTTCAGAACTTTATATTTTTCCAACTTTATTTTCTAAATAGTCTGTATTTATTCACAATACATAACAAAATTAAATCCACTGCCTAACAGATATTTAGAAACATTTATTATGCCATTGCATGTACATGTTCAATAGTTAAATCTCTTATTAATCATTTCATTTTTTTCTCGAATTCCTCCTCTTCTTTTTGTCATTTTTCCAGAATTGGAAAGAAATAACAGATGTTTATAATTTAAATGTGATATTACATTTTTCAGTGGGTTATTATTCTTAGTGTCACTATATATTTCTTTGGCACAGACAATTCTCTAAAATTTTAACTTTATCAACGTAATTACCTGCTTCTGAAATATCATCGTCATTAATGACGGGTGTGTCTTAATAGCAGCTACAATTTGATCACAAAAATTTTAAAATAGGAAACATTTTGTCGCGCAACTGCTACATCAGTTTCGACAGCTTAAATTGAGTTTTTCCTACTCAAAAAGACTTTTTACAATTTCCCACTTTGCTGTCATCCTTTCGCCTTCAGAATAAAACAATAGTTCAAAAGTAGGTTCAGTAATCCAGTTATTTGGAATATTTCTAAAAAAATGAACATAATCAAAAAGTGTGAGCTATTTTTAAATATCCAAGGTTTATTTAATCAATGTCAAATTTTTAGAAAAAAAAATTGATGGGTCTTGTCATTATCACATATAATTGCAATTACTTGACTATTTGAATGCATCAACAATATATAAAATTTTTCATATAAAAATGTGTAACTGGGTAACTTAAAATCATCCTGAAGTCTGATATATAATGACAGGGATGTAACAAAGTATTCAAATGCCATGATAAGAATATCGGCATCATAATGTTTTGTCTCAATCGTTTGTGGTGATATAACATTAATATGCTCCTGAAATTTTTTCTTATCAATTTTTAAGTTACTAAGATAACAAATGGCTTCAGATTTGTGATTAGTGCTGAAACATTGATATTCGACTTTTTGAAAGAAAGAAAAATTATATATACCCTCATTGTAACATTCAAAGTTCGAGTTTTAAAAAATTAATTAAAACATTGGAATACTTCCAGTGAAAAAATCAACAGTTTGAATGAACGATTGATGTAACTGCGAAGACAAAATCCTGTTGATAAATATTCTGATATAATGTTTCAAAAGTGAGGATTTTGTCTTTCTAGAAACTGTACCAAGTCATCATTTTGCACATTTTGCACAGAAGCAGATCTTTTGGTTGAGAATAAGGTAATACACTTACGGCAAACGATCAAATATTGATGGTGGATTTCTGTATCGTACTTTTCTTGTAATAACCACTGTTTCATAATAAGATGTAAATGCCTTTCACAAACAAATTTTTTAAATGCCCGTGTGCAAATAATTGTTTTTAAAATCAATGTTTGTTCAGAAGAATAATATCACAGAAAAAAAAATCAAATTCAATTTTTCTATTAAATTTTTTTAAATGCGCAAATTTTCTGTATATATGCGCTGTATAGGCCTGTGTTGAGGATTGCTTTGTGATCAAGTGATTAATGTTTAAAAACTTGTAAAAAAATGAACTTTTTTATTCAATTCCATGAGCGGCGCTAATACACATAAACGTATATCACTTCAGATCCACTTAATTGTACGTGACTGCTGTTGTTTTTTCTAGCTTAAAGTCTACTGGTCCACACACACACACACACACACACACACACACACACACACACACACACACACACACACACACACCGTATATTTTGTCAGCATTTATCTTCTGTTTTGTTTGATTTTGTCTAGCTTTGGCCATGTCATTTCATGTGCGACAATATCTACGGATGGTCAAACCATGACAAATGATTAACATTAAATCTATTAAATGAGCCAATACATCATGTAGCAAAGAAGCGCATACATTTCTCGATAAACGGTTGTTTATAAGGACATTTCTCATCTGTGTCAGTACAGGGTTTTTTACCGCTGATGAAGTGAATAGAATTTTTATTCTTCCACAGTGAATTTATTTCAAATATATATTGCCTTTTGAATGAATCTATCATAATATGCTTATATATTTATGAAATTCGTTTTATTCGCAATATTTCTACTAATTTACCAATTACAAGTCGACGAGAACAAGTGTCACAATTGGCCAGCCCGGCCAAAAGTGTTATACATATTGGTTGCCGTGACCGAGGATCGACCCTGAATAACCACCGAGCGAGTCGAGGACCCTGGCAGAGTAAGATACTTTTTGGTTTTCTCTGTAACTCTGGTGGCTGCTGAGTTCCTGTGGATCGATTTCCTTCTAGTTTCTCATTGATTGCTGGTTGTATTGTTTCAATGTCTAATCACGGGGAGAAACAGGGACTGGCAGGGTCGAAGATAGACGATAGAGAACACAGACCGTCCGAGAACTTGCGGAGTCTGTGGGGAAAGCCAAGGGTGCCGAGCCCTGGGTGAGAGCCGAAGGTGTTAAAAATCTGGTTAGCGGCCGTAAATAAAAGTCAACTAGTCTACGGGCCGGCTGAGAGAAAGACGGTATGCGTGGAAATTGAATGGGAAGAGGAGGATGAGATACTCCTCTCACAACTACGAGAAAAATGTAGGAATGAAGGAGTGTTGGACTGTCATTCGACGGAGAATGAGGAGGTCCAGAGTCCACAGTCGAAACCGTCTGACCGATTGTTAAAAGAACAATAGGCGGTACCACTGGCAAAGAGAGCCAGCGGTGTGGGTTCTGTGAGAGCCCCGAACACCCGGAAAGTGATTATCCCCATGGAGGTACTGGGGGTGGAGGGCCCCACTGGGAGAATAGAGGTCAGGGGGTCCTCGTAGTGGTCCCAATAAAAGACCGCTGCTGCCAGCACCTATGTTTGGGTGGGCAGCGAGACACAGAGAGAGAGACAGAGAGACAGAGAGAGAGAGAGAGAGAGAGAGAGAGAGAGACGATGTGGTTGCTGAATTAGATAAAACAGAAATACTTGTAAAAGCCTGAAATAAGGTGAGGAATGGCGAGGTGAATGCCAGTAGGAAGGTGTTAGAAATTAGGGTTGGATACCCTGTGCACTACGAAATTCACGAGAAAGAAGAAAGTCTGGATAAGAGAAATTGGTCCAATGTCATATAAAATTAGCTGAGGTTGCTAATGGAGAAATAATTGAATAAAAAAAACCCGAAATAGGGTGAGGAAAAGATTATAAAAAAAAAAAAGAAAACAGGATGAAACGGCAACCCATTGCAGAACAGCGGGAGAAATTATGAAGAAGTCCTAGAATAGAAGTCGAAACTTCGTAGAGTAGAAAATTAATCAAGTGAATGAAAATAGCAAGAATATAGGCAGGCGTGGTTGAATAGGACATGCGTGACGAAAAGGCGTGTCTTGGTGGGCGAACGACTGCTGCTGCTGCGTCAGTAGGGGCAGGGCGTGAAACCCCAGGTCAAAGGCCGGCGCGTACTTGTCTAAAACAATCACCCTACTCTTAGTAATTATTAAGAAGAGAATTGAAGGCTAAAAGGGAACTGTAAGTTGAAAAGATAATACGAGAGAATAATTAACTGGGATGACAGAAATTTGGACAATTATGCAGAGATATGGAATCCGATAGCAAAGAAAATACCCAAAGTTACGTTAAGGCATGATCTGGCTGGATGGTAAGGAAATATTCTAATAAATTGGTCAGCAGTGTTAGGTACTTTAATATTCATTACTGTAGTAGTAGCAGCAATATTGAAATGTTGAACGGGAATCGATTATGGAGAATTTGGTAGGTTACATTGAAAAAAAAGGGAGTTACCATACAGTGTCTACTTTCCTGAGGAACCAATCCCAGCGGAGTAGAGAAGAACAGTGTCCAAAAAGGACAAGTCATGAAAAAAAAATTAAAAAAAATGCCTCCGTTCACACACACACACACACACACACACACACATATTTTTCTTAATTCTTTTTCAGGTTGACAGTAAAGACTTTTTGTTGAACTTTCTGTTGAAATTGCATGTCTAGCTTTGAATAAAATTTAAACAGGACCGAGAATGAAAACTTTTTCCAGTTGTCTGCAGAGGCTTTTTTAGAAGGGATTTTTTATTGAATTTGCATGGTTCGGTTAAATAAAATGTAAATCGAACCAAAGGTGGAACATGAACCAAAGGTGAATAATAAACTTTTCCAATTGCTTGAAGAGACTTTTTTTTTAGTAAAAGACTTTTTCTTTGTTGAATTTGCATGGCTGAAAAGAAAAGAAATGAAAAAAAAAAGAAGAAAAGAGAAAAAGAGGATCTTGTAAGTTGTACGTTGAAATAGTGTCTTGGTTTTATGTCATTTTTATGCTTAAAATGACAGGGTGTGTGGCGAGGTGTGTGACACTATCTCCCGCTGATATATTTTTGTTTGGTTTAATACAACGGAAAGAGAGAAAAATTAATATTAGTGGTACTATTAGTTATGCTTTATTGTAATTCGCGATGTGAGCTTATGTACAAAACTATTTTTAATACTATCGTGTACTTGTAAAATCCGGGGAATAGTGAAATTAGCTGACAATTTAAAAAAGGAGAGAAAGAAATATAGTTTTCTTTCTTTTTCATATACGAAACGGATTATTTTGGGCCAGGTGGAAATTTGACAAAATGGTCGCAGTCATAACAAAATGTCAGAATTTACTTGATGAGGTCAGGTAGAGTTAAATCCCCAACAGTTGTTCCTGGGAACAGAAATTGTGGAATCAGAAGACCGATGATGTAATCGAAAGAAAGAAGACAGAAAGACATTACGTCATGTGAGCTGTTGATATTTCATTCGTCGAGCCATGGCTCCCCGCAAATCATGTGGGTGGAAAACAATCTCATTGGTCAAAAGCTTTGAGTCGGATAGATCCCCCAAGAGGATTGGGGATGATTATAAAAATCCGGACTCAGTGAGAAAAATAAGTTGTCGTGGAGAGAGTTTCTGGAATTGCATTCGAAATGTAACGACTGTAGGAAAGGGTTCCCAACTGGGAAGCCATGACCCACGGCTGGTCGCCTACCACAGAACTTATGGCTAAAGAGTTAATGTCGAATGAAGCCTGCCGCCGATTAACTTAAAGAGTTGATTTTGAATAATGCGCCTCCAATAGGAATCCCGAAAGAACGTTAATATTTTAAAAGTTATGTGGAGAATTGAAATTTCTGATTCCTCGTTCGCTCTACTTCGATAAATTCCGTTAAACTCAGATAAGAACCCGAAAGGACTTTGTTGTTTTAAAAGTTACATAGAGCATTGGCAGCTCCGATTATAGAGAATATGTGAAAAGATTTTAATGAAAATTTAATGAATATGTGAAAAGACTTTAGTGAAAATTTGAAGAGCTCTGATTACTTTAACGAAACTTAGAAAAGACATATGTTTTTGAGGATTGAAGTCTCTGATATTTTGAAAACTCTCTCTCTCTCTCTCTCTCTCTCTCTCTCTCTCTCTCTCTCTCCGTTGTAAACTGGCATACCGACAACTGTATTATCTGCTCCTGTAACTAATAATTTTTTTTTATAAAACCTTCTTCGTAACTCGCCAGGCGTCTTCGACTTTATTCATTTATTTAATTTTTTGGTGCCGTGTTTAATTTTAACCACAAATGTACACAAGTGTCCGGTCTGGTTCTGGTAAAAAGAGGGCTAATGGGTTTGCACAACGCGACTTTATGAGATTAAATCAGAACGTGGGCAGTGGTCCGTTGTTGTAATAGACGTCTTGAAGACCAGCTTCTGTGACGAGATCATCACGACCAGCAACAGCGGCCCGAAAGTGTCGACATAGTTGGTACCGTTTCGACATCATCGCAGCGGGATCCGTTCCCGAACAAGTGAGCGACCGAACCAACCAGCCAGTCGGGTCGTAGTGTCGCACAAAAATGGTGGGATATTTTGTTAAGTTTATTCTATTATGATAACATGCAAGTTTTTTAATTTTTTTATAATTATTATTTCACACAGCTCTTTCACACAGTTGGTCATTTTACCTGTCGGCTTCGGAAACAATGTTTCTTACAAACATTAGAAAAAAAATATATAAAATATATAAGTAGAGTATTATATATTGATTTCTACAAAATATCTGAACTGATTTTCTGCTAACTTAAGCTGTCAATTTTCTAATACAATTTATAATTTTATCGTCAAGAAAGAGAAAATAAAAAATTAGAAATCATTGCTGCTAAAATTACATGAAAAAATCAAATTACAAATAATAATAATAACAACAATAATAATAACAATAATAATAATTTCGTAATAATTTTATAAAACTATTATAATTTTCTTAATGACAAAAAACAAAACAAAACAACAGGAAAATAAATTAAATACGATGAAAAACAATTTCTACGATATTATTTTATAGAAAGACAACGTATTTATTTATATATTTTTATTTATTGATTGATTTAATTTACTTATTTAATTTATTTTATTTTAATAACCCTATTTTCGACGAACGACATTAATAAAAAAATAACTAAATATACAGTGGACGAAAAAATTATTATTTTTATTTTAAATCTCACAGCACTAATAAACTTAAACGTATGTCAACTTTTTCTTTCCCATTAATTTTTTTTTTGTGACAAGGACTAGTGATAGTAGTAACAATTTTTTTTAATTAAATACTCTAGTGTAGTGATGTTTTGTTTTGTTGAGCGGTTGCTATGCCCAAGTTTGTTTGTTTTTTAACCAGCGTCTTTCTCTTTGAATTCCAATCGCGTCTATGTCAGCTGTCGCTTGGCAATCCATTTAAGAGAAGGAAAACTCCGAACAACAACCCGCAACTGAAGGTGTTAATCGTGCCGAGGAGTGAATGGCTACTGCGTTATGAGGTCACAAACAATCCCCGACAGACTTCGGGACCCTGTTTGTAAAAGACCGTTACCCAACGTGCCGGGCAACTTTGGGTGGACTTTTGGACCCGTGCATCACTCATGGGAAAAATATGAGAATTACAAATAGAAATAAAAAGTCCAGTATGGCTCTTCCAGTGGGTAAACAAGGAGCCCGTCCTTCAGGTGGGAACCTACCTGAAGTCGAAAAATCCGCCATAGGAACAAACTCCTACACAAAGAATGAATCTTCAGGTCCCCACAACCAGGATAATCCTAATGATGGTCCTGAAAATTCTCCAGCTAGATCTATAACCGTATATTTAAAGAAAGAAAAAATAAAATGTCTCGTGAGGAGTACAAAGTCGTTATGACTGCATTTCATGAAGCGTTACTCAAACCTCAAAAAACATGACTCACCAAACATATGACATTTGGCGTGAAAAAGTTGGTCAAGAAAATAGAAAGTATATTGACGAAAATAAATTAACCAATATACGAAGATACATCATTCGTAATAACCGATTGACAGAGGCTGAAATTAATGAGATTAAAAGAATTGTAACCAGAATAGACGAATCAACAAAATATGAAAAGGAACCAGAATCAGAAATAAAAAGTAATAACATCAAACAAGCCACAGGTCATAATGTAGAAACCGTGATACACACAAATCACTGTGAAGATAATGCTGTAAATTTCAAAGTGCTGGGAAGGTGTGATCTGAGTCTGTTACAAGACGACAATAAAACGAGTTCAGAACACATTGAACAGAATTATTTTACGGAAAACAAGAACAGTATACAAGAAGCCAAGGAAGAAATCAAGAACCATATATGTCAAATACAAAATATTGCAATGGAGGAACGAGAACAGCTTCCAAAATTACAACCAACAAAGCATAACCTCCTAACTATTAAGCTCTACAATGCAGCACTCAAATTAATTTTGGATGAAGAAGACACTCATATAAATCTCAATGAAGCAATATATGCATCAGCAATAGCAGCAACAAAAAAAATTGAACATCAAATTAAAAACAAGACAGTCTCGCAGACATGAAGATCCACCTTGGAAAAGAAAAATAGAAAAAGAAATCGAACAACTTAGAAGTGAACTATCAGTACTCGATGAACTGACTAGAGGAATAAATGTAAGAACTAGGAAAAGCAGAAGAGTCGAAAGAAAATACATTAGAAATGAAAATGAAGTCCTATCAGCTAAAGAAAAAATAAAGTAAACAATACAACTGAAGGCTCAAAGAATAACACGTTATGAGAAAAGATCAAGATTCTACAGACAAAACAAGATTTTTCAAACCGATTCAAAGACATTTTACAGGGAAATAGGTAAAAAAAAGAATTGAAGTGACGGTTCCACCCCTCCAAATGGAAGAAGTTATACAGTTCTGGGAAAAAATATGGGCTTGCCCTAGAGAACATAACAAAGAAGGAGATTGGATTGCGCAAGAGATAGAACGAGTGAAAAATAAACCAGAACAGACATGAGCTGGAATTACAGATGTTAAATGTGCACCGAATAAAACACATGATTGGAAATTTCCAGGAATACATGAAATTCCTAACTTTTGGCTATATTATTTAAAGACAGAGAACTTCAAGAAATGGTTAACGATCACACTAAAATTCCTGCATGGATGACCAAAGGAATTACATTTCTTCTACACAAGAATAGTGACACAAACAACCTGAAAAACTACAGACCAATTACATGCCTTCCGACAACATATAAACTATTAACATCTATTTCAACAAAACAGACATATTTATTCTTGGAAAGAAATGATATGTTACCGCTTGAACAAAAAGGATGCCAACGTGGCAGTTACGGATGTAAAGACCAATTGCTTATTAACAGAATGATCCTGGAAAACTGCTACAGTGCAAAGAAAAACCTTAGTACTGCTTGGATAGATTATTGTAAGGCATGCAATAGTGTGCCACATTGGATTTTAAAGACTTTAAATATATGCAAGATATCGCCCGTCATCATCACTTTCATAAAACAATGCATGTCGATATGGAAAACAACCCTTTATCTCAATCATATAAATGGAACCTATAAATCTGGTGAAATAAACATCAAAAGAGGTATATTTCAAGGTGACTCTTTGTCTCCCTTACTATTCTGCATATCATTAATAGCACTAACCAGTCAACTTAATAAGACAGAATATGGTTATAAAATAGGCCAAAAGAAAATAAACCATCTATTTTACATGGATGACTTAAAGTTGTATTCTAAGAATGATAATGAGCGTCTTCTGCAAACTGTAAAATGCTTCAGCGAAGACATTGGAATGAAATTCAATTTGAATAAATGTGCTAAAGCTACAGTTTTACGTGGATCACTACAAGAAACATCCTCAATTAGCTTAGACCCTGCTGTAACAATAAAAGAATTGAAACTGTTATGTCGCCAAGTATAAATAACTCAACAACAGAATCAGAATATAAGTTGTATTCCACGGAAAGACGGTTAGTATGTACAGAAGTGATTAGTAATATTTACAATAGAAAGATACAAGAGTCCAATCCGTCATAAGACGTGTGTATACGTGATTACTTCCGGTACGCCACTGGAAGTGTGACTAACTCTTCACTGACTCGCACTGACTCTTCAGTAACTCATTAGAGACTCTCAAGTGACTCTCTACGACTCATTATTTACCTGTCCCTCCCAGTAAGGGCAACATATGACACATGGTCAGTTTATATCTGGGCTTTCCGGGCTATATGGCCCGGCCAAAAAATGTCTGTCTATTATTCCCCAGTCGTGCTTCTACCCTTCGGTAGAACCACGACTGGGTTAATGCTCTCTGCTCGGAAGCAGAGAGCGCCCTCTACCGAAGGCAGAGGGCTGACAGTGTCGTAGAGTCGTCAGTCTAGTGACTCTGTATGACTGTATTTACTAGCCTTCCCACGTAGGCTGGATGTGACACATGGTCATTTTATAGTGGGTATTCCCGGCCATATAGCCGGGCCAAAAAATGTCTGTCTATTTTTCCCCAGTCGTGGTTCTACCCTTCGGCGGAACCACGACTGGGTTACTGCTCTCTGCTCGGAAGCAGAGAGCGCCCCCCGCCCGAAGGCAGAGAGCTGACAGTGTCGTAGAGTCGTCCAGAGACTCTGTGCGACTCTCTTGTAGAGAATCCACCATTTCTATATATAGCAATGGGAACAGTCCATTTGTAGTCAAATAGGAGCGGGGCCCTAACACCCCCCTCCTAAGACTTTTGCTTCAATCGTATTTTTTCTTTTTCGGGTTTACCGACAACTGGTGTGTTAATTTCCTTTTGCGGGTGGATTTCCTGGTACTACCTTTTTGTACCTGAGGCATTTGTAACTCAAAAGTATCAAAAAGATCCTCCACATTTTCATCCATCTCTTCAGGCGCAACAGTTGTCTCTTCCGAAAATCTTTTTCTTAATTGATTTACATGCCTTCTATATTCAAATTTCGGTCCTTGCACCACATAGAGCATGTTCCCTATACGTCCTTTAATTTTCATCCAGGACGTAGTATTGTTTTTATAGTTCTTGAAAAACACTTTTTCATTCACCACAAATTTTCTTTTGGGTGTGCTTACATTAGGTGTATCAGCTTTCTTTGATGGAATTAGCTTATCAAAAACCGAACGTACTTTTCTTGCGGACATTACTTCAGCTGGCGACAGCGCTGATGGTGCTGCTTTGTTCGGCGTAATTCTGTATACCTGTAGGAATAACTGTAAAGCCGTTTTCGTGGGCGTCCCCGTAGCCTTCCTTAATGCTCTCTTTAGGGTATCCACAAATCTTTCAGCTAGACCATTGCTACGTGGGTGATAGGGTGGAGTGGTTATATGTTCCACTTGAAATGTATCGCAGAATTCCTTAAACTCTTTTGATGTAAATTGTAACCCGTTGTCACTGACAATTTTGTCTACTACTCCAAATCTTGCGAAAAGCTCATGGAGTCTGTTTATAGTATTTTTTGCTGTGGGTTGTTTCATTTGAAAAACTTTCGGCCACTTGCTGTAGCTATCTACGACAATTAAGTAATACGTTTTACCCATTGGACCGGCAAAGTCTATGTGCAGTCTCGACCACGGTCTATCCGTTTTCGGCCAAGGCTTTTGTAGTACTTGTAGCGATTTCGCCGCCAGCGCTCAACCCTCACATTTTCCAACCATGGCTGCAATGTCCGCGTCCATGCCTGGCCAGAACACGTACGACCGCATTAAACTTTTCATTCGATCCACATCGGGATGCCCCGTATGAAAATCTTTCAGTATTTTCCTCTGTAACACTTTAGGAATTACAACTCTTTCGCTGTAGAGTAATACGTTGTCGCACGTAGAAAAAGTTTCTGCCATTCGTTGGTCTTTTTCCAGTAATTTATTTTTTACATCTTTGATGTAATCGTCTTTTGACGCTTTCTTTTTTATATCTGCTAATGACACCGGTAAATCTCTGACAGTTCTAGTGAGAGTATTCTTCACTTCCACTTCAGATTTTAATGCTGCTATAACGGTATCCTCAAAAGGTTCGTTTGACTTCGGAATGAGTCTCAACAACCCATCCGCGTGTCCAATTTTTGTTGATGCTAAGTGTTGTAAGTCAAAATTGTAATTTAGAAGCAAAGTACCCCATCTCAGTAGTCTATTTGCAGTATATGTGGGGAGTCCCTTTTTGGATCCGTAAATGGTCAACAGCGGTTTATGATCCGTCTGCAATGTTTTTCCTTACATGAATATATCTGTGAAACTGTTACTGCAAACACTATTGCCAGTGCCTCCTTTTCGATTTGTGAGTACTTTTGTTCAGCCGGGAGCAGTGTTCTGCTTGCATGTGCAATCGGCTTTATTTGTCCATCCTTCCACTTGTGTAATATACATGCACCAATCCCATATGTGCTAGCATCGCAAGCGATTACGATGTCTAATTTGGGATCGTAGTGAGCTAAAAATAAATCTGATGTAAGTCTATCTTTTATCTCCTTAAATGCTTTCTTGCAATCCTCTAAAACGACATCAGGCGAATGGATTCTAAAACAAGAAAGCTTCTTTCTAAGCATAAGATGCATCATCCAAAGGCTGATGTAGACCGTCTATACATACCCCGTAAAGGAGGTGGAAGAGGTCTTATTCAGCTGGAATTGTCATACAAGACAACAACTATTGGCTTACTAGCATACATAGAAACAACAAAGGACTGGATGATACAATTAGTAAGACAACATGAAGAAAGAAAAAAATATTCAATAATAAATGAAGGTAGTAAATACAAACAAGATTTACAGTTAGTAGATTCTGTAGAAAAGCAAAACAGTAGCCAAGAACCAACTATTGCAGCAAAATATATGAAAATGAAAGCCAAAGATAAAGCTCTTGAACAGATGAAACAACGCTGGCAAGACAAACCTCTGCATGGCCAATATCCAGAACGTGCCAATAAATCCAATGTTGATAAAGTTAATACTCATCGATGGTTTCGTGCATCTGGATTAAAATCTGAGACTGAAAGCTTTATTCTTGCAACGCAAGACCAAAGTCTTTTCACTAGAAACTTTCAAGCAAATATTATACATAATAATATGGATCCAAAATGCAGGTTTTGTGATAAACACCAAGAAACAATAGACCATCTAATCTCTGGCTGTTCTGTACTTGTCCCAAATTAATATAAAAATCGCCACGATTGAGTGGGGCAATATTTACATTGGACAATGTGCAAACACTATGGAAAATATGTAAACAAACACTGGTATGAACCTCACCATTCTACGGAATTACCCCATCTACACAGACAGAAAAATTGAAGCAAATAGGCAGAAAGAAAAAACTATTAATTGATATGGCTTGTCCAGCGGATTGTAACATAGCAACCAAGGAATTTGAAAAACTGTCAAAATATAAAGACCTGGAAATTGAAATAGAAAAAATGTAGAAATTGAAAACAAGAGTTGTGCCAGTGATAGTAGGTGCACTTGGAATGATAAAAAACGGAACAAAACAACACATTGAAAGAATCCCTGAAAACCCCAGCTTAAGTGATATACAAAAAATTTTCTTATTAAGTACATCCCACACCCTAAGGAGAACGTTGTCTATGTAACGCTAGGGATGATGGAGAAGATAGAAAAAACATGAAATGGCACCATAACAACACGCCACGACCTGACTTGATTGGTAGTGCGATCATAGCAGAAATCGAAATATGATGAAAAATGACATAATAATAATAGCAGCAGGCCTTACATAAAAAATCGGAATAAAGCCTAGCTCTCAGAAGTCCGCGTTGCATAGCATGCAAACATCCTGTGAGAAGTGGTCTTTGTCTGAGGTTGTATTTGATGCAGAGTACCCGTAATGCAAGATCTCCGGTTAAGCATAAAATCAGTGAGAATTATAATAATACTTAATTAAAGCAATTCAATAACGATAAACATTTTTGAAAAACTGGTGATGAAAAATAAAGAAATAAAGTGAGAATATTAAATTAATAATAATGGTCGTAATGCTATAATAATATTAATTGTTATTAATATTAACAGTAATAAAGATGATATAGATACTCTAAAACAAAAATCTAAATCTGTCTTACAATTTAGTTGGATGGAAGTAGAAAACAGTAAAATTCGAGGTTTATATAGATGCATCTTTAATAAACAATATAGCCCATACAATATGTATGGGCTACATTGCTTATTAAAGATGCATCTCTTAACCGCACGAATTTGCTGATAAGTGTTGAAAAGAACGACACACTAAAAGAAAATATAATGTTCATCGCCTGAAATAAAAAATACTTAACGAAATTAAAATTCTTTACATTGTTGTAATGGCCTGTTAGGACCATGAAGAAAGACTCGAAAAAAAGAAGGTAAATTTAACCAGTGCATTGGAAAAACAAAACATATATACAAAATAAGAGCAAATAGAAGTCTCCATTCGAACTGTCAAGTTACACTGCGTCTCGACTGCCTCGCAGGTTAGAATTTATGAAGGAGGAAAAGTTCATTCCAATGTAGATAAGGCACCATAACTATTATATATTGACAGAAAACATTTTTGCCATCTCTTCTGATAAGCCAAGTTTTGGTTGTAAACATAAGTTCAGGAACTTGGAAATCCTTAGATAATTCATAAATGACAATAAGAATACAATAAATATATTGAGTTAGCCTAAAATGACATGACTAAGAATTTAACGCTAAACTTTATTGATTCTTGTCCGTTCATAAAAAGCAAAACTGACGTTTTAATTAATTGATAGCGGAATTCTAAATATCTATTTAAGTCAATAGAATCCTGTAGTAAAATGTCAAATGAGAACAATCTCATATGATCCGGTTGAGAGAGAAACAAAAATTTGAACTGAAATTAGGTTTATCGCCGCCAGTGAATACAAAAATCAAAATCTTAAGAAAAGAAAATAAAGAATGTTGAATTTGCCGAAAGAAAGAAAAATGAAAACAGCGAATTTCATTGTTTATTTTTTTCTGTTTTTGTAACGGTTTCTCTTGTTTCTTACATTGGTCTTTTATATATTCGTTCATTTTCTAATGTTTTAAAATTATGGTATATTAAGATTTATCATTCTTTACTCATGTCTGCTTTTCTTACATATTTTATTTCAATATGTTTCAACAAATATATTTATTCTATCATTCTATTTTTTTTTTTTGTTATTCTTTAATTCTGATCATTTCATTATCAGTAACTCACCTTTTTAATTTCTTTTTACGCTAGGAATATTTTGCTTTCATTCTTTTCAATTCCATGTCTCGTGTTCGCTTTTATTCACTTTCATTCTTTCACTCCTTTCACTACTATTTCCAATCTTTTTGTCTTTCACTTTTTCCTTTATTTCGCTTATTTCTATTTTATTCTTTTACACAAAATATACATTTTTAATTTTGATTTCAAAATAAGACTTCAAAGTAAAATGTCAGATTTAATTAGATTAGATTAGAGTCAAACACAGAAAAATGTTGCATGCATACAATTACATAAGTAAACACATACATATACAGTATATGATATTATAGACATAAAAATCATCACTGCATAGTGACTGTCAAGCAATCACCATGTCATATATCCAAAATATATCCGCGATACTGAGTATACTTTTCGACAAATATAGCATATTTTAAACAATATAATTACGAAAGTAAAAATTATCCGCGCTTCCCTTTTATTAATCTCTCTCACTTTTTTCTCTCTCTCTCTCTCTCTCTTTTATTTTTTCTTTCTCTCTTCATATATATATATATATATATATATATATATATATATATATAATAAAACAAATTCCGATGTTCAAATTTGTTGTATGGCCATTTCTACGAGAAATCCCTCATAACATCAGCAACAAATTTTTATTATAAAATGCCAAATGACAAAATGAACAAAGATATTTTACCGGCGGAAGTTAAAAAAAAAAATTCATCACGGAAAATTAAAGGGGTGGGATTAATAAGAAGACAGACAGAAATCTATGTCTATTTTTATTTTTAGATTTTTTGAAAACCCCTACTCCTTAACGGATTCGAGAGTTGAAAGTTGAAATTTAGCCTTGTCTGGTTCAAAGAAATGATAGGGGGAAGAATAAAAAGAAAAGAGAGGAAGTAAAAGGGAGAAAGTAAAAAGCGGGGAAGGGGTGGTTGACAGGGAAGTAAACTAAGAAAAGAAAAGAAAAGAAAAAAGAAAAAGAAAAAAGAAAACATCTATTTCCATAGAAACTGTTAACAATCGTGTTGAAAAATAAATCATAGCGGTTTTTGGTTTAAGTAAATGGGATGAAGGTTATAATCAATATTTTTTTTTGAAACCTTGACATACAATTTAAATTTAAATATAAAACTAGATTTAAATTAAGAAAATATAGAAAATTTATAAAAATTAATAAAATATAAAATATAAAAATAAAAAAATAAAAAATAAAATATGAAAAATAGAAATAAAATATTTTAACTTAAGGAGTATATCTATTCAACAAGTACACACACACACACACACACATTTTTTTTTTAATCATTTCACCCAGAGCAAGCCAGAAATGCCACTGATGAGCGGGGTGGGGGGGCTACATAACTGTAAAAAGATTAATTAGAAAAGAGTGAGGAGTACAAACTAGTTAGAAAGGAGCAATTGAAAGCTGAGAATGCAGGTGCGATGACAGATACAGAGGTAGAGAGAAAGGGAAGGATATACGGGGGTGGGGAGAGAGCTAGAATCCAGTGGTTAATAGATGAGTATTGACATTGCATTTAAATTTCTGGAGGTTGTAGCCGTCAGGAAAGCAAAAATATGGAAGCGAGTTCCACAGGCGGGAAGTGCGAGTGAAGAAGCTGTAGGAGTAGAATTGTCGTCTGCATTTGGCTAACCTGACTGTGAATGGGTGGGACGAGTAAACACCTGTTGAGGAGGCACCAGTGACTTAAGTTCGTCCGAGCAGAAGCCATGAAAGTATTTATAGAACAGACAAAGGGAGGCCATATTTCGACGGTGGGGAAGTGGCTGCAGTCGAGCCGCCAGATCAGTACCTATCACATTACAGACTCTCCTTTGGAGCCTGTCGAGAACACTGAGGAGAACGGCAGGGGCGCCTGACCATAAATGGCAGCAGTACTCCATGCACGGATGGATGGTTGACTTGTATATATGCAGGATGGATTCAGGCGGAAAAAACATCCTGGATCGACATAGTGACCCAACCTTCTTAGCAGTTATATATATATATATATATATATATATATATATATATAAAAAAAAATAAAAAAAACACTACACACACACACACACACACACGCGTACAAAAGCCTACACATATACACACATTACTTATACATACGCACATACACATTCCAGAACATAAATTACTTAAAAAGCTAAAGGATGTTCGCAATTATGAGCTAAGTTCGATTTTAATTATATTTGAAGACTTTAAGAAACTAATTAAAGGCGGTTGGTACGATAGGAACAAAAAAGTTTATTATATTTTATTATTTATTATATTTATTGTATTTATTGTAAGGGCTTTGGAAAAATTTTCCACAAAACCAAAAAAAAAAAAAAACATCTAAAAAAATATAAAAATAATTGAATACTTAATTAATTTAAATTTTAACTAGTAAATTTGAAATTCACTGTCAATGACTGATCCCAGCCTTAGAAATTCTTTCTTCCTTTTTCCCCTATTAGTATCTACCATTTAACGAGTAAGAATACTTAGACTAATTTTACCCCATTTATTCTTGCACCTTTATATTTTGTTAGATATATTTTTTTTTGGGGGGGGGGGGGTTCATTTTTTTATTTTTATATGAGGAATTTCTCGTAGAAATTTCTCGTAAAAATGGCCATACAACGAATTTGAACATCGGAATTTTTTTTATAATAGACTCTGTAATTTGAATATAAATTGCATTGAGCCCTCTACCTGGATCAGTTTTAATATTAATGTAATTAATATTAATTAGGATCTGGTTTTTGCGATTTACCTACCTACCTGCTTTTCCTTTTGGATTAAAGTTATATAAAAAAATATATATATATATATTAATAATTCTTTGTGAAAGATGCATCTTGGTACACGTGATATCAATTTGCATCATTCAATGCTGTTTTCTTCGGGATTACCAACTCTCTGTTAATTTCCACTTGTAGGTTGGCACAAAACTGTTGAGCATCCTACGCACAATAAGACAAGACAAGACAAGACAACATGACTGAATACTGTTGTAATTTTATCACAACCAGAGCGTTTGACATCCATGAAAGAACTATTCGGAGAATAAACAAGTCTTTCCAGTTTACTTTTTTTCTGTTATTCCAAAGATAAATGCAATAAATCTTTTGCATGATGCATGCTGCTGCACCCACAATAATACACACACACACGCACATACACACACACACACACACACACACACACACACATATATATATATATATATATATATATATATATATATATATGAGATAACGATATGTACTTTTACAGAAACAATATCGGGGAATATGCATGACAAAGTATCAAATATTTTCTTTGCGATTCCACATGCGCACAAACCAGAAATGCTGGGATTTTTTTTTTTCATCTAGCCGATTTCATTTAGATTCTTTTTCTTTCTATCACTTTTAGTAGATATCCCACTCTGTTATAACAGAAGTTCTTCCAGGAATGCTGAAATGTTGTAAATTTACTGTAGATGATCTTGTGATTAAGACACTCTCTAGACATTTTCGTCGTAGTGAATTGTTTTCTCCTATGATCAGAGTAACATTTGATATGTCAAAATTGTGGTCAATCTCGTTACGATGAGCAACTAATGCATTTGATGCATTATTTTGTAAAACATTCGTTTTGTATTCATATCATGTTTCGATTCCTAGAAATTTCTCCTATGTGTTTTTGTGACAATCATTGCAGGTGATCGATTAAATTCATTCGTCATGTTTTAGCTAATTGTTTTGTTTAGTCTTTTATTGTTACATCTAAATGTAATAGTGACAAATATTATGTTGAGTTTGGGAATGTTTTCTTCATTTGAATTTGCGATAGAGTTAGTTGGTAGGACATTATATTTTTTGCTTCATTGAGTTTGTAAAGAAGGGCCATTTTTCTACTTTAAAATATTTTATGAGCTTTTTGTTTCGAAATGAATAAAATAATTAGGATACTGAAGATCCTTGAAAGTATTTTCAATGTATTTTCCCTCTTCGTGTAAAAGCTGAGGGCTACAAATTTTGAGAGATTTTAAGTAGAATCCAGTGGATGATTATACCGGATTTTATTTTGTTGTTATGATAAGAATAGAAATTTATTAGATCGTTTTTGTTGATTAATTTCTGGTAAACACCAAGTTTTATACTATTGTTAACGCGGTGCAGCATGAAATTTAGAAAAAGTAAATATTTATATTCTTCATTTCGTTTGTAGATTCTATTGAACGTTCGACTTTGTTTCGTTTATCTACTAAGTCAGTTAAATCAGTTTCACGAGGATATATTAGTAGAGCATCATCAATATATCGGAAGTATGTTGATTGTTAGGATAAATATTAAATATTTTGGGAAGGATCAGATTCAAGAAATTCTAAGAAGATACATGCTATAACTCAATTAAGTGGCGATACCATTAATAATCCTTCTTTTTTCTTTTCTTTTTTTTTTGTAAAAAATCATTATTAAATGCGAACTGATTAAACTTCAGATTCTTTTAAAATTATTTTAGCTATTGATAGGGAGATATTTAACTCTGACTGCGTTAGGTGTTTTTAAAGAGATTTATCCATTTTCCAACTGGGACGATGATGTAAAAGAATTTTATATATTTGGACTAGCCATGAGTTTGTCTATCATGTTCACTTTTTTTGTAGTTTACAACTTGGTTGCCAGAGTTCTTTATATGAGATGGGCTGATTGTTACAAGGAAATGGGTTAGAATTTTTGTTATGGCTTTCGCCAGTTTGTGAGGGGTACAGTCTATTCCTGAGATGATGGAGCACATTAAGATACCTGTTTTATATTTATTTGGAAAACCCTAAATTTTGGGTATTTTAGGGTGATATTCTATTATCTATACCATGATTTATTTTATTTTAATTAATTTCCTAATCTTCACCTTAAAATTTTGCGTTTCAGTAATCATTTTCTTTTGATTTAGTTTTCATGTGTGTCAGTGTCATTGGATAGCGATATCTGATAACGTAAGTGATGGAAACGAAAAGAAAAATAATCTAAATGAAATCGGGTAGATTAAATAATCAATGGAACAATCTTGTTTGTATACATTATGTATATAACACATTAAAATCAGCTTCCCTCCACCGTGCACCGATATCTTGGAGATAGAATCCGACTGATGTCATATCGAGCGAATTTCAATCCTGGCTAGAAGCTGTGATACAACGAAACAGGACTGTCTGCGGATGAATATATATATATATATATATATATATATATATAAGCATGCGGTGTAGATATAGAAAAATCCAAAGGAGTATCCTGTACATACAGTGTTAGGATATCTCTCTAAGAGAGCTCTAAATACATATAGAGCAAATATAAGAAAAAATTTAGGCAGACACGTTATTTCATGGTAAATCGGAAGTGTAGGCCTATTTCAGGCAAACCATCATTAGCTTCCGTCTTTATAGAAGATTTTACACGAATTGCTCGTGTAAAATCTTCTGTACAATAAAGACAGAAGCTGACGATGGTTCGCCTGAAATAGGCCTATATTTCCGATTTACCATGAAATAACGTGTCTGCCTAAATTTTTTCTTATATATATATATATATATATATATATATATATATATATAACGTTCGTGTGTATTATTCATGCATATATGTGTAGCATAATTCTGTTATGATACAAATATATACATGAAATATGTAAACGAGGTTTAACGGAATGGTTATATATACTTATCATATAAATATATATATATATATATATATATATATATATGTGTGTGTGTGTGTGTGTGTGTGTGTGTGTGTGTGTGTGTGTGTGTGTGTGTGTGAACGTCTAGTAGATATTTTCATTTATGTCTGGTGGTTGTCTGTAACTTGATTGGAGTATGTTTTGTGTGAGAGTGAAAATATTTAAGTTACACCGGTTGCGGTTGTAAGTAAACATATACTGGATTCTTTAAGTATGGGTTCTGTAAAAGTTAATAATATAATAAATATGTTTGACAGGTGTTTATACTACTAAAACATGCCCTTTTCTGATTACAGTGGCAGTTATAAAATCGAAGTTATGGCTTGTTTTGTTTCTGTGTGTTACAATCGAAAAACTTTGTTCCAAAGGTAAGTCTCACTTATGTCGGTATAGGCGAGCTAGTAGATTTGTAATTTTCCTATATTGCAGG
Organism: Ascarosepion bandense; assembly: GCA_037127315.1. Taxonomy (NCBI): domain Eukaryota; kingdom Metazoa; phylum Mollusca; class Cephalopoda; order Sepiida; family Sepiidae; genus Ascarosepion; species Ascarosepion bandense. The sequence continues at coordinate 2,714,827 of JBBBDQ010001763.1, read as the reverse complement.
TATTTTATTTAATAAATCAGATATGTTTTCGTTTCGTTAGGTAAATGAATGCAGTAACTTTGATAAAAAATTCTCTTGATTTGTTTTTATTAGAGCAAAAATGGTGGCCCTTGCCTGCTGTAAACCATCAATTTCCATCGCTTATAATCTTTCTTTTGAACGTTATTTTAATGGATACTCGTATTTGTTTCTTTTTTTTATAATTCAATATATATAGATATATATCTACCGACCTGAATATTCGGGAAAACTTGTTAGGAAAGTGCATATTTTCCTAACAAGATTTTTTTGAATATTCAGAACGGTATATATATATATATATATATATATATATATATATATATATATATATACCGTAGCGTGCGATGCTTGTACTTGTTGATATTCCCAACCTTCGTTTTGATGATTACTCACGCAGTAACATTGTTACAACATATACAGACACACACAGAGACACATAGGCAAGAATGTGCATACCGACATAACAGTAGCTATGTACATGCAAGCAAGCACATACTATCATGGACAGATTGTGATAATATTTATCTTACTAAAATTATTACCATTGCTGTCACAAACATTTCGACTGCCTTTATTATTATTATTATTATTATTATTATTATTATTATTATTATTATTATTATGTCATTTTTCATCATATTTCGATTTCTGCTTTGGTCTCACTACCAACCAAGTCTGCGGGGAGACCTAAGGCAGGTAGTGGCGTGTTGTTATGGCTCCATTTCATGTTTTTATTATTATTATTATTATTATTATTATTGTTATTATTATTAATATTATTATTATTATTGATGTTGATATTAACATTCTTGTTCTTATTATTGGAAATAGTTTTCTTTCTTAATAATCCTTAAGAAAATCAATTTCTTTTCAAACCGAGAATCTATTTCTGTCATTTTTTCATGCTATTCAGAAAACAATTAATTTTGGAACATTTGGTCATTAATTACTTTTAGTAGACAATCACATCATTTTCTAAACAATTTAATCACGAGTCATATCCACATCAGAGTAGCTTGAAATGTATTGCGACTCCACCCGTGCTAAACATAAGTTTTTGATGGAAATACCAAAATCTAATTGATTTTCATTGTCTGCAGTGTTTCAGTTCAGTTAAAGGACATGGCATTTTAGTTTTTTTATATCTTGTATTTGTATCTGTTTCACCACCTGGATTTAATCTCTGTACTGCATGTGCATTGTGGAGCAGTGGATATCGACACGGAACGACAAATCGGGAAGCTGAGTTCGAATTCCAGTTGAATTCCTTACATTCACTTACACACAAATACCCTTGAGAAAGGTATTAATCCGTCTCTTTCCTCCAGTTATGGCTTAAATAATAGGACAGATTGTGCTCTATAGCCTTGGCTGGCAACCAGTCTACCGTAGAAAGCAATGGCAACCTACTGTCAGATAACCTTCTGCCCAGTCAGTCATGTCTCTTTAGAGATATGATCGCCCAAGCGTATATCATGTATAGCACTCAACTGATTGACTGCACATGAAAGTTATATTCAGGTATCTTGTTGGTTTCTGCTTTACTGCTGCATATTCAATATAGAAGGTGGAACGATTTTGCTGCGCAACTTCACTTCCACTTTCAAGCAAAAGCTGAGATTCATTTTGGTGATTATAAGAAATGAAAAATCAATAAATTGCATAAAACTGAATGAATTAAAAAAATATGATTAAACCTTAGATTTAGAAGAGACAGAAAAAAACTTTCACAATATATTAAATAATTCATATATGGCACTACCCCTAAAATAATCGAAATTATATATACGAAAAAAATGTGATTCGAGTTTTATTCAAATGTAGTACACGTTCAAAAGATGCACATTATTTCAAATCTTAAAATTTCCTGGCATGGAATTAGAGATATAAGCCACTATTTCAGATATCTCAATAATGGTAAATTGTTTGCGGAGTGTTCTTTTCACATTTTTATTATTTCGTTTGGTGAAAATGTGGTTGGCTTTCATATGCAATTTTATCAAGCTTAAAATGCAAATACTACGCGTATATTTACGTTTTATCTAAAACGTATTTAATTTAATAAAGACACTTTAGAAAAAATCTCGAACTATTCAAATCTTTTCAGCAGCAGTTTCCCCAGAACCAGTGGAAATAATTCATTCACACATATACTTTGTTCATTTTTAATCGACCATTAATAAAAATTACAGAACATGCTTCAAACACCAGAAAAAAAAAAACACAAATCAATTAAATTCAAAAACGCAATATGACAAATTGAAACAGTGGATTCGTGATACATCGCAACACAAAATGCAACACAAAATGCAGCTACATCCAATTGGCGCTCCGTATTCTAATTAATTCACTCACGCAATATGAAAAAATGGATCAGTTGAATCGTGATACAACGTAAAACAAAAATGCAGCTACATCTAAATCGTGTTTCACATTCTAATTAATTCACTGGCGCAATATGACAAATTGGATCAGCTGAGTAATGATACATCACAACACAAAATGCAGTTAGATCCCATTCGCGCTCTACATTACAATTAATTCACTTACGCAGTATGACAAATTAGATCAAGTGATTCATTATACTTACCAACAAAAATGCAACTACATCTAATTCACGCTCCACTATCCATTACATTCACTCACACAATAGGACAAATTAGATCAGTTGATTCGTGATACATCCCAGCACGAAATGCAAATACATCCAATTCTCGCTCAACATTCCAACTAATTCACTGATGTAATATGACAAATTTGATTAGTTGATTCGTGATACATGGCAACACAAAATACGGTTACATCCAATTCATGCTCTATAATGCAACTAATTCACTCACGCGATATGACAAATTGTATCATACATTCGTGATACATTCGTGATACATCGCAGCACTAAATGCAGCTAAATTTAATTCACGCTTCACATTCCAACTAATTCACTCACGCATAATGAAAAACAAAATGCAGTTTCATCCAATTGGCGCACCACATTCTAATTAATTCACTCACGCAATATGACAAATTCAATCAGTTGATTCGTGATACCTCGCAACACAAATTGCCTCTACATCCAATTCATGCTCTACAATCCAACTAAATTCACTCACGCATTAATGAAAAATTGGATCAACTCATTCGTTTTAAATAGCAACACAAAACGTAGCTACAAACAGTTCGTATTATATATTCCAATTAATTCACTCACGCAATATGACAAATTGGATCAGTTTGATTTATATCGCAACAAAAATGTAGTTATATCTAATTGGAGATCCACATTCAAATTAATTCACTCACGGAATATGACAAATTGGATCAGTTGATTCGTGATACAAAATGCATCTACATCCAATCCATGCTCTACAATCCAACTCACGCAAAATGAAAAATTGGATCAGCTGATTTGCGATACACCGCAAAACTAAACGCAGTTGCATTCAATTCGCGATCTATGTTCCAATTCTTCATATTAAAAACAATCAACAAATTTATTTCTAAGATAGTTTAAAAAATTCCTTTCCTCTTGTTAATTTGAATATGAGAAAATAATTAAGATTTACTCTACAGACTGCCGCAAATTGTAACTACATCTTGAATGACTAGTACTGTCGCGTGACGATCACCTGGTGGATAGAATGATCTCCGTAATGTTCATTGATGAGACCGGTTCTGTTTCTATGCATGCGATGGTCATTTGTGTGGACAAAATAGACCTAGCAACAGCCTGCAGTGTGTATACGCGCTCAGCACCGTGGTCAAACTTCTGGCATCTGGATATCGGGTATTGTAAGTTATAACTTTCACTCGCTTTTTATGGTTTACATAATATTCAAATAAATAAAAATTGTTTACTTAAAATAGAAACTATGAATAACGAGAAACGTGAACAATGAACAGAAAAATATAACGAAATAATCATCAACTTCATATCTGAAAAGAAGAAGCGGAGTTTAATCGTCACCCACATTTTGTGGTAAGTCGAACTGTAGGAGCTCCCAAGTAATGGAAGGATATATTTTGTGTTGCAATGTATCACGAATCAACTGATACATTTTTTCATATTGCTTGAGTGGATTAATTGGATATGTTTTTGCGTTTGATGCTCAGATTTCAATAGATTATCTCATTTTTAAATTATGATGTGATGAATAAAATAATTTCTACAAGAAAAATGAATACTTTTTAATATCTCTGTTAGCTGATTTAAGTTTTCTTCATCAAGTTTTTCAACTGATGTATTAAAATCTCTTAAAACAAATGTTATATATCTTTTAACCAATTCATCCCAAACAATGTGATAATGCCACTAAGACGTAATAGGTTACTGGGTGTGAGAGAGAATTATAATAATTTAGAAGGAACCGGAAACCCAATATTTAACAGGAAACAAGAAATAAACCTCTACTCATGTTCAAATAGGTGGGGTGGTGTATGGACCGGATGATAGGCGAACCTCTCTACTCCTATTGAGGAAAAATAAATAAATAAATAAATGGCAAATAAAATATCAGAGTTTAGGCGAAGACATTAAAAGTATGAAGTTGAAGTAGACTTTAGAAGGTACCGGACACACAGTCCTGGAGAGGAAACAAGGAATAATCCTTTTAATTCTGTTCAAAAGAATAGAGAGCAGTGTGAACCAGACGATAGGTTAACCTATCTTCTCTTATTAAAAATAACTAAATATATTTGAATACTGTTTTAGTCATCTTTATTTCAAATTCAAATCTATATTTACTTTATAATCATGAATGTTATCTTGGACGCCTTTTTCGATTTGCCTTACATTTTAATGAATAACATTTGGCGTTTATACGCAATAAGTTCAACTCCAATGAAATTCACCCGAATAATTTTATATTTCATTCACAATTTTTTATTTTTAATACAGTTCAATTTCAAATTTGAACACATTAGCCCATTTGTTTGATTTATTTATATATTCTGCCTTAATCCTGACGAACACAAAATTTTTTGGCAATGAAACACTTCGCATTACCGATATGTTTTCAAAATTTATTTTCAACAATGGCGTCAATATTTTTTCTTTCTCTGTTTTTTGCTGGCGGTCCGCAAATATCAAATATCTGAACAGATCAATTTTTTGTAGAACAAACAAACTAATGCAGTAAAATCGATTTACGGATTCATTGTCTGTACTCCATTGCAGTGAGAATTGTCAGCATTAAGCAGCGGAGAAGAAATATAAGCTCATTGCTGGAGGTTCAAACCAAATCAAATAGAAAACTATTTCTATAGAGACTATCTTCATGGCACCTTTTTTATTATGCGATATTTGCAGTTGTATTCTCACTTTTGTAATATTTTATATTTTCATGAAAACAAGGTTTTAAATAATCTCATAATCTGAGATACGATGAAAATACTTTAGGAAAAGTAACTTTAGGAAAAGATCAAAATTGGAAAGTAATCAATGAAAATACTTATCTCCATTTCATATAAAATTCTATTTCCCGTTACTATTATAATTCTTTGTTGACTTTTCTCTCTTACATTCACTCACATTTTTTCTCTGGTTCACTTTTCTGTTTTTATCTCATTCTATCTCCTTTTTATCAACTCTTCTATTTCTCTCTTTTTTATCTTTTCTGCATTCTCTTTCCATATTTTCTTTCTTAGCCTTTCTTTTCTCATTAAATCCTTCCCGTTTCTTAAATGACCAATCAATTGCTATTTGAACTGCTTTAGGCTAAATATCATCAGTTCGTGTTCTTTGACTGTTATGTTGTTTTTAAGAGCTTCTGATACTTTGTTTTATGCCCTATTGCTTTTGCATTGTAGTTTTCTTATCAGTATTTTGCTGTTACTGTTTTCTTTTCATTTTTCTGCTGTTTTCACATTGTTTTCTAGTCTCTCTTTTGTAAATCATTTAATTTCTGCGATAATTATCATTTATCGACTTCTAGTCCTATGATCCGCAACCATGACATTAGTGAAAAAATAAACACTAAATATACAGAATGTCTGGCGATAGATATATGAAAATAAATTTATGTAGCGCAGTTGTTTCCATTATTTACTAAGATATCACTATATTCATTCATTTTTTCAAGCAAATTAATTTATATGGAAGAAGAATTACTTTATGACAGATAATGTATTCCGACGTAGACACATAATGATTAATCGCTATGATTCGATTCCTCAGTTTAAGAATGTTTGTCTCATCACTATCTTCCTTTGATAATTTTGACTTTCTTCGTCGGTAGACCCAGCAGTTTTGAACCTTTGATAGTCGAGTGACATTTTCATCTAGCTCTATGTTTATTTTCTCAATCAAGATACCGTGAAAATTATGAGAAAAATTTTTTATAAAAAATTCAAAACTATTTCCAATATTTACATTGTTCGGACTGTTGTCCTTTTCTTTATTGCCATATTTACGACGTTTCAGCTGTTGTACGCTCCGGCCTTATTCAAGTAATTTTTGTTGGAATTTCGAACCAAACCGTTATTTAGTTCACAGGCCACAGTTTTAGTTAATTCTCCTCAATGTAAATAGTTATAATACCTCATCTCAGAAATACAGGCAGACTTAATATTATCTTAAAAATCATTTTAAAAAATCCTACATTTTTTGATAATTCGTTAAAATCTTGCTCTTTTATATTATTTGAAATTTAAACCTTTTGTTAACAATCCTTGCATTGTTTTCGTTGTGATATATTTCATAAATAATCTTTATCTATTTCATGGTTTCTTCTATTCAAGCAAGTTATAGAAATTACGGTCACAGTATAACTGAAACACTGAATGCTTGTTGAATCTGAAAAATTGAAATGTGTGTATTTGATTACTTATATAATATATAAATAAACCGATATACATGACGAAATCCATTCATGTAACGTCGATTGAAAAGCATGATGTAATTCATTTCTGCTTAAAGATCTATCGAATATATCTACAAATACCTAATGAAAATAACCAAGCATGAATTATGAAAGTTTAAACTTTGCAAATGAAGTTAGAAATGAACAATAACGGGTAGCGAAAAATTCATAAGTTTCTTGCTACAGATGTAGAAGATTTCAACTCACCAAAGAAAAGTAGAGATGAGAAAAGTTCCAGGAAAAGAACCAGAGAGACAAATGCTTTTTTTTGGTTGTTGAGCAAAGATTCATGTAAGAAATAAAAATCAAACAAAATTCAACAATGACATGACTTCACTACAAGAAAACTTATCCTTACACCATGGAGTTTGAATGCTCAAATATATTAAAAACTATGAAAATGTGTTGAAATTCCTATGAAATTCAAAAAAAACTGATTAAAGTTAACATTAAATAAGAGAGATGGTCACTATCAACTCTACTCTTTGTAATAAATATATTAACGCTAAGTTTTAACTTGTGGAATTGTAAAACAGTATAATTTCCTGTCCGCAAATAAAATGAGGTGGAAATAATTGCGTAAAAGAAAATTGAAAATAGAATCTGAATCTCTCGTATTTTCGCACTCAGAGCATCGATCTCAGGGGTTTGGGTTTTGTAGTCTAGTCATTAATTCTTGAAACAGCCAAGTAGACATTAAATAGTGAAATTGAATTCATGAAATACATAATAATTTTTGGGATTCTCTTTTTAAAATATAAAATATAAATGTACAATTGGCCCAAATTACAATGTGAAGTCTATATACACTAAAGGTGAAGTATAAAAAGACGACGTATTGTAAAAGAAAGAAAGAAAAAAAGAAAGAAAGAAAGAAAGAAAGAACATTTACAAAAAAATGAAATAATAAAAATAGAAGGGAGAAGAGCACTGAGAAGACATTTGGTAGAAATAATAATAATAATAATAATAATAATAATAATAATAATAATAATAATAATAAAGCAATATATGCATCAGCAATAGTAGCAACAAAAAGTTGAACATCAAAGCAAAAAGATGGTAGACTCACAGACATGAAGATCCACCTTCGAAAAGAAAAATAGAGAAAGAAATCGAACAACTTAGAACTGAATTATCAGTACTCGACGAACAGGCAAGTGGAATAAATGTAAGAACTGGAAAAGGCATAAGAGTTGAAGAAAATACAATATTAGGAATGAAAATGAAGTCCTATTAACTAAAGAAAAAATAAAGCGAACAATACAACTAAAAGCTCAAAGAATAAAACGCGATGAGAAGAGATCAAGATTCTACAGAAAGAACAAGGATCTTTTAAAACGATGCCACAAATCTTACAAGGAAATAGGTAAACAAAGAATTAAAGTGACGGTTCCTCCCCACCACACACACACACCAAAATGAAAGCGGTTATACAGTTCTGGAAAAAATATGCACTTGCTCAAAGGGACATAACAAAGAAGCAGATTGGATTGCGTAAGAGACAGAACGAGTGAAAATTAAACCAGAACAGACATGGGCTGGAATCACATAAGAGGATCCTAATTGTGCACTGAAAAAGGCACACAACTAGAAATCTCCAGGAATAGATAAAATTCCTAACTTTTGGTTATATTATTTAAATTCAACACACAAAAACTAGCCAAAGAACTTCAAGAAATGGTTAACGATCCCACTGAAATTTCGGCATGGATGACCAAAGGAATTACCTTTATTCTACCCAAAAATAATGACACAAATATCCCGAAAAACTACAGACCAATTACATGTATTCTCACAACTTACAAACTATTGACATATATTTTGACAAAACAGACATATTTCTTCTTTTAAAGAAATTAAATACTACCACTTGAACAAAAAGGGTGCAAACGTGGCACTTACAAATGTAAAAATTAATTACTTAGTAATAGGATGATCTTGGAAAAATGCTTTATTGCAAAGAAAAATCTTAGTACTGCCTGGATAGATTATCGTAAGGCATTCGATAGGGTACCACATTCCTGGTCTTTAAATACGTACAAAGTATCACCTATTACCATCAATTTCATTAAACAATATATGTCGATATGGAAAACAGCACTTTACCTCAATCATATAAATAACACCTATACGTCTGGTAAAATAAACATCAACAGAGGAATATTTCAAGGTGACTCTTTGTCTTCCTTACTATTTTGAATATCACTAATAGCATTAACCAACCAAATTAAAAAAAAATAGAATGTGGTTATAAAATAGCTCAAAAGAAAATAAGCCATCTCTTTTATATGGATGACTTAAAGTTGTATGCTAGGAATGACAATGAGCTGAAAGATCTTCTGCAAATTGTAAAATGCTTTAGTGAAAACGTTAGAATAAAATTCAATTTGGATAAATGTGCTAAAGCCACAATTTTAAGAGGATCGCTACAACAAACATCCTCTGTTAACTTAGTCACTGCTGTAACAACAAAAAAAAAATAGAGCAAGAAGAGGCTTATAAGTACCTAGGTGCAAATGAGAGTGAAAGAATTCACCATAAGAAAATGAAAGAAATAGTGAGTAAAAAGTACTGTAGAAGGCTACAACTGATTTTAAAAACGGAATTCAATTCTCAGAACAGAATTATGGCCATTTAATAACCTTGCCATGCCAGTGATCTAATAATAGTTTCAATATCTTGAACTGGACTCTAAATGACATCAGACGAAGGGATTCTAAGACAAGTAAGCTTCTTTCCAAGCATAAGATGCATCATCTAAAGGCTGATGCAGACCGTCAATACATACACCGTAAATAAGATGGACGAATTTTTTCAGCTTGAATTGGCATACAAGACATCAACTATTGGCCCATTAACATACATGGAAATAATGAAAGAAAACAGTAAATACAGACAAGATTTACATTTAGTAGATTCTGTAGAAAATCAAAATGGATTCAAAGAACTAACTGTTGCAGCAAAAAATATGGAAAAGTAAGCCAAGGATAAAGATATAGTTACAGATATAGAAGATGTTACCATACTATGGGATTACACCATCTACACAGACAGGAAAATTGAAGCAAATAGGCCGGACATTATTGTCAAAAAACAAAAAGAAAAACTTGTCTACTAATTGAAACGGCTAATTGTAACATAACCAGGGAATTTGAAAAACTCTCAAAATATAAAAACCTGTAAATTGAAATAGAAAAAAATGTGAAAATTGAAAACAAAAATAGTACCAGTGATAGTAGGAGCATTTGGAATTATAAAAATAGGAACAAAGCAACTCATTCAAAGAATCCCTAGAAATCCCAGCTTAAGAGATATACAAAAATGTCTTAAGTACAGCCCACACACTAAGGAGAACTTTGTCTCACTAACGCTAAGGATGTTATGGACGAAAATGCATGAAATGCATCCGTAACAACACACTACGACCTGCTTTATGTCTTTCCGCAGATTTGGTAGGTAGTGTGACCATAGCAGAAATAGAATTATGATGAAAATGACATAATAATAATACAACGCCTAATCGATTGGAAATGTTAACATATGTTTTTGTCTTAGTGAATTAACAAGTATCCCGTTCACTACTAGAGATCTGATTCGCTTAAGAACATACCCAATCGAACACCGTCTGAGCGGAATAGTTTATACGGCCTGGCGGTATTTCTAACTGAGACCCGTCTACAAGGTTATGCACTGCTTCTATTTAAACCTGTGAACATATCGCGCAAATTTAATGGTAATGCATATGCCTAGTATACACTTGTTAGCCTGTGTGCCATAACAAGTATATATATTTGCATCCCAGCGTCATCTTATTGGCTTTTTCACAATAATAATGACACGAATAAGAACAAGAAGAACAAGACTAAATAAATAATGATGGGAAAGTTGACTTAGAAAAGGAGTGAATTGTTCGAGAAAGAGGGAGGGGAAAAAGAAAATAATGAAAGCAAGAGTTGACGAGATTTGTTTATGAATATTATCGAATTAAACTTCCTCTCTCTCTCTCTCTCTCTCTCTCTCTCTCTCGCTTTCTCTCTCTCTCTCTCTCTCTCTCTCACACACTCTCTCTTTCTCTTTCTCTCGCTCTCTTTCTCTCTCTCTCATGGATTAAGTGCAGGTGGTGTACTAGATAGTGGCTCGGAATGAGAAAGCGAAAATCCAAGTTCAAATTTCAGTCGGGTTCGTTACACTCGTTCGGAAAGTTATTAATCCACCTCCTCCTCGAGTTATATGTTAAGTAATGGGACTTCTATCAGGAAAAATCATTGTTATTCTCAAATAATTGCTAATGCAATCTTCATTCACAAAATAAAAAATGATTCTTACAATCCAAAATATATTTTGGCTATAAATAACCCACAAATCCATAAAAAAATTCAGCGATTACTTCAAGCCCAACATATCTGTAATCTTTATCAAAACAAAGGAAGTTGATTAATCGAAACTATTTTCGTTTCAAAATTGTTTTAAGGCATTTATTTGTAACGTCTTATAAATGTAAGGTCAGAAACAAGATATGGCGTCGGTGCAGATAGGTGAACTCAGAATCGAATGATATATTGAATTGCATGCAAAAAACAAAATGAAGGTATTAATCTTTGCCAATATTATTTTTAAAAAATTATGAAATATGTTTAATGGTGAAATAGAATCTCGAATAAACTTTTGTCTAGCCTTTTCTTTCAACCTTACAGTCAATTTCTTTCTCTTGTTCCTTCTCATCTTTGTATCCGTCTCCTAACGTCTTCTTCTCCTTGCCCTTGATATTACCCTATTATTTATCTTATTCCTATATCTTTGTGTGGCCATTTTTCTATTGTTCTTATTTTTTCACTTTCTTCACTCCTTTTTTTTTACTCTCATGCGTTTTGGTCTTTTTTCTTTTTCCTCTTTCCTCTTAATCATTCTTTATTTGCTTCTTCAGAATATCTTATCCACACCCACTTCTACTTTTTCATGGTAATCGTTTTCAGTTGACATTTTTTGTAGTCTTGCTTAATGGAGATAGTATGTGCGGAGTTTAACTTTCGCATAAATATCAATATGATTTCATTACTTCATATAAGTGACCCTGCTATCGTGTTTATTCGAGATCACTTGTCGTAAGGCTTTCCTCCTTTTTCTCCATTTGTTGACTCTCACCTCAGAATTAATCAATTACACAGCAAAAAATTTACCTTTATTATGAATTTGATTAGCATATTACTTCTGTGCACATATTTTATCTAAAATACATTAACTTTGTCGAAAATTAGTGTTCATTATTTTCTTTTAAGAATTGGCAAAAATTGTGGGAAGATGCGCTTAACTTTTGTGACATTAAGTTTAAATATATAGCCTGTTCTAAATTGTTGGAGATTAAACTCGATTTTCAAACAAAAATAAACATTTTTTACAATATTAGTCATTAGCTTATGACAACGATTCATTTGGTATTTACAATAATAATAATAATAGGCTTTAAACACTCTAAACTGAACATATTACCGTTCAAGAGTCACTAACGACCACATTAGATGGTCTATGTTTTAAATAGTCAAAACACATAAATAATTACAAGTACAAATCAAAACTATATATATATATATATATATATATATATATATATATACGTGTGTTAGCTTTTCTATCTAGCTATCTGTTTGTCTGCCTATTTTACTAGTACTTATAAATATGAATAGGCTGAAATAAATATAAGTTGTTTTTCTGTGAATTACTTAAATCAGTATCTACCTTTCTGTTGTTTTATCACAATGCAAACATCGATGGGTGTATATATATATATATATATATATATATATATATATATATATATATATATATATATATATATATATATAAATTCAATATTATACTATAATGGAAAATATGTAAATAATAATAAGAAGAAGAAGAAGAAGAACTTTGATGTAACAATGGGCATTTATGGTGTGCAGAGTATGCAAACTCAAAGCATATACGTAATCAAACTAACAAATGTTATCAACAAAAAAGATATAGGTCTATACAGGGACGATGGTGTGTTAACTCTAAGAAACTGCCACGACAGAACTAGAGAAAAAATAACAAGAAATAATAAAAATCCTTAATAAGCTATGATTCACAATAGATATAAAATCCAACCAAAGAGAGTAAATTTGGAAGGAACTAACCAACGTCTACGTCCGTTCGGCCATGTGGACAACAACTGAGTTTTAATGTTCAGTAACAGTTTTTTTTACCAGAGTTCATATTGCAATTTTTGATGTTAATGGTTTCTCTAGTAGTTTTTACTGGAGCTCATATTGCAGTTTGGACACTAATGATTTTCTCTGATACTCCGTGTTACTGGTTCCACCGGTGGGCTTAAGTACAAATATCACTGGCATCATATATATATATATATATATATATATATATATATATATATATAGTCATCCGCAGACAGATCTGGTTCGCTGTATCACAGCTCATCAGTACGGTTAGACATCCGATTAATTTTAACCTAGGATTGAAACCCGGCCGAATTGGCGTCAGTCGAAATATTTTAAGCATTAATATCAATTAGATATCTAAACTTCCCAAGCCAAAAAGAAAAAATAAAATGCTTAAAAGTTTTTAAAAAATGATACGTCTATAGAATATAATAATTCGCTAAAATCGGCAATTATTGAAAAACAAAAAAAAGGAAAAAAAGACAAAAAAGCTAAAGAGCCAGTGAAAAGTGAGAAAAACAAAGCAAAAAAGGACAAATGACCATGAGACCCTACACATACGCACATTCGCACAGACAAACGCATGACCGCACGCGCGCAAACGCACACATGAACACAAACAATACGGTTATAAAAAAAACTTTGACTAATGAAAAGTGTATAAAAAAGAAAAATTGCTGATACCCCTGAAGAGTTGCGAATCTCTGGAATCGGGATGCTGGAGGTAACACCAATTAAGCTTCAAACTTTATATATATATATATATATATATATATATATATATAATGTGAGCATGAAAATTTTAAAAATCTTTAAGTTATGGTTATGATGCATAAAGAAAACAAAAGAATATATGAAGAATGTGTAGCCTCATTTACACAAGAAAGCAAATAGCTTGCTTTGACAATTGGTACTTAACATATTACTCAATAAGTTCTAGGCCTGACTAACGCCACTAATAAAAATCCATATGATTTTTATGAAGTAATAAACTTCAAATGGCATGTTACAAAATTTGGGCCTAATCGGATTATTAGTTTACAAATTACAGTTAAGTGAAGCTACTATTAGAAATTTTCAAAATAATGGAAAAATCTGAATTCCGTGTGTTATTAAAGCACTGCTTTCTGATGAAAAAATATTGTTCAAGCAAAGCAATGGCTTGATAAGTGTTCTACTCCGTCGCAAACAACGGTTAAGAGGTGGCATGCTGACTTTAAAAGCAGTTGTACCGGAAAACACCAAATAAATTGACAAACTCGTTTCGGCCGAACGTAAATTAAACTTGCGTGAGATAGCAGAGGAGTTGAACATAGCAGAAGGCAGTGTATTCTCCATTTTGCATGAACATTTGTCAATGAGAAAGCTGTGTTCAAAGTGTGTGACGTGTTTGCTCACAGTCGATCAAAAACAACAATGTGTCGATGATTCAGAGAGTTGTTTGCAACTGTTTCAACGCAAAAAGAAGGAGCCTTTGCATAAATATGTGACATTGGATGAAACATGGATCCTTCACTTTACTCTGGAGACAAATCGGCAGTCAGCTGAGTGGAGAGCAGCAGGTGAAAGTCGTCCAAAGCGACTAAAGGCGCAAACATCAGCAGCAAGGTTTTGGTCTCCGTATTTTGGAATGCGCAATGTATTTTGTTCATCGATTACCTTGAGAAAGAAAGAACCATCATTAGTGAATACTATATACCATTATTGGTGCGTTTGAAGGAAAAAATTGCCAAAAAATTATCGCAAATGAAGAAGAAAAAGTGATATTTCACCAAGACATCGCATCGTGTCACAAGTTGATCGCAACGATGGCCAAACTATATGAATTGCACTTGGAATTGCTTCCGCTTCCACTCTGTCCCCAGTGACTACTGGCTGTTTGCAGACCTTAAAAGTATGCCCCAGAGAAATAAATTTGGCTCGAATGAAGAAGTGATATCGGAAACTGAGGCATATTTTGAGGCCAAAAACAAATCGTTCTACAAAAAAGGCATCGAATTGTAAGAGAAGTGTTGTTATCAGTGTATCACCGTAGAAGGAGACTATGTTGATAAATAAAAATAATAATTTTATCTAAAAGTTGTTTTTTTTATTTGTTAGGCCCGGGATTTATTGAGTGATGTGTTACAGCTGTTATTTTATATTTTCTCGAGATTCGAAAACTAATGATCATTTCGTCCAGTGAACAAACTTCTCGTATAGATAAATATAAACGTTCAGAAATCGATAGGTTGATCAATAACAGGCAGATATATTAACAGAAAGACATATAATTTATGTATTGTAAGGTTTTCACTTATGGGATCGTGTTGCTGATTTTATATGGCTATCAAGTGGCTAATTCAGATAATTTCTTTTTATTTATAAGAAATTTAAAAAGAAAAATGCGAGTGAAAACTGTCTGCTATATATGTGTACTTATATATATATATAAATATATATATATATGTGTGTGTGTGTGTGTGTGTGTGTGTGTGTGTGTCATCAGGAAAGCGAAATGCTTTGAAAGATTCGATCAGCCTTTATTACTCTATTGCTAAGTCCCATAAGTTTCTTCCGTATTATGCTTTTATTATGTAAGATGTAGAGTAAGCGTCTTCTTAAAGATTTCTTAGGATTTTTATCATTTTTAATCTGATTGTCGATGAAAGACACAGAAAATGACAGACTAAAAATTAGAGAAAAGGCGAGGGTGGCTTATATGTATTCCCAGTCAAGTAGAAAGGTAAAAGAGTCAAGGGATAGAGAAAAAGTAGGTGAATATGAAAGTGCACTCACTACGCATGTGCGGGAGAAAGAAACATGTGAAACGCAACAGAAAGAAATTGCCGCTTCAGTTTTTTCTTTTCTTTTTTCTCTACATCTATGCTCTTTTGAGAATTGAAATGACAAGAAGCAGAAGAGTAACAGCGAGAGACATGAAAGCTCATGCAAAAAATGAGAGTTCAGTGTATTTATGTTATTTAACTTCTTTAAATTATGAGTATATATGCTTCTTACACAATATTTCTATGATCGAAATATAGTAATAAATTCGGGTCGACAAAAAAAAGAATTCTTTTAAAGATAGTAGAACACGCTCTTTTAAATATTAACAATTCTGCAAAATTTGGTGGGTGTTAAAAGTTAACTATTAGTAACATCAAACAAAAGTACAAAATATCAGAGAATATTACACTTAATAGCTTTGCTCTTTTCTACTTGTAGAAATAGTCGCAGCTAGATGTTATTTAAGTCATAGTGTAGCTGAGACGGTGCAGCTGTGGCAGCCATGGGATTCTGACATGAGTTAATGTAGTTTGACTACTGAATTATAGTTGATACCAGAAAAATGGAACGCTCTAGCAATTGGTCTTGGATTTCATGCACAAATGTAAGAAGAGTATACTAAGAATATATAAATTCCGGACAGATATTATCCACACATGAAACTGCGGGTACCAAGAGGTAATGCAATAATAAGACAGCCGGTTACTGACAATAGTGTTATCCGCTCAGCGATGAGGAACATTGCATGGAATCTTATCCTAATTCAATGATGATGCCACTCAATCGTACAGTAAATGCACTGTACTTGGGATTTCGTAATCGTCGACCAACAATAATAGTAAATATCACCTGAACCAGATTACATCACCATTGGATTGCGGAACATTGACTTTGTGTCGCCTACTCAGATGGTCATGGTCGTGTGTGGAGAAGCCCACATTAGGTTATGGATCCAACCTATCAGCAGGATAATGTAGAAGCCGGTGTTGTCTTTGAAATAGCGTTAGTGTATTCCAAGGACCACTTATGAATCTGGAATCTCTTTTGAAAGGTGCAACAGCCACAGATTTTGTGGCAGACCATTTGTACTCTTTTATGCCCACCATGTTTCATAATAGTCAGAGTTTATCCAGCAAGATCAGGCAATACAAATATCGTGTAAGGGTGATACGAAAGTGATTGCAGGAACATTTGGTTGTTCCACAGGTATTCATTGCTCATCATAACTCATCAGCGCTCAAAAATATCTAAACATCTTTGAATATGAGTTGGTGACACTAAAAATCTCATGAAATTCATATCCAACAAACATAGACAACCCTACATAAACCCTGAATAGCAATGATTCAAGCACTTAACACACTTCATGCCAGAATGCAAAGTCGCGTTATTCCAATAAAAGAAGGCGTTACTCGTTATTAGTTACATGTCTCTGAGTTTTAATCATTTCATTTTATTATTAGTGTTGTGATATTATTAATGCATAGAGAATTGATAATATGGATCTTTTTCTTGTTTTAGGAGAGTCAAAATTGAATTTTCTGCAGTTTCAAGACGAAGAGAAGTTACAGCCGTATGGAAAGTGCGGCTTTTCTTTTTCTTCATTTTCCTATTTTCTCTTTAGATTCCTTTTATATATTCTACATTAGAAAACTTCATCTATCTATCTATCTATCTATCTATCTATCTATCTATCTATCTATCTATCTATCTATCTATCTATCTATCTATCCTGACAGTCAATATATTGATCATATCAGTTGTTTTGCTTAGTAGAGAATTTCAAATTTGGGATTAGTATGGTATGAAGACAATTTTTCGTCTCCAGTTATTTTATGATAAAATATCGCAAATCTCATAAAATATCGGAGAGCAATTAAATCTCTTTCGTCTTCTGAGTTTCCGACAACATTTTCGATCGTCTTCACGCATAGTACTCAGAAAACTTTATTTTCTTTTCCGAATAGATGTGTTTCGTTGTTTTCGATATTATATCCATGTTTTTATTCTACTGGGTTACTGTACTTCAAAAATCACAAAAAGTAAACATTTGGGTTTCGTTGTTAATTCAATCAAATTTCATCGTTTTCATTTCAGGAAGAGTTAAGTGAATGGGAAAACAGTTTGAAAGTTCTTGAATTTCAATGAATACAATTAAAGACATACTATTTGCTTATAGCAAGTAGTTATCAGATCACTTTGTCTTAATTAATTTTGAATGGCATTTTAATTCATTTTAGTATAGCTTGTTTTATTACTGTAAAATAGCAGTTGACAGTTACGATTATTTTGAATGTATAAAGAAATATGTAAATTATGGACAACAGTAACATTTTCGCAGATCCAATTAATTATTATCCACAAATGTAAAGGAATTATTTCAAATGTAAAAAAAAATAACTCTTTCTCACTGACATAAATAGCATTTAATAATTTTTTGTAGACTTATAGAGATAAAGTGATCTATATTAAAATGAGAGAAAAATCGATATTATTGCCAAAGAAGGCTGTTTTTTGCTCTAAGTAGCAGTCAATTCAAAGATTATCTGTTTTCGATTAAAATAATGTCAAAATAAATTGTTATTGTTAGAGGTCTGATGACCTCAGTATTTATGGCAACATTCTTTGTCGAATTTTTAGCCAACGTCTCCATAATCGGAAAGTTTTGTTCCGCTAACTGCTATAAATAATGGAGGAGACGACATCATATTATCCAGTGAACATTTCTAAAATAAAAAATTAAAAGTCGAATTGTGGAATTTTTTAATGTATTTGAAACAGTGTGTATACTCGGTCCTACCTCTGTTTTTCTCCTTTCTCTCCTTCCGTCCTTCTTCCTTCCTTCTTTCTTTCTTTCCTTCCTTCCTTCCTTTTGTTCCTGTATGTGTGTGTGTGTGTGTGTGTGTCTGTCTGTCTCTGTGTGTATGTCTGTGTATTTGTGTATGTGCGCGCGCGCTTAACTGTTGACATCTCAAATGACCACATACTGACATTTACTGATCTATAATTTTTCACATCAACTATCATCTCCTAAAGAAATTAACTAATTTTTTTTTTTTTAATCATATCACCCCGAGCAAGGCGGTAACGCCGCTGATGTGCAGGGGGCTACGTAAGAGTGAAAAGATTGGAAAAGAGAAAGCCGGAAACCACATCCTAGACAGGGAACAAAGGATGAGCCTCTTCACCTGTTCAATAGACGTGGATGGAGTATGAACCGGGCGATAGTTTAGTCTATCTACTCCAATTGGAAAAAAAAAGAGAAGAGTGAAAAGATTGGAAGAGAGAAAGCCGGAAACCACATCCTAAACAGGGAACAAGGGATGAGCCTCTTCACCTGTTCAATAGACGTGGGTGGAGTATGAACCGGGCGATAGTTTAGTCTCACACACAAACATAGATAGATAGATAGATAGATAGATAGATAGATAGATAACGATGCCAAATTTATAAACGGAGAAGATAATCTAAAAATATCTATTTAATATAAAATATTAAGAGACAGATCTGTATAGAGAGCTCAGTGGATAATATCCAGAGTAATATGTTATACATAAAGAAAAACTCAACACATCATCGAAAGTGGTGATAAACTATAATGTATTTCGACGAACGAATATATCTATCTCATCAGATTTCATTTGGTTTAAATTTCTCAGAATGTTTTTTAAATAAAAAAGGGGAATTCAAGGAATATAAACCAGAATAGAAATTTTAAGTGTTATCTTATTGGGGGTCACAAAGGTTAGGGAAAAAAAGAGTTCATCTAATAAGTGTGGTTTTATTGAACAGAATAAATTACCATAAACAAATCACCAACACACACACACACACACACACACACACATATATAGTGTTTAATTGTAATAATATTTGGCGGCAAGGTTGTTGTTTTTCAGTAGTTTTACTGATAAAATGTATTCTGGTAAGATAGAGTCTTGATAAGTACAAAAAGTTTTCTCTGTAGCAGAGCAGACCAACGTCGACTTCGGTATGAGACTGCTCTGTTAAAGAGATAAACATTTTATATATATATATATATATATATATATATATATATATATATGAAAATATTTTATGGATATATATACTCTCGTATTGACACACTCACACACCCACCTATTAAAACTATACATACACACGTATACACAAAATTAATGCAAACACATATATGCACAAGTTTACAGACAAACTTCACACACACACACACACACACACACACACACACACACACACTCACACAAATGCACCTACATTCAATTACCTATATAGATAAATGTAGTTATACACATATACAGGCATATGTGTCAAATACTTAGGAGAATTCAACCACAATTTCCTCAATACCCCAAAATTATCAAAGAATAAAAAACACAATAAAAGCGAGACTTCATGTGTAACTGAGTGGAGTCATTTTAACTAAGACAAATATACACAACTATATTTGTTTATCAAATATATATATTACGCAAATCATCGAATTTTAACAAAAGTTGGTTATAAGCAACCGACAATTTGAAATGAATTGTTTGAAGATTATTTTTTATCGATACTCGTATTTAAGTAGATATTCTGTTTTTAATGAAACAGTATTATATATTTATTTCTATCGGCCTGATTATTTACGATAAATTTTTGTTACGAAAATGTGTGCCATTCAGGAGGATTCGCACCTGCGACAACTATCTATGTAGGGGAAGCTACCATTTGATCTGGTAACGTCTTAGACCTCTCGACCACGAATAGCCTCCAGGTTTATCAAGCTTGATAAAAACCTCGTTTATATAGGTTACGGTCATATCACGTTGAATTCACCGGTTCTCGCTCGATCACCGAAGTTAAGCAACGTTGAGTCTGGTCAGTACTAGATGGGTGACCGTTTGGGAATACCAGGTACTGTAAGCAATTATTGACGGATGTGCGTTGTGGTGCAGTGGATATCGGCTCGGAAAGGGGAATCGGTGAGCCGAGTTTGGTTTCCAGTTAAACATGCATTCACTTACGCTCTGGTACCCTTGGGAAAGGTATTAATCCGTCCCTTCCCTCCAGTTATGGGTTAAATATCTGAGGTCTGCTGTTCATGCGATCCGTGGCAAACTTCTGCACCGATTGTTTGTTATCAGCAGTTCCAAAAAGTGTGGATGGTGCTACACAAGCCTTCACCTCTCTAAACAATTCTTTGTGTTGTAGTCTAACTGAGGTTAGACACTCATACGTCGAAATCGACGGGAGAGTCCATTAAATATATATATATATTCCATTTTTAAACGAGTTATTTTGTTATCCAGGTTTCTACCATAAGTGGTGTCTTCAGGCGATTTTTAATAACTGATTTTATCTTTTACCGTTTTTCTTTTTAAGAACGCTCTTGTAACGGTGTTGTATTCGAACGTTCACATTGATATAATATTACATTGCCGAAAATCTATACTTTTCCACATAGGTATAGCATGGATCAAGAAATCCAACAACGGAACATTCGATGTCCCACAAGGATCGTATGATGGAGCAGAAATCTCAGAATTGATGGGAATATACATTTTAAACAAAATAAACAAAATACTCCATATTGACAACTACGGATTATATAGAGATGACGGATTAATAATAGCACCAGACAACAAAAGAATAAATGATAAAATAAGGAAACAGCTTTTTAAATTATTCAAAGAACTAGATTTTGATATTACAGTCGACACAAATAATGAAGTTGTACAATATTTAGATGTAGAACTTAATTTACAAACTGGAAATGTCTCGCCATACATGAAAACAAACACTAAGTTGTCATACATAAATACAAAGTCCAATCATCCAAATAATATAATTAAACACATTTACAAAGAAATAGAACACAGACTATCTAATAATTCGTCAAACAAATCAATATTTAATGAAAAGAAGAATATATATGAGGATGCACTAAGAAATTCCGGCCATAAGAACGTTTTACAATATAATTCTCAACCAAACAGACAAAACCAACAATAGAAAACGAAACATTATCTTGTTCAACCCACCATTTAATTTAGAAGTAAAGACCAAAGGAGGACAAATATTTTTAAAGATAATAGATAGGCACTTTCTAAAAGAATCACAACTAAACAAAATTTTTAATAGAAACACAATCAAACTAAGTTATAGTTGCACTAATAATTTAGATAGTTTCATAAAAACAAAACGCCAGAAACTTAAACAGCACCGCACAAAACAAAACCACCAACAAAAAATGCAACTGCAGGAACAAAAATAAGTGTCCACTTCAAGGTCTCTGCAACACAAAAGAAATAATTTATAAGGCAGAGGTAAAAGACCCAGATGGCCAAAACAAAATGTAGTTGGGCTCAACCAAAGACACCTTTAAAACCAGATGGTTCTTCCACAGATCTACATTTAAAACAGATAAAAATTAAAAATCAATACAAAATTGGCTAACCATGTTCGGAAATTAAAATCAAAATATGGAAAAAACTCAGACATAACGTGGAGCATTGTAAAAACATCCAAGCCTTACAACGGTAGACAAATATATAGACTGTGCCAAGAAGAAAAATTAGATGTTTATCTAAAATGTTGTTTATCTCAAAGCGATAAACAACAAGGCTGATGTTGTTGAACTTGGTGGAGAGTGTCAAATGCCACCAGTGAAGGCGTTCATGGATGACACTACAATCCTCTCATCCAAGGTAAATTCAACTCACAAGACATTAAGTTTGATAATAAGTTGGTATATAATAAAATTTAAACCAAACAAGTCCAGAAGTCTTCCTCTTAGGAAAGGAAAATTGAATAAAAACATAAATTTTGTTGTAGGTGGTCAAAGAATCCCTACTGTATCAAAAAAAGCAGTGAAAAGTTCCGGTCGGTGGTACGATCAATCGTTAAAAGATACCAACCAAGTAAAAGAAACATTCAGATCATTACAAGATCTCCATAAGATAGATCTTTGTCCTCTAAAAAGAAAATACAATGTATGGTGCTTAGAGCATGTACTCATTCCAATGTTACTATGGCCTCTACTTGTATACGAATTTGGAATGAGTAAAATTGAGTCCATGAAAAGAAAAGTAAACAAATATATCCGAAAATGGTTGGGTTTGCCTCCAGGTTTGTCTGATATTGCATTGTACTGCAGACAAACAAAGCTAAAGTTACCGTTTAAATTGATTGTGGAGGAGTATAAATCCGGAAAAATTAGACTTCAAATGATGTTAGATGACACCAAGGATAAAGCAATAAAAGTATTAAATCCTACATTAAAAACAGGCAGAAAGTGGAAGGTCAGAGAGACAATAACAAGTGCTAAAGACAATCTAGCTTTCAAAGAAGTCATCGGATATACTCAAGCAGGAAAACAAGGGTTAGGACTAAATGAAAGGCAATGGTGGTCAAAAACGTCTGGTAAAGATCGCCGAGACATGATCATCCAAAATGTAAGAAACGAAGAAGATAATAAAAGACTCGTAAAAGGAGTTCAACAATCCCAACAAGGCCAATGGACAAACTGGGAGGAGGCTCTGCAGAAATCTATTACTTGGAAGGACATTTGGAAGATAGCCCGACTCAGGTTGAGTTTTTTAATATGTTCCACATATGACCTGCTACCATTTAAGAAAAATCTTGTTAGATGGAAGAAAGAGAGTGATCCAACTTGTCCCCTCTGTAAGGAAAATCCACAAACATTAGAACGTGTTCTTAGTTCCTGTAAAACAACTCTTAGCAATCGAAGATATACATGGAGGTATAATAATGTTTTGGATGAGCTGGTCAGAATTATAAAGAAATATATGAAGTCTGAGTCATCTAATTCAACCCAGAAATTTGTTGCAGCGGGAAAAAGGTATGGCGGTTCTAAGCAAACAAGCAAATATCAAGCTATATCCGGAAAATATCGCCTTAGTTCTGGTGGCATTTGGGAGGTATCTGCAGACCTTCCTGGTTGGCGTAATGATTACCCCAAAATAATATCAAGTAAAGGTCTGTGACCAGATATTGTTCTTCTATCAAGTGTGAATTATAAAATCATCTTGGTTGAATTAACAGTACCATATGAAAGCAGGATGGAACAAAGCCACGATTATAAAACTAATAAATATGAAAATCTAAAATCAGAGCTAATAAAGGTGGGGTATAATGTAATTGTTAGAGCAGTGGAAATTGGAGCAAGGGGTTTCGTTGCAGCCACTTTGTACCAATTTCTGGGTCAAATTGGAATCAAAGGGCGTAATAGGACCAAAATTATGAAATACCTAATAGAAATCACTGAAAATAGTTCTATGTGGATATGGAAGAAAAAAATATTCCGTGGAGTGTTTCAGTGAACATGACGGCATGATATGATTGATCGTGAATACCTAATGAGGTTCACGTGGCATTCTCGAAACGCAAGGTTTGCCGTTATTCATTTTTCGTAAATTTAATTTCGCCGTTAAACATTTGAACAAGTATAACTACACATGTATATCGTTATAATGAGACCTCACATCAGTGAGGTGGGCTGGTATTCAAGTGAAACCGTTGAGAGGAAGGACTCGAAACGATGCACATTCTCTCCTGATGACCCCAATTTAAATATAAATTCGAAAGGATCAAAAGAAGGTCAATGAAGTCATATGCCGGAGAGAGGCTCGGTGGAAATATTATTGGTATGAAGAGCATTTTGTATTCAGCTCGCTTCAGGTGAGTGTCAATTACTTTCCAGTAATTTCCTTCTAATTTAAACAATGTGCGTTCATAAATTCAAATAAAACACCGTTACAAGAGCGTTCTTAAAAAGAAAAACGTTAAAAGGTAAAATCAGTTGAAACACCACTCATAATAGAAACCTGGGTAGCGAAATAACTCGTTTAAAAATGGAAAATATTCAAAAATTCTGCAATATAATTGTATCAAACACTTTTTAATACAAATGTGTACTGGTCTGACCCTAACAGGACCAAAAATGAAGTATTAAACAATCAATCAATCAATCAATCAATCAATATATATATATATATATATATATAATCTGAGTAATGGTTACCTAATGGAAGTATATTCCACTGTTAGATAGTTACTTTAAAAGTGCTCAAAACAAAAGTAAAGCATAAATATATGGTAATTATTATTATTATTATTATTATTATTATTATTATTATTATTATTATAACTGCATACTGCAACTTGATAACTATGTTGTTTTAACACCAAAACTTTATAGCTATCAAGTTGCAGCATGCAGTTATTATAATTATAATAATAATTACCATATATATATATATATAATTATTACTAAATATTAAGTGATTGGCAAGTTTTGTAAGAGAGACATAACCTTAAAAGAGAGGCAAGATATTGTAAAATTTTTGATTGATGAGAACAGAATGCTGGAAATGCAATAAACCAAGCAGCGATCAATTAAGAATCAAATAAAAAATCTGACAAAAAGATAATTGAGAAAACAAAAAAATATGCTAAGTAAGAAAAGTGATCTGGTCAACAATGAAGTATTTCAAGATGTTGGTGTTGTGAATGTAAATTCAGAAAAGATGCAGAATGCTAGAATATTGTCTAAAAACACGAAATCAACCAAAATACCTCCAAACAGAAGCGTCTAAGGGATGTGAAAAAGCACATAAAAACTGATTTCTCAACAGTATTTTTAGTGATGAATGTGATAAACATGAAATGAACCTGTTAGCTGAGCTGAAATAATATTTAAACACAGCCAAGTAGGAATAAGGAATAACTTTGTGATTTAATACTGTAGGCGGTAAAATTATAGGTGCTTACAAAGATGAAGATATTAAACTAGAAAAAAGTTTCAAAGATATTAGATTAATGGAATGGCCGCCCAGTATCTAAAGATATCAATCCAATAGAAAACTTGTAATAAATAAATGTGAGAATGGAAAACAATATTCAAGCAAAGATCATTTTGTTTGCATTAATGTATACTATAAAAAACCACATCCCATCCATATTTCATATCCCTATTTGCGTGCAATGATAATATTACCCTAAGCCTTTCGTTCTGTTTTTGCGTTGGATTGAATGAAGAATGTTCTTTTTTTAACTAATTTCAGGTAACGTCCAGCAGCAGCTGATATATTTTAGTTTATTGAAAATACGCAACATTCTTGGATTATTATGTGTTTTTTCAGAAAAGTAAAATCGTTGTTCAAGCGCAAAAAAATCCAAACCAAAAACAGATTTATGTGATTTATGGATTAGGTAAATAATATGCGGGTAGTGTGACGATTATAGCTGAAGAAAAGGGAATCGGTGAAACGAGTTAAACTTTTTGCTTAAACCGTTGTGTTCACGTTCAGACAAAGATATGAGTCTGTCTCTTCTCGAGCACTGAGTGGAGAGTCGAGATGAAAGAGTACTTCAAATTCAAAACCAGAAGACCAAAACATGAAACCACTGTACTATCTTTGCCAAGAATTTATGTAAAATCACAATGAATAAAAAACGTAACCTGTAGACAGCCATGATAGTCTTTGTTCTGAATGGACATCGCATTTAAAAAAAAAACTGTAATTAATCAAACGTATCGAATGGGTTGAAAGTAGACTATGTAGATTTCTAGAGGTTGACAGTGATAGAATTTATATATTCCTTAAGGATAAACAATGTTATACAGGGTGTTCCTAAAGTCTGGACACATAGACAAAAATGCATATTTTCAAGAAATTAGATTTTCAGTAACAGTTTATTGAATTCGAATGTGAACAAATAACATCTTCAATATGATTTCCATCATTTGTGATGCAAAAGTTGATGCACTTTGCAAGATACACGTAAACTCTATGCAATAACTCCTCATTGACGTCAATTTTAGCACATTTACTATTTATGCGTTAAATCAAATGCGTTGCATCTTTGATTTTTATTGAGTACACCTTCTTCTTTATCATACCCCAGAGAAATAAGTCAATTATTTCTTCTTTTAACAAAACTATGTTTAATATGCTGTTAAAAAAAACAATATTTAATGCGATTTCGTATGTATCCAGACTTTAGAGACAATCTGTACAATGTGAAGGGTAGCCAACAGGCTCAAAATATCTAACACAATCATCCCCATAACGTAGCAATCAAATCTGTTACTTTAGTCGTTTTAATATGTAGCTTCTGCGTAATCAAAAATAAAATACTGGGCTGTATGTTTGATGATTTATACTCAAATGTATAGAAGGTTCGGGGTTTTTTATTGGTCTTTTATCTTCTTTTTTCGTTTGGTTTTATTAACAGATATTCACCAGCAGACAAAAGTGACTATTTTACATGAAATGTAAGAGACTGTGGTATAATCAAAATGAATTAACACTAAAAGAACGTGTTGCACTAAATGGTGACTATGTCGGAAATGAACTTTTAATTTTAAAGATAAATTAATTTTCTTCGTTGCAATTTGATTATTTTTTCTTATTTAAAATTTCTTTTATTGTATTCGAGAACTTTGTATAAAGTTTATGTCAATTGTTTTAAAAATATTGTTTTTAATAATCGGAACGAACCTTTTGCTTACCTAAAAGTAACAATAATACTTAAAGCAACAATATCAGTAATAATGAAACTCATGTTGATATCATTAACATTAATAATATTTACAAATAAGTAATAATGATACATGACTAGGAATTATTGAAAGAATTTAAATTTAATCCAACTATTTCATTTTCCAAGTTGTCTCTCCTAATTATTAGTATCATTAATATGAGTAGAAGGGAAATATAATCCAATGATCAGACCATACAAAGCAATAGTATATGCATCAACCAGAATATGTACTAGATAATGAAAAAGAAAATAACTATCTGAATCTTTAAGATTAAAACTTATCACCCAAGTCAGGTCAGATGGCCAGATCGGTTTTTCGCAAAGAAGAAAGAACTGGCTAATAGCTGATTTTGTCCTTCCAACAGAACAAAAAATAAAACTGAAAGAAATTGAAAAGCTAAACAAACATATAGATAAAAACACGCAGAATCTGAAGGTGACAGTTGTGTCGATTGTCATTGAAGTTCTTAGGCCGGTGCCAAAATGTCTAGCAAAAAATATGAAAGTACAAATTCGAAAAATCTGAGACCATACAACTGCCAACATTACTGAAAACAGCTATGGAGAGTGATGTCACTTAGCCTTCAGTGTAAGCCACCTATTACTGCTGGTGTGGATACTTAATGGTATTAATAGTAAAAGCAGAAGTAGTAGTATACATATTTTCTTATATTTTGTGATTTCTACGTTAATTTTTGCGTACACATTTTTTCATCTTTTCATTTTTCCACTTTACATAAATTCCATGTTTTTACTTTAAATTAAGATTTTTCTCTTATTTATTTGCCAATTGATTGAATAAAAGAAAATTGTTACCAATTTTTACACTGATAAGACAAAACTCTTTTCTGATAAAATGTCACAAAAATATTTTCATATACGTAGACTCCAAGTCAGCCAAAATAAACGCAGCAAAAAAAAAAAAAAAAAAAGAGTTAGAGCAAATAGTGTGTTTTTTTCTTTTTTTTGGCCCAAAAGAAAAAATGTTGTTTGCATGAAATGATAGAACGTTACAAAAATATGACGCAAATTAATGGAAAAGAAAAATAGAATTAATGTATGTAGAAATTAAAGTGTAAGAGAGAAATAATGTATGTAGGAGAGAAAGAGAGTTTCAAAATATACAAAATGATACTGATAAAAGAGAGAGAGTAAAGGTAATGAGAGAGAAAGTAATGAAAGAGAAATAATGAGAGAAATGAAAGAAGGCGAAGGGAAAAGAAATAAAAAAGAATCAGAAATATAATGAAAAGTTTGGTGAGAAAACAGAAAAAATAAATAACATTGTAAGAATAAAAAAGAAGAGAATACTTAGAAAATTATATGAAAGCCAGAAAAAAAAAAGACGAAAAAAGTGACAGGAAGCAAGAAAAGAGAGGGAGAGAGAGAGAGAGAGAGAGAGAGAGAGAGATAGAAGGAAGGTGAGAAAGAGAGAAAGAATCGACGAAGGAAGGACAATGTAGAAGTCTATTCGGGCGAATGAATAAATAAGAGCAAAAGAAAAAATGAAAAGGTGAAAAGAAAGAAAGCAGTGAATTTAAATTAACAGCTGAAGCAAGGATTAGATTTCATCAACTTTATTCAAAGAAAGCTGTTAAAATTCACAGGAAATGTCCAGAAATTTCAAGTCAAATGTTCAGTGAATCGCCAAATGAGAAAAGAATTTTGCAGTATAGTTTCTTAGGACGAGGTCATTAAGTGTACCCGTATAGACATCGACTGGAGACAGACATTCAAGTTTTGTCCCCATTAATCTGCCTCATGTTCTCGCCTATCGATCAAACTCCTAAATATTTATAGCGTAGACTTGATCTTTGGAGTTCAGTTGTATAATACCAACCACCGTAAGGTGACAAGCAATTGAAACTAATCATTGAATGATCATATTGGACGAGGAAAATCTGAATTTAAATGATTTCCTAATGACCCTAGGTAGACGTTGGCTTCATTCGGAAATTGTTTACCAAAGTTAAAGAAATTTCTGCTTTGTGAATACCAAATAAAGAATTGTTTGGAAATTTTACGTACTCTAAAAATTCTGGTTTCAAAATTTGCAACTTGAGCTGTGTAGTGTTTCATGAGCGTAAGGATAATACAAGCGGGAACCGTCATATAACAAAACACACCGCCAAAAATTTTAAGAACATGCTGTTATCAATAAAACAGATTTTCTTAAACAATTAAGATATTAAGGAATCAAAAAACAAAGAAACATATTAATTATATCAATTGTATGTTTGCGTTTTAAAATCAATCATTAAATCTAAGCAAAGAGACATAGTTTTATGCATCAATATGAATATTTCCAGGAAAAAATATCAGTGTTTCAAGTTTTCACCATTTTTTACAAAGCAACGTCATTTGCCGGGTTGCGTACTTTTGAACAGCGGGAAGAGTGAGCAATGTAGATTGGGAAAATATGAAGCCCCATTTCAACAGTTTTTAAAGCGTGTTTTTTAACAAATAACTTTATTACATAGTAACAGATTTCAAAGGCAAACAGATGCTAGTGTTTTTCATTTCAAGTCTGGCTTTCGATAGCCAATAGCAATGAACACTACAACGACTGGATACAATAAATGATCTCGTCATAATTTATCGTTAAGACCTACTATAGTGCTAAAATATTACAGTAGAAGTGGTTATCCTCTCAAATACTGTACGTAATATCTACATTACCACCGGATAAATTTAATGTAAATTATTATTATTATTATTATTATTATTATTATTATTATTATTATTATTATTATTATTATTATCCGATACATGAAAACATTTTTATTGAAATAAAATAAGATTTCGTGTTAAATGAATTAATTTTGAATGTCTTAAATTATTAACAATTAAGCTAAAACACTTTATGCGAAATAGTACATTCAAACATGCTAAAATTTCGATGTTCTGAGAACCATATAAATAAATTAATGAGGTCAGATACACTTTCTTCCATATTGTTAATTAATTTGATCTATGTTTAAAAAGTTACTTTCGTTCATAAAATATATAGAGATTTGTAGATCGCAAATACATTCACAAACGACATGTTTACTCTGCCAACATATTCTCCAACATTAAAGCAATCTAAGAACTTTAGCTCTTTAATTCCCTCTCATCTATATTTGTAAAATATGATGTTATCTTTAGTGAACGATCTTATACAGCGCATAGCAAATAAGATAAGGTAAAACTGGCAGCAGATTTAAAAGCTAAAATACAATCTTCTGATAACTAGAGGAAGGAATAGTTTAATTTGAACACTCCCAAAAAGAAACTGCTGTTTTAATCACCTGAGAGAACCCTTTTGTATTTTGCATCAGTATAGCTGATGCTAACCTCCCCGACAATGACACACTGCTCCTTCTCGGACTAATGTCTTCCGCTGACATGAAGTGGAAAGATTATATTTAATCAGTTGCTATGTCTGCTACAAGAAAGTTGGTTCCTTGTGTCGTGGTAGACAGTTTTTCTCGACAGAAACTATGATACATATTTATAAGTCTAGCATTCGTCCTTGCTTTAAATATTTCTACCACATCTATACTAGTGCACCTGCTATATATTTATAAATTCTTGATAAAAATGAATACTATGCAGTGTTATTAGTTATAATCTAGCATCACGGCTTCAATCACTTTCCCACCACAATAACGTAGTTTTTCTGTGCCCTTTCTATAAATACTTTCTTGGTAATTTTTCTGCTGAACTTTCCTCTATGATACCTATACTTTATAAACTTAAACGCAGTACTAAATTGAGAGCAAGGTTTCATCAATTTGCAGTTAAAATGGTTAGATATAACTGTAAGTTTTGTGCTAACAGTTTCTTCTATCGCACATCTTTTTGTTTAATTCACTTCCAGCTTCTTGAATCCCAGTCAACTTTGGTCATCAAAAGTTTAAATGAAATTCCAATTGTTATCTTCTGTTTTCTCAATTATTGTTTTTTGTTGTTCTCTCTCCTTAATAGCGATTTTTCTCATGTTCTCTATCACTCAGTAATCTCTTTACTGCCTTGCTTGTGGTGAAATTATTTTAAAAAGTACTGTTCGTTTATAGAAAGTAATGAATTGTAAAAAGCCAAAATCTTTTGCATCTTTTATTCATGAGTTTTCAAATGAATGACGACTAATTTGAAAGCAAATCTAAGAAACGTAAATTTAAAATCTTCAAATCTAGCGTCTAATCGCTGATTGGAGAATTAATTTTTGCTTTCATCTTTAAGTACCTATAATTTAAATGATGGTTTATAATGCTACCATTATTCCATTGTGTCTTCATTCTGTGACATTCCTGTGATATTTTTAAAGGTATGTACTCCACTGAATCGACCCACCCATAATATTATTTAAGATTTTCGTGAAAAAAAAATGAAATACTAACAAAATCACCAATAACTTTTATTTGTAATTTATATTGATTTAAATATTGATACATACAACAATTTAATAATTACAAAATTTAATTCTCCTTATATTTAATTCCGTTCCAGATTCTTGTCTTCATTTATCGCAATCATTCACTCTTTGAGTTGTATCCAAAATATTTTTGACTTATGAGGTTTACTAAATAAGTGATCAGTTTTCTAATAAAATAATGATGCTATTCCTAAGGGATTCATTTTTACTTCCCTTATGTACAACACAACTATTTATCTTTCTAGATGAACATTCGCCAGTAATTTTATTATATATACCCTTCTAGACCGTGCCTTTAAAACTACCTCAGTTCTTGATTCGACAAAGATCTGGAAGATTTTTTCGATATTCTAACCATTCCCTATGAACTCTAAAGATTGCTGTATTTGAAAATCCGTGAAAAGCAGCAGTTTTTATAATTCTCAGACCCACTCGTTTGGCACCAACAACAATTTCACGTTCATAGTCACTTAAATTACTGTTCTTATCCATAATACACGGACATGACCATGATTATATGGCTATATCCATTAAAATGCTGTTGCGTTATTGGTTGATTTGTAATTTGCATAAAACATTATTTGTTCACGGCTATATATAGCCAATGAATGTATACGTGAAATAACTGAACGAAAGAAAACTAAACAAATACTTTATTTAAATTTGAAACGAAAAAAGAAACGTTAAAAGATATCTATGGGAACAAATCAAGAAAATAAGACGAAATAGAAAGCAAGGGAAAGAAATTAATCAAAACTGTTCGAAAGAAAGAGAAAATGAAAGTTCTTTCACTCTTCATTGCAAAATTGTTCATTCTCCTTTTCATGCTTACTTATCGTTCGCTTTTTACATTAAACTCGGTTTTACATTTTACTTTCTGAATATGTTGACGTTTTCTTCCGTTAATCACAAACAAGCAAAGAATGTAAAAATCTAAAATAGCTTTATTGTAAATGAAAATAGACCCGTTGCTATTGATCCTTTCGAAACTCAAGACCCCATTATGTCTTCTTGAAAAAATGTTCTTTCTAATAATATAAACAGAAACATAATATTACATTAAGCGCATTCTGATTACATTAAAGGAGATAGGTTTATAAAAAGGTAATTCCGAAAACAGTCTTAAGTTAATATTTTTTATATTTCATTAATCATCAGGATATTGTCATTGTTATGGAATGTTATTATCTAAGATTATTAATTTATTTTTTATAAATCTCTATTTAAAGTATATATCGATTAAAACACTGAAGCATGATGTTTTTGAACATATGTTTTCGGGAGAAAATTTCTATATACATATTTAAATCGTTAATTTAAACTATATGTATCAGTACGATCGTAGATACTTTGTTATCTAAGTTATTCTAATATGCATTTATCCATAAATTGTTCGTATTTACTTACGCAACTTCTTCTGTTCAGTAAAACCTATTTTGATAAATAAAATATTCAGAACTACAGCCCCAAATACACGATTCCATTCTGTTCTCAAATTCTTTTGTAAATGAAAATATATTTGCTCTACAATGACGATAAATTGAAATAGTAACAGATTTAATGTTAACAAGTAACATTATAAGCAACAACTTTCAACAGATTTTTTCAGTCTGAGCCTTGCAAAATTCAACCATTCAAATAACAGAACTAAATATGTAAGTTCAAACAAAAAATATGTTACGAAAGAATGATATTTTTCCAATGAATATTCGGTTTTATGATTAGTACATTTTATCAGTTCGTGAATGGAAAAATCAGGATTTGAATCTCTCAATCGTATTACTTCAGTTTTTTTTTCCTTATTATCATATGCAATGGGTTGAAACCAAAGTTTTTAGTGCCTGAACTCGTGATCCTCTTTCACATGCTACTGACATTTATGACATCTATCTTCTGTCTTCTTTTTCGTGCCGTATCCTTTCAGGACGTAGGTGATCATGGACTTTACTTACACTTACTTACTTAACACATTTCCTTTAGGTATCTCTCTCAAAACTCTGTTCCGCCATCCACTTGCTCAAGCCCATTGACATTCAAAGTCTTTCAATGTGATTCGTGTTTGGATTGCGGATTTTAAATGATTTTAAGCTAAAAGTGAAAATGGATGTAAATGCATTTTCATTATTTGATACTATTTTATTTCCGAAAAAGAAAAACAATGCATAAACAACAACGACAAAATGTGCAATTTACGGAGATGTTACCATAGCTTAGATTAATGTTCGTAAGTGGTTCACTAAGTCCAAAAGTGGAAATTTTGATCTGGAATAACTTTCAGACAGATTTGCAATAGTCGTTGATGGCCAATCTGATTCTGATTAAAAATAATCCAAGTTTCAAAACACGGGACATCGCATAGATATTCAACATATCTCTGAACGTTGTAGTACATTTGAAAACATTTGTATACTAGATTTATTTCGATGTGTGAGCGAGCTAACAGAAAAAATAATAGACTTCATTTTCATTTGCAATCTCCTGCTTATACACAACGAAAACAACCCATTTTTTAAAAAGTAGCTAACTTGATGAAAAATTGGTTGTTTACCAAAGTGTAGAGCGAAAAGGAAACCGAAATGAGTCACTGTTAACCACTTCAAATGTTTATATATATTGTAATGGAATGTCCCACACTCTCTATCGCCTACGCCGATTGACTATATTACTAGACATATATAGTGAGCACAGGAGGGTACCTATGACTAGTCTCGGCAACGAGGCTCGCTTGCAGACCGATCGCTCGGTCTTGAGCAAGCACTCTTGTCCTAGCAGAGAGGGACCCAAGCTAGGCTCCGCCGAAGGGTAGAGTCTCGTTTGGGCTTATAAAACAAGAGCCCGACCCAGCCTTAAGCTGCGCCTTCGGGATATATTTTAACTGGGCCTAAGGGCTCGGAAGCCCAAATAAATAGACCTTGTGTCCCACCTGCCTCAGTGCGAAAGCGGCAAATACACTTGCTTTGGCAGTTACAAGCCCGCTACCAGATTCCCTGTTTTGCCGTAATGTATTCTCTTTACAATAAACCTCTTTTCTTTCATGTACGCACGTGTTGCTGCTTTTTCACTCGAGTACCACCTCGTCTGTTTGTAAACTTATTAAACGATACAACAGTGGTGACGATTCCAACGCACAGCAAGAAAAACCCTAAAACACTGTAAAACTGTACTAATTCCGGATTTTAACAACTTACGTTGAAAATACCCAGTGAAATTACTCAATAAAAATGGAACAACTGGCTGAATTGACTAAAGCATTACACGCTAGTTTGCAGTTACAACAGCAGCAACAACAATAATTACAGCAACAAGAAAAATTTGAAAAATCACAAAAAAGTTTTCAACATGAACTGATGCAATTACGAAAACAACAAGAGGAAGACACTAAGCTATTGTGCAAAACCGTAATATCTAAAACAACAGAAGACCGAGGCTACAGATTTTTCCACAAAAATTAGGTACAGAGGAGACCATTAACTACACGAATTTAATTTTAACTAAAAAACCGGAGGAAATAAAGATTTTGTCAGGAATGTTCGACGAAAGAGAAAGTTTGTTTCATACTCGATATAAGTATTTAAACATTGTAAAAAAAGAGAATGAAGATTGTGTGACTTATGCCGACAATGTAAATTCACAATGTGAATTGTTTAAATTAAGCGACCATTTGTCATCTTGAAATGTTTAATCTTCATCCAGGGACTTACAGTGGCAAAGAACAAAGACATCAGATCAGGGATTCTGACAATTATGAAGAAAGACCATCAAATCACGCTACAGAAAGTAACTGAAGAATGCCAGGGGCTTATACATGTAAAAAGGGACAATACGCGGATCGAAGAAAAAAAGATTTCTCGAGAACAAGCGATAAAACAACCGAAGCTGAAAACATCCCAGTGTGGTACCTGTGGAGCAAAGGTCGCATTTAAAAGAGGACTATTTTTTTTAAGAATAAGGTTTGCTTCGAGTGTGGCTATATCGGCCACAGAAGCTTCTATTGTTGGTATAAACAGAAAAGAATGAAGCAAAAATTTAAATCAAAACTAAATGTTGTTATCCAAGAACGAAGTTGAAAAGGAAATACGTAAATACGAAATTAAATTGTCATACGATGAATTTATTGTTGGATACTGGAAAGACATTTCTATTGTGAATGAACAAACATGAGAGGATAGATTGTCCATCATTGACGTGTGCTAAAAAATTAGTTAGTGTGTCTAAAAATAGGTAATCCTCAGTGGCGTATTAATTAGAGAGAGGATTTCCAAATCAAAAGTTTATATTCTTCCAGGTACGATGAATTTATTAGCTACGGGTTGGATCGTACTTTTTGATTTATGGGAATTACCTGTAAATTCATTTTGCAACAAAGTAGACGTGTCAGCAAAATAAATATCTGAAGAAACTGAAAAATATATTTCTGAGTTAAAAAACGAATATCTATGCGTGTTTTCTGAAGGTCTCGGACAATGCACAAAAACAGAAGTCATGTTCAAACTTAAAGACCAGTATTCAAACCAAAATTGCATTTACCATTCTCAGCTTTAGACTCCGTAAATCAAGAACTGGAACGGTTAGAGAAAATGGGTGTAATTTCTAAAGTTGACTACTCAGATTGGGCTGCGCCTACAGTGTATATAAGGAAAAAGAACAAAAAGATCCGAGTTTGTGCGAATTTTTCAACCGGATTGAATGACTGAAAGATGACACATATGCGTTACCTTCACCGGAAGATATTTTTTCTAAGCTGAATGGTAGCCACGTGTTTTCTAAAATAGATCTCTGACGCATATCTACAAGTGAAAATGAATGAACAGTGCTTAAAATTATTAGCAATCACTACACACAAGGGAATCTACAAACTAAATCGTCCCTCGTTTGTTTCAATAAATAGTGGAGCAGGACTAGAATTTGCCATAGCGTACCTGGACGAGATCCGGCTAAAGGGCGAAAACAACAAACAGCACAAAAAGAATATCAGAGTAGTGTTCCAGAAAATTGATGAATATGGCTTCAAGCTAAGTTTAGATGAATGCGAGTTCTTCATGAAGCAGATCAAATATTTGGTGCAAATAATCGATGAGAATGGAAGAGGATCGCGCCAAGAAAGTGCCGAAGCTATTCAAATTTGCCACCACCAAACTCATTAATCTTCAGGGCTTTGACTTCGCCAACTATTTCAATATCTACATTCCCAATATGTATGATCTTAGAACCCCACTAAATGACTTGTTGCAAAAAGGTGCAAAATGGATTTTGTCTAAAGATTGCGAAGATGTTTTCCAGAAAATAAAAAAGCTGTCTCGTATCAAATTTATCGTTAGCGCATTTTGACCTAAAAAAGAAATAATTATAGTATCTGATGCTAGCAACTTTGAGATCGGAGCGGTAATTCTACATAAGTTTGAAGATGAAACTACAAAGCCCATAGCCCATGCTTCCAGAATCCTGCTTTCTGCAGAAAGAAGTTACAGCCAGATCAAGAAAGAAAGCCTGGCCATAATTTAACCGGTTAACATTTTGACAGGTTCACTCATGGAAGGAAAATTGAAGTACAGACGGATCATAACAATTACTGGATCAAGAAAGGTGACAGGTTACAGCCCTGGTGAATAATCTTGTTAATCTTTAACTAGGACACGCTGACGGTTTGTCTAGGTTGATTACAAATTTTGTAGAACCGTTAAAAATCACGATGAGAGCTGCTTTAAAGGATGAAAAGGAATTATCAGTACTACAATAAATTACAATTCGGGAGTTAGCCATGACTCGAGAAGATATAAAAAAAAAAGCAGCTGAGAAGAATGAATTAATTTTTAAAAAAATAAAGAAAAAGGTATGGCTAAAAGAAAAATTAAAAAATGGATTTAAAATATCACCTTCCTTAATATGTGAGCAAGTGCTATCATATGCAGATAGAGTCGAAATACGATATACACTGCAAAAAAAGTCCGAGCAGAGAGGGACCTAAGCGGGGCTCCGCCGAAGGGTAGGGTCTCTCTTGGGTTCATAAAATAAGAGCGTGACCCAGCTTTAAAATGCGTCTACGGGATATTTTTGGCGGAGCTTAAGGGCTCGGAATCTGCCTTAGTGGAAAGGCGATAAATACCCTTACTTTGGCAGTTATGAGCAGCCTGCCATCAGATTCCCTGTCTTGCCGTAGTGTATTCTCTTTACAATAAACCTTTCTTTCATCTGCGCACGTGTTACTGTTCTTTCACTCGAGCACCACCTCGTCTGTTTGTAGCCTCTTTAAAGGATACAACAATATGTATTTGTAGAAGGCGATGCAGTGCGTTTGGTGAGTTGGAAGGGCATTGCGTATTACGACCTTCTTTTGCAAGATCAGACGTTGGATTCGAACAAGTATTGTTCTTATTTACACTAACTAAATGCAGAAATCGATGAAAAGCTTCCGGAATTGGCTAATCCCATGGACTTAATCTTCCATCAGGACAAACCCGGACCTCACATCTGTTTTAGACACGGCAGAAATTGGTACAGCTTGTTCGGGATGTCTTACTAAACAAAATGTATTTACCTGACCTGTCATCTTCGGCTTATTATTTATTTTGATCTTTACACAATTCTATTAATGGGAAGCACTACAATTCTTTAGAAGATTGTAAAAACAATTAGACAAGTTCAATACTCAGAAAGACGCTAAGTTCTGGGATGATGGAAACATGGCGTTGCCACAAAGATAGCAAAGGTTAGTGGAACAAAATGGTGCTTAAATTTAATTCTGTACAGTTGAAGAAGATTTTCCAACTATTTTTAATATTTGCAAACCAACAGATATTCTTTGACTTAAAGTTGACGCGCATTGCTAACATTCTTCTATTATTAAAATGAAATGTTGGTAAATGAATATTCGTTTTGAAATATACTGCAAGTGAAAATATGCTTACTCATGCACTAAGACACGTTATGCCGTTGCTTTCAGATCAAAGCTGCAATAAGGACTTAGCATCTTATTTCAAAATCTAAATTTTTATCGTTCAGTGATCAGAACGAAAACCTGTTTAATTTTTCAGAGATTGTGTGTTTTCTACCAAACTTTTCACAGTCTAAGATTTTATTGCAAATTATGTTATAGGAGTTCAGAAAAAAGTAAAAGTATTAGAGCCTTAATATAGATCTATTAGAAATATTATATATTTATACAGACTAATTCCTACGTGTCAAATCATTAATACTAATGATGTTTTAAATAAAAATGAAGCATTCTTTACAAAGGTAGCTTCGTTCGCTAAATGAAATAATGAATTTTATAAAAAAAATATCACATATTGTACAGCTAAGACGACAACTTTCTATTGACTTTTGACTTGATCTTTAATTCTGGTTAAGGTATGCGCTTTAATTGTGAGCTTTTTCTACGTTGGTAATAAAAGGCAATAATAAAGAAATTGATCCCCCTATAAAATAATTGAATTATCTTTACAAAACAATTTTTATTCGTTAAAAAATCTCATAATCTATAATAATTATTTTTCTGTCAGTAATTACTTTCTTTGTGCTTTTCTTCAAACTTAATATTACGTCATTCTTTATGAGATTTTAAAGCAATTTTAATAAAAAATTTCAATCTTTGAACAAACATTCAACATTTTTTCATTTTTCAAATAATTTAAATAATGCTTATATTGTTTTTAAAATTGTGTGAGATATAGTAAATATACTATATTATTACAAAATATGAGTTTTTGTAGTTTATCACGAAAATGTTTACAAAAATGTTTCTTTGTATCTTTGAGTTTAAATTTGACGAGTCAGGGCGATTATTATTATCATTATTTTTTTTTATTCTTGTTTTTGTTTTTGTTTTGTTTTTTGTTTTGTTTTTGTTTTTGTTTTTGTTTTTTGTTTTTCAGAAAAATACACCCGGGGTTTTCATATTCCAAACACCCCTTTTATTAAATATTAAGATAATTTTAATCCATCAACATTAGGCTATGAAAACTCCAGAGAAATGCGTTTTATCATTGAAAATCGTTTAAAAACATAAAACACTTTCAAACACTCTGTTTATTTGAATCTCAATTGTATGTAAATAAACGGTTTTAATGCTTTCATTTAACACAGGTAAAATAGAAAAAACGCATTCTGACACATTACTTTGAATTCTATACTGTCGTAATTAAAGTGTAGTTAAGTGTTAAAGTATAGCATATTAGCATAAATAATATATTCATATTGAGACAGTTAAACGTTGCTAGATTTTAAACTTAAATTTTATGATACATGCATTCATACACTTTTGTCTGCACATGCGCAGGACTAAGTAATTAATCTTTAATTACATACCTCTACACAAACAATTGTAAAAAACTAGTAAGCATGACAACATGTTTATGAATGGTAGCCAAATGATTGTGTTTATCAGTTTTTGTATCATTTTAAAAAACAGTTTTTCATTGTGGTATTACATGTTCGCATTATTCTCTATCCCCACATCTGCTGATTATTGACAAAATAAATATGTTCACAATTAAAAAAATGAAAAAATCCACGAAGAATTGGCGCAACAACTTATAAGTTACACTTATGTAACGGAAAAAGGTGACTATTTTTGCTTCAAGCAATATTCACTGAAAATCATTTCCTTCCTACACACTCTTGACAAAGTAAGCAGATCAGTAAGCACAGATAGGTCTTAACTGGAGGTTAATCTCCTAAGCAGAACCTTCTTATAAAAATAAGAAGAAAATCATGGATGAATCATGGATTTCGTGATGTCTGCTATTATCCACACGTCTCATATTTCATTTTTGCACGAATACATTTAAGAATAAATGCATCTTAAGATAAATGGTGTATGTGAAAGAAGTGCATTAAAGATTAAAGATCTGCTTTTCAAATTCGACTTACCCACTACAATTGAAAATTGTGTCATAAGTAGAAAAGAATCCTATGAAGAACAGGAATTCCCTGAGAATCTAAATATTATGAAATATAAAAATATAAAAGATAAATAAAATCCTCGCAGATGGAAAGACGGAAACAATTCGTAAAGGAAAAGAAATGTGTTTAAGGAAAGGGTGTTAAAAGCTATAATGGATAGGGAGATGTGTAAGGCCATGATCGCCTACGTCCTGAAAGAACACGATACATAGAAGAAGAAGAAAAAAGAAAATAGAAGTTAAAAATTTTAAAAATTACAAAGAATGTTATTAACTGAACTCAGTACTAAAGGCTCCACAATTAAAACGAAAAAAAAAAAAAAAAAAAAGGTAGCAAATTCTATTCAATCAAAAATAATAAAAATATTAATAATTCAAAAGATATCAAATAACAGAAAATGTATTGAAACTGAAAAAAAAGTAAAATTTAAAAAACAGCGACAAAGTGCGAAGAATGCTCGATCAGATAAATAAAACGGTTTGTTCAGTCAACAGTGTAATATAAATATAGAACATCTGAACATAAAGAAACAAAACAAAAAGCTAACGGTAAAACGATGACATTATTAAAATCAAACGAATTAGAATTTTGAACTTGCGTTTGAGGATTGTATTTAAAGTTAAGAGTAATTCAAATTTAGGTTTGGCTGCCTTAGGATTAAGCAAATAACAAACTTATTCAGTAAAAACAACCCACGGAGCAGTAAATCAGAAAATAGAACATTTTCAAACAAACAATTGAAAAATGAATAAAGAGTTAAAACGGAAGAAATAAAAAATATAGAGAATTGAAAATATTTACTATGTAAAACTAACTCCTGAAACATAAATAAACATGTGAAAAGTGAAAAAAATCTTTTGTAATGCATTTTATGTTGAATTTTATCTGTTCATGATTTTCGTTCTCGTTTTATAACGTATAACCAAGAAAAATGAAAAATAAAAAAAGACAATTTTCAATTGAAAAACATAAAACACCTTAAAACACACGTAGAGTAATATTTTTTCATGTGAAAAGCAAATATATTGAAAATAAGCATAAGAAAGTAATTACAGTAATTTATAAACTGACAATGCGCAAATACACATTCATACATATTGCACTTTTCAAAGCGTAATAAAAATTCATTTGCCTCTAAGCTCTCATCCAATACAAACCAGAAAAGAAAATTTGCTAAGAATATTTAGCACAAAATTCATTTATCAGAAAATTAACTATAGGTTCAAGCTGCGACAAGTAAAAAGTAAATTTGTACCTTGAAAAATGATTTCGCACTAATCAACAGCAATAAACATTTATTTGCCTAGCATGAAGGATTTTTTTTCTAAATGCAATTGATGATATTAGAAAAAATATGCTTATGTACTAGTAAGTATATGTACTAGTATATGTATATGTAGTGAAGATATTAGTTTAATTGTTCAATAATAGAGAAGAAACGTTTAATGGTTATTAAAAATAATACTAAGATAAATTCATATTTTTCTTGGTCACTTCTTGTCTCAGTTCTTTATTCGTGTCATTCAATTTATATTCAGTAAATAGAGAAAATTTAATCCACAAGTCTATATTGTCGCGTGAGCCTAGTAGATAAAAGTTTACGTTCTGAATATAAGTTGAATGACTAGTGGATTAATGTATTAATTCGTGAATTTGGTGATAGAGTAATTGCAAGTTCAATCCCGGTGAGTACTTGGACTCACTGGAAACAGAACGAGCATTGACTGAAAAGTACTAAATAAAAACGAGACAGGATATTCCCTAGATATTGGGGAGCAAAACAAGAACAATATACTGTCATAGAATAAATAAAGGGTTCAATTCGGAATCCCTTGAAGGTTACCCAGATAGACGATCACCTGATGAAGGCCGGAGAGCTCAACATTCAAAACGTTGAGATAGCAATACCAAAGATGTTAAACAGACAACTTTACATAGTCCAAGAGATCAGAGAAAGGAACTCAGTGGGTGCAGCTATTGCAGGAAACCACGCATTTCAACTAAAAAAGTATGAAAAAAACTAGATAAATATGGA
This sequence comes from Ascarosepion bandense, assembly GCA_037127315.1. NCBI lineage: Eukaryota > Metazoa > Mollusca > Cephalopoda > Sepiida > Sepiidae > Ascarosepion > Ascarosepion bandense. The sequence continues at coordinate 2,672,083 of JBBBDQ010001763.1, read as the reverse complement.
CAACTCTTTAAAGAAATTCAAAATTGTTGTACATAACTGTTAAACTAATAACCACTGGATCAATTAGGATGAGCATGAAATCTTTTCAAAAAGACAAAAAAATAACTGGAAACACTCAAAGGTCTGGAACAGATAATAACATCGATCAGAATTCAAGTGTTTGTTGTCACTTGATCTCCATTTCAAGCAACCAGATCTTTGTAGAATAATTCATGAAATAATGTTAGTCATTGTAATAACAAGTAAGTTGATATCATGTCATATGTCTGCTAGTATCGAATAATAAAACTATCGATCTGATTTTGTCATCTTTTCTAACTTCCAGCGTCGACGGTTTCAAACTGTTTAAACTGCTAGAACACGGAACATCCATAGTCTTAAAAAAATTAATATGAGACGAGATCGATTTTGCCTCCGGCTCCACTCACCGAGAACTGATTCCACTGAACAACCGTACAAGATGGGCTAGACAGCATATTGTACCCTTCTATTTTTAAGCCCAGCAGGGTTCTCTCCGGCACTGATACGAAACGAAAGGAAGAATCAATCCACCGTTTTTGATTTAAAGATCAATAAGGGTGTGAGTGACAGCGTGAGCAGCAGCAGCTGCAGGAGGAGTAAGATTTGATATTGCCTTATTAAAAAATAACTAACATCGACAATTGAGTGAAATTAGTCGACTAACTTTGAAAACCCAACGCTGACGTTTGGCCACTCAACTCTATTTAATCTTCATTTTCAACCTTTTTAAATTTCAATTTAACTTTTAATCAAAAACGACTTTTAATCAAAAATGACTGCTGATTATTTTATTGGTTTTACTTGTTTTCAACTTTTGTTTACTTCTTCGCAGAACATCGATTTCTGATTTTTTTTTCTGTTTCGAACAACAATCTCGAATTTTCAATCTTTTATAACTGTATACGATTAACAATCTAATCATGTCTTGTGTTTGGTAACCGTAAACGAATTCACGCTCTACTTAAGGATGTTCGTGCTTTGTAATTGTTGTTCGATTATAAAGTAAAAAACCTTAATCTCATGAAATGTAACCACGTAGTATTCCAAGCCTCAAACAACAATTCTGATAGATAGATAGATAGATAGTCCGGAATCTGATGATAAAAAGAGCATTTAGTTTTCACAATAAATATTTCGCAATGTTGATCTTGGAAAAAAGCATGAATTCATGTCTCTCTCTTCAGTTAAATAAATATCAGAGCAGTTGGAGAGTTTTATCCACGTAAAGACAATCCAGTTAAAAGGTTACTCTAAAAAAATGAAATTCAAATTTCGGGTAAAAGAAAAAAGGTCAATGTAAGGCTAACACTTGCACTGCAACATGCATGTACACGCGTAATGCTATGGATTTTTGCCGTCTCTATAAAGAAAAACAATTTGATATTAATTATAATTAAATCAACTGTGACAACAGAATATTTTATATAAACATGGTTAGAGAATATCATCATCACTTTGCTTATTATAAAAATAATGTCAACCAGTGAAAAGACCAAAACTGTTGGACTTGCGAACTCAAACAAATTGCAATAAATCTTTAACGGAAATTGTATGATTAGATAAGATTAGTTGATTTGTTGGTTATTTAATGTCGAATTTCATATTGACACTCAAGTAAGATCGACTCCACAACTAATAGCCAACCAGACATATCGCTAACCATCGCCTAATACCAAGGCGTCTAGAAAATTGAGTGTTAGTTGGAGGAATGACTTATGAAGTCATTCATCCAACTTGGGTAAACTTGTATCGATAAGATGTCGGGTATTTGTCCCTTATACCCTCAAGAGATTTCCATTAAGGGTATAAGAGACAAATACCCGACATATAAATGTAAGTACGATTCTGTACTAACACACATTAAGTACGAACAAAACTTGGATTCAAACTCTTTTAAAGACCGACCACAAAGTTTTTCAATTTTATCGACCATCTCAAGACTAAGTGATGGAATTACTAGCTTCTTAAACAAAAATAAAATATACCTTGTGCGTAAAAAATGGAATATTCCTGATAGTCACATCGAATTTAAGTATATGAAAATGTCTTATTTGGGAGTTCGTTAATTAGTCATTTTCTTTTCATCTTTGTTTATGAACATAGTTCTTTATCCTTAGCTACATAAATAAAGTGGATATATGGAAAGGAGTGAAATGTTCTTGGGCCAGACCAACTATGTGACTTTTGATGGGGAAGCTATTTTTTAGTCGGTTTGAGAACTTTCAATACCCGTTCATATAAAGGGAATGGGTAGGTTATACTGATTTTTTTACTTTTTTTCATCTTTATTAAATACCAAGTCCGGTTACGGTACCTGCACATAATTAGTGAGCCTCGAGCATCTTAAAGAAGACTTTCGAGTCCATTGATGTAGAAAATTGGACTGATATAAAATGATTTTATATGTACTCTGTTCTCGTGTCGTTTATGAGTTTTGCTTGGATTTTGCCGATTGAAGATTCTTTTCTTTTTTTGGACTAGTGGCCCGTTTGGCGACTGTACATATATAAAAATCGTTCTTTCTGTTAACAGCCTTGTTCAATATCTATACACGACATTCTTCACTTACTTTTACATAATTTGTTTGCATGGCTGAACCCAAATCGATTGCACAGTTCTAAATGTATCACTGTTCCTAATGCCATATCCGATTTTATCTTCCTTTTCAGACTGTTTCCTAGATTTACTTATGATTTGGTCTCGAATTTTTCTCAACAAATGTAACAGTCACTGTTGTTCTGGGTTTTGTCAATTTTCACTTTAATCTAATCAATTCTAATGTATTTATTCTGGATCTAACGACAACTTTTTCCTTTATAAATCTACCCTGCAAAATCATGTCCATGACTGCGATCATTTTCAATTGCCTTTCAATTCGGAGTTTTCTGTTCTCATTTTTCTTACGTTCCACATTTTTACTATGTTTATTATTTTTTGTCGCTGCTTCGTTATACATCTTTTGCAAATCAAATTTATCTTGATTGGAACATAGTTATGATTTACAAGTTTTCTACTTAACATTAGTTAATGCTTGCTGCTAAAAAAAATCAACATTATTATTATTGTTCTTCTTCTTTGAACTCGTGTTTTACACCAATAATATAGGTGGCTTTCATTGAAAATCGTAACATTAGTGGTCTCCAATATTCGATGCAGGATAGTATTAAATTCTTTCTTTATTTCCAGTTGGTCTGAATTGTCGATAACACTTCAGAATGTTTCCACCTACACTGATAATGACCAACGACATTCATATTCAAATCCTTCAGTAAACATACATACACGTTGCTTTACAGCTATCTATATTTATTTAACATGTAATACATGTTTATGACACAAGGCCGAAAAAGGGAGGGGGAACAAAAACTTGGGTTGGTCCTCAATTATCTATCCTATACCTAGCTAATCTGACTCACGACCAGAGATCTATCTATATACAGGAATGGAATGTTCCTATCCTCTTAAATACGTGTACACTAGAGTAGGATGTGGATGCTAACTAGCAGTGTATATAATTCACGCAGCATGCGAGTCTTTTGTTTGTTGATATACTATTATTCCCAACCTCTGTTTTGGTGATTACTCAACTTTTAGGGTTGCAAAATTGGTGACGAAGATTGTGCCGTTGGCAAAATACAATATTTTGACTTTAAAAAATTACGGCTTTGATCAAATACAACAATTTACTAACAAAAATTGTGGCGTTCACCAATACAACATTTTGGTGACGAAGATTTTTGGCGGCGAAAATTTAGGCCGGTTTTAAGAAAATAGAGCACCAACACATTTTTGTGCCAAAGTTTTTGGGCCGCACTCAACTAAACGTTCGCGGATATAGCGTTCCACGAGCAAAGTGTCGATATAAACGCACAGAAAAAATTACCTAATCAACTTCAGCGAAATAGATTTTCATGTAAAAATTCACGAAAGAACATAGGTAAAATAAAATCAAATGTACAAAAAATATAAAGCATATTTTTACTATATTTTCAAGGATTACGAGATATCAACCAGTTGTGCAAAGCACAACAGTGAAAAGGGGGAAAAAAACGATATTATTCCAGCTGATAACTTAATGAAAAGGTATATGGGATTGACAAAAAATAAGTAATATATCCTTCTGAAATGCAAAAAATTGGGGAGTTAAAAAAAAGTGTTGTTGGAAATTGTAAAGTAACAAGGACTCCAAAAACTTAAAAAAAAAGGCTTGAAAAATTCGAGGAATTGTTTTGGAAAGTGCGGAAAAGTAATAATTTCTCAGACTAGTCTGACAGAAATTAGGCGATGTCGAACATACGAAGTTCATGGATTATATCCTACCAAAGAAGACAAGTGACTTAACATTTAATGAAACTTTACTTTCGGAGATGTTCAGTCTGAAAACGTCATTATTTAATAAAAGATGGGAGTGTGTAAATTTACTGAAAAATAACGAGGAAAATTTCACTACGTTCGCTTGTATTGCGAATAATCAATTTGAGGAATTAAAATTGGCAGACAATTTGAAATATTTAATATTTGCGCAAGGTTTAGTGTCATCTAAAGACACGAAAATCAGGAGGAAGGGTTCTAAATAAACTCAAAACCGAACTCAGCTTGACTCTGCAAAACCTGGCAGAAGATTGTCAGAGATGTATAAACTTTCGGCATAACGCTAAGAATAATGAAATAAGCACTGTGTTGAACATAAAAGAGTACGCTATAAAAATAAAGCCGCAAAGAAAAGACATAACGCCTAATCCCTGCTATGCATGTGGAGGAATACATTTCTATAATGTTGGTCTATTTTAAAACAAGGAATTCTTTCGTGGTGTAAGAAAAGCACAAAAAATCTCACTACAAGGCGAAAATTAAAAGGCGAGTTAAGAATTTCGTTAGAATGACTAACGATAATGAATCTTCAAGTCAGAACACAAGAAAATTTGTACAGGTGAAAATCCTGAGCTAGACAGTGGTTCTGATTTAAGCATAAAAATATTTATACTTGGGGAAAATAGAAAATCCAATATTATTGGTTTTAAAAAAATAGTTCGTTTTGCCACAGGCGGAAAATTAAATTCGTAGATGAATTTATAGAAAATGTAACGTTAAACAAAAAGATAAGTTAAAATATTCGTAATGAAAATCAAGAATAATATTTTGATACAGATTGGATGGAAAAATTAAAATTATGGAACGTTCCAATCAATTCGTTTTGTCAAAAAGTGAGTTCTACAAACGAAACAGAAGCTCTAAAAAGAGACTTAAAAAATGATTCCCCAGAGGTATTTTCTGGTGGGCTTGGAAGGTTAAAAATTTCGAGCTTGAAAAAAAGGTGCAACCAGTTTTTAAAAAATGTACCATTTGCATCGATTAATCAAATAAACAACGAAATTGATAGACTTGAAAAAAAAGTAGTAATACAGTTTTTACACGAACTGTTCGCAAGGTTTAGAGTTCCAGATTCGATTGTTTCTGATAATGGTACGCAGTTTGCATGGAGAGTTCAAGGAATTTTGTATGATGTTTGTGTTAAATCACATTACAATTGCCCCTTACTATCTTAGAAGCAACGGCCAGGCAAAACGTTTCGTGGATACCTTTAAAAGCGCTTTTACAAAAAACCAACGGTGGATCCACAAATGCAGCAATACAGCATTTTTTGCAGGTGCATAGTTACACCGAATAAAAACACGCCTTCAGACATGACTCCGGCAAAGATTATGTTTGCGCTTAAGACACGATCAGTGTTTGATAAACTGATTTCCAATAGAGCATATGGAAAAAAACAGGAAAAGACCTGTAGAGTATTGGTCAAATGTTTTTTTACAGCATGTTTCGAGTTAATAAGACGTATTGGGAGGTCGGTGGGACACGATAACTAGGAGTATATTAAGGTGCTTTGTAAAATATGTATTTTATTATAATAGATTAAAATAGAAAATGGTTAAGAATAGAAAATAGATTATAAACATGTTTCGCTTAACAAAAGTGAAAAAGAAGAGAAAAAATGAATAAATAAACGCTTTTTCTTTTATGAGGAAAATTGTGGAAGAGAAAAGGGTATCAGATTACTGTTTTAAATCCTACCACTCTTCCGGTAAATATTTGATTCAGTGATTTAATGTGATAAGAGATAAAGTTCAGAAAATAGGTTTTTGAATGACCAGGTCAAAGGCTGTCTTTACTGCATCTTGACCACATATTAAGAATTTTCCGGCGGAAGCTTTATTAAGATAAAAAGATTAAAAAATCCTGGAAAAAATACTAAGGCTAAGTGCAGACTGGGTGTCTGCAGGATGTTTACACATCAAAAGAAGGAAAATTTAACTACCCTGAAATTTCGGACTTACAGTCGCCAATGCTTATCACCCGATGGTCTAAAGCATTTCCGGATTTCGGATTAACTTTAAATAAATACAGGTGATTTTTCCGAGTCAGATCAGTTGAGTTGAGTTAGTTCTGCCGGGCGTGTGCTTGAAGTAGAACCACCGTTCGTCTTGAGTTGGTCAGCTCGAAATTCGATCTCCGTTAATTAGAGTTAGAGCTGTGTGTCACATTCGCCTGCCCCAACCGAAAAGGCTAACTCTAAACGAAATAAAGCATCGTTTCAACTCATCCAAGTTGTGGAAGTTCGTTCCTTATAGTTTAATCTTGTACCCCCAGCTTGAGGCTCCGACATTTCCAACAAACTTCAGGCAAACATCACAGCGTGGATAACGACCGCCGGAGAAATTGTTCGGACCGTCCACTGGGGTGTTACATCGGTACTATTGTCCGAAGAATAAGAAAATGATATATCTGGTTAGGGGACCAGAATTAGTGCATAAAGGCACTACAACCAAATAAAAAAGAGGCATGAAGTTCAAGACAACAATGTGCCAGATAAGGTGGAACCTATGGATGTTCTCTTTGATACCTTTGACATGAACATCTCACAAAAAGCACATGAAATAGATGTCCGGAAAAACGTAGCAAGAGGAAGATAAAAAATACGGAAAGGATTGACATCGACCCTAAAAAGAAAAAAATATTCACTCTGGAAAAACCATTCTAAAAAGAGGATGTTATATACCTACCTATAGACTGTTCCTATCCTCTTAAATACTTGGACACTATTGGAGTAGAGTGATGATACTGACATCGTATTTATTTCTGAAAAAATACAGAAATTATGGTACACGGCCGAAAGGGGAGGGGTAGAGGTTGGTACTCATTAGCTATCCTATACCTAACTAAACACAATCACGACCCATTCACTCATTACAATTTTCACATTCATCACAAGAACCCATCCATCACCTCCTGACTAGCAGCCACTAGCAATGTATCTACTTCACGCAGGTGCGAGTTATGTATTTGTTTATATACTATTATTCCCAGCCTCCTTTTTGGTGATTACCCCTGCAGTACCCTTATATATATATATGTGTATGTGTGTGTGTGTGTGTGTGTGTGTGTGTGACGCCTCCCGTCGGGTGGTCGTTGCTGACGTCGATTCAATCGCTGGTCTTCAAGTCGACTCTTCCATCGGTGATCTCCCGTGCCTATGTTGTGAACTTTGATCTTAAGGTAGCCCCGTAGAATTCTCGCTAGATGTATCTTCGCCAAGTTCAACCAAGCTGGATGCGTGCGCACAATTTGGCAAACGAAATGGCACCAAAAATAATTAGAATGACGCCTGAATCAGTTGTAGAAAGTCTTTATATACAAACAGAAAATAGAGTAAACAATCACCAATCGTTTACTTCCTAAACCCTGTTCCTATCAAGCTGGCAACGGAACGGAAATTTCGACCAATTTCTCTAAGTAATAGTTTGCGAAGTGTTTTTCTTAATCATTAATTCAAGTCACTGGTTGGCGATATCACTTCACTCCAATCGGAGTTTTACGTTTTGGGCGATTCAAAAGGTCTTTTTTTCGTTTAACACCGAAGCTTTACGGAAACTGACGAAGAATTGCCATTGAGGGAGGTGGGTAAAGCTGGCGACGGCGGTAAACGTCTGAGGTTTCGTACTTCGGACTGGCTCTTCGATCCGAGCTGGGTCTTAACTTTATCTGCAAAATCACTTCTTGTCTGTCTAACTCTTTTCGGCCGGCCGGGGACAGGCTTCTCTACGGTTGGCACACATCGGCGTGGCAATTATCTCTGTCTCTGTACATCTTTAGCTAAGTCAGCTGCAGGCTTCTCTACGGTTGACACCCAACAGCGTGGAAAATATCTCTGTCTCTGTAAATCTTCAGTCAGGGACTCTATGGGAGGCGGCCGACCCTACGGTGGGCGCACAGTGTCTTGGCGCCTATCTTCGTCGTTACATCTCTGGGCCGAAAGCCGACTAGACTCTGCTCGTGCTTTACTGTTGCAGGGCATGACGGACACGGGGTGTCTATGCAAATCTACTCTCTGGTCTTTGTTACTTCTTTCTATAACAATATTTTTATGACGCCTTCTTTTTCTGTTTTCTTTCCATTTTGGGCCGGACCTTTATGTCTCTAATTCTTTTCTCAGGAAAGTTTCAATTTAGTTAATTCTCATAAAAATCAACCTAACCTTTGCACTTGTCAAAGAAGCCTAGATACGCAAAATTTCCTTTCTTAGCGTTTATGACAATCCACGGCCATGTTTTGGTCATATTCTGCATGGGTTTGTCAGAAAAAATACCAAAACAATAAAATTTCATTTTTATCAGCTGTGTCGGCGAAAACAACAATTGAACTCCTTTTATTTATGCTGCTTCCGCTTGTCAAAAATAGCCGACTGATACAATAACCTCGTCAACACCCGGCTGGTTAGATTTTGTGCAAAACAAACGCACCTGCAATCGTTTAACTCGTATTTATTTCAGCTTGCCTGTGGGTCTTTTTATTTTTTCACTCTGTTCAGATTGGAATAGAACAAATCTCTCCAGCTGGTTATTTTCGATAAAAATTAATAATACAGACTAATATAATTACTTCCGTCCTAAATATAGTGTTATCTAAACTTATTTATAAATGGAACTTTGTCTCTGTGTGTGTCTGTGTCTGTGTGTCCGTTACCTATAGACTCCGAAACGGTTGAACCGATTTTCTTGAAAATTTACACAGTTGTACTATAAGCGTCTGTGTGTGTTCTTAGCTAGGTTTTGTGTCGAGGTATCCCCGATAAATATAGAAAATCGATAATCGAAAAAATCGGGTTATAAAAGGAGTAGTCCGATTTTAATCAAATTTGATACACTCATAGACAAAAACATAAGAAACGATATTCAGAAATTTCAAGGTTGCAGTTCTTACAATAGTGCAGAAAATCGATAATATATATATATATATATATATATATATATATATATATATATATATATAAGGCAAGCTGTTTGTGTGTGTGTGTGTCTCTTTATCTGCCTGTATGTCTGAATTTTTTTCACCACTTTTATTTGAGTTTTTGCTTCGGGTTTGGCTCTAAGTAGGTATAATTGTAGTTCTTAGTCTCATCCATGATGCCATTTACTCAGAGGACTTATTTAGCCTTCAAAATTCAGTTTACTACGAAAACAGTTATTTGATATCGATACCAGAAAATCAAAATTTGACTTACATCCATTCATTTTTCTTTCAGTCTATGGTTTCGCTTTAACTGGAAACAGCTATTGCTTTTTAGTCTTTCGTGCCAACATCCAAAGAGTCTGAGCTCCAGGGCCATGTATTAGTTTTAAAGCGTCCATTACACCCGAGCAACGCCGGGCTATACTGCTAGTATATATATATATATATATATATATATATATATATATATATAGTAGTCATCAACATACAAGCCTGTTTCGCTGTATCACAGCTCATCAGTGTGGCTAGACACATCCACTTGCTTCTGGCCGGGATAAGACATAAGTTATATATATATATATATATATATATATATATATATATATATATATATATAACTTATGTCTTATGTCACTATATGCATGTTCAACTCTTTATGAATATCTCTAATCTCATCTGTCGAAGCTTACGAACAGTTATCTATATATCTATTTACATATTGTTATCCAATAATTATTTCACTCTTCTTCTATTTAATATCATGCATGATGGCCCGATACTTTTACGCTTCATTTTTTTGTTTCTTTGCACTAATGTTCATTTTACTTAATGTGACTCAATCTATGAACGCTTTTCAGTTTTACCGCCCCATTGACCACATTGTGCCTTTCTAGTTCAGCGCCAAATCAAAAAACCAATTCGTCGTAATAGGAGATGTGAAAAATCCCATTTCCGCCATTTTACTTTAAGCAGCATAGAGTAGAATCGAAAGAAATACGATGTGTAAAAGAATTGCCGTCAGAGAGAGAGAGCGATAATATTGAAGTTGCAGACAACATTCGGGTTGTAGAAATTTTGGGAAACATGAGTAAAGATTATATTGTCCAACTAATTGGTAAGAATTAAAGTAATATTGATTATTCTATTTGGAGAATTGGTCATAGTTAGTTGTCATCTACAAAGCTGGGTTTAATTTGGAACAATGCCACAAGTATGAAGTACTTCACAGCAACAATGCTCAACAAAATTATCTCGTTAACTACAGCTCGGAAGTATTCACTTGCCCTTAATGATAAACAAATTATAATTATTAAATCCATCTTGAAAAATTGGTGGAAAGTCTATCTAAAAAGCGACAGCCCCCTCAATATGTATTTTCTATTCTGTTTCTCTCATTTATTTCACACAAAAATTTGTATCAACAGAATACCATTAATTTTTAATATATTTCTTCAACGCTTATCGTTTAGAAAGAGTGAATAAAACTTTTAATCTATATCTTCTTTATGATTAGTGGAAATCAGCAAATAATCTAAGACATCATAACATCTTATGGTCAGTAGTACTAATAGTAGAAATTTACGAAATTGCTGATACTCCATGAAGAGTTGACGAACATTTCCAGTACGTTGAAGGTAACATCAATCAGCTCAGTTACAAATATATATATATATGCATGCGCAAGGAGAATTGGTTTCTAAAATTTTCATTAAATTCAATCGACACGGTACACATGTTTATTTAGTTTGTATCTACGTCCCATAATTTCACAAATCCCTGTATCTGTACATAATTTTACTACTTCAAAATTATAAAAAATAAAATGTAAACCAGCTGATTCTATCAAACAAATTTTTATCGAGCTAATACCAATATAATACTAACTCATTAAACACATAACTCAAATAAATTTAACGGTATCCTAGCATCAATGGACGTTGAAAGTCTCTAAACGAATGTCGCTATCAAAGAAACTATAAATATCAACGAGATATATAAGCATTCTTCGCTCTTACCGCTTCATATTAGATTAACAATACTACGTAAACTTATTCTGGCTTGTAAGACATAAGTTTATTTTTATTGGTATCATGGCAGCAATTACAGACTTATTAAAATACGTGGAATAAATATGTATTTGCCTGGCCAACCTTGAAACAAGAACGTTTGAAAAAAACATGTATGCACATTCATTAAAGAACATGTACCAATAATAACCAATGTACAAATGTGAGTTTTGAATGAATTTTTATTAAATCAATTCACATTCAACTGTTAGAAAACAAGCAATAAATGCGCATCAGCATAGAAACACGAAACGCGTTCGCAAGGTTGTAAATTGCCAGATGGTTTTTCAGAAATTTTAATCGACACATGGTATGTGATGATTGACTTCACATACAATAACAATAACAATAACAATATCGATTTTATCTTTTTATTTAATAACAGGTTGAATTCCACTGAATCCTTTATTCTATTTCCTGTTATACTTGCTCGGGATATCTCTAGTCAGATATAAGCCTATGTCTGTCATAAAACGAATCCCAATTCAAAATGAAAGAAATGGTAGCGTCACTTTTACTTTTCTAAAATCTAATGTTGTTTATCTACTTACTTCAGTTGTTGCTTCAGTATTTTTCAGGTCACAGTGACTTCTACAAGTACTTTTAAACTTTCACTTTCCATCCAGACAATAATATCACTTTGAAGGAAAATCTAACTGTGACATACAAAATGTCTATTTTAATTTACTCAAGATTAAATGTACAGGTAATATGGCTGACTTATAGTAAATGGTTAGTTATATAGATCAATTCTTAGTCAAATTCCACGATAAAGGATGAACCAACGGTACTCATATTAATGCACCTAATATTACTTTTCTTTGACATTAAGATAGATCTGTAGTCCTACGTGCATACAATACAGATGAGGAATATCATTCTGTGATATACTATTCTATACCTCTTGCTTCCATGCTTCTGCGATACAGAAAAATTTGGGCAAAATACATATTCAATAATTGTGCCATTCATAGAAGTTGTCGAACATACTGTACCGCATGTTTAGTAACATGGGTGTCTATGGGTAGGCATTATTCTGTTGGATCATCATTTCACTTTTTTATTACAGGTACAGGAAGGGTAGCAGAACGGATTAAACAATGTGTGAACGTATATGGTGATGTTCAACGTTCCTTCTAAAAAAAATGAGCGAGAGTTGAAATTTCTGGTACGATGATACCAAAGATTGGGCTGATATGACGCGGAAAAACACATTTTAGAAGATACCATTCTTCAGGTTGATCGTGCAAATGGTTATCATTTAGAACACCATTCGATATCCCTGGTGAGTTTATCAAAATATCGTTGGTGACAGACATGGAGGAGTTATGTTATTAGTAGAACTTTGTTGGGATTTGCGAATGTCCGAAATCCTGCTGCAAATAAACGATTTCTATTGACCCGAGTTGACTTCTTTGGGCCTATATGTTGTCAACTGCTGCTGGACTATGGGTATAAAGAAATCGTTAGATCACTGTTGCCAACATCAAAGTACCACCGGCACATCATGTTCAACATGAACAGTAATTCTACGATACGATCACCCAGTCCCTCTAAGGCCTATAATTCCACTCCTCCTAAACATTTCTAATGAACAATATGCTTTTCTGTTTAAATTATGACACAGTGCACTTGAGAGTTAATCAGTCACAAAATGGCTGTGATTCCACAGTATGCACCACAAATGCTACGATCAAAAATCGTCATTATCTTTTAGTACTTGTGCCTGCTGTCGTTTTCAATTTTTAGTTTCTCATATTTCTTTCCCGATGTTGGAATAGAAAATTTAGTAGAAAATGTATTAATATACATGCACTTAGAATCTATTGTCCTGAGAAAATGTGAAAGTATAAAATTGAAAAGAACATTGATATTTTTATCAGAATACAAAATGAAATATTAAAAAAATAACCAAATCTTCTTTTAAATAAAATAGTGGTTACCTCAGAATGTTTATATGTTGATTTTCAATTATGTACAACGTAATATATATATATATATATATATATATAATGTTTATCTATTGGAATAATACACACTCAGACCTTTGATTGGTTGTCACCTCCCTGGCAGTTAATGTTTTGATCCGTGATTCAAAGGAATTACGCTTTAGATTATACGTATCCTTTGCTCAGTGATTCCCCAAAATAGTATGAAAAAAGCAAATAAGATGGATCACCCATAAAGCTTATTATAAACATACGGATATACTCACAGACAAATACACTTACCCGTAAGCATAACCATTCAGGCGCTGAATACAAAATTAAACACGATTCGAATTCCATTGAATGTATTTACTGTTATTTGCTTAATGTAAGATATTCATGGAAGATATGCATTTTTATTTCTCATTTTCTTTTCGGTAAATTAGAAAAAGTTACATTTGCTTTTATCTGATGTACTTCCTGTTTAGTCACTTCTTTTTATTCTTTCCTTTCTTTTCATTTATTTATTCCATAGGAAATGTCTCGATTCGTTCTTACATGCATAGAATATAAAACGGAGATAAATATGAAAAATATATGCATTGCATATGTAGAATAAGTGTGCAACATACAAAGCAAAAATGCACAAATACAGGAGATAAACAGACAAACAGAAGAAAATAAACACGAACATTTGGATATATAACAGAAATTTCGATGCAGATTTAAGCGTATAGTTATGAATATGCATGAAAACATTATCTTTGGAAACATCAAATTACAAACACAATAACACACGAACACATATTGATTCATTTTAATCTAACAAACTATATAACTCTCAAAGTTTTAATAGATAAATATAGAGATACGTGTATTTGTGTAGATAGATAGGACTATCCACCGTCATATATAAATATATTTTTAAATACTATGTCCCTTTAAAGACACTGGTAATCATGGTTCCTTCCAATATTCCTTTTCTTTATTGAGAATTGCCATGAAACCTTCTGAAAGATGGGGAGTGGTTTCTCGTTGCATTCTCCACGGTTTTGAATTCAGTGTTTTCTTTCTTTAATATTGGCTTCCATCCAAAGGTAGAGAAGCCAGTTTACCCTACTATTTAACCAGTAGTTAATGGGGACAAAGAGAGTTTCATGCAAATCCAATTTGTACGAAGTCAAGTCAACAGAGACGGCTTTAATTCTATATATGTATATATATATAGTTTAAATACATTTAGAATCTTAATGCACTTATCAAAACACATACGCAGATATTTGTATGTCTACAATCTATACTTATATGAAAACCTATACGTTTACACGATAGAGGAAATCACTGAGAGATATACAATCACAAAATCTTTTTTCTCACAAATATGAATTTATTTATATTTATTTATTAATATACATAAGAATTCCTAATACCGCACTTATATGCATTCTTATGTATATTCAAAATATTTACAAAATGTATATTACAACCACACTTCCATATATATATATATATATATATATATATATATATATATATATATGAGGAACCAAAAACGTATTTGTCTTTTGCGTCATGTGGGAAGAACTGATCACTGATACTCAACGACTGGATCACGTGCCGGAAAGGCGCTGGAGCTGGGGGGCATTGATCTAAACCTATGTAGGGGCGTTACATGCACACATCAGTCATAGCTCGATCAGCGGTCTTAAAATAGTTCGTTCGGAGTTGTCTACTTTATGAGTAAAGTAGTCTTGTCTGCGATCACTTTAAGTTGCCGATTATACCGAGCATTTGGGAATAGTACTCTGAGTGAATGCATTTCCAGGTATTAATTCCAGAAGTTCGGACCAGGCAATCTGTTACTTTGTGATGGAACCCGCAGTGGCTGGCCACAGCTCCTGGATGATGAGGCCCTGAAAGCGGACATAGAGGAAGACAACAACCAATCCTGTAGTGAGCTTGTTGAAGGATTTTATGCTCCTGATGTAAAAGTCAGACTTCACCTTCTCTACATAGGGAAAATGTACAAGTTGAACAAGTGAGTAACACACACACACACACACACACACACACACACACACACACACACACACACACACTGTCGGTGTGACAGCTGTGTGACAGCTCTTTTCTTTTACTTTCTCACTACCGCAACGTACCCATATTTGACAGAGTGTTCCCCAGCTACGAAAAATGGGTCCTATATGACATCCTCAAGCGTGCAAGACATTGGTTACCACAGGACTCTGTACCTCGCACCACAAGCCAACTTCTACACCCACGCAAAATCATGCTTTATATCTGGTGGATTAGTCGACAAGTGGTGTAATATGAGATGTTACAGACGGGCTAAGCCATCACTGAGGTGTTGTACTCACAGTAATTGGAACGTGTGCAACAGGCATTGAAGCAGGAGAGAGCATTGGTCAATCGCAAGGGTGTACTGTTCCTCCATGATAATGCCAGGCCTCATATGACTCGGGGGATCAAAGATACAATACAGCGACTTGGCTAGAAGACACTATACCAACCAACTTACTCCTCGGAACTTGCACCAACAGATTACTCCCTCTTCCATTCTCTAGACAACTACCTTTGGGGGAAATGAGAAAGAATTTGTGGCAGGCACTGACAGATTTCTTAGCATTCATCACAATTTTTACCACCAGGGCGTTGCGCATTTGGAGACAAAAGTTTCTAGATGGATTCCGATGGGGATTATAAGTGGTACTAACTGTATATAAAGTATGTTCTTTACTTTTCTCATGAATAAAAAACGACAAGGACCTTTTGGTTACCTGGTTACCTTGATGTGTGTGTGTGTGTGTGTGTGTGTGTGTGTGTGTGTGTGTGGTAATTATTACTGGCCAATACTTCGAGGTCTTGACAATCAACACAGGCGTCTCATAGGCGTTACTTTTCGAACGAACCCTCTTTCTAATATATCTAAATGATCTGCCTAAGAATATACTCTGATCATTTGTAAATATACGACGCTATACAGGCTCACTTTCAAAGGTCTTGACGATCAGTGATTGGCAGCTGATTTCTATTCTGATCTAACACTAACTTTCCAGTAAAGAAAAAACTGATTGCTTCACTGAACTGAAAAAACTGAAGAGACTCAAAACCTCAAAAAACAAACTAGTTACATTCCATCACCGCCGATCGGACGCCGACGAACTTATGTCCCTTAGAGAAGGCCACGTTCCTTGAGAGGATATTGAGCCTCACACTCACACCCAATCTCAAATGAAATTTCTTTACGCGATTCATTGCTAAAGATGCAGGTGAAATGATCAGCTTCATATTCCGCTTCAGTAACTACCTGACTCGTCATGATATCCTCTACCTTTATAAGAGCCAGATCAGGTTGAAAATGAAGTACTGTTGCCATAATTGAACAAGAGCTGCTCAAACATTTCTTTCCGGCTCCAACCTCTCTCTCTCTCTCTCTCTCTCTCTCTCTCTCTCTCTCTCTCAGACAAGATGTGGTAAATCTTGCCAGACCGCTTTCGAAGCTAGACCATATACTGCTGCCACCGATCAATCGACTGACGCACGTTTATCCCAATTGGTTTTTGATAAGAAAGGTAAAAAAAAAAAGACATTTTACTTACTGTCCCAAAAAGGAGGCTTATGTCCTTCAAAATCTGAATCCCTACCTGCACAGTGCAGCACTGTCATTCTAAAGAGATCATAAAGCCCTAGAACATTTACTCAATTTGCCCATACAAAAATAAAAGATACAGACTTTGGCTTTGAGCATGGCTGGCTACAGTTGCTGGATATATTCTCTCAAAGGTAAAGATAATGTTTTCGCAGATCTCTTGTCGAGTGCCGCTGAAGCAAATGAGGACAATGTTGATCCTCCGGTAGATATATACGATATGAATTACTTAATTAGTGCGATTAATTCAAATCTATTTGAACCAAGGGAATTTGCATCCTGTGAAAATGTCGACGATTCATCGGTGAGGCCAACATTCCACATTGCAAGTGTCGGATAAGGACATTCTAGGCTTGAAGAGTAGATTAAAAATGGTCGGGCTACCAGAGCAGAACAGAAAAAGTACATAGCAATGGATGAGATAGTGTATTATTTATCCCAGCCTCCCTTTTCCTTCGCAAAATTTGCTTTGGCTATCTCTGAACCCTACCCAAAATCTCATTCGGTTAACCAATACATAAGTACATTCATAGATATGTACAGTGATTGTTCTGAGGCTTTTGCTGTTCTTGTTAAAGAAGGCAGAAATAGTGGTGCATCTTTTAGTCGATGAGATTTTTCCAAGATTTAGGGCACCACTTCAGCTTTTAACCGATAATGGGCCGGAGAATGTCAACAAAGTCATGGAAAAGACATAAGAAGACCTAACTGTACACCATGTGACAACTGCATTTTATCGCCCTCAGAGCAATGGTAATGTTGAGAGGTTTCATAAAAAAATGTTTGATGTTCGAGCCAGGAAAATCAGCAACAACTAACAGTCATAGGATATTTTCATCAACCAGATTTTAGTGGCTGTCTAGTGTCATGTAAGCGAAACCACAAAAATTTTCACCTCACCATATTACTTGCTCTATAACTGGGATGTTATTTTATCTTTGGATAATATACTGATGCCTTGTCGCATATATTATGGTGATGAACATCATGAAATGGCCCTACAGGAAATGCATCGTAGTTTCCCTTTAGTTAAGAATAACATAAAAAGCGAATAAAGCTGCGATAGATAACCCCTTTAGTAAGATTAAGGATGTAGAGTTTAAATTTGGTGATTTCGTGTACTACAAGAAAACAAAGTTGTACATTTGCTGGCGGATATATTATGTGGTAGTCGAAAAGACTGGTCCTGTTCCTTGTAGTCACTAAGACGCATTTTAGGGTGGCCTCATTGAGGAATGGAAAATTCCCGCAACAAACAGGCCGTTACGGAAAATATTATTGGCTGCTCCAGCAGAATCCAGCAATTCTGACAGCAAATCTGGGGCAAAACAGGCCGATTTTCTAGTGCATAAAAGTTGACATTAAAATAAGAAACCAGATGATGCCCCATTAATGGATTGCCGTATCAGAACATGGCGTAAAACGGCGGATAAAAACGTGTCAACTGTTGATAAAGAGGTTTGAATGGGAAGCATGACTAGTTATTCATCCACTCTCAAGGATGATTGTCCAAAGGGTGGAACATCGGAGTCTACTTATGTAGATGAGAAAGTTTCTTATGGATCGGAAGTAATCGACAATGTCCAACTAGGAAAAACGTCTTTTGGGGAAAAAGAAAAAGAATTGATGCGCTTATACATTCTATAGATTAAAGCAAGACTAATAAGGAGTAATTGAAAAGTCTTGTATTCTTACTGGCGGATACGCTGTAAGTTAGACAACTAATCCTTCAAACAAACCGCATTTCCATCATCAACAGGTCCTTAAATAATTTTCTTCATTTTTATTTTCTCGGTCAGACTTTGAATGACAAGTACTGCAGAAAATGTCATTTTCTGTATTCAAACATAGTATATTTCAAATTAAGGTTGCATGTGCGACGTTAGACTCGAGCAAAGGCACGCATGGTGTTAATCGAAGGTCATTTACCCGATTTCAATTTGAAAATTGGGACGTGGTTATAGCCTATGATCGCATGGTCATACATAGAGATGTCTACTAGTATGATACCACGCGGAAAAAAAAAGAAATTTTGGACATTACAAAACTTTCTTCTGATAAAAAAAAAAACACTCTGCATTGAGAACATTATATGAAAGACATAACGGATATGAACATCATGGAGGTTGCCAATTTCAGCAATTCAGTTTTATATTGCAGAAAAAAAAGTAATAATTTTTGTTCGTAATAAATATATATATATGAAATGAATTGTTTGAACACTATTTTTTATCGATACTCATATTTAAGTAGATTTTCTGTTTTTAATGAAACAGTATTATATATTTATATCTACCGGCCTGATTATTTGCGATAAATTTTTTTACGAAAATGTGTGCCATTCGGCAGGATTCGAACCTGCGATCCCTATCTATAAAAGGAAAGCTACTGGTAACGTCTTAGACCTCTCGACCACGAATAGCCTCCAGGCTAAACGAGGTTTTTATCAAGCACAATTTTCGATCCATCGTAAACAAACATATCTGCTCTGAAATGTATCGTAATGTCAACAAATGTAAACATGTTACGGAAATCAGCGAATTTTAACGAAACTTGGTTATAAGCAATCGACAATTTGAAATGAATTGTTTGAACATTATTTTTTATCGATACTCATATTTAAGTAGATATTCTGTTTTTAATGAAACAGTATTATATATTTCTATCTACCGGCCTGATTATTTACGATAAATTTTTATTACGAAAATTTTACGATACATTTCAGAGTAGATATGTTGTATAAGTGTATTATATTGATGCATTCAAATAACGTATACATTATGATTTAAACGTATTTAAACTATGTGTGCATGAAATATTTTACATACACATCAACTAATTTGTCGTTTATATTAAGAACACTTTCTCTCAGAGGAAAATAAAAATCTACGCCAGTAGTTGGATTCGAAATTCATCTCTGAATGAATTACCTGTATTCTTTTGCTCCTAATACAATCCCTCTTCTGTACGTTGGTGATCATGCTTCTCCCAGACTACTTTTTCGCTAATTCCTGTGAAAATGCTTTTAATATGTTTCCCGTTACCTTCTTCACCATTTAGCAATCAGATTTTTTTTCGTGTAGACTGGTTTTCATTGGAGGCTACAAATTGTACTTTACTCTTTTCTTCAACCCATAACTGAGAGAAGAAAATGTATTTTTCTTAAAGATAAAAAGGTGAAATTTCAATTATTTCACTTTTCGTGCCGATACCCTTTACGCTAATGGTAGATTACTATAATACTGTGTTTTACTAAATCGTAAATAATTTTTATATTTGAAAATTAATCTTTTGTTAGTGTTTATAAGTGTTATTAGATGACTCACCAGATCATAAACTATTAAAATTGTCGGCTTTGTCTTGTGTTTAGTCTTACATTTCAGGTGATTCCCGTCCATATTTACCTGATGCATAACTTCTGACATCATCATCACTGTTTAATCATTTCCTTTTCCATCTTATACCTTCCGGGTTTTACAAACCAAAATTTACGATGTTAATATTTTACAAAAAGATATCTAAACTTCTTGTAAACTGTTAGCATTCATATATTTCTCTTGAAAAGTTATGAAAAACATACGACTGTTGAGTAATATCCTTTCTGTTTTTGTCGTATAACAAATCTTGAATTTGTAAAAGGCCTAAGAAAATAAAATTGACATTGAGTTAAGCGCGTGTGTAAATAAAAAAGCGTTTAACACAACAGAATCGACTTCTAAGTAATTGAGATAAACAAGGAGAAAAGGTTTCAGAGGAAATAAACTAAAAAATATTTATTGAAGGAAAAGGGGAGATGTGAAGGGGTTTAAAATGTTGGGAAAAGAAAGAAAGAAAGAAAGAAAGAAAGAAAGAAAGGAAGGTACAAACAGATAAAAAGAAAAAGAGGCAAAATAATTAAAAATAAATATAAAATAGAAGAAAAAGACAATTGCGAAAATTGGCCATAAATGCCAACAAAAACGATGAGATTGAGTGAAGAACGGAAAGAAGAAAAATAAAACCTTTAGAGATTCGAGACTGTAATGTAAAACACTAATAATAATAATAATAATAATAATAATAATAATAATAATAATAATAGCATAAGGACGCAAAGTGCAAGAGATCTTGGAAAGTATTGGAGTGGAGACCATTGAGACAGCCACTTTCCGCCTGTCAAAGATGACGACTAATGGGGGAGGTAATGAAAATAGATCAGAATGAAGAAATAAAATTAAAAGAAATAGAGAATGCAAAAGCAAGAGAAAGAGATGAACGAGTTAGTGTGAAAAATAAAATAAAAAAGAAAGGAAAGAAATAGATTGGTGGGTGACAAAATAAAAAGAGAAATATAGTTAAAGTTTTATTGATGTAAGACAAAATGAGGAAAAGAAAAAAGAGAAATCGAGAGAGACAGTTGATGAATATATTGATTGGGATACTGAAAGGAAAATATTTCGACTGATAAACTATACAAATGAAAGTAATATATATATATATATATATATATATGAAGAGTGAGAAAAAGAGGAAGTAAGAAAGGAATGAATTGAATGATTGGCAAATAACGATATTTCTTTTTTTCTCTTCTGAATCGATGCATCAGAGTGAAAAGTTATAATCGTATTTTCATTTATTTTTTTATGTGAAATTCATTTGAATCAAAGTGCATGACATCAGATTCACTGTATTGATTCCAGAAATAAAAAAGAAAATTGACTCAGGATAGAATGAAACCGTCCTAACTAATTCGCCACTCACTGGAGCACTTTAGCGATTCTGATAAAATAACTTGTTTGCCTTGACAGAAATATCTGTCATGCAAATGAGTCACAGTGTACATGCTAAATCAATGGTACTTAGAAATATTTACGATCAAGCTTGCAACTAAGCATTTTCGGTCAGTTTTCGAACCTGGACATAAATACAGAAGATGACTGACGAAATTTTATTACATCAAAGTAAAACTTTATACACCAAGTAAAATAAATCTTCTGCACAATGGTAAACGTTAAGAGTATAAAACCAACTCTATTCACCTGGTATCAGTAATAGTATTCAAATAAATCTATATTTGATAGCGAGTAGCCGCTAAGACAATTTAGGTAATCCTCATTCAGCAGAAAATGATCATACGTATACACACTTCATAGAAAAATAGTCTTATATATCTAAGAATATGATACATCATACGCTAAAAGTATGCCTCCTTCTACCGAGCGCCCATAGCTCAGAGGTAAATTCACTGACTGACGCCAATTCGGTCGGGTTTCAATCTTGCGTTAAAAGCAATCGGATGTTTAACCGTACTGATGAGCTGTGATACTGCAAAACAGATCTGTCTGCGAATGACTATATATGTATATATATATATATAGCAGTAAAAAAATATCCAGGATAAGATTGGTAAATCATCTGGGAGGATCCTAATAATATCGTTTAAATATTAAAACTGATCCAACAGAAAGCTCAATGTAAATTCAATTTACAGAGCAGATATTTATTTATTTATCTGTAAATTCAGGGTATAGCTATTTCAACATGTCAGTTCGAGACATGCATTATCAACTCCAGTCAACTGAAAAATAGAAAAATGTTCTTGTCCGTGAGGAAGGGTTAGTAAAGGAAGGGGTGAGGAATGTTGGTTACTAGGGGAATCGTAGTAATAATTTCTTTTGGTGATGGAAGGCGGGTGGTTTGATCATTGAGTTAGCGCTTGTAGCTAGGAGGGAAAAAGCTACGGATTTACCAAATTTAAAATCTAATCTATGTAGGAGGCAAAACCTATTATGAATAAATGGAAGAAGGAGATAATTAGTAAAATTTAAATTTACCACGGTGATGACACATGTTGATAAATACATTACATTTATTCAGAAGTACATTCTAATATTAAAATTTCAAAATTATAGATTTTTTTAAACATAGATTACATCTACCACCTAGACTATTAGAAGTATGTCTGTGCCTATCAGCTTCCACTTATCTGTGGGTTTGGGCCTTCTTCCTTCAATTCACAGTATTTTCGGGAGAGGTCTGTCTCATACCTTAAATTAGGGTTAGTAAAGGCCATTGATAGAGAAGGTAATTCCAGATATGTTAGAGACAGGGATGACTAAAATTGGCTTAATCCCTTCTTTACTCACTATAAAGCCCAAGTATTTCGGCTTTTACTTCAGGAACTAACATTTGGCAACTTCAATTTTAGTCCGTGTTCTCGTAACTAGATCAGCTGCCCCTGTGTCTCCGAAAACACCAATATATCGTCCAAATAGGCCACGGCAAAGCTTCCTAGCCTTCTCAGCACCACCAACACGAGTTGCTGAAAGATGCTAGATGCGTTGGCCAACCCAAACGGCATAATTTTAAATTAGAACAGGCCTAGGTGGCACGTAAAGGTGGTCTTTTCCCTGTCCGTCTCCTCCAGGGTCACAAATCTCAAATCTAAGGTGGAGAAGTATCTAGCCTTCCCCAACAAAGCCAGTATATCATCAATAGGGGGCATGGCACCGCTAATGGTTTGGAAGTTGCATTCAATTTCCTAAAATCAACGCAGAACTGGTGCCCTCCATCTTTCTTGTCCATCACTACTATGGGAAAACTAAATCCCTTGTTTACATGTGCTCTATCTCATCAGTAAAAACTCCTAGAGTTACTAAAGTTTATATTGACAATACAATGAACATTTTTAAAGGCATTTTTACAATCATCTCTCATCTTTTACTAATAAGAACAAACAAAATATGACTTTCTAAATATTTTTGGAAGTTAAAAGAAAAGAATAAAACACCCAAAGTTAAATGGAAAATTTTTAAACACGCTAGAATCGGTGAATGAACTATGTTTCCTTTGTCTGCAAGAAAGAATGAACATTGTACATGAAAAGTGACATATTACTAAATGAAAGGCATTGACACTACAGTAAATTGTAAACATATTAAAGAATTAACCTTACAATCCTGCTAGGATTACAATATCTAAGGTATGAAACTATAGCAACTGTAAACATTTTACAGTATTAACCTTACTATCTTTGATAATTTACTTAAACTATATAATCTCTCTTCTAATGTTATTTTATCTTTATTTTCTATTACAAATTGTGATATATTTACTGCCTTAAATTTTAATTTTAATTTATTTTATTTTATTTCTTTAATTTATTATATTAAGTCCAATGAATTTATATCTTCGTGTTATGCTTTTAAATATCCCCTAATTTAAGTTTTATGACTAATTTCTCTGTTTGTGTATGTGATTTCATCATTTTTTTAATGACAAAGAATTTAGCTTGAAACAATGTAACCGATCTCTGTATTTGTCTGCAATTCACTTCCGGTCAAAATTTAAAATATACAGATTTTTTTTTTTTTTTATAAGCGTTTCGCCCCGAGCAAGGCATGTCACTGCCACTACTGTGCAGGGGGCTACGTAGAGTGGAGAAAGGCTGATTAAATATAGGAAATGACAGAGGGTAGGTGATAGGTGGGTGTGGATACCAAGAATGAGGGTTGGGTAGATGAGAGTGTTGTGAGAATAGTTGGGAGTTAGTGTGATAGGAGGTGTCTATTGACCCTACATTTAAACACCTGGAGATTGTAACTGTCGGGAAAGCAGACTTGTGGAAGGGAGTTCCACAGGCGGGAAGCGCGAGAAAAGAAGCTGTTGGAGTAGAATTTACGGTTACATCTTATTTGTTTAACTGTAAAAGGGTGGGACCTAGTTGCTAATCTAGTATCTCGTGTAAATTCCTGCTTAGGCGGCACCAGTGATCTAAGCTCATCGGAGCAGAAGCCATGAAAATACTTGTAGAAGAGGCACAGGGAAGCTACATCACGCCGGTGTGAGAGCGGCTGCAGCCGGTCTGCCAAGTCAGTAACAACCACGTTACAGATCCTCCTTTGTATTTTGTCAAGAAGTCCAAGGAGAGCAGCAGGGGCACCCGACCAGATATGGCAGCAATATTCAATACACGGGCGGATGGTAGATTTGTATATGTGCAGAATAGTTTCAGGTGGGAAAAATTTCCGGGCCCTGCACAGGGAGCCCACTTTCATAGCAGCAGATTTGGCAATGGATTCAATATAGTCATTCCATTTGAGGTCCGCCGAGAGTGTAAGGCCAAGGAGGCGTAATATTTTACTCTCTGGGAGGCTAGCCTGTCCCATGCTAATGGGAGGTAGATGCGATTGTCTATGGTGGTTAGTTGATAACAGCTTTGTTTTGGAGGCATTGAAATTTACCAACCATTTCCTACCCCAGGTCACTACGGATTGGAGGTCCCTTTCAAGTGCGGCAGCGAGGTTCACTTTGTCGTCCAGACCTGGTTTCTGATCGATGCGGGAGTAGATTGTTGTGTCGTCGGCATACATGCCAACTTGGGATCTAATGGTATCGGGGAGATCATTAATGTAGATCAGAAAGAGCGTGGGACCTAGGTTAGAACCTTGAGGGACGCCCGCGTTCGTCTGGTAGTTTTGGGAGGCATGCCCATTTAATACCACCTTTAATGTGCGGTTAGAGAGGAAGGACTGGATGAGGTCAAACAGATGTCCAGTTATCCCATAGCTCCGCAGTTTGCACAAGAGGCCAGCATGCCAGACCCTGTCGAAGGCTTTGGAGATATCCAAGGCAACGGTTCGGGCTTCACCATTCTTGTCGAGTGCCTGGTATATGTACTCGGTAATGGTCGTTAGCATATCAGCAGTAGACCTGGTGAAGCGAAACCCATACTGTTTGTCAGAGAGAAGCCCGTTGGTATTAATAGATCAAGGCTTTCTTGACCTAAGAAGACAGCCAACAAATTGTTGCTGTCATTTTTACTGCACCTTTTG
The DNA here is from genome assembly GCA_037127315.1 of Ascarosepion bandense. NCBI lineage: Eukaryota > Metazoa > Mollusca > Cephalopoda > Sepiida > Sepiidae > Ascarosepion > Ascarosepion bandense. The sequence continues at coordinate 2,646,300 of JBBBDQ010001763.1, read as the reverse complement.
GCCATTTCTTTTAGCCCCAAATAAGTTTTATTCGATGATACAAACTCATTTGTAAGCAAAGCATATCCTATCATCATTTTCCTGACGTCATAAACTAGGACTGAGCATATAATATAAACCCTCATTTCCTTCATCACGTAAATCGCATTTTATCTGAAATCACATACACTACTTTTATTAGCATGTGCTTAAAGTCATTTTCATTTTGCAGACAATTTTCTTCAAAGCTTATTTCATGTATACATCTGCAGTTTATCTATCCCATAACTATATATATATATATATATATATATATATAAGCAGATGAATTGTCATTTAGTTGATTGATGTTAGCTTCAGCATGCCGACTCGAGTTTCGTAGGCGGACCTGTCTGTCAACTCTTCAAGGAGTATCAGCAATTTATTAAATTGCTACTAGTACTACTGACCATAAGACGTTATGATGTCTTAGATTATTTGCTTATTTCCATCGACCAGAAGGTAGATATAGAGCAAAGGCATAACTACGCATCTGTTGTCGCTTTCCGCTTATATCCTGTGCAACGACTTCAGAATTAATAAAGGTTTTTAGAGTCTTTATTTCTCTACTGACAAACTTATTTTTAATATATGCATATTCCCATATCGAGTGAAACCAGACTTGTTTATACTACATTGCTTAGGAAACAAGATAAGCTCATTTCCCATTTTTCACCAGATGTTGAACGGAATGTAGTGGATTTTTGTTGACATTCGTCTTTCATATTTTAGTTTGTTAAAGAACATCATTGTCTGTAAGACACATGGATACTTACTGTTTTTCTTAGGCGGTGTAGATAAAAACTATCTAGCAAACTTTTGCATCAACGATAGGGAACTCACGTTTCAAGTCACTTGCTTAGTTTCAACGAAGCATTTCATTTAGGAGAATTAGCGGTCTTCACTGCTTGTGTTATTTCTATCTTCCTATACGAACATAGGAAAGCGTCATTGCTTGCTAATCTCTAACTGAACTAAAAACATTGGAATTACCATAGATCTAACAATTTATACCTCTGGTCTTATAGTTTTGATCATGCGTAAATCGCCTCATTTTATAAAAATGTAAATAACTAAATAAAATGTTTGGAATGTAGCTTTTTGTTTCCATAACCTTTTAGATTGTAGTATTGGTAACCTTAAGTGGTAGGAGTTTAAAATCTATCCGTAAAAAAAGTATTTCTTCTTAAAGATTTTTAAGTGGTATTAAAATTTTGATCAGGAGTGTATGTGTCCTGTTAATCATTTAAAATTTTGCCAATGAGCACCTTCTATAATGTGT